>CM042836.1:176624131-177224131 GCA_023653725.1 Bungarus multicinctus
CAACCCGACTGAGTATCGGATTCACAAAGGGTTCATAAGGAGGAATGCAAAACACTTACCCCACACACCATTAAAACCAAACTGATCTCAGGGTGCAGTACCTAAACAGCATATGTATGCCATGACTACCAAGGAGTGAAAAAGATGAGGAATTATTTAGATAAAAACTTAGCCCGTGGCTTCATAAAGTCTGGACGACGGCAATATAGCGGCCCCAGTATTGTTAGGGAGAAGGATGGAACTTGCGTTTGTATGTGGAGTTTAGAGGGCTCTGAACGCTTATGAGGAGCTAATGTATATCCTCTGCTATTGATCAGTGACTTATTGGCCACACTGGCCACCGGAAAAATCTGTCACGAAGTTAGATTTCATGAGCATATTACAAGATACCGTTATTTTAAACAAGGATTTAAACAAGGGGACAAGTGGAAAACTACCTTTTCAATTGTCCCTGGTCGTTTCAATTTAATTAAGGTGATGCTTTTGGGCTGCAAGTGCCGCAGTATTCAGCAGTGAATAATGACGGTGCTGCAATGAACATTTATATGTGGCGTACAATGATTAGATGACATCCTAATTTACACACAGAATTTGGAGAACACGTAACAAAGTACGCAGTGTAATGAGAAAAATTTGTTAGACGCTAAATTGTTACCGTGAAATGTTGAAATGTGAATTTCATGCAGTAAATGGACTATTAGGATAAAATTTCCCATTGATGGCTGCGAAGGAAATGGATCAACCAAGTCCACCGCGTCTTGAATGGGAAACCCCACAAAAAAAGATAAACAATTTTGCAGAGTTTCCTTGGTGTTGCAAACTTTTATAGGCAATTTGTACCACAGTTTGCTAATATTGCATTACCATTAACTGAACTATAAAAACAAGGAATCAGAAAACAAAGCCAATTACCTGCGTCAAAAAACTGGAGTGGTCCGCTTTATGCACAGGCGTTTGCAATTTGAAAGACACTGTTTTCCCAGTACCGATTCTAAAACATCCTGACCCCATGAAAAATCTGTGGTTCAAGCTTGATGCCAGCAATTGGTGGTTGGCACTGTCATTTTGCCAAATCACAAAACCTCGCAACTACGTTTGCACTACAACTCTCATGTGCTTATATCTAGACTGAGTCCGCTGAATACGTTAGATTCTCCATTCCCAGCAGTAATGTGTGAATGGCGCGGACGTCAGTGGGGGAAAAGGAAGCATGGGCGCAGAGGGGTAACACTGGAGTCGTGAAATCCATGGAGACATTATTAGAGGGCACCAAACGAGTTTTGAAGTCTGGACAGACACAAGAATTTGGAAGGCTTTACAAACACCCCGCCGGTTATCTCACAAATACAGGCTTAGGTGGGTATGGTTTTTAAGGGTTCAATTTCCATCTGCTAGATGTACCAGGCGGTCGAAATTGTATGGCAAGATGCTCTGTCCGGAATACCACAATACAACAACCTTGAGATGTGATTGTTCAGCCTCGATCCTAGAAATCATACCCAGGATATGGGACCGGCTACATGGTTAAAGGAAATAAATGAGGATATGTTGCGAGAGGCAACTCGGACAGTTTACATGGCTTACCAGTAATACTGACTTGGTTTCCTATAGAGATAATTTGGCATGGAAAGGAAACAGGATTTATGTACCGGAAAATGTAGGAATCATATTTGGAAAAATGTCACAATGACAAACAAGCCGGACATTTCGGATTTTTAAAAACCTTACATTTAGTTCAACACCAATTTTGGTGGCTGAAAATGAGGTCCGATATAGAACAATATATTAAAAATGTCATGTCTGCACAATTTCAAAAACCAAAACTGGGTAAGCCACTAGGATTGTTACGAACAATGTCTGAACCACAACATCCATAGCAGGATATTGCCATGGATTTTAGAGTGGAACTGCCAAACAGTAACAGATATACAGTTATATGGACAATCATCGACTTATTCTCGAAACAGGCACATTTTGTACCCTGTAAAGGGTTGCCATCGGCTAAATCTCTAACCAATATGTTCATACAACATGTGTATAGATTACATGGAACCCATCAATGAATAATCTCTGATAGAGGAGTACAGTTTACTGCTCAATTCTGGAGAGCATTCCTCCGCTTGTTGGGATAGTCCCAGGGATTAAGTACAGGAATAGTATCCAATATTTAGTACGTTGGAAGGGCTACCCTTTATCAGAGGCATCCTGGGTGAAGGCATCAGATGTATGTGCAGATCGTTTAGTGCATCGTTTCCATAATACATACCCTGACAAACCTGGGCCCACATTGCAACTAGAGTAACTGCCATGACTGTAATTAATAATAATGTTTTTCTTGCATTGCAGGCAGAGTTCTGGTAAGAGGGGCCACCTGTCATGTCTCCAGGGCATGCTGGAGCCTTGACACCATGCATTGTGCCATGTCAGACTATGCTATCAAGGTGAGAAGTGCTGTTAATCACCCGACCTGGGGCTTTGACTGTTCGACGAAGATAACGAACCTTGCTGATGTCACACACTGGGCTGTTACAGCCTGTGGGCAGTTGTAGACAAAGTGATTAAGATGCTGCCTGTTGAACTAATGATCTCGAGAGTGGTGGAGGGTCATTTCATAGGCGTAAATACAATGGTGGAATATGATATTTGTACAAATATGATAAATAGAGGTGGATAATTAATGGATAAAAGCACGTTGTCTAGGGTATTACATGGTGATCGGATGTGATGCAGTAGTGCTCACCGGATGGTGGATAAACTCATTAAGTTGTTAACTGGTGTATAATACAGCTCTGGCTGCGAGGTGCGCCAGAGCTGACTTTAATTCCTTTTGGTTACTCGTTGTTACCTGAATCTGGAGCATTGTATGGACGAATAAAGACTCCTTTGATCATTACCTTGAGACCTTTGCTTCCCTTCCTGTCTGGAATTCAATGAAACAGCTGAAAAAAAAGTCAGCTCTCTTCACATCCTCTTGTGCTCGTGTCATCCCTCCCAACCCCCATGAATTGTTTGGTATGCTGCGTTGGGGAGCAATGGCGGAAGGTATAAACATGGATTCAGTTTTGCCGCTTGCATCGGAGGTGGATGAGGAAGAGATTTCTCTGGGGGATGGCGGAGTGCGTGAGTCTACAGAGGGGTTTATAAGAGGAGACACGCCATCTGCTGGTGATACTAGGAATATTCCCAAAGATGTACAAAGAGTTACTAGACCTAAACTATGTAAGATGAGGGAAGATCAGAGGAGTGATTTGGAGTTCCGGAGGAGTGTGTGGGACGAGGTGTTCGTGGAAAACCCCCTGCTTTTGCACCTCTCAATGCTGGAGTATTTGAGAAGTGGAGGGAAAGGAAAATAGTTGAAGTCCTGGACTGGTCCCTGTTCCTCCCCACTGTCCAACTCTGCTGCCATCTCTGCAGGCTGCCGGTGGACCACAACACTTAACAACTGTGTCATTAACTTGACAAGTGCAGCGGCAAGAAAGGTTGTAAAATGGGGCAGAATGTGCGTAACAAAGGTCTCGCTTAGCAACAGAAATGTTGGGCTCCAATTGCGGTCATAAATTGAAGACCACCTGTCTTCGCTTCCTTCCCGCAAATATTCTTTTTTACTACGAACAGAGAGAGTAGCAAGCAGATGGCTTGACTCTCTGCATGGAAAAACAACACAAATAAACAAAAAACAGATTTAAAAAGACCAATAAATTTCACCAATTCCAGGATCCAAATATCCCTTGGCTTGGAGAAAACAAAAATATGGATTGCAGCAGATTTGAATGTTAGATTGCCAAAAGCCTGTGTTTTGCAAAGTTTCCCCACTGAGGTTCAAGGTCAGCAGAGTTTAAACTTTATTTTAGGTGATTTATGACAATTCTGGTTTTAAGTACTCAATTCTGGATGGGTTCAAGTGTTTCCTGTTGAAAACAAATGGAGAAAGCTATTTATCTGAGGATTTCGCCTTGAGTAATGGCTTGACACATTTTATCATATTACACAGCTGTATTTTAATGGAAAATATTATTCACTCCGGTTTCCTTGCATGGCATGATCATAACTTATCTGAATGCACAGCATCTCAACAAGGCAAGAAAAGGAAAAAAAGGAAAAAGGTTTTCACCTAAAACGTGTTGTCCATTTTTTTGGAGGCTGGTGAATAACTCCAATTTTCTGTACTGTTGCACTGTAAGCAACCAAATCTAACATTAATGGCCCACTTCTCTCACAAAGGATGAGCCACGGGGAATCCAAAGCATGGAAATTCAGATGGAATTGTACAGGGCACTGAAATTCACATCTGGAAAGATGAGTTTGACAGATTGCGAAGTTATGATTCGAATTTCTCTCTCTCGCTTGGGGTAGAACATAGATTATCAGAATTGGAAGGGACCTTGGAGGTCTTCTAGTCCAACCCTCCACTCAATCAGGAGACCCTATACCTTCTTAGACAAATGGTTGCCCAGTCCCTTCTTAAAAGGCTCCGTTGTTGGAGCACCCACAACAATGGAGGCAAATTGACAACTGCAAATTGACAATGGTTCCACTGATTGATTGTTCTGTCAGGAAATTCCTCCTTAGTTCCAGGTTGCATCTTTCCTTTATTAATTTCCATCCATTGCTTCTTGTATTCCCTTCTGATGTTTTGAAACATAGCTTGACTCTCTCTGGCAGCCCCTCAAATATTGGAACTCTGCCATGATGTTACCTGCAGTCCTTCTTTCCAGTAGACTAAACATATCCAACTTCTGCACCATTCATCAGAGTAGTAAGATTCATTGGAGTAGTAGGCTGAACTACAGAAGGATTCTTCTCCTTCCCTCCCAGCCATCTGAATCCATCACTCGGAGTAACCCAATCACAACCTGCTGAACCTATAGTTAACTTGTAGCCTTTGCTACCCCAGATGATGCAATGGTCAATTCAGTTGGTCTCAGAAAAGGACTTTCCCGATCCACAGCAGATCAACCTCATGGTGGCTATAAGCCTTGATGTTGATAGAATACCTCCAAAATGACATGTGAGATGTTCTAAATGTCCTAAACACAGCTTTTGGGAAGGGCCTGATATGGTAGGTCTTGGTTAAACAGGCCTGGATGTGAAGTTCTTGCTGGTCTCGCACTGATGATGTTACCTAGTTGGGCATGAAATGTCTGCAAAAAAGCAACCAAGCTCAGAGAGCTCCAGGGACCCCACAGTACTCCTCCTCCACCACTCTGCAAACCCCATTCCCTTCTAGCACTGATGATATTACCTAGTTGGGTAATGAAACATCTAAAAGCCAATAACCAAGCTCAGAAACCACCAAGAACTCCACAGTTCAACCCTAAGCTATAGAGATTGTCTTTTATCTTTATTGTTTCAAGCCAAGCCAAATGCAGCATCATCGTATACCACTGCTGTCACATCCACCACTAATATTGTCTAAGGCACTATCTATTTCCAAAACAAATTAGCTTAATTACAGAACTGTACTTAGGAATTGAAGACGTACAACCACATCCTTCCCACCCACAAATACTTTCATTATTCTCTTTCCTCACAGATCTCTGCGATTCTTTTTCTTTAGTTTATATTGGAGCTACGGCGGTAATATTGATCATAATAACAGGACGAATGGTGATGTGTTGGTGGGTGGATGGGTAAGAGTCATTAATTGCTTGATAAATTTATTTGCCAATGGCTGGACATAAATGCTTAATTAAGCCTTTTATAGATATCAAATGACAGGGAGCTGGTTACCAGCCACCAAACCCGGCAGTGTAATTCGAGGCACGCATACAGGCAAAAGGTTTATAGAATCACTATAATCTCTTGATTAAAGTGGTAGAATCAGAAACTCTTTCCTTCTCTGTTGTCTAGAAAAAAAGCGACCATTGTTTACATTTCAATATTAAGCCACCGTTTGAGAGATCTGCTGCAACTCACACAAGGGAAGCCACCCTTTCCAAGTGTTTGAGGATCTTAGCTGTTGTTAGCATTCCACCTTTCTGGAAAGTGCGCTGGGGGAGGGGGTTTGTTGTTCCTGGGATCTGTTGCAGCTCCTCACCCAGCTTAGGAGACACAGCTCCAAGTGCTCCTACAACCACTGGGACCACTTTGGTCTCTACTTTCCACATTCTCTCTCATTCCTTCTTCAGGCCCTGGTACCTCTCCAATTTCTCATATCCCTGAAGCTGCTGGCATTTGGCATGACTACATCTATCACCCCTGCTGCCTTCTGGTCCTTATCTACTATTGCAATGTCTGCATATATCGGCTGTATACATTTTTGGTGTTTGTATGGCTCCTTCCTTCTTTCCTTCCTTCCTTCCTTCCTTCCTTCCTTCCTTCCTTCCTTCCTTCCTTCCTTCCTTCCTTCCTTCCTCCCTCCCTCCCTCCCTCCTTCCCTCCTTCATTGTCCTTCCTCCTTCCCTTCCTCCTTCCTCCTTTCTTGACATAGTCTTCTATCTATCCATCTCTCTCTCTCTCTCTCTATCTATCTATCTATCTATAACATTTTTCATTATTATTCATCACATTTCCAATTTCATCATAGTACACATCCTGGTTATAACTATTCTCATAGTCATACACTATAGTCTCTTTTGACTCTCTCTCTCTCTTTCTATCTATCTCTCTATCTATCTCTCTATCTATCTCTATCTATCTATCTATCTATCTATCTATCTATCTATCTATCTATCTATCTATCTATCTATCTATCTATCTATCTATAACATTTTTCATTATTATCCATCAGATTTCCAATTTCATCATAGTACACATTCTTGTTATAACTATTATCCTCATAGTCATACAGTATAGTCTCTTTTAACTATCTATCTATCTATCTATCTATCTATCTCTATCTATCTATCTATCTATCTATCTATCTATCTATCTATCTATCTATCTCTCCACCTCTCCATTTATCCATCTATCATCCAGCTATCTCCTATCTATCTATCTATCTATCTATCTATCTATCTATCTATCTATCTATCTTCTGCAGTGAATCACTCAAAATGAATCACCTAACCAGAAATTCAATCTTGATCACAAACCTGACATTAAGCCAAAGAAAGACCCTCAAAAAATTGTAATCTCAACCTTAGAAATCCATGTTTGGGATCTGATATCTGAATTGTTGGCAAAAAGTTCGTACTGATCTTGGGAAACCAATTTTTTTCTTCTTTTGTTTTGGTTTTGATCACAAGCACATCACATAGTTGCAGATCATGTCATAAATTGGGGAGCGGGACGTTGTCCTGTATTGGGACAATACAGTGGACAGAAACTATGGAAATAATTCTCAGCACCATGCCTACTGAACAATACGGGGGTCCAACCAACTTTGAGACAGAAATGGAAATCAGCTTCCAGACAGAGAGAAGGTGGCAATCATTATTCCCGGTGAAGTTTCTACCAAGAATGCATCTGTTAGCTAAATACAGGAACTGCACCAGCGGGATTTAGCTTCATATCCCAAGCAGGAGGAAAGGTCAACAATCAGAAATGTATGACTTGACAACGTTTGGAAGCAAAGGGCTGCTGTGCTTCTAATGAATGATTCTGCTACATGCATCTTTCATTTGTCCTCCACCACTATCCATTAAGGAGCATGTTTGCAGCCCTTGCAGAACAATCCTTAAGTGATTACCTTGCCTTGGGACACGCCATGCAAGGAGAACCATGGCTAGATGGCCAAGTTCATGTGGAAGGTTCCATATTTCATCACTGCAGCTTCTGAGAGCCCGGCAAAAGCTTTGGCAGGCAGTATTTTAAAAAAGGCAAATGAATGAATAGAGTCATTCTAACTGGTTATAAATGGGGATGCGGTAGCTCAGTGGGTAAGATGCTGAGCATGTTGATCAGAAAGGCTGGCAGTTTGGCGGTTCGAATCCCTAGCGCCGTGTAATGGAGTGAGCTCCCGTTCCTTTGTCCCAGCTTCTGCCAACCTAGTGGTTCGAAAGCATGTAAAAATGCAAGTAGAAAAATAGGGACCCCTTTGTGGGAAGGTCACAGCGTTATGTGCACCTTTGACGTTGAGTCATGCCGGCCACATGACCACAGAGACGTCTTCAGAGGGTGCTGGCTCTTCGGCTTTGCAACGGAGATGAGCACCGCCCCCTAGAGCCAGAAATGACTAGCATTATGTGCGAGGGGAACCTTTATCTTTACCTGTGGCATTATTTTTTGCTTTAGCATAAAGTAATTCTGCTGGCTTCGTACTCTAGAGAGAGATGCATTATCATAAACACAAAGGACGGGTGTTCCATTCCATGGCAAAATGAGATGTTCCCTGCTTAAATCAGCATATCCAAGTTCCTCAGAAAGGAAACCAAAGGAACTCTAGTTCAGTTTGCAGTTCCGTTGCAATGGGTTCTAAGTTTGTCAAGCACAAATCGGTAACAATGCTCTGAAATGCACGATTGGATGGAATAATCAAAAGAGAGTGACAACGTAGTTCGGTTGGTGGCATTCTTGCAATGTCATCCCTTTCATCTTCACAATGATAAAGAGAAGTTGGCGAAGATTGTACTTTGAAAAGAATCACTTTTGTTTCTTAGCTGGTTGCCAAAAAGGCTTCCTGTAATGGTATATGGCGCAGTGGTTAAGAGTACAGTACTGCAGGCTACTTCTGCTGACTGGCGGTTGTCTGCAGTTTGGCAATTCGAATTTCACCAGGTTCAAGGTTGACCCAGCCTTCCATCCTTCTGAGGTAGGTAAAATGAGGAGACCCAGATTGTTGGGGGCAAGATGCTGACTCTATAAACTGCTTAGAGATGGTTGTAAAAGCACAGTGAAGCGATATATAAATCTAAGTGCTATTGCTATTGCCCTTCCTTCCTCCCTCCCTTCCTTCCATGGTGATGCAGTGGTTAGAATGCAGTATTGCAGGCAAACTCTGCCTATTGCCAGCAGTTCGATTCTGGACCAGTTCAAGGTTGACTCAGCCTTCCACCCTTCCAAGGTTGGTAAAATGAGGGCCTAGATTGTTGGGGGCAAGATGTAAACCACTTAGAGAGGGCCGTAAAAGCATTGTGAAGTGGCATATAAGGGCTATTGCTATTGCTATATGGGGCAGACCTTAGGACAAAGTTCTTCAAACTTAGCAAGTTTAAGACTTGTGGACTTCAACTTCCAGAATTCCTGAGCTAACATGACTGGAGGAGAAATTCTGGGAGTTGATGTCCACAAGTCTTAAAGCTGTCAAGTTTGAAGACTCCTGCCTTAGGAGATGGAGCAAACAGATCTGAGGAATGGCTGAATAAAGATTGCATAGCCCACAAATGTATAATGGATGGGAAGAGGCTTAGGAGGAACCACCCCTGGTTTCTCAGGCTATAAAAGAGATGGTGGGAGATCTGTACTTTCAGAGTCGCAAGATTCTGTTAACATAGCTTTACAATGAAGCAGAATTAGCTTAACTGGTTGGGTTTGGTCTACCCAATACAACCAACGCCTCCTCAGTTTGTCTAGCTTCTATTAGAGGAGTGATGGACAAGTTTTGGATAGGTGGGGGCCAAGGGCTGCACCAGCTAAAGCAATGTTGCTTATGATGAAGGGTGGGGTTGGTTGGTCCATGGATGAAGTTGAGTTCAGGAATATTTCCCCATGAAATGTGGAATTAGTCTTGGCTCTTTAAAAACCACAACAAGCCCCCTTTAAGCCTTTGCGCTGCTGTTTCTATAAACTTCCTGCCTTAAAATAGCAAGCTACATTGCTCAGATGGCATTTTAGGGGCCGCAGAAAATCTTAAAGCTACAGTTTTAATATAAACTGAATCAGAGAGGAAGAGTCATTATGAGTAATGGTGATGAAATGGGTGTTGGGACCTTAGAGTTGAGAGTTAAAGAAACACTCCCTATTTGTTATGCTCATCATGAGTTCTGAATTAATTGAGATACACAAACTGAATTAAACAGCTTCTATGGTTTTTCTGGGTTTTTTGAATGGACAAGTGAAAAATAGCTTGACTTAATCCAAGTTTACCTGAAGCAAGTTTGCAGGAGCTCATCCATCACTGTTCACCACACTTAAGGGCTGAGTTGAACTTCTTTTTCTTGGAGACCAAGCGCGTTCCATACTAAGTCCATAATTAAACCTGAAAATATATATTTCCCATTTTTCTTCTTTTCTCCTTTTGCACAAATAGGTTATTATGGGTGTTTACTTTCATTTTTGGGATGGTTCTCCTCCTTGCAGTATTTCCCCCAGGGATGTACCACAAAAGCAGTCATGCACAAAGATTTATGGCAGTCATTTGTTTACCCAAATAGATTCATAGACATTTTGAGTTCTCTCTTCTGTCTTTTCATTTTATTTAGTGTGAAAGCACAAGCTGTTCCCCAGTCACACTTATGCATTTTTCATAAATCAACTGCTTCTGATATCCACATTTAAGGAACAGACATGGTGCTGGGTCCCGCACAGAACCAACTCTGGGGAAAGTGTTCTCACAAGAAGGAAATTTCACGGGGGCATTGGACTGATATTGGAGATGCAAAGAAATATCGATGATTACGAATGGTGAAATGTCCATAGAGCAGAGTCCCAGTTTGTTGGCATGGCAGGTTAAGTAGGAATGAGATTAAGCCCTGGGTTTGTTCATGCAAACCTTGAAGGTGCCTACTCTGGAAAATTGATGATCCAATTTCCATCCATTTACAGAAAAGAGAGAGATGAAAATGGTAGCATGGGCTTCATCATGGTTAAAATCACAAAGAAGTACTTGGAAAGTCTGGAGGAAAAACCTCCGCCTGGAATGTGACATTGTCTTCATTCTCAAAATCAGAAAAGAGATGGAAGGGACCTTGGAGGTCTTCTAGTCCAGCCCTCTGCTCAAGCAGGAAACCTTATATGCCATTTCAGACAAGTGGCTGTCCAGTCTTTTCTTAAAAACCTCCAGTGATGAAGCACCCACAATTTCTGAAGGCAAGCTGTTCCACTGGTTAATTGTGCTCACTGTTAGGAAGTTTCTCCTTAATTCTAGGTTGCTTCTCTGTTTGATTAGTTTCTATCCATTGTTTCTTGCCTTGCCTTCTGGTGCTTTGGAGAATAATTTGACTCTCTCTTCTTTGTGGCAGCCCCTCAAATACTGGAATACTGCTATCATGTCCCCACTGATTCTTCTTTTCTTTAGACTAGCCAGACCTAAATCCTGCAACCGTTCTTCATATGTTTTAGTCTCCAGGCCTTGAATCATCTTAGTTGCTCTTCTTTGCACTCTTTCCAAAATCTCAATATCCTTTTTGTCATGTGGTGATCAAAATTGGATGCAGTATTCCAGGTGTGGTCTTACTTACGCTTTATAAAGAGGTACTAATACTTCATGCGATTTGGATTCTATGCCAAGAGACTGAAGACTACCTTCAGTTACAAAACAGTAGCAAAATCACAAGTTTAGGATGACACTCATTTGATTCATCTTGAAGTGAAAGAATGTTTTCAATTAAATGCCTTCTTTTTTCCCTACTGAAAACTTCCTATTTTAATAGCCCCAGTACAAAACATTATCTAAGCATGCTTTAGAACAGCTTCAATTGAATTTAATTAGCTCAAATATGGGAGAATCTGGATCATTAAAAAAAACAAAACAGAATAACAAATTTGGAAGGGACCTTGGAGGTCTTCTAGTCCAACACTTTGCTCAAGGAGCAAACCCTACACCATTCTGGACAAATGGTATTCCAATCTTTTCTTTAAAATATCTAGTGTTGAGCATACACAACTTCTGAAGGCAAGCTGTTTCACAGTTCTACACTGTTAGGAAATTCATCCTTAGTTCTAGGTTGCTTCTCTCCTTGGTTAGTTTCCACCTATTGCTCCTTGTCCGGCCTTCAGAGGCTTTGGAGAATAGATAAGACCCCACCGTTCTTTGTGGGCAGCCTTTTAGATATTGGAGCATAGCTATCATGTCACCCCTAGTCCTTCCTGTAAGGGAGTAAAAAAAATTATTTCTAAAATAATGGAAGTAGAGTTTATATTTATTCCAAAGAGGGAGAACCTGATGCTCACATATTTCTACATTTAGAAGGGAATCTTTGTAGATGCTTCACACAGCTGAACATTTCATTCCACTCAGTGGAATCCTTCCTAATGCACTAAAACAGTGAAATTGAGCAAACCAGAACCTCTAAAAGACCAGGCAAGAGTTTATTTTAAGCCATTACCTGTGCAGCCTTCAAAGAAGCAGTCACCTTGAGGTCTTCTCTTTCAAAACATGAGACAATACAGAAGACCTTCCTCTAGAAGGTGACTTCCCACAGATGGCTCCACTCTCACAATTACCTAGAGGTCTCTTTCTAACACTCTAATCCTCCTTTTTACTCCAACATTTTGAACTCGCCGATGGTGCATCTGTTTGCCGAGAAATCAACTTGGCCCAAATAAACAATGCCACAGGAAAAATGGAGAAACACAAAATTGTTCAAACAGATGGAGGATAAACCCTTCTCCAGAAAAAGGTCCCCCAATGTGACTTCATTTCTAATCATCTTAAACGTTCACATGCAAACACCATCAAATAATACTTCCTTCCCAATCCAAAGGTCATAAAGGAATGGGTAGGTTTCATTAACCTGATGATACCTGTCCAGCATTACAACTGATTGTGAAAACCATCAGATCAAGAGGGGAAAAAAAATGCAATCTCCTATTTTTTAAAAAAAACCCACTTCATTCACAGTGACTCAATTGTGTTAAAAGGAGCTCTGGTTGATATGGTGGAGGTTTGCAAATCAGATCTTTTTTTCTTCCCCCATCCTGAGTTTGTGCCGGCATTTGGCCGAAATATAATTTAATTTAACTGAGCCATTAAATTAAAATAATCCTTTTAACAAGCTGTAATCAGACTAGTATAATTTCAGTGTCACATGTAATTCCCCTTAATAAATTTTCTCTCTGGGCTTTCTTTCAGAAATAATCTTAGGAGGAATCTTCTTTCTAAGGTGGTGGCCCTTTTCATGGAAATACAACCTCCACTTCAATTTCCTTTAGATCATTTGCTCATTAAAGTCTATTAAACCTGCTCTGTCAAATTCCACATTTCTGGGCCTTTGGAAAGAATACAATGCTAAGAAAAGCAGTCAAAAGAAGAATGCATTTGAAGGATGTCAAGACACACATGGAGAACCAGTTAAATATGAGCCAATGGTGTGTGGCAGCAGCCAAAAAAGCCAATGCAGTCCTAAATTGCATTAACAGAGGGATACAATAAAGATCAAGGGAGATACTAATACCACTCTATAAAGCTTTAGTAAGATCACACCTAGAATCCTGCATCCAATTTTGATCACCACACTATAAAAAAAGACTGTAGAAAGAGTGCAGAGAAGAGCAACCAGGATGATTAGGGGACTGGAGACTAAAACATACCATGAACAGCTGCAGGAACTGGCCCTGGCTAGTGTAGTGAAGAGAAGGATCAGGGGAGACATAATAGCAGTCTTCCAATATTTGAGGGGCTGCCACAGAGAGGAGGAAGGGGTCAATCTATTTTCCAGGGCACCTGAAGGCCAGACAAGGAACAATGGATGGAAACTGACCAAAGACAGATTCAGCCCAGAAATATGAGAGATATTTTCTGACAGTGAAAACAATCAACCCATAGAACAGACGTTGCCTTTGGAAGTTGTGGGAGCTTCATGACTGGAGGCTTTCAAGAAGAGACTGGACTGCCATCTGTTAGAAATAGTGTAGGGGCTCCTGCTTGGGTGGGGAGTTGGACTGTACATAACTTACTAGATCCCTTCCAACTCTGTTAATCTGTTCAACATAGTTAATAAGATAGAAAGCAACTACAATGTGGAAAACACCTAGTGGTCAGCTGCCATTAACGGGAAAGGTTTAGTACTGCTTTATAAATCCTTAGTAAGGCCACACCTGGAATACTGCATTCAGTTTTGGTCACCCCATTACAAAAAGAAGATGTTGAGACTTTGGAAAAAATGACTATTCTGAAGAAAAGAAGGACTAGGGGTGACAAGATAGCAGTATTCCAGTTTTTGAAAGGCTGCCACAAAGAAAGATGGGTCAACTTATTTTCCAAAGCACCAGAAGGCAGCACAAGAAACAACAGATGGAAACTAATCAAGGAGAGAAGCAACCTAGAATTAAGGAGAAACTTCCTAACAGTGAGAACAATTAACCAGTGGAACGGCTTACCACCAGAAGTTTTGTGTACTCCATCACTGACGGTCTTTAAGAAGAGACTAAACAGTCACTTGTCTCAAGAGCATGTATCTCCTTCTTGAACAGAGGGTTAGACTAGAAGACCTCCAAGGTCCCTCCCAGCTCTATTCTGATTGATTGATTGAGAAAGACATGGGAAAGAGATATAAATATATATATTTACTTGAACTTAGCAGTGCTTTTCCGATGTTGTTTTATAGAAAACAATCTTAATTCCGTTGTCCTCTTTTTATCTGTTCCAATTTCCGTATTTGTAGGCCCCTCCCTAGTTCTCGCTGCTGTTAAAAGTGTAGCATACAGGAATTCTATTTTAGACTTGTATTCTGTGGTCTCACACAGCTAAGTGAGCCAAAAGGGGTAACCGTTCCTTTCATCTATGTTGACGCTGGCCTTTTGTTACATTAGCACAGCCAAGGAACGTACAATTGCGTCTGAAGATTTAAAATAGTTACAAGGCTGGGTTTACTTTCTTTCTTTCTTTTTTTTGAATGGCTTGGGGACAAAATAAAAGGAGAAATAAAAGTATTGCTGCTTGATGTTCTCTCTCCTGCACAGCAGGAAAGAGATCAGCCACAATGCAAAGAGAGAGAGAGAGAGAGAGAGAGATCAGGAACATAATTAAATCAGTATGGAATTAAAATAAATGGTACTATAGATGATGAAAAGGCATCAATCTTTTCTCAGTTGGCCTGCCCATGTTGCACTGCTGTGCAAAATCCAAGGAGAGAAAAAATGCTACCTTGAAAGAGGATAAAAACATAAAAAGTTTTCGGAAGCTGAAGCTACTCCCATGGAGAAAAGAGGGTGCCATGTCATCTCCAAAACAAACTTTACCGTCAACGCATATGATTCGATTCAGAAAGCCCGTCTAATCCAATTTAACAGAATGAGTTGGAAGGGATCTTGGAGGTCTTTCTACTCCAACCCCCTGCTCAAGTTGGACAGAGTTTGTCAACTCTGAAGTGAACCTGGTTGAAGGCCTCTTTTGCTGACTCATAGTTGATGGGGGGGGGGGAGGGAAGAGGAAGGAGACAGACTATCTAGCTGTTGAAACAAAAAGCTTTCTTGTGGGAACCAAGGTCATCTCAACAGATGGCAGTTGGAGGAGGAGAGGTTGTTAGTTGGGAAGTCGTGTCTGACCCATTGCAACCCCATGGACAATGTTCCTCCAGGCCTTCCTGTCCTCTACCATCCCCCAGAGTCCACTGAAGCTCATGCTGACCACTTCAGTGACTCCCTCCAGCCCCCTCCTTCTACGCCATCCCTTTCTTCTTTTGCCCTCGATCATTCCCACCAATAGGCTCTTCTCCAGTAAGCTCTTCCTTCTCATTAGGATCTGGCCTGGAGAGGAGTGACCACCAAACATCCTAATTGGACAATGTGACCTGTGACACTTGGTGGGGGGAAGCATTTCAGTCATTAATGAATTTAATTCATTTTAATTCCTTTTTAATATTGTGTATCTGTGTATGTGGTTTGTATCTGGCTGTTCACCGCCCCGAGTCCCGATTGGGAGAGGGGGCGGTATATAAATTGAATAAATAAATAAATAAATAAATAAATAAATTGCTCTTTTAATTATGTCAAAAGTGTGGGAAAACTTTCAGAGTTGGTTTTCACTAGCTATGCGATATGATGTATCCAATAAACATGTTCCTTGAGGAATCTATTGGCCTCGGAGTTCTGGTTTTAGCAGTTGCATTACTCAGAATGCTGACAAACACTCTATTCCAGTACATCTCAACCTTTTTTTCACTATGGTTCTCATTTACATACCTTTATTGGCCATGTACTATAGCCCCCCAAGACTAAACTTGGGGAAGACATGATAGGAGTGTTCTAATATTTGAGGGTCTGCCCCATAGAGGAGGGAGTCTAGCTATTTTCCAAAGTACCCAAAGGCCTGGACAAGGAATAATGGATGGAAGCTCATCAAGGAGAGATTCAACCTGGAAATAAGGAGAAATTTTCTGACAGTGAAAACAATCAACCAATGGAACAGAAGTTGACTTCAGAAGTTGTGGGAGTTTCATCACTGGAGGCTTTCAAGAAGAGACCGGACTGCCATCTGTCAGAAATGGTGTAGAGTCTCCTGCTTGGGTGGAGGCATTGGACTAGATGACTAGGTCCCTTCCAACCTGTTAATCTAAAACTCCAAATTTAAATCATATTTCTTCAAGCCTTCATGGATACCCCCCTGTGATGACATCACAGCCCCACAGGGGTCTGTGAAACCACAAGTTGAGAACCACTGCTCTATTCTATAAATTGATCCTATTAGGGGACCCTAATAGAAGCAATTAGTAAAAATTGGTTCCACTCAAAGGGTTGAATTGAGTCAGTCTGATTGTGGTTTCTGAATCGATTCAACAGAAATCCATATTTGGCACAAACACACACACACACTCAAACCAGACTGAAGATATCCGATTGGATGATTCAATCCCTCTTTTCCATTTCAATTTGGAAAGTCAGCATGATTCCAACAGAATCTTTAGTCTAAATCTCTGCACTGAATCTCTGACCCAAGTTCCCCAAATTCTGAACCATCAGAATAAATGAAACTTTGGATTGAATCTCCAGATCAGTGTTAAGGACATCCTTGGTACAATGTTACCTCTTGGCTGTTGTCAAAATGGATAGAGATACTACTACATGTGGTCAACATGTCATCAAGCAAGGAAATATTGACAACAGATTCAGACATGGGTAGAGCAAATGGTGGGAGAACATATCCAATTTAAGCCAGAACTATTCCTCTTAGATATAATGACAGAAGGTCACAGCAAAGGCATAACACATTTAATAATACATGTACTAGCAGTGGCGAGAATGGTCTATGCACAATATTGGAAGAATGAACATATACCACCAGAAAGAGAGAGAATAAGAAAATACTGGCTTTTGAAGAACTGGATAGACTAGCTCTAGAACTGAAAAATAAGGGGGAATCAGAATATTATGATACTTGGAATAAGTTTTTATCAATGGTTGCAGAAGAGAGGGGAAGGTCGGAACAAAAATAGTTAGGATAAATAGACCTATATTGTGAATATTGTACTAATAATATGAATGTTAATGGTTTAGTAATATCTTTGTATGTATGGCAGAATGATGCCAGAACGGTTGCACTGTGTTTGATATTTATAGTTGTAAACAATAAAAATATATTTTTCAAAAAATAAAGAGGGATGTGATGTTTTACCTTAAAGAAAGATAAGAGTGTTTGTTTGATTGATTGATTTCTATAGCTGCCCATCTTGAGACTCTAGAAAAAGTCCAGAGAAGAGCAACTAAGATGATTAGGGGACTGGAGACTAAAACATATGAAGAAAGGTTGCAGGAATTGGGTATGGCTAGTCTAGAGAAAAGAAGGACTCGGGGGTGACATGACAGCAGTGTTCCAGTTTTTGAGGGGCTGCCCCAAAGAAGAGGGGGGTCAACTTATTTTCCAAAACACCCAAAGGCAGGACAAGAAACAATGGATGGAAACTAATCAAGGAGAGAAGCAACGTAAAATTAACGAGAAATCATCAGGGAGAACAATTCATCAGCGGGACAGCTTGTTCAATACTCAAGGACTGGCTGAGAGAGGCTTTCAAAATGAGACTGGACTAAAATGATGTAGGCAGGGTCTCCTGCTTGAGCAGGGGTTGGACTAGAAGACCTCCAAGGTCCCTTCCAACTCTGTTATTCTGTTATTCTGAGGAAAGGCTGAAAGGCAAACAGTAGTTCGCTAGTTGTCTGTAAGTGAATTAAACCGAGCAGAGTGTTAAGAATCCCACAGGCTCCAATTAGCTCACTTACTCCGTGGCTGAATTGTCCTAAACAAGCAGTAATTTGAATAGGAAACACTTTACACAGCAGGAATTTAACAGCCGGAAAAGAACAGGGAGAAGAAATTTGTTTTTTGACGCATTCAAACATCAAGTGCGTTTATGGGAAATTAGACAACATTGCAGTGGAATGGAGAAGCAGTTCTCTCCTGCTGTACGGTCTTTATTTTCTCTTTTTTTGACACAAATATGTCACCTGGTTGCCCAGTCAGCAGAAGAGCCCAATGAGATTAAGACCATCGTGATTTTGAAGCTTTTGTGGGACTCACAATTGGGTTAGTCCTGGAGAGTAAAAGCTATTTTAGATGGGAAGTGAAGTGGCTGATGATGTTAGTCTCAAAAGACGCATCATCTCCAGCAACAACAACAACAACTACTACTACTACTACTACTCTTCTCTTTCTCCTCCTCCCTCTCCTCCCTCTCCTCCTCCTCCTGCCCCTCTTTCCACCTTAGGGCAATGTGCAACAACCTCCCTTATCTTGTGTGAAGACCTCAGCGTTCTCCAAGACCTCCTCCTTTTCTTCCCCTCCTCCTCTACCTCCTTCCTTCCCCAATAGGGCCATGTGCAACAATGTCTCTTACCTTGGGTAAACCTCAAGGTTATCGAAGTCCGCCTTACCCTCCTCCTCTTCCTCCTCCTCTTCTTCCCCTTCTCCTCCTTCCCTCCCCCATGGGGTCATGTTCAACAACCTCCCTTACTAGGGGTGACATGATAGCAGTCTTCCAATATCTCAGGAGCTGCCCCAAAGAAGAGGGAGTCAAGCTATTCTCCAAAGCACTGGAGGGCAGGACAAGAAGCAATGGGTGGAAACTAATCAAGGAGAGAACCAACTAGGAACTAAGGAGGAATTTCCTGAGAGTGAGAACAATTAATCAGGGGAACAACTTGCCTCCGGAAGTTGTAAATGCTCCAATACTGGAAGTTTTTAAAAGACGTTGGATAACCATTTGTCTGAAGTGGTGTAGGGTTTCCTGTCTAGGCAGGGGGTTGAACTAGAAGACCTCCAGGGTCCTTCCAACTCTGCTTCCAAATTATAGCATCATACATATTACAAGAGGATCATCATTACATGAAACATTGGAAAATAATTAATTATAACTCCCAAATTCATTGCAGGTACATGCAAACAAAAAGAAACCCAGCTTAGATTTTGTCTTGAATCTGTCTTCCCACAACCTCTTTTTGGGTGGTTGCAACCCTTAAGTCTTTCTCCTTGATTCTTTCAGAATGGAAATATGGATTTCCCCAGACCTCAACAGCATAGGTAGTCTTGAACTTACATCAGTTCACTTAGAATAGAATAGAATTCTTTATTGGCCAAGTGTGATTGGACACACAAGGAATCTGTCTTGGTGCAAATGCTCTCAGTGTACATAAAAGAAAAGATACATTCGTCAAGAGTCAAGAATCATCAGGTACAACACTTAATGATAGTATATTGTTTATTGAATAGCCCGAGGGCCTTTTCAAAGATCACAAGGTTTAAAGAAAACCTTAGGGTTACAAAAGTGACAATTCAAAAAGAGTATATACATATATACGTTAAATTGACAATATCAGTATTCAATAACTATATTTACAAAGATTAAAATACTAAATAACGTAGCTCCTTTCTAGCTCAGCTCATCTTTCTTACAATCGATAAAATTCTTTTCAATATGACTGGCTCGTATTACTGTCATCCTTTTGAGATAGCCAGTGATTGCCTTTATCAGAGAAGAAGAGTCTGCCTTGAGTAGGAATGTTAACTTATGCCTTACGTCCCAGTGGGGAAATTTATCTACGATTGGGGTGAGATATTTTTTCCTTACTTCCCCATACAAACTACTACTTAATGATAGTCATAGGGTACAATAAGCCATCAAATCATACTAGGAAACAGTCAATTATAAGTATCCCTTCGAAGTTACAACGGCACTGAAAAATGACATGACCATTTTTCACACTTACGACCATGACAGCATCCCCGTGGTCATGTCATCAAAATTCAGATGCTTGACACAACTGGCATGTACTTATGATGGTTGGAGTGTCCTGAGGGTCATGCGATCCCCTTCTGTGACCTCCTGACAAGCAAAATCAAGGGGGAAGCCAGATTCACTTAACAACCGAGTTACTAATTTAACACCTGCAGTGATTTGCTTAACAACTGTGGCAAGAAAGGTGATAAGATTGGGCAAAACTCACTTAACAAAGGTCTCGCTTAGTGTGATGACCCGGGGCACGGCACAGTGATAACACAGGCAGCTGGCAGTTCAAACTGCCCCTTTGTTGCTCCAAATTTTCCCCCAATGGTCTCATGTTTCAGAGTCCCAGAGCAAAGTGATCTCTCTCTCTCTCTCTCTCTCTCACACACACACACACACACACACACACACACACACACCCCTCAAGCAGCCTCTGGCTGCAAATAGTTCAGCCCAATGCTGTGAGTCCCAGGGCTGCAAAGCAAGAAATCCAGAAAGAATGCAAGGAATCTAGGAAAGTTCAAACGTCGGCACTCAACACTCCAAGAATTCAGCGTTTGTTCCCGACACACACCTCCTCCCCACAGCATCTCCTTAAGTCTCAGTCCCCGGGTGTGCCTTGTGAAGAGGGGTGAGGCGCTCTCCTCTTGAGTAGTCAGCTCAGCCTGCACTGTTCTTGCCTTCTCTCCACTCTCCATGCCCTCGGATCAGGAGGGAATGATCCTTGCTCATCGCCTGAGCTCTGCCTCTCATATTCACTGCTTAGCCTCTCCTGGTCATCCCACCCCCATTCCTCCCTGCCTACAAACCGTCCCAATCCTGAAAGGCCCTGGCCTGACTGGGCCTGCTCCTCCCCATTTTCCTCCCAAGACAACAAAGCCGCCCCCCTCGATCTCCGTCTGCTCCAGTTCTGGCTCGTCTTCCTCCACCAATTCAGGCTCTGACGGGGGCATGACACTTAGTAACATAAAGATTGGGCTGGATTGTGGTCATAAAGTCGGATTGTGGAGTGCCCATATAAAAATTGGCTGCTCGTGAATTGTGTTCTTCAACACAGTAGAGATTCTATTATGCTGGCTTGAAAAGTGGACTGTGAGCATCACCTTAAAGGAAACACATATTCTACTTCCCCTCATCTCCTATGTCCTGGATGTTCTCAACAGCTTCTATTTTCCAGCTAGCCTTTCCAATATCAGAACCAGAAGGGTCTTTCTTCCAAAATTCTCCTCCTCCTCCTCCTCCATCCCTGTGCCATATTTTATTTATCGAGAATAACTCAAGAGGGACCAGCACGTGGCATTGATGTAGCTTCGTTCATTTATAAAACGTGATACCTCCTTTGTTTAAGAGTGAGTAGAGTATGAACAAGATTGATTTAGGGAAAGGAGGAAAGTTGGCAAGAAGATGGTGGAAAGATTTTCCAAGTTATGAACAGTCTGGAGGACGAGTGATTCATGAGCCATGTCTCTCTTCCAAATTCCAGCTAATAAAATTGATTGGGAGGAAGATTAGAAGATTGGGAGGGAACATTGGAAGGACTTCATCAAAGGCCATCGCCGTTCTGTCATGAGTAGACAGAGGCTTTGGGCCAGGTGAATAGATGGCCTATTTAAAACAAGCTGGACAACTGACTGTCAACCCTGAAGGTGGCCAGACTGAAGCCATTTTTTCCGCTTCAGGGTTGCCACCCTGGAGCTGAGGGATAGGGAGGGGGGGCGGAAATAGAAACCTGGGCCAGTCCTGGAGGCTGAGGAAGGCTCGGATGAGGGCTCTGCATCAGAGGCAGAGATGGGGCTAGGACAGCTGGCAGTCATCAGCTGCCTTTGGGCTTGGACAGCAGTGAGGCGGGAGAGCTGCCGGAACTGGTTCCCAGCCTATGCCTGTGCAGAGCTGCCAAAAGGAAGGAACAATTAAGAACTCAGGGTCCAGGTGGGAATAAGGGCACAGGTAGACAATGAATGGCCCCTCCCATAAGGATCAAAAGAGGAGCAAAAGGGGAGGCGGCTTTTGCAGGAAACAATTCGTTTGTTCGTTCCAACCTTGTGAAAGTTTGTCTGTGTAACCTAGAGACTCTGTGCCCAGCCCTTCCCTGTCAGCACTGCGTGTGGAAATATTTACCAGGCAGCTTTCCAAGAGAGATAAGGTCTGAGCTAATAATTACACCTTTGCAAGGCTGTTTGCCAGGCCGTTGGCTGAATGTGAGTGCAATAAATTCACATTCATTTAATAAAAAGAGGTTTTGCTGGGACACAGAGCTTGCTTAGTGCTTCTTGGGGAAGCCTAGGACAGAACAGGAAAAAGGCGGAGTGATGCCACCCGTTTGTCGGACCGCAAGGTAATTGGACATGTGACTGATTGTTTTGGGAAAGTAGAGGATCTTTCGCTTTTAATTAGGTGAAAAACCGCTGGAGCTTTCAGAGTTGGTTTTCACCAGATATGTGCCAATGTGATATTTCCAATAAAAGTATTTTTGGGAGGAATTCAATTGCCTCGGAGTCTTGCTTGCAATGGATGTATTATTTGGAAACCTGACACTGACCTTGAAAAGGAAGCTTTACGCTCTGAAAGTTGTCCCTTGGGGCAAAAAAACCAAATTCTTGTTAGGATAACCTCCCATCCAGGAGATCTTGATGATTATCAAGTCAAAGCTTGCTTAGTTTTTCAAGATCAGTCAGGTGGGCTCCTAACTCAGAGCTCTCTTGATTCCAATTACAATCCTGTTTGTGTTCCCAAGATTTACAGAGCTGCATTGAGACAATGATTATTTCCCAGGGCTATTGTGAGCTTCGAGGAGAGGATGTGGTGCTTGCTTTTGCTGTTGCGAGCCCTTTGGAGAAAGGGCAAGATTGCACAGTAGTAATTATCTCACAAAGATCTTTCTCTTAATTAAGCACAACTGCCGGTGGGTGCCAGATGTGAACGATAGATGTTGACGGTAACCTTCTGCAGGTATTAAAAAAAAAGCCTTCGATGCTTCACCAGCTCAGCTTCGCCAGCTGTTTATCACTTCATTAGGCCAGACACATCAGCCCTCTCTAAACATCATTCAGAACAAAATGAGCAGTAAATTGTTAATAAATGTCCAGGCTCAGGCAGCATTTGCATCAATACTTCTTGTAGGGCCAACAGGAATCAACCAAGCAGGAAGTTTGGGCATTTTAGACTGTGACTGTTGGCTAATATAATGCTTGTAAGTCTCCCCTTGAATAAAAATTGCCACTAGGAAGTCTCTAAAGGACACATTTCTTTCAACCCAGGACTGCTGCTGCTGCTACTCTTCCCTTCCCCTTCCTCTCCTCCTCCTCCTCCTCCTCCTCTTCCTCCTCCTCCTCCTCTCTCATAGGCAATGTTCAACAAACTCCCTTACATTGAATGTATACCTCAAAGTTCTCCTTCACCTTCTTCTTGTTCTTCTCCTTCTCCTCCTCCAGCCCCCCATAGGGCAATGTTCAACAATCTCAGTTACCTTGAGTGTATACCTCAAAGTTCTCCAAGACCACCACTACTTTCTCCTCCTCCCTCTCCTTCTCCTTCCTCTTTTTAACTACTTTGGGTGTCGAGGGAGAAATAGAAAGTTCTGGTTCTTCCTGTTCTGAAGGCCTCAACCATTGTTATTTGATGCTGCTGCTGTAGTGTGTCTTTGATGTTGCCCCTCCATCTTCTTCTGGGTCCATTTCTTCTGGCTCTTTGGCCTTCTCTTCTTTTTGTACTGCATAGGTCTTGTACAATTGTGGAAACCCAAGAATCTCACCCAGGACCACCATCCTAATGTTCATAACGGACCCAAAGTGCAACAGAGATCCAAGCAATTTGATCATACATGGAGATACAAGAAACAACGAAATGGAAGCTCACAAAGAGAGAGCCAACCTAATAATAAGGGCATGTTTCCTGGCAGTGTGGATGATCAATCAGTGGAACAGTTTCCCTCCTGGAATTGGGGGTGCTCCTTCACTGGATGTTTTCAAAAAAAGATGGGAGAAAAACCATCGGTCTCCAAGCTCCCTTCCATCCTTATGAGTCTATGATTCTATATTGTTCACCCCTGTCCTTGAAAAATCCTTTCCTGGCTCAGCATGTCAGTGTTGAGTTGAGTTTAAGAAGATCAGTTTGCACCAACCATATCCAAAGCTTCTTTAATATAACCTCTCACTCACTTTGAAACATCCTGATGATTGCAGAGAAATCACGCGTTGTAACCACTGGAGCAGAAATTCTTCCTTTGCATTTAATCTCTGCCTTGTGAGGAAATGTTTTGTGACATGCCGGAATGGAGCTATCCCAAGGATGAGTCCATCCTTTGAGTGGTTTAGGCCGCCTTCATCAGGGGATGGAGTTGGGCTTCCCTTGAGAGGGCGAGCGCGGTGGGCCTTTGCGGAGGACGGCAACAACACACCAAGGTTTAGGTGCCCGAGACACCAAGCGATTACAGATTACAGAATAACAGACTTGAAAGGGACCTTGTAGGTCATTTAGTCCAACCCCCCGCCCAGGCAGGAGACCCTACACCATTTCTGACAGTTGGCAGTCTAGTATCTTCTTGAAAGTGATGAAGGTCTCACCACTTCTGAAGGCGAGTCCTTCCACTGAATATAGCATAATAGAGTTGGAAGGTACCTTGTAGGTCATCTACTCCAACCCCCGCCCAAGCAGGAGACCCTACTTCGACAGACAGCAGTCCAATCTCCCTTGAAAGCCTCCATTGATGAGATCCTACAACTTCCGAAGGCAACTTCTGTTCCATGAGTTGATTGTTCTCAAGGTCAAAAAATTCCTCCTCATTTCCAGGTTGAATCTCTCCTTGATCAGTTTCCATCCATTCTTCCTTGTCTGGCCTTTGGGTGCTTTGGAGAATAGCTTGACTGCTTCCTCCTCTCTGTGGCAGCCCCTCAAATATTGGAAGACTGCTCTCCTGTCTCCCCTGGTCCTTCTCTTGACTAGACTACTTACTTACCAGATTAACAGAGTTGGAAGGGACCTTGTAGATCATCTAGTCCAACCCCCTGCCGAAGCAGGAGACCCTACACCATTTCTGACAGATGGCAGTCCAGATTCTTCTTGAAATCCTCCAGTGATGGAGCTCCCACAACTTCTGAAGGCAACTTCTGTTCCATGGATTGATTGTTCTCACTATCAGAAAATTCCTCCTTATTCCTAGATAAAAGATTACCTTCCCTCCCGCTTCTTTTATCACACTCTGTGCCTATTTTTCCTCCCTGCTTCCAGATATATTGATGCTGCTCCATTCCTTGTATGGCAGTAATAATGATTAGACTCAAAGGCCAACAGAAGCAGAAGATTGAAGAAAAAAAAAAGAAGGTGGAAGGATGTATTTGATTGTCCAGGGGAAGAAGGAAAAAAATGTGATTAAAAACTGCAGCGCAACGGCATGGCACCCAGAGGGGATAATATAGCCGGTGAGATTTTCGAGAGAGATTGTGACATGGGAAAACCGCAGCCACCTCCTCTATCCTCCCGGCGCTTCTCCTCGGAGAATTAAGTGAGGATTTGTGACTCGCAAGTGACGGATCGATAGTTATTTGTGAAAAGCCGGTGCTAAAAGGGAAAAGGGGAGATTAGCTGGATGATCACCTGGGTGTCCATCACGGTGGGTTTTGTGTTCTCAGACAGGTGACGTTTATCTTCCATCCTTTAACTTGAGTTGAGGCTAGGCAAAGACCTGTTGAGGGGGGATTTAATCACCCGTTCGATGAGAGAGGGAGAGAGGAAGGGAGAGAAGGAGAGTGTCAGGCTACGGGACTTCTTCCCATTCAAACAATAAGAATGAACTTCTGAGAACCAAACGTATCAAAAGGAATCCTTTATTGAGATGAGAAAATCCAGTAGGAATTCAAAGCAGCGTCTGAGGTCCCTCAGGCATACAGTGATAGATAAGGGAGTTTAGAATCCCCCCCCATCCCAATGTTTACTTAGGGAAACAAAAGCCAATATGTTAATTCCCCTCCCAGCCCCTCTGGGAGGGGATTCTTCCCTTTTAGGAAGGTTTTTTCTCGTGTAGCTTTCCCAAGACGTACCTAACTTCCTCCCCCACCCCCTTTTTAGAACGGACTGTTTTTGGAGATTTCCCAGAGCACTTCATTGTGGAGTTTTATGGACCCCTCATCTCCTGGCTGTGCCTCTCAGAGGTGATAGGTTCTGGCCATCTGGCTTCTTCCCCCCCCCCCATTGTATCATGTATGGGTGTGCATATTCGATATAAGGTTAAATATATTCAAGTTACATCAAGAAAGGATTTCTTTATCAGTTCCCCCTCCCCTTTCTTCTTCCTCTGAAGAAATGACAGATACACGGATCTGACATCCTGCCCTCCTTTAAAAAACAGATGGGTCTACCTGGAAAAATAAAAATCATGCGTTACATGTGCAGTTCAGGATGGTTTATCAGGGTATTTTAGGTGGAACTTTCGTAGTAATGTGGGTGCTTTTACATGTCTTTTGGCTACCCACTCATTTTCTGAGGAAGGAAGGTGTTTCCAAGCTACTAAATATTCGTGTGGATCCACAGTAAGTGCGTGAATCAAGGATTTCTTTAATTTCAAAATGTTGTTCCCCATGTATCATGATGGGGGTTGGGGGTGTGGGAAGGGGGGGTCTGAGGTTTGAAGTGATCTCCGGTTTGAGCAAGCTACAGTGAAATACTGGGTGAATCTGCCTAAGAGTTTTTGGAAGATGAAGCTCTACCGTCACGGGGTTGATAATTCTGGAGATGGGGAATGGCCCAATGAATTTTGGTCCTAATTTCTTAGAAGGTTGTAATGATTTTAAGAATTTTGTGGACAAATATACACGGTCTCCAATCTTGAAAGGTTTAGGTTCACAGCGTTTTTTGTCTGCTTGAGTTTTGTAAACTGCTCTAGCTTCCTGTAGAGACAATCTTACCACTGGCCACATGGCTTGTAAATTATCCATCCACTCCTTAAGGGAGGGGATTTCAGGTTCTTTGGTGGGTAGTTCCGGCATGGGGTTGAATTCTTGGCCCGTTGCTACGTGGAATGGGGTGAACCCTGTGCTACTATGGACTGAGTTATTGTATGCTACCTCTGCAAAAGGAAGAAGGTCAATCCAATTGTCCTGCTGGTGATTAATAAAACATCTTAAATATTGTTCTAATACACAATTCACTCTCTCTGATGCTCCGTCCGTATGGG
Organism: Bungarus multicinctus; assembly: GCA_023653725.1. NCBI lineage: Eukaryota > Metazoa > Chordata > Lepidosauria > Squamata > Elapidae > Bungarus > Bungarus multicinctus. The sequence continues at coordinate 176,651,273 of CM042836.1, forward strand.
GATGGTTCGAAGACGATAATCCCTGGGTGGAGCCTAATAGGTTTAAAAACGCCCGCCAAAATTTGGATGTGAACTGAACACCCCTATCTGAGATAATTCATTGGGGGGCTCCATGAAGGCAATAAATGTGTATTAGGAACATCTTTGCCAATGATCTGGCAGTTGGGATTTTTTGGCATGGAATAAAATGAACCTGTTTGGAAAAAAGATCAGTTACAACCCAAATGACAGTATTCCCAGCACTTTCGGGAAGTTCCACTATAAAGTCCATAGAGATCTCTTTCCAGGGAGCAGAAGGGTCTGCTACTGTTTGTAAAAGTCCAGGATATCCAGCCAGATACTGACTCGATGCGCCCCATCGAAGACAGCGAGGCTGCCTGCGAATCCTCCACCAAGCCCCGGTGGTCTGTAGGTGTAGGAAAAAGAGACACCTGGAATGGAAGAACCAGGGGAGTAACCCTCACCCGAGGAAATCGCAAACCCGTGTGGAAATTGGAGCTAGAGGCCCTATCGAATCAGGAAGAATGGAATGAGGAGCCACCGGCCGATGACCGAATGAGACGGTACATCAATCGCCTAGTGAGGGAAGCCCTGGAAAACCTCGACATGGGGGATGCACCCCCACCCCCTTTTTAGAACGGACTGTTTTTGGAGATTTCCCAGAGCACTTCATTGTGGAGTTTTATGGACCCCTCATCTCCTGGCTGTGCCTCTCAGAGGTGATAGGTTCTGGCCATCTGGCTTCTTTCCCCCCCATTGTATCATGTATGGGTGTGCATATTCGATATAAGGTTAAATATATTCAGGTTACATCAAGAAAGGATTTCTTTATCAGTTCCCCCCCCACCTTTCTTCTTCCTCTGAAGAAATGACAGATACATGGATCTGACAGAGAGAGAGAGAGATGAAAAGAGGGAAGGAGGGAGAGAGAGATGGAGAGAGAGAGAGAGAGGGAGAGTGTGAGGGAGGGAGATGGAGAGAGAGGGGGAAAGAGAGTCAGGGAGGGAGAGAGTCAGGGAGGGAGAGAGAGAGATGAAGAGAGAGAGGGAGAGAGAGAGATAAAGAGAGGGAGGGAGGGAGAGAGAGGGGGAAGGGAGAGGGAGAGAAAGATATCTATATCTATATCTATCTATCTATCTATCTATCTATCTATTTATATATATGGAGAGAGGGGAGGGAGGGAGGGAGAGATGGAGAGAGAGAGGGAGGGGGAGGGAGGTGAATTGGAAAAAATAAGGCGCAGGGGGCATCCTTGGAACAGGCCAAGTATTCCTTGACATCTTGAAATGGGACTTTTAATTTCTGTTTCTCTTATTCTCTCACACATTTCAACTTTAGCACATGGAGACCATCAGACATTTTAAACTGCAATTTAGTACCCATGCTTCCTTTCCTTTCCTTCCCTTCCTTTACCTACATACTCTCTCTCTTACTCCCTCCCTTCTTCCCTCCTTCCCTCCCTCTCTCTCCTTCCTTCCTCCTTCCCTCCCTCTCTCCCTTCCTCCCTTTTTATTTGCACCTCGCCTTTATTAGTTTTACAAATAATTCAAGAGGGGAAATATACCTAATATGCCTCCTTCCTCGTATTTCTACCACCATCACAACCCTGTGAGGTAGGTGGGGCTGAGGCAGAGCAACTGATTCAGGCACTCAGCTGGTTGTCATCATTAATGCAAGTCTAGATCTCATCATCTCCTGGTGATAGGTTCCCCCAGCTGGTTTTCATGCCCAAGGTGGGTCTAGAACTCCCAGTACCCTGGTGATTGGCCCAAAGTCACCCAACTAGTTTTGATGGCTAAGGCGGGACTAGAACTCCTAGTCCCCTGATGATTGACCCAAAGTCACCCAGCTAGTTTTAATGGCTAAGGCGGGCTAGAACTTACCATTTCCTGGTGATCGGCCCAAAGACCCCCAGCCAGCTTTTATGCCTAAGGTGGGACTAGAACTCTCAGCCTCCTGGTTTCTAGCCTGGTGCCTACAGCAATTTCCAGTAGCAAACTCCCAAATAGATAAGCATTCACCCCTGAAAATCTCCCTGCCCTCTCTTGGGACTGCCTTTTTCACGGGTGAGCATTTTCTTCTCAGAGGTTGCTCACACCTCTTTTAGCCACCTGTCCAATCCCATCTTCCCACCATAGCGTTTATGAATCCCTACAAAAAGGCAAGGGGAAAAAAAAATCAAACTATTTAATTTATTGGGAATTCTCCATGGATTGCAAACTTCATTTTAACAGTGTATCTGTTGGGAAAAAACAAAATAACAAAAAACCAGCCACAGCTTCTCAAGTTCCTCATAGGGACAAACCAGAGTTGGACAACCTCAAACATGGATTGCCACAGGAGGACTTAATTTTATCACCCAACTTACTATTAAAAGCAATTAGGTTGAAGAATAAGGAGGAAATTGCCTGATAGAACACTTTACCTGTGGAACAGCTTGCCTTCAGAAGTTGTGGGTGCTCCATCACTGGAGGTTTTTAAGAAAAGACTGGACAGCCACTTGTCTGAAATGGCATATAAGGTTTCCTGCTTGAGTAGGGGGCTGGACTAGAAGACCTCCAAGGCTCCTTCCAGCTCTATTCTGATTGATTGATTGATTGATTGATTGATTGATTGATTGAAGGGCTTCCTGTTTAGTGTATTGCCAAAAGAAGCCTGTCTCTTGAAAAGAAGAGGAAGGGGTTGAAAAATTTCTCCAAACCAAATTATTTTAGTGATCTTCCCTCTAGATATTTCTTTTTACGTGTTGGAGAAAAGAGATAGGAGGCTAAATGTCAAGTCAAAAACAATACGAGAGAAGTTATTTAGCCTTCTGCGATATGCCGAAGAATTTCTTCCAGGAACTTGTCAACCGGCAGCAGGTAAAATATTAGATCCACATACAAAGTCTGTCCAAGAAAAAGGGGGAAATAAGCTTATTTAAAATCTTATTTCTGGTCCACATTAGTTTTCAACGTTTCTATCAGAAGCCGTCAACTGGGTGTGTATGGCATACTTAAACCATGATTTGCTTCAACTGTGTTTTATTGAACAAACCAGATTTGTTTCAAATTGTGCAACACGCTAAGTTAACAAGGGCCTTATTTTTTTTTGATTTTCAAACAAATTTTACTTACAAAGATTAAAAACATACAAGTTTAAAAAATACAAAAACAGTGTGTAAAAATAGTGTGTAAATAACACATTCCATTTGTTATCCAATTTGATAGTCCTAATAATCAATACTAACTGATGCTTATCGCATTTTCATTTACTATTATATCTTAATCACTAAATGACTCACAATATTCTACTAATTTTCTCATAGGTTTATAACAGTTGTTTAATTGATAATACATTCATATTATTTAAATAATGAATAAGAAAATATAGTAAATATATAATAGTAACTAAGTAAGAGAAAAAGAGTTTTAAAACCTTTGTTATTCTTATATATTTCATATAGTCAGCTGAGTATAATTTGTTTCTTGGGTTCATTTACATGTTTTTCCCTTATTATCTACCCAGTTGTACCGTTTATTCCATATTGTATAGTAGTCTGTATCCTCCTTCCCATTAATTTTGAGAGTAAATCTCTCCAATTGGGCACACTCATATGTTTTTTGAATAGCAGCATGTATCGGTGGTACATTTGGTTTCTTCCAGTATTGTGCTAATGAAATCTGTGCCGCTGTTAACAAGTGGATGATCAGGTATCTTACTTTAGGGGTATAATCCCCTTTGATCATTCCCAACAAGAACAGTTCTGGTTTCCACTCCAGCCCAATAGAAAATCTTCTATCCCCTCTTTTATTTTTAACCAGTATTTCTTTGTCTCAGGACAAGTCCACCATAAATGAAAATGTACCCTTTACATTTCCAAAAGCAAGGGTTTGCTGTCAGAAATATTTTAGCCAGTCTAGAGGAGCCAGATGCCATCTATATACATCATTTTATACAGATTCTCGTTATGTGCTACTGATTTAGTTAATACGAGGGTTTTTTGCCAGATTTCTTCCCAGTCATCCAAGTCTATACCATAGCCAAAAAAAATTTCCTAAGCTAACATAGATCCTTTCACAGTTCTCTCAGCCATTTCATGTTCTAATAAATAGTTATATATTTTAGAAATCAACCTTTTCTCTGGACTTGAAAGTATTTCGTCTAAATGTGTGTCTTTTACCTCAATTCCATATTCCTTTACATCTTTATTATATCTCAATTTTACTTGAAAATATGACCAATTATCGATAACTATCCCTTGTGCTTCTAGTTCCTATAGGCAGGGGGCTGGACTAGAAGACCTCCAAGGTCCTTTCCTGCTTCTATTCTATTCTATTCTATTCTATTCTATTCTACTCTACTCTACTCTATTCTATTCTATTCTATTCTATTCTATTCTATTCTATTCTACCAGGTTAATGCTAATATGGAAATTTGCCATGGCATCATCTTCACATTCTTATGAATGGCATTATGCTTATGATGGCTGACTGTAATTTATTTATTTATTTTTATTTTATTCAATTTATATACCGCCCTTCTCCCGGAGGACTCAGGGCGGTGCACAGCCTACTAAATCAACACATATACAAAAGTTAAAATAGAATTAAATAAGGGCTGCTACCAAATCTAAAATCCCAACCTTAAAATCATAATTAAAACCCCATTAAAAATCAATCTAAGATCAGCCCAGGCTGGCCTGCTCAAAGGTCATCAGGTATTGCCCGGAATATTTGCTGCCCCTCAAGCAAATCAATCAAAAGTCTGACATCCAGAAGTCAACTGAAAGTTACAGCTTCAAGACAAATGTGTTGACTATGGTTAAGTTGGGCTCATCAATCACCATCAGCCCTCATGCGGTTCATTCGTTTTTAGTTTCAGTCTAGTTTTCGGCCCATCAAGACCTATAACTGGTAAACTATGGTTATTTTAGGGCTTAGGGACACATTAGACAATCAGTTTGTGACCTTGAGGAACGCTGCAAATTGAGCAGCAATGTGTAGTCAGTGGGGCAATGCCAAGAACATGGTTGAGGGCTGAGAAGGTTGATCTTTTCTCTATTCTTGTACCTTTGAAGTGGAGATCAGAAGCTGATGTTTGTCTCTTATACTAGGCTGGAGCACACCATAGTTAGATTAACAGAATTGGAAGGGACCCTGTAGGTCATCTAGTCTAACACACATACCCCACCCAAGCAGAAGACCCTAGACCATTCCTGACAGATGCCAGTCCAGTCTCTTCTTGAAAGCCTCCAGTGATGACCTCAGAATGGTCAAACAAATGGTAACTTAAAATCTCAAATGTTCTGTCTTATATATTGGCAAAAAAAAAATCAGAAAATAAAATACAGGCTGAATAGTCAAGACCTTGTTGATGATCCAAACTCTGTCAAGGACCTTGGAGTACTCATCTCAAATGACCTAAGTGCTAGAGCCCACTGTAACTACATAGCCAAAAAGGCATTAAGAGTTGTTAACCTAACCCTACGTAGCCTTTTCTCTGGTAATATTATACTATTAACTAGAGCATACAAAACATTTGCTAGACCAATACTTGAATACAGCTCATCAGTCTGGAACCCACATTACGTATCTGATATTAACACAGTTGAGAAAGTCCAGAAATATTTCACAAGAAGAGTTCTTCACTCCTCTACTCATTGCAGAGTACTTTATGCCAACAGACTCAAAATTCTAGAGCTTGAAAACCGCCTTTGGTCTGATCTAAGTATAGTACATATAATCATGCATTGCAATGTCCTACCTGTCAATGAATACTTCAGCTTCAACCATAACAATACAAGAGCAAACAATAGATACAAATTCAAGGTTAATCGCACCAAACTTGATTGCAGGAAATACAACTTCAGCAACAGAGTGGTCAATGTCTGGAATACTCTACCTGACTCTATGGTTTTTTTCCCCAAACCCCAAAATCTTTAACCTTAGACTGTCTACTATTGACCTCACCCCTTTCCTAAGAGATCTGTAGGGGACGTTCATAAGCGCACCAATGTGACTACCGTTCCTGTCCTATTGTTTCTTTTATATTTTATTTTTCTTATATGTATCCATGTATTCATGACTATGTTTTACTTATACTTATTATCTTGTAAGCAATTGAAAAATAAATAAATAATAATAAAGAATAGATGGGGACAGGGCCATTCAGAGGTAGGATTTGCCGGTTCTCCAAACTACTCAAAATTTCCATTACCGGTTCTTCAGAACTGGTCAGAACCTGCTGAATACCATCTCTACTTCAGGTGTTTTGAAGAATAGCTTGATTCCCACTTTTTTGTGGCAGCCCCTGAGATATTGGAAGACTGCTGTCATGTCTCCCCTAGTCCTTCTTTTCATTAGAGTAGACATAACCATAATGTCTCCCGCCTTGGGCAGGATGTTGGACTAGAAGACCTTTGAGGTCCTTTCCAGCTCTATGAGTTTATAATATTTCCAACTCAATGAACATGGTGTCTCCCAAGTCTGGGAACTGCAGAATGGTTTCATTTCTTGAAAAGAGTTTTTCAATCAGGAGAGAGAGAGAGAGAGAGAACACAAAACCCTGCTGATGTTTATGAATTCTATTAATACAGAGGCTTGCAATTATCCTTACAATTTTATTGCCATAATTATTGATCTTTCCTTGGAGCAGAAGGTAAAAGAGAAAACATAATTAAGTTGCCCAGATCTTTAACGCCACTTCTTACAAACATGACCAGGGGAAACCAAAGAGGTTATCGCCAACCTACCTCTTCTATTACGCAGGAGTCTCAGAGAAAATCTGGTTTGAATTTCTTCCTCAGAAGGAATGGAAGATGCTTTATTTCATAGCAATTATCATAGGTGATTGTCTCTCAAACCTGACCAAGCCTCTGGATTTTATTCACGTGACCATGAAGATGCTGCAATGGTCATTAAGTGTGAAAAGTCACTTTTTTTCCAGCACCATTCTAACCTTGAACCATCATTAAACGAACTGTTATAAGTTACAATGCCTTGGTAAGACCACACTTGGAATATTGCATTCACAATTGGTTGCCATGATATTAAAAAAAGATGTTGAGACTCTAGAAAGTATGCAAAGAGCAGAGCAACTAAGACGATTAGGAGACTGGAGGCTAAAACATAGAATTAGAATTCTTTATTGGCCAAGTGTGATTAGACACACAAGGAATTTGTTTCTGGTGTGTAAGCTCTCAAAGCACATACAACAATAATGATAAGCACCCAAGTCATAATCATAAGAAGATAAGAAGATAGGGAATAGGGAAGATGAGAATAATGATAATGGTAATATTGCCTTTTTAGATAGTTTGACAATGTTGTGGGAATTAGTTGCTCAGCAGAATTACTCAGCATATGAAGAACGGTTGCAGGAATTGTCTAGTAGTTTAAGAAAAGAAGGACTAGAGGAGACATGATAGCAGTGTTCCAATATTTGAAGGGCTGCCACAAAGAAGAGAGAGTCAAGCTATTCTCCAAAGCACCTGAAGACAGGACAAGAAGCAATGGATGGAAACTAATCAAGGAGAGAAGCAACCTAGAACCAAGGAGAAATTTCCTGAGTTAGAACAATTAACCAGTGGAACAACTGGCTTCCAGAAGTTATGAATGTTCCAACAGTGGAAGTTTTTAAAGAAGAGATTGAATAACCATTTGTCAAGAATGGAATAGGGTTTCCTGCCTGAGCAGGGGGTTGGACTAGAAGACCTCCAAGGTCCCTTCCACCTCTGTTATTCTGTTACAGTAAAGTAGCTTTACTTGCATTGACCTGGCCTACTCCAAGGTGTAAGAGTAGGAGTGCTCCTTCGTTCAAGATACCCCATTCAACTGGTTGGGGAATTTGAGTCATCCTAGTGGTAATTTGCAAAATTGATGAAACATTCCTTGATTTGATACGGTTGGGAATTGATAGCACTGCTCCCCAAAGTCCATGCCTTTGAATTGGTCCAGAATAAGCTAAGCTACTTTCCGAAATATTGAGAATACTAGAGAATGGACAACCATTTGTTTGGAAAGGTATGGATGTCTCTTACTTAAGCAGGAGATTGGATCCTTCCGACTCTCTTATTCTGAGGACTGTCTACCTATAACCTACTAGCTAAGTTACCCAATGGTGTTCCACTAGGAGGCTGTTTGTTTTTCTAACCAAGTTGTCACTCGGTCCCAAATCTTGGATCCTTTGGCAGTCATTATAGCAACAGCATGGGGTTTATGAGACCTGCTGAGAATATGACCCATCCTCAAGATTGGAAAGGAGAATACGGAGCTATTTTGGAGGACAGAAAGCTCAGGGGAAGGGAGGGGAAAAACCAATTTTCTAGCATTGGCGAGAACGGAGGAGAAGGAGGGGGGTGTTTTTTGACTCTTGGGAAAGGAGCAGCATATGTTCTGTGCACTGAAGTGGAGCGCTCTGTGCACACTGAAGTTGCAAAAAATGGTCTTCTCCTGCCATCTGTCTGACTCCTGCCATCTTTGCCTTGTCTTTCTCGATTAGACCATGGGCCGTTTGGCTCCCCACTCCCCCACCGATGGAGGAAGGGTTGGTGAAGGTGATGGGACTCGCAGAGAGGGTTGAAGGAACTCCTTTGGTTGCAGAAAAGGCAAGAGCGGTGTTTAGGGCTGGGAGTGGGGGGGCGGAGGGAAGCCCTTGTAGGCTTTTTGCATGAAAGAAATGAACAAAAAAATAAATAAATGCTCTTGCGACTTAGCTTTTGAGGGCCAGGAAATAGTTGGACAGTGGAAAAAAGGAAGCTTTGTATTGTAATCTTAAGAAATACAATCCTTCCTTCTTTCCCTCCCTTCTTCCTTCCCTTTTTAATCCTTAATTCATTCCCTTTTTATCTTTCTTTTCTTCCTTTCTTCTTTCTTTCCTTTCCTCCCTCTCTTTACCACTTTCTCTCTCTCCTTTCCTCTTTTATCCATTATTCATCTTTCCTTCCTTTCTTTCTTTCCTTCCTCTTTTCTCTATCTTCCTTCCTTATCTTCTTCTCCATTCCCATTTTATCCATCATTCACGATATATCTGCAGAACAAATACTTCCGAGTTTCTCACAACAGGATAAGCCATTGAAGAGAGAACTGCCAAGTATTTAATGAATACTGGTAAAATCCAGGTGTGTCAAGTTACAGAACTTTTTCCCATTCAATTAACAAGAATGAACTTCTGAAACCAAATGTATCAAAAGGAATCCTTTATTGAGATGAGACAATTCATGTAGGAGTTCAAAGCAACGTCTAAGGTCTCTCAGGCATACAGGGATAGGTAAGGGAGTTTAGAACCCCTCCCCTTATCTCGATGTGTATTTAGTATGTTAATTCTCCCATCCCTTCTGTAAAAACGATCTTTTTCACAGTTTCCCAGGGCATACCTAATTTCCCACCACCCAGTTTTCAGAACAAACTTTTCCAGAGGTTCCCAGGACACATCTCACTGTGGAATTTTTATGGTCTTCTCATCTCCTGGCTGTGCCTCTCAAGAGGTGTTAGGTTCCGGCCATCTGGGTTTCCTCCCTCCATTGTATCATGTGTGGGTTATACAAATTCTATATAAGATTAAATATATTCAGGTTACATCAAGAAAGGATTTCTTTATCAGTCTCCCCCCTTTTTTTCTTCTTCCACTAAAGAAATGACAGATACACGGATCTGACAAGGTGCTTTCTGCTTTAAACCAAATTAAGTGCTTGAGTCTCTAGGAGGAATGTTTCTCCCAGAGAATGTTTCTGTGGAGAATTTATCTTGTGAGATACCAGTTGCTAAGATTTGGCAGAGGGAGAGAAGCTGTAGAACAGCTGTTGAGAAAATGCAGCCTATTGAGTTAAACTCTAAGGCAGAGGAAGCCGTTTCAAATGTCTTTTTTCTAAAAAAGCAATTATGATTGACAGTTGACAGTTGACATTATAATTGACAATTATAATTATTGTCAATTATAATTGACAGTTATGGGGAATGACTCTGATATTGCGTCTAAAGGAGAGGATGAATGGATGAACCTCAAGCTGATTGGAGCCTTCATCTCATTCATTCATTCATTCATTCATTCATTCATTCATTCATTCATTCATAGAATTGTTAGGCTGCTCCATTCTGTTATGACCTTTCCGAGTGAAACACCAACTACCGGACAACAGCTGACTATCAATTATGGAATGTGGGAAAGTCCTTGAGAGACAGGAGGAAGAGATGCTGCCTAGGAAACAGTCAGATAAGAGACAGCCTAGCCCAGAGCTGCATAATGGGCAAGGCAAGAGCCTCAGTAGAGAGCATCCCTAGTTTCTCAGACTGTGAAGGAGATAGTGGGAGATTTGTACTTTCAGACTTTCAAGATGGATGTCATCCATATTCAGTAGACCGGGCAAGAAACACAATCAGATAAGCTAATTCTACTGTATTGTAAAGCTACATTCACAGAATCTTGTAAGTCTGAAAGTACAATTCTTTCATTGTCTCTTACAGCCTAAGAAACTAGGGACGGTCCCTTTTCAGCCTCATACTCCACCCACTATACAGCTGTGGGCTATGCCTGTGGTATCAACCAGTGGGCCAGGGACCATTGATGGTCCGTGAGAAAATTTTGGTGGTCCGCAGAGAAATGCCACCCACAAAGCAATTAATCCAGGCTGTGTGGGAACACAAGGATGCACTGCCCACATGGTCCGTGGGAACACAAGGCTTGCTTCGCTTGCATTGCAAACAACATGAGGTAGTGAGGGGAGGGGGGAAAGGGCGGAGGGGGGGAACTTGCCCCACTTGCCCCACACATCTCACCTGGCCACTGGGTTTCTTCTTTCCTCTTTTTTCTTCTTCTGTTTTTAGCTGCATGCAAGGAAAGCAGCCAAAGTCTTTCTTTCTCGCCCCCAACCTCCATCAGAAATGAATCTCTGGGACCCTGCAAGGCATCCTGCTCCAAGAGGCTGCACCATTCTGGTGGAGTTTGGGATAGAGAAAGAAAGACTTCTACTGCTTCTGCTGCTTTCCTTGCATGAAGCCAAAAGTCTCTCTCTCTCCCCCAGAGAATGGAGGTGGAGACGGTAAAGAATAAATAATGATCGATCGGTAGGAAAACAAGGTGGAAATTTTCCTGCAGACATTTTTTGGGATTTTCCCAGGGTCTCTATTGCTTTCTGCAGAGACCCTGGGAAAACTTCAGCAAGCCACCATCAGTCAAAATTCATATTAGTGGTCCGCGGGATTTAAAATTATGAGTTTAGTGGTCTTTGAGATCCAAAAGGTTCGTGACCCCTGGGCTATGCTATCTCTTACCTGACTCTTTCTTAGGCAGCATCTCACAAGATCTTTGTCACGTACTATTACAGCTGCCTCCTTTACAGGATGAGAAGCTAGGGAGGGTCCCTTCTGAGTGTGTTTCTCCACCCACTATGCAGTTGAGGGCTAAGCAGACTCTGATCTGACTGTTCCCTCGAGAGCATCTCTTCTCCTCACTTCCTGAGGTCTTTCTCACATACCATTACAGCCATCATTTACAGCCCAAGAGACTAGGGGGGGGTCTCTTCTGAATGTTTCTCCACCCATTATGCAGCTGCGGGCTATGCTGTCTCTTATCATTTTCTAGGGAGCTTTTCTTCTAATTGTCTCCCAAGGTCTTTCTTAGATGCCATTACAGCCATCTCCTTTATAGCCCAAGAGACTAGGGAGGGTCCAGAGTTGGTATTCAGCAGGTTCTGACCAGTTCTGGAGAACCGGTAGCGGAAATTTTGAGTAGTTCGGACAACCGGCAAATACCACCTCTAACTGGCCCCAGCCCCATCTCTTCTCTGCCTCCCATTGAGTCCCAGCTGATTGGCTGTGTCTCCTTTGGTTGCCCTGCACAGGAGAACGGAGCTGGAAAGCAGGTTAGTGGGATGGGGAGGGAAGGGAAGGGGGATTTTGCAGTATAGCCTTCCTCCAGGAGTGGGGAGGGAATGGAGATTTTGCAGCATCCTTCCCCTGCCATGCCTACCAAGCTACACCAAGCTCACCAAGCCATGCCCACAGAACTGGTAGTAAAAAAAATTTGAATCCCACCACTGGGAGGATCCCTTCGGAGTTTCTTACCTTGTCCATTATCCATCTGTGGCCTAAACAGTCTCTTATCTGACCACTCCCTAGGCAGCATCTCTTTCCCCACCTCCCACGGTATTTCACACATACCATTACAATAAGGTCTGTAGGGGGTGTGCATAAGTGCACCAATGTGCCTACTATCCCTATCCTATTGTTTCTTTTATATTAACTACGTTTTACTTATACCTATTATCTTGTAAGCAATTGACAAATAAACAAACAAACAAACAAATAAATAAATACCCTTGAGCCAGGGGTGGGATTCTACCAGTTCGCACCTATTCGCTAGAACCGATTGTTAACATTCTAAGCAGTTCAGAGAAATTACTGGCCTAATCCTGTAAGGAAGGCAGGAAGGAAACATTCTGGCGTTGCTTACAGAAACTGCCTCTCCATTAATCCTTACTACATTCTTAGCAGGACTAGACTTCCTGTTTTAGGAACTTCTCTGGAGTTTTTTTCCCCTCCTTTGCTAGTACTTTGCTTGTGTGGAGTGACCATTCAAAGTTACCATGGCACTGAAAAAAAGTGACTTATGACCATTTTTCACACTTACGACTGTTGCAGCATCCCCACAGTCATGAGAGGCCAGGCGAGGAGATGCGTGCCTTGATGTGAGTGATATTGAGTGGGCCACGCCCAGCCAATAACATGACCACCAAGCCACGTCCACCCAGACACATGACCACCATGTCACACCCACCAACTAAGCCATGCCCACAGAACCGGTTGTTAAAAAGTTTGAATCCCACCCCTGCCCTGAGCTATGTTTCCAGATTCAGTGCTTCTTTTAATGAAAGTAAAGTTGCCCAGGTAGTAGAAAATATATCCAGGGAGGATAGAAAGAACAATCAGATCCTGCTCTAAAAAAAAACCTACGGTACTTGCTATCCTGAAACCCAGCCTTCCTTAGATTGTGGCATTCTCAGAATACAGAAATCTGTAACCTTCATGGCAAAGCTGAACTGTTTTTGCTACCTCTTTTAATTTGTTCCATTCAGTTCCCCATCTCTCTGTTTTTAACAGATTGATAGCCGTTCCTTTTTTTTCTTCTTTTTTCTTTTTACTGCTTTGAGAAATGTAGAACTGCCTTCTGCACAAAAGAGAATTTTGATTATGTTTGAGCGGCCTCCGCACCAATGATATTCCGCCTTGTTGCTCCTTCAAAGCATATATATTTTATCTCCCACCGAGCGTGGAACAAAAGGAAGTCGAGGCAATAGCAGCCCTTGGTAAAGAAAAAGAGGGCTAATTTAGAGGCTCTGAGCTGCAAAATGTAACAGATGTTCGCAGGATAGCGGTGGAAATCGTCTGGTGTGAATGGTGCTGCCAAACCAGAGTTGGCAGAAAAGGGTGGAAGACTAGCTAGCTGAAACATTAACAAAGCTATTTTGAAAAGGAAACGAATGCATGTGGCAATTTCTCTACTTGGTATTCTTCAGGGATTAGAAATTCCAGTATGATTGGGCCTAGCACAGATTTGTGGTTCTCCGACCTCTCTCCTTCCTTCTCTCCCTTTGTCCTTCTTTCCCTCCTTTCTTTCATCCTTCTTTTTCCTTCCTTCCCTCCCTCCCTTTGTCCTTTCTTCTTCTCTCCCTCTTTTTGTCCTTTCTTCATTCCTTCCTCTCATTCCCATCTTCCTCCGTTCCTTATCTCCCTCCCTTTATCCTTCCTCCTTCCTTGCCTCCCTCCCTTTGTCCTTCCTTCTTTCCTTCCTCTCATTCCCATCTCCTTCCTTCCTTTCCTCCCTCCCTTCCTCTTTCCCTCCTCTCTTTTTCTCCCTCTTCCCTCCCTTTATCCTTCCTCCTTTCTTCCCACTCCCTTTGTCCTTCCTTTTCTTTCTCTCATTTCAATCTCCTTCCTTCCCTCCCTCCATTTGTTCTCCCCTCTTTCCTCCCTCTCTTTATCCTTCCTCCTTCTTTGCCTCCCTCCCTTTGTCCTTCTTCTCATTCCCATCTCCTTCCTTCCCTCCCTCCATCTGTCCTTCTTCCCTCCCTCCCTCCCTTCTCCTTCCAAATCCGGCCCTCCTAGCATTAACCTAAAAGTGATTTTGAGAAGACAGAAGCAATAGGTCTATATTTTGACTCCTGTCCCTTCCACTTCGATTGCATTCGGCTCTGGGTGTCCTTTGCTTTCCCTTCAGGTGACAGAGTTGCATTAGATATTTCCTCTTTCCATCTGACCTGGTGCTGTCTTAATGCTTTGCTGGGCTCCTCTAAAAGTGGCTCAGCTAGCTTCATTTCACCACATCATTTCCAATAAAAAGCAGGGAGAGGTTTCTTCACTGCAGAGACCTCAGGCTGTGGAGAGCAGGGGGTGCTGGTGTTGGAGAAGTAAGCCAAATGCAAAACGAATGGGCTGCTTGTCCCCAAAGCAAAATAAAAATTAGGATGTGATTTATAAAAAGATTCATGTTTGCGATGTAGGAAATGACCAGGTTGAGTCGGGAGGAGGGGTCAAACACATCATAAGTCACGAGTCCGTGAAAGTCTGGGAAAGATCTAAGTCCAGCCCACCTTGAATTCCTTCTTATCTCCCACTAATTTCCTTTGACTGTTAGTTGGTCAGATTCTTCATCCTCAAAGAATGAATTAACCTTAAAGGCTGTTTCAGGAGTTTTCAGCTTGAGGAAATCCAAATGAGAAGAGATTCTGAATGCTCTAAGAAGAATATTTTGAAAGGAAGGAATAGCATTAAAAAAAAACTTATTGAAAAGCCATACAAGATAGTCCTTGAGTTGTGACTGTAATAGAGCCTGCCCCTCACGGTCATAAATTGTGATTGTAATATGGGTCGGTTATGTGACTAATCTGATTTTATGAACAAATCAATGGTTTGTTATGGGTGCAGTTTTGCTGAAAACTAGAACAGCAATAGCCCTTAGACTTATGTACCACTTCACATTGCTTTTACAGCCCTCTCTAAGTGGTTTACAGAGTCAGCCTCTTGCCCCCAACAATCTGAGTCCTCATTTTACTGAGCTTGGAAGTCAACCTCCAAGCCAGTCAGGATCAAACTCTTGGCATTGGGCAGAATCAGCCTGCAATACTGCATTCTAACCACTGTGCACCATGGAAGGAAGGGAGGGAGGAGGGAAGGAGGGAGGGAGGGAAAAGGAAGAGCAATAGCACTAGCAATAGTACTTACACTTATATCCCGCTTCCCAGTGCTTTCCAGACCACTCTAAGTGGTTTACAGAGTCAGCCTCTTGCCCCTAGCAATCTGGACCCTCATTTTACTGACCTCGGGAAGAGGGAAGGCTGAGCCAACCTCAAGCTGGTGAGAATAAACTGCTGGCAGAATTAGCCTGCAATCCTGCATTCTAACCATTGCACCTGTGGTGGGATTCAAAAGCTCCCACCACCGGTTCTGTGGGCGTGGCTTAGTGGGCGTGGCTGCAGGAGTGGGATCGCACACGCATGCCAAATGCGCGCTCTGCGCACGTGTTAAAACAGTAAAAACTAAGTTCCTGCACCTCTCAGCTGTTTACAACAGCAACCCATTCTGCCACGCCACACAGCTGAGAGGTTAAAAAGGACCTAGGAGCAGGGGCAGGTGGATGGGCCCAACTGCAGCGCGTTGGAGAGACTCGGGGTGAACTGGTTCTCTGCTGGCTGATCTTTGGCACTACCAGTACACCAGAACCAGGCTGAACTGGTAGAATACCCCCACTGCATTGCATCACCGCCGCTCTTTTACTTTGTGGAAGTAAAAGTTTTCTGCAAAATCGTTGTAACATGTAGCCATGTGACCGCAGGATGCCACTATCAGCCTTAAATGCAGCCTGGTTGCCAAACAGCAAACTTTGGTCATGTGACCATGGTGGGTCTCGGCTCTGAACCCGGATCGTAAGTAACCTCAAAGCAGATCTAACATGTAACTTCAAATTTTTATCCATCAAGTCGTAAGCCATAAGTCGAGGACTCCCAGTGAACTGAGGTGAAAGTTTCAATTACAGCATCTTAAGAACAACAAACATCAAACAATACCAACTCTGCCCTTTGGATGTCTTTTTTCCTCAATTAAGACGAGAAGGAGAGGTAGAAGACACTAAACAGGGCAATGTTCTACATCCGCCTGGATGAACAGAAGCCCCTGAAGAGCTAAATCCATTCACTTGTGTTTGCCTTTTGCTCTGCATGCAATATTCACTCTGTTTTTCTCCAAGTCAGCACGTTTCACCCAGTAAATCAACTTATGTTCACATAGAGGAGCACAATGTCATGTTTCCTTCTCATTGGGAAGGTAGGTGAGGAAGCATGCTCATGGGTATCTTCTCAACGAAAGCTGTCAGAAAGAAACACACCTATCTACATGCATTGCCTCCATTCAGAAGAGGGCACTTCTGTGCTGGCCAGTTTCTTGACATTCTCTTCCTCACTGTAGATCCAGTTAGAAAGGGGGGGGGGGGCAGACAGACAGAGAGAGGGACGGGGGGGGGTAGAGAGAGAGGGGGGCAGAGAGGCAGAGAGACACATACAGAGAGAGACAGATACACAGAGAGAGAGAGAGAGAGAAAGATACACACAAAGAGACAGAGAGAGGGACAGAGAGAGGGACAGAGACAGACAGAGGGAGACAGACAGAGTCAGAGACACACAGAGAGAGAGAGGCAGAGAGAGGCAAAGAGACACAGAGAAAGAGAGATAGACAGAGAGAGGCAGAGAGACAAACAGAGAGACATACACATGAGAGACAGAGACAGAAGAGATGGAGAGGAAGGAAGGAAGGAAAGAGGGGGGGAGGGAGGGAGAAGAGGGAGAGGAAGAAAGAGAAAGAGAGAAAGAAAGAGAAAAGGGGGAGGAATGGAAAGAGGGAGGGAGGGAGGGAGGGAAAAAGGAGGAAAAGAGAGAGAGAAGAAAAGAAAAGAGACAGACGGATAGACAGAAAACAATACTACAAAAAAGCAGAGGTAATAGTCACCACTTAATGACAAGGAACTAAAGTGCTCAATAATTAGAGCCATCCTAATTGTGAGGCTTCAAAAAGTCTTAAGGAAGCATCTCCCTTCACCCACCCCCTTAATCAATACAGAAAAAGAAACCAGGAAGAAGAAAAACATAGAGCTGTGTGTTTTTTTTAAAAAAAAGTCACATTTGTTTTTGTTTCTGAAAAGATGAAACCTTTGTCTCCTCTGTGGACCCAGAGAAGAAATGACTGAAGCAATTTGAGATGAAAGCAATACAAAATGTCATCTGTCTCCTGGCACTGTCAAAATCCATTAAGATAACCCCAGGTCATCTGTGAGGTTTTTTTAGTTTGTGTTTGTGTGTGTGTGTTTTGCAATAGATAAAATTTCTTTTTCTGAAGGTTATGATGGTTGCCGTTATTGTTTAAAAAAAAAAAGACCAATTTCCTCATTGCTAACCTGCCTGGAATTGTTGGGATTCTTGGAAAACGGGCATCGTTGTCACTGTGGCCTGAAATAGAAAAGAAATCCAACTTTCAATTGGCTTACAGACAGTAAGAAAGGCTGATGATATTCATGGGGAAAATGCAAGAACCGCTACTCAGGCAAATAAAACCAAAACATTATTTAAGTCCTGGGAAACATAGCAGCTATTTGAAAGCAGTTTGGAAAACACCTCCCTGATTCACAGAAGTCTAGGGTGAAGAAAGAGATTCAGCACAGAGAAAGATTTCCAAGTTTCTTTTCTTGCAAGTTATCTCAATAAGGTGTAGCTCTGGATATCCTGTGGAGTTGATTAACTGGACAAATGTACCTGGTGGGGCTAACAAGGCTAGATTTTATTATACTATTATAGTCCTTTCATGAAAAATTAAGAAACACGGTATTTAGACTTTTGGAATAAAGGAAGGGAAGGAGGGAGGGAGGGAAAGAAGGAAGGAAGGGTGAGAGGGAAGTGGGAGGGAGGGAAGGAAGATGGGAGGGTAGGAGAGAGGGAAGGAAGGAAGGAAAGAAAGGAGGGAGGGAGGGAAGGAGGGAGGGAGGGTAGGATGGAGGGAGGGGAAGGAAGGGAGGGAGGGAAGGGAGAGAAGATGGAAAGGAGGGAAGGAAGGAAGGTGGGAGGGAAGGAAGGAAGGAAGGAAGGAAGGAAGGAAGGAAGGAAGGAAGGAAGGAAGGAGGGAGGGAAGTGGGAAGATGGAAGGGAAGGAAGGAGGGAGGGAGGGAGAGAGAGAAACTCAGGCAAACTCCAGGAAGTAATGATGTTGTGAAAGAGAGAAGGTCAAAAATAAAGTGATACTTCATAGGCAAAACCAGAGATTGTATAGGATAGTATCTTTAAGATGTGTGGGCTTGAACTCTCAGAATTCCCCAACCAAAATGCTGGCTGGGGAATTCTGGGAGTTGAAGTCCACACATCTTAAAAGTTGGTGGGGTTTAGAAACACTGAGATACAGGGGTGTCCAATCTTGGCAAGTTTAAGACTTGTGGACTCTGGCTGGTTGGGGGAATCCTGAATGCTGAACTCCACAAGTCTTAAAAAGTGCCAAGGTTGGACAGCCTTGCTGGTATAGATCACTTCAATTTGGGAGGAAAAATGGTAACAGAGAAAGCTCTTGAGATGATTCTCCTACTAGCTACTGCATGGAGTGAACGAGGGTGAAGTTCAAATCTGTGGCTTCCAAACGAGAAAGAGAGGGGGACTCATTGGAAAAGTTGGGAAAGATTGAAGGAAAAAGGAGAAGGGAACACCAGAGGATGAGATGGTTAAATGTCATCAACACAATGAGAATGAGTTTGAGGAAACCTAGGGAGATAGTGGACAATGGCGGGGATGTTCATGGGGTTGCGGAGGGTTGTACTTAGCAACTCTACAACAATATAAAAGGTTACAGCATGACTGTAGCTATCTTGTTGGAACCTGCAAACACAACAGTTACACAATGCGACATCTATTTAGTTCTCAATCAATGGGCTGGTTTTCTCTCTCTCTCTTTTTTTGAAGAGATGGACACTTTACATCAGAATACTTTTATGATTGTTGTTCTTAGCATGCCAAAAAGAGTCAGTATCCTGTAAAATACGTATACAAAGTGGTTGGCAGATATGGGTTTTAAATGTTTTATTCTCACTCCATGAGTTTTTTTAAATTACACGCCCAATTATTGATTTCCAGTTCAAGGAAGCTCCTGGGTGGCAATTAATTTATTAATTAAGATTATTATGAGACTGTGACAATGTGAAGCCCTTGCCATTGCCAGATAGCCAGGAAACTTGGAGAGGCTGCTTGTCTAAAATGATTATCTAAAGTCAGGGAATCCAGTATCTAAAAGACAAAGTTAGCTTTTTGGGGGGAAATATCTCAACAGAATGTTTAGAATCAGAATAGAGTTGGAAGGGAGCTTGGAGGTCATCTAGTCCAGGGGCCGTCAATCTTTTGGATCTCAACGACCACCAAACTCATAATTTTAAATCCCGTGGACCAGAGACACTGGGAAAACCCCCAAAAAGTCTGCAGGAAAATTCCCCACCCTATTTTCCTACCGATCGATTATTCTTTATTTGGGATCGCAGGATACCATCTCCAGCTCTGTTCTTGGGAGAAGGGAGAGAGAGAGAGACTTTTGGCTTCATGCAAGGAAAGCAGCAGAAGCAGCAGAAATTTTCTTTCTCTTCCCCAAACTCCGCCAGAAATGAATCTTTGTGAGACTTGTCTCTCCGGCCTTGCAGGGTCCCAAAGATTCATTTCTGGAGGAGTTTGGGGGAGAGAAAGAAAGACTTTGGATGCTTTCCTTGTATGAAGCCAAAAGCAGAAGAAAGAAGTGGAAAGAGGCAGCCCGGTGGCCAGGTGAGGCATGTGGGGCAAGTTGGGCAAGTTCCCCCCCTCCGCCTTTTCCCCCCTCCCCTCACTACCTCATGTTGTTCTCAATGCAAGTGATGGAAGCCTTGTTTTCCCATGGGCCATGTGGGGGGCACAGCCTTGTGTTCCCATGCAGCCTGGATTAATTGCTTTGGGAGTGATATTTCTCTGCGGACCTCCAAAATTTTCTCGCAGATCACCAGAGGTCCCCCGGCCCACTGGTTGGCAACCACTGTTCTAGTCCAGCCTCCTGCTGAAGCAGGAGGTCCTGTACCATTTCAGACAAGTGGACATCCAGTCACTTCTTAAAAATCTCCAGGGATGAAGCAGCCACAACATCTGAAAGCATTTAGGATGCTGGCTTATTCATTTTTTTTCCCTCTCTCTCTCTGTCTCAGAAACTGTGAGCAGATTTGTTCCTCTCTTTTTTAATGAACCTCTTTAAGATCCTTTGGGGACCCATGAAAATACAAAATAGTGGTTTAAAGAGTCTAGTTTCATTACCACAACTTTTATATTAAAGATGTCTTAGGCACTGAACCCTGTATCTCTCCAGGGCTGCTTGATGAAATCCTTCTTGCGCACAGTAAAGTCTCGAGTCTTAAATAAACCATGTCCCAGATCATCTTCAGATTTCAGATGCGCTGCAGATGTTAAGAAAACACAGAAGGGAAGGCTTCACTCTTCTGCAATTATGGAAAACCTCTGCTAAAAGAGGGGGCCATCTGGCCTTAAAGCTTTGGGTAAAAAGCCCCTCACCCTTCTCCTCAAAGAAAGACCTGAAAGGATCAAAGACAAAGAGTTTTAATCATTTAATCCGGCTCCTCTCTTCCCTCTTCTGCTTTGAAGAAGGCTGCAGAAGATGGCCAAAGTATTCAGCCGTGCATGCAGCAGATCATTTATAAATGCCCTTTTTCTGCAGGGACAAGCAGATGTTATCCTTAATGGAAGTTCTGAGGAGCAGCAATTCTAACCAGATACTCCCTCAGCTCACCAGATGAGAAAGAAAACCAGATCTTGCTCCTAATTTGGGATGATGAGATTTGCCTCTTGATGCACCTGCATTAGCACACATCAATTTGTCTGTTTCTGATCATCCTGATCAGAAATTTCTTAACAACCAGTTTTGTGGATGTGGTCTAATTTGTGGGTATAGCTTGGTGGTCATGTGACTGGCTGGGCGTGGCTTGTATGTAAATATTATAAATGTTTGTGTCAATATTGATTTTTTTTCTTAAAAAAGCAACTTTTACCCAAAATCAGGCATAGCAGGCAGGCAGATTGAGTTGCTCACAAAATCACAGATTCACTCAGAGATCTACCTTTCTGCAATCTGCTACCTGAGTCTGCACTGAAAAATAGACGCTTCAGTCCTAAGGAAGGTTCAGCTCTGCTTTTAGATTAGCTAGAAAGCAAGAAATCCAATGATTTCCTCCTTTCTAGCTAATTTAAATCTCCCAACACAGCAGAATAGCTGATGGGCGGGGGTGGAGGAGGAAAAATAGCAACTTACCAAACACAGGCAAATTGGATGGCACACATGCCAGTAAGGAGTGAGTGGGCGGGGTGAGACCAGCCAGTTCTCTGAACTGCACAGAATCGTAATAACCAGTTCTATAGAGCCAGTCCGACCAGGTAGAATCCCACCCTTGATCCCGATACAAAAAAGATGCAGAGGGCTTAGAAAGAGTCCAGAAAAGAGCAACTATGATGATGAAGGGCATGGAGGCTAAACCCATATGATGAATGGTTGCGGGAACTAGGTATGTCTAATCCAAAGGTCTTCAAACTTGGCAAGTTTAAGACTTGTGGACTTCAACTCCCAGAATTCCTGAGCTAGCATGACTGGAGGAGGAATTCTGGGAATTGAAGTCCACAAGTCTTAAAGCTGTCAAGTTTGAAGATCCCTGGCCTAATCTAACGAAGAGAAGGATTAGTGGGGAACTTGATAACAGGCTTCTAATATTTGACAGGCTGTCACAGAGAAGTGGGGGGCAGTTGTTCCGTTCTCCAAGGTATATGGAGGCAGGAGAAGAAGCAATGGATGGAAACTTATCAAGGAGAGATACAACCTAGAACTAAAGAGGAATTTCCTTATGGTGAGAACAATTAATCCGTGGAACGGAAAGTTGTGGGTGCTCCATCACTGGACGTTTTCAAGAAGAGACTGGACAGCCATTTGTCTGGAGTAGTATAAGGTCTTCTGCCTTGAGCAGGGGGTTGGACTAGAAGACCTTAAAGATCCCTTCCAATCCTATTAGTCTATCTTCTATGTTCTAGTTGCAATATTCCAGATGGTGATAAATTGAGGGCCTCCTGTACTTGCACTCAGGTCTGAAGGACACCCACATATATCACAGCCATTGTGTCACACAGCCATCGCACCTGCCGTTCATCTCCTTTTGCCTCTCGCCTTTGCAAATTCCTGTTTCCTAACTCCTTTCTTCATTACGATCCAATCTGTAGCTAAGCAGAGGAAGGAACTTCCGCTTGTGTCAATTTTCCCAATTGGGAATATCAAGGCTGGATGAAGAATCATCGCCTAAAATTGAATTGCGCTGTCCCCAGAGGGGACCAATAAAGATTTCCCCGTGAATTGCAGCCAGGCCCAAAACAAACCATCCACTATTTGGTGACATCTGAATTTTCACGGTCCCTTCTCCCATCATCATAAAATGTAACAGGATCGATGAAAATGTTGCTCAGGAAAAAAAAAAGACCAATTAAATTGAAGTGAACTATTGGTGTCCTTGTGTAATGCAGGGTGATTTAACATTCCGGCTCGCTACATCTATATTGTCCATCTCAGGTAGCACATCCCAATATTGCCGGGTATAAAAGAATGTGACACTTCTCGTAGCTTTTCATTGGAATCCAGATTTCAAATAATGAAGTTTCAGGGCCGGATGAGATCTCAGGAACTGATTTGCTCCAGTTGTGGTGCAGGAGTATGTAATTACAGCCCTTTGTATGGCCTCTATTAACATCCTTTGGAAATGAAAGCTCGCCAT
Source organism: Bungarus multicinctus (assembly GCA_023653725.1). Classification (NCBI taxonomy): domain Eukaryota; kingdom Metazoa; phylum Chordata; class Lepidosauria; order Squamata; family Elapidae; genus Bungarus; species Bungarus multicinctus. The sequence continues at coordinate 176,674,100 of CM042836.1, forward strand.
CTTCCTCAAGCAATATTCTCCAGAAGGTTTCTATTAATGTTTATCCTGAATCTGTTTTCCCGCAGTTTTCAATTAATAGTCCCAGTGTTTTCCTTTCTGAAGTCATGGTCTCCCCCAACTTCTGATTTGACAGCCCTTCAGAGTCTCAAAAAAACATTTATCATTCCTTAGATTTTTTTTTTTCATCTCAAGCTAAACATAACCAGACTTTCCAGGGAGTCCTCTTTAAGACTTCGGATTTCAACCCCTTACTTCGTACTTTTAATAGGACCACATGAGGATCATAATGCTGCTGCCAAGCTTTTGAGGTTTCTAGGAGAGTAAAGTATGAACTGGAACCAAATCACCTATAATAATGAATAAAAAGAGAAAATCCATAGACAGTTTGGTGCATTGCTGAAAGGGCTGGGCCAGGAAAAGGGAGGTGATGAACTCTAATTCATTTTTAGACATGGAAATCAATTGGGTGACTTTGGGCTGTTCACCAGGAGACTGGGAGTTCTAGTCTTCCCTTAGGCATGAAAGCCAATGGGTGACTTTAGGCCAATCATCAGGAGATGATGAGTTCTAGCTCCACTTTAGGCATGAAAGCTGACTTGGTGACTTGGGCTAATCACCAGGTCACAGGAAGTTCTAGTCTTTCCTTAGGCATGAAAGCTGGCTGAGTGAATTTGGGCTAATCACCAGGAGACTGGGAGCTCTAGTTCCACCTTAGGCATGAAAGCCAATAGGTGACTTTACGCCAATCATCAGGAGATGGTAAATTTTAGCATCATCTTAGGCATGAAAGCTGGGTAGGTGTCTTTGGGCCAATCATCAGGAGACTGGGAGTTCTAATCCTGTCTGAGGCATGAAAGTCAGCTAGGTGACCTTGGGCCAGTTACTCTCTCTTAGTCCAACTTACTTTATGGGGTTCCAGGATCACCCAGCTGGCTTTGTGCCCAAGGCAGGACGAGACCGTGCATAATCTGAAATCATTCTGCCCCACTCAAACACGTTAGCCAACTTTAAAAAAAAAACCCTCAAGTTTTCAGATATTTTAACTGAATTATTTCAAGAATGCCAAAGTCTAACTCTCAAAATATAAGCAAGTGCTCTGCTGGATGAAGTCCAAGTCACCCAGCTCTATTGTCAAGAATTGCAGCCAGAGATTAGATGAGCCACCAGAAATGATGCAATGGACAACCAGAAGTTCATGACAGGAGGTGATCAGAACCCAAGGATTGGGCACTTTTCTTGCATTCAGGAAGAGACACATTCAGTTCCTGCATTTCCAGGTTGCAGCACAGGGGACTTGAACTCTCTGGATGAGAATTTGGACCATAAAGATCAACAAGGATCAAACAATTTTTGCCCAGCTTTCTTAAAGACAACCCTTCTTGTATTTGAGGAGAAATCAAGAGCAAAACTGGCTTTAGGAAAGCTAGCTAGCTGTTGGTCTCTTTGCAGTAGAGATTTGCACCATGGGAGAGGTTGATATTATATCAATGCTGCAGGCTAAAAAAAAGAGATGACAGGCAAACGATCATAATTTATCATTAAAGGTTGAATCTTTTATTGATGTGATTTATAGTTGGGTTGAACTTTCCACCACTTTTACAAGAAGTTGCAACCACGCAAAGCCAACCAAGAGTAGTGTTGTCTGATCTCCATAATAAGGAAAGCTGGAAGTTATAGAGTCATTCACAGAAAAGGGACCTTGGAGATCTGCTAGCCTAACCCTCTGCCGAAGGCAGGGGACCCTATACCATTTCAGACGAATGGTTGTCCAGTCTTTTCTTGAAAACTTCCAGTGATGGAGCAACCCACAGAGGCTGACAATCAGAGCAAGGTCTAGGGTCCATATCTCCTATGATGTATCTTATTGAACAAGGTCAAGATGACACTAAAACACAACCAGGACCATCATAACATTCAAACCAGCTTCTTTCCAGGGTTTAAAGGAGAATTGAGTGTGTTTTGAAAGCTTTAGAAAAAGCTTTAGAATTCTATATTAGCCAAGTGTGATTGAACACAGAAGGAATTTGTCTTTGGTGCATAAGCTCTCGATGTACATTAAAGATACAAGTGATAAATCATGATCATAGTCATCATAAATACATTCATCATGAATCAAAAGACACAACACTTAGTGATAGTCATAGGATACTAAATAATCCATCAAAATTATACCAAGAAACTAAATAAAACTATGTAAATCATAAAGATACAAGCAAGAAGGTTATAGTCATAAGTAGAAAAGCAATAAGAGTATAGTCATAAAGAGAAAAGGAGAAAGCAGCCAAGGAACAAAGAACAATAGAACTGGGAAATGACTGGAGAACTTCTAATCCAACCCCCCTGCCTGAGCAAAAGACCTTACGTCATCCCAAACAAATGGTTGTCCAATCTCTTCTTGAAAACCTCCACTGATGGAGCACTCACAATTTCTGGAGGCTGAGAATCAGAGCAAGGTTCAGGAATCTCAACATTAGCCAGTGGTGTTGACTTCTGGCCCCAACCTGAATCCCAACCTAACCCAATGTGAACAAAATAGAGGAAAGAAGTTAACTCATTTGCTCCAAGTAAGCTCTGGGTTCCATTTTGGCACAGGGTGTGTATGAAGATGCAATGGGTTTGTTGTTGTTGTTAGTAAGTAAAGGAGTTTTTGTTATTGGACAGGGAGTAGAATAAGCCAGAAGGGACCATCAGCAAAACCCTGTGTATTTCAGCCTCATCTTCACTAGATGTTTATGTTAATTGAAAGCTGCCACCCATTGCAGCTGCTAACTGTACCATTATCTCTAACTCATTGGCACTTCTTAGAAACAGATGAGTTTGGCAACGGGGAAAAAACAGCTGATGAGTGGGTATTTACAAAGGCCCATTCCACTCCACTGGGACACATCTTCACAGTGTGCTATTGCTTCACAAACACACTTCCCAGCTGCAGCCGCTATAAGAGAGTTCCTTTCACAGCACATCTGGACCTTCGGTTGCCAATGAAATCTTTCTCAACCCTGTTTTGATGCCTATACTTCCCAAGTCCCAAAGGTGCTTTTTTTTCAAGAGGCAACTGGACTTCGTTTTTTTTCTTTTGAAGATGTTTCACTTCTCATCCAAAAAGTTTCTTCAACTCTGAGTTGATGGTGAGGAATGCAAAAGGCAAGACAGAGTAGACTTATGGCTGGGGCTGGAGAGAGAGAGAGAGAGAGAGAGACTGTTCCACTTATTTATGGTGACAACCTGAACCTCCATCTCTCTGAGCAAATGAAAAACTATTGGCTGCAGGACCGATTTCCCATCCAGCAAATGCATATCAACCTATTTCCTCCAAATATACCATTTTTGCTCATGCTTTTAACTTAATCAATAGATGCGCTATATACATATATATTTTTTTAATGTAAACCATCTTGCAAAACTCAGCAAAGTACAGGCTGTGGCACGTAGCTTGCATATGGTTGGAGGTCGTTATGAATTATGCAAGTTTGATTCAAAATCCAAATCTATTCCACAGCTGACTTTTCCATGGACATTGGCTTGAGGTGAGCGCCTCCGCAGGCAGGCGTTGAAAATTTGGTTCGTTAAACCAGAGGTCTCCAAACTTGGCAACTTTAAGACTTGTGGACTTCGACTCCCAGAATTCCTCAGCCAGCATAGCTTAAAACCTGGAAGAGCCACAATCACTGTGTCATTAAATTCTCAGGCTTGATTCAACATGTAGAACAGAGGTGGTATTCAGCTGGTTCTGACCAGTACTGGAGAACCGCTAGTGGAAACTTTGAGTAGTTCGGACAACCGGCAAATACCACCACTGACTGGCCCCACCCCCATCTATTCTCTGCCTCCCATTGAGTCCCAGCTGATCGGCTGGGTCTTCTTTGGCTGCCCTGCACAGGAGAAGGGAGGGTAATGGGGTGGGGGTTTTGCACTAACCTTTCCCTGCCACGCCCATCAAGCCATGTCTACCAAACCACACCACGCCCACAGAACCAGTAGTAAAAAAAATCGAATCCCATCCCTGGTCAATCCCGCCTTCTTTGTGGCAGCTATCAGGTCATCCCTAATCCTTCTCTATGTTAGACATACCCAGTTTCCACAACCATTCTGATTGTGTTTATTTCTCCTGCCCAAAGCTCTTCTCTCTCCTTCGGGGCCATCGATGTGTCTCTGGTGTACTCAATTTGACATCTCAATCACGGCCAACTCGACTCTCTTCCTTTCTAATGAATCCAATTCACCCTCTTAACCTCTCTTTGTAGCTAGACCCTTCGAGGGTTTTTAATATGCCTGTTACCATGTCGCGCATCCTTCCTCCTTCCTCAGGATGTGTTCAGTAATCAAGACAAAAAAGCTAGCAGGCCTTTGGCAAGGGAAAGGGAGTTTAACTCAAGGCAGGCCCAGATTGAAAAACATCCAGTCCCTGCTCAAGTGACGTGCTTTGGGACGGCTTCTTCTTTTTAAATATTCTGTACAACAGAGGTGGAATACACATACATGTAGCCACGGGCTGGAATGTGATGGGCTGTCTGTGTGAGAACCATCTTCAATGCCTTCAGGTTAACCATAGATATGTTGGGGGTGATTTACTGGGGGTTTCAATGGAAGGGAATCCATACGATCACTCCTTTTCATGGGGTAGGAGGGGAGGGTCTACAAGCAGGCATTTAAGTACAAGTGAACTAAATCAAAGCAGTCTCTAGACCTTATGAGGTCTTCTGAGATATCCACCACCAAGATAGGATGGGCAAAGTTCCTTACCGCTTCATCCTATCCTATCCTACTGTCAGGGTTCCGACAGAAGCCCTAATTAATTCATGAGCCTCGAGCCAAGTTTCTAAAGAAATTCAATTATTTACTAGGAGCAACATGTCGGCACTTTTCCCAAGTGCAGTCAGCTCTGACCTACGTAATTTATTGCCCACCTCTGACCCTGTTTCCTCTCTCCTCCCAGGTATGTCATAAATCACATTCTCCAACACAGCACTTTCTTGGGCTGTAGAAAACATGCCTCTCTGGCTGGCTCTGGTAACCAGGGACACAGTCTGGAGAAAGATATGTGTGGAATGTGCTTCTGGTCATAGCAACTGATCTCATGACCTTCCGTCGTGTGCTAAAAACTTATTTATTTCGGCAAGCTGGACTGGCCTAGGGGTTTTTAAATTTTAATCTGGTTTCTAATTTTTCTTAATCCCCTCGTTTTAATTGTTTGTAGAGCCAATTATATTTAATTCTTTTAATTTTTAATATTGTATATATGTTTCATATGTGTATTTTTACTCTGGCTGTTCACCTGGGAGAGGGGGCGGTATATAAATTTAAATAATAAATAAATAAATAAATAAATAAATAAATGAATGAATGAATAAATAAATATTCCCATCAGGTCTCCCCCCTCTCCTTTTTATGGCAACTCGAGAGCAAGCCAGGAATGCTTTCTGAGTTGACACCTATCCCACCCTGCCCTGCCCTGCCCCACTCAAGTTAAATTATTCCTATCCTATGCTATCTTATGCTATCCTATCCAATCCAATTCTACTCAAATTAAATTGCACTAGTAAATGGCAGACTGAATTAATTCTACTTTCAGCAAGAAACCAATTATCTCATCCCCCCTCAACCAAAGTGGCTGAACATTTATCATATTCTTTCTCCTATGCTGCAACAGTTTCTGCAGCCAACTTTCATATGCCAAGATTTAAAAGTCAAATGCAAACACAGTAAAGCAGCCCAATTCTTCATTAAATTTGGGGAAAATCTGATTAGAAGCTGTTCTATAGAAAGAGTCAAATTCTTAGGAGTGGAGTAGAACGTAATGGAATATTGGAATGAAGAATAGAATGGAATGGAATGAGAATGGGAATGGAATAGGGTAGAATAGAATAGAAAATAGAATAGAAAATAAAATATAGAATAGAAAATAAAATAAAATATAGAATAGAAAATAAAATATAGAATAGAAAATGGAATAGAAAATAGAATAGGACTCTATATTTTTTTTAGTAACTTGGCCATATCAAATTATAAAACTACAAGCTTTGTGTCAGTTTGGAAGCCATATTAACACCAGAAGCTTCCATGCACCACATTCTTGTGCTTGGGAAATTGGGAGGGCGGGATTTCATGGAGCGTATGTAGATAGACATAATAGTATTCTTCTTTACAGTCAAGGTCATGTGATTTCTGCACCTGGGTTAGGAATGGTTTAAGTTGGGATGGATGGTGATTGGAGTATGTGATGGAATGATGGGTGCAGGGGGTGGACTTGTATTTTTTAATTATTGAAGGAAAACCCGGAACTCTCAGATTCGGCTTTTCCCAGATGTGCCAGTATGACTTTCCCAATAAAAAGAAACTTTGAGAAAATGCCTGTCTTGGAGTTTTTGATTGGAGTTTGGTTTTGCTGGAACGCTGACACTCTGGTTGCCTCAAACATCAATTAAATCTCATTTTCAAGACCTTAAAGCAAGTGAACTGTACTCTATTCCTCTTGAACAAAAACATTTAGAAAAGTGGTATTGAAAGACACGAGTTAAGAAATGCTTCTTTTTTTTCTATCCTGATTTTAAGACACCAAACTCTGCATAAGGTTTTATTGGCAACTAAAACATTTGGACTGTCCTGGGTTGAAGAAAGACATATCTAGGAACACTGGATGCGCTCCCCTACCCTGCTACCTTCCGTCCTTGATAGAAAGAAAACAAAGGTTTAGATCCTATCTAAGCAAATAAGAGACATAAATAAATGCATTCTTTCTCTCTCTCTCACCCCCTCCCTCCCTCTTTCCCTCCCTCTCTCAACTAAAGAGAAGCCAGGGTACAGAGCAATCAACAGATCCAAGGTTGTACAAGGAGAATAGAGAAGAACGGGTCTCCTGTCAAAAGGAAAGAACACACTGTCTTCATGTGATTCTCCCACAACGCTTTCCTCTGACTTCAACTGTCCAAAACTCTATTGGTTCTTATCTCCTTAGGTTGATTTAGCGATTAAAAAAACTTTTTCAATTACATTTTGCTGCTTTGTTCAGGGCAGATGGCAGTGAAGGCTAATCAATTTATTTATCTATGCTCTTCAGTCTCCTGTATATCCTTGAGCTTGTGACTGCAATAAGAATGAAGCTGGGAAGAAGAACCAAGAAATCCAAGGGATTTTGGAGCATGTTCTGTTTCTTGAAGTGAGAAAGAGGAGGGTTGGAATCTTGACATGCTTCAATACATCGAGAAAAGAAATAAGGAACTTTCTGGGAGAAAACAGAAGCCACCATTGTTAAGTGAATTGCTGCAGTGTTCAATTAGTAACACAGTTGTGTTATAAAAATAATTCAGTAAAAGAAATACACAGACAGACCACAGGCAATAAATCTTACTTTGAGATCAGAAGTTTATTTCATGAGCAATTTGGAAAATGAAAAGCCATCATAACATAACAACATTTCAGTAAGATAGTACTTACTAACAACCCATTGCAATGAGGTCCAGAGATAGTAGCTAACTCCAGAAAGGATAGCTACTATCAGTGGCCCTGATTTGAGATTTACCCCCTTCTTTTATACCCTTCTTCTTCTGAAGCCCACCCAGTGGTATGTAATCTTACTGGATGTACTTCCCTATTCCCTCATACTGTCCATCAATTAATACCCACTTGTAGGTATATGCCAACTCGCTACTTTCAGTTCCCCTTTTTCTCAATGTCCCAGACATTCATGATCCAACATAGCTCTGTTTTTGATTGTCCAGCAAATGTATGCTTTTTGTTAGTAGCAGATAACAAACATATTGCTGTGCCCTCAAAATCAGCTCAGCAGATTGCAAGTATTTCACCATGCTTGCAAAATCAGCTCAGCTGGCATTATTATATATTGTTAATTTGAGGCCTTCAATTAGGCAGAGGCCTACACCAACTTTAGGGCCTAGTTGTCCTTTTCTCACAGTTGTTAAGTGAATCTGGCTTCCTCATTGACGCTAATTGTTAGAAGGTCGCAACAAGAGAATCGCAGGGCCCTGCAACCATCATAAATAGAGTCAGTCACCAAGCATCTGGATTTCAGCCACGTGACTATCGGGATGCTGCAATAGTCGTAAGTGTGAGAAATGGTCCTAAGGCATTTTTTTTAGTACCGCCATAACTTCAAACGGTCACAATATGAACTGTTGTAAGTCAAGGGCTAATTGTAATCAATGTGGAAAATCTGGAGTTGATTGGACTATCCTTCTCAAGAAAGGAAGATGGTATTGGTTTGGTTTGGTGTGTTTGCATACATAATTCACAACTGTGTCACCATTCATCCAAGTGATGATTGCTATGTCAGGATTCCGGCAGTTACCCCCAATTAAACCAAGTCTCGAGACAAACATCCAAAACTTTAAAAGGATTTATTGGGAGTTAAAATATCCAGCATTGCCTGGGTGTAGCCGACTCTGAGATAGATCATTCATTGTTATCCTTGACCCTGGTTTCCCCCCACCCCTTGGGTGTATCCTAATTCATATTCTCCAATGGCACACATCCATAGCCAAGAATCATCAATCATGCTGTCGGGCAGAAACTTCGATCACCTAGTTACTATCTTTGAAAACATTTATGGAATGCAGTTTCGGTTTTGGAAGCTGCTGCACTGCTCCCCCTCCCTTTCTCTTGGCAACTCTTAAAAGACCATAGAGATATTTTATGAGTTGACATGCTGAAGATGATGAGAAGGGCTCTCAAGAATGGGAGAAGAACGGAAATGAGTCAGAATGGAGGTTTCTTGTTCTAATCATTCCATCTTTATTTGCAACCAATGTTAGACATCATAATATCACCAGCTGCTAAGTGCCCCCGATTTTGATCACAAGGTGGTAGGAATGCTGCAATGGTCATAATGTGAAGGCCAGTCATAAGACCCTTTTGTCTGTGCTGATGTAACTTTGATTGGTTCCTAAATGAATTGTGGTAAGTTGAGGACTACTTATATGGCTTAGGAAGGCATGGTGTTTGATCCAGACCAACTCATTCGTGTGTTCAAATCAAGAGCTTGCACTTGCAAATCAGCACGACACACCTGATAACACAAGGGACTTATGGTTGTGTGAAATGGCATTTAACTTCAGCGTCTCAAACATGTCAGGCAGTCTTGATTTGAACTGAATGTTTTATTTGGCCAAGTGGGATTAGATACAGGAGGAATTTGTCTCTGGTGCAGAAGCTCTCAATGTACATGCAAAGCAACAGAATAATAGTAATCACCATCATCATAATACCAATAAAGATAACAAGAAGGATAAATAATAATAACACAGCCATACTACCTAGGTAATATGCTATTTGTCAACTGGAAAGCTGGGAGCCCAGATTTGAGACCCGACTTCCACATGATGGGCTGAGCTTCCCTTCCTTGCCAACCTAGCAGTTTGAAAGCATGCCAATGCAAGTAGATAAATAGGTACCACTTTGGTGGGAAGGTTACAGCGCTCTGTTAGGTCCTGCTGGCCACACGACCACGGAAATGTCTTCGGACAGCACTGGCGTTGAAACAAAGATGAGCAACGCCTCCTAGAGTCAGCAACTAGTGGAGTAAAATCCGCAGGGACTCCTTTCCCTTTTTTATACTATATGGGTAAATTTCTTGATTTGAAATGAAGCAATGGAATGGTTTTATGAATTTAGTTCTGTTTTGATTCAAACATCAGAAATTTCAGTGGTTAGCAGCAAAAGGCGGAACATAGCGTTTGCAATGAAAGAAAAATTTCCCTGCGTGTGTTTCAAAGACAGAGGAGATCAAGTGAAAAGGAAATGATAAAAAAAATGCATTGTACCCATCTGAAATCACTATGGGCTATTAAAAAGCAGCAGAATCATGGGCGAGCCAGATGGAGCAGGGAATATCCACCAGTGTGAACATTCATCTACAAAGGATTCCTACAAAAGAGGCTTTTGTGTGTGCGAGGAAATAAAGTGTACCTACATGAAAGAGAGAGAGAGAAATGGGGGGGGGGATTTTTTTGAGCTTGCATTTCATCAGTTGGTACTCATCGAAATGATATTTAGGCAGATACTGAATATATAGGGAGGAGAACTCTCTGGATTAGACAGCGAGATTAAGGTGCATCTGGGTATATTAATTTTTTTCAGGGTACCTTTTCTAAAAATACACAAGCCTCACATTTTAATCTGGCAGGACAATTTTCTCCCTAATGCCAACTTGGGGGAAATGTGAATTCAGAAAGAAAGAGAGGGGGGAGAAGGAGGGAGATAGAGATGGAGGGGAGGAAGGAAGGAAGGAAGGAAGGAAGGAAGGAAGGAAGGAAGGAAGGAAGGAAGGAAGGAAGGAAGGAAGGAAGGAAGGAAGGAAGGAAGGAAGGAAGGAAGGGGGAGAGAGAGAGGAAGGAAGGAAGGAAGGAAGAAAGAGAGAGAGAGAGAGAGAGAGAGAGAGAGAGGAAGGAAGGAAGGAAGGAAGGAAGGAAGGAAGGAAGGAAGGAAGGAAGGAAGGAAGGAAGGAAGGAAGAAAGGAAGGAAGGAAGGAAGGAAGGAAGGAAGGAAGAAAGAGAGAGAGAGAGAGAGAGAGAGAGGAAGGAAGGAAGGAAGGAAGGAAGGAAGGAAGGAAGGAAGGAAGGAAGGAAGGAAGGAAGGAAGGAAGGAAAGACAAAATTGATTGGAGATAGAAAATGAGTTGGACCTTCTCATTCTTTCTTTTTCCTTTCAAAAAGAGCAGGTGTGTTTATTTCAGTGAATGGTCGATTGTGCTAGAAAATAGGCAGAGAAGAATCTCTAATGGCTTCAGGAGATGTGAGAATTGGGAAACTGTTCTGGGCTCTGCTCCCAGTTTCATCTGCAGACATTGGAAGAATGGTGGAAATGTACCACTACAACATGGACTGGGGCATTCCTGAGATGTTATGACTGGCATGAGAATAGATTGTGGAGTCAATTAAAGGAGAATATTTGTAGCTCAGGGTTGAAATGAGGGGTCCTTGGTGCTGTCTGAGCTTGGTCGCTTTCATGAAGATGTTTCATGACCTGAACCAGATAGCACTGATGATGTTACTTAGTTGGGTTATGAAACGTCCGCAAGAAAACGACCAAGCTCAGAGAGCACCAAGGACCCCATAGTTCAAATATCCTCTTCGTTTGGTTCCATGCCTAAATCTGGACTAGAACTCATGTTCTCCTAATCTAATCTAGGACCTTTAACCACTGCATCATACCAGCTCTCAAACTGTGGTGGTTTTCCTTGAAAGCTAGAATTTTCTGCAATTTAGCCTCAAAAGGGCCTTGGTGGTGCAGGCTGTTAATCATCTAACACTTAGTGCAAGCTGCCTGCAATTAGTGCAGGTTCGAATCCCACCAGGCTCAAGGTTGACTCAGCCTTCCATCCTCTCGGGGTAGGTAAATTGAGGACCCAAAGATTGTTGGGGGCAATAAGCTGACTTTGTAAAAATGCCGCTTGGGGGGGCGGCCAAAAAGCCCTAGTAATAAGCTGGCATATACAATGGAATGAAGGCTATTGCCGAGCACCTAGCATGGTGCTCCTTAGACTGTAAGCCGCCCTGAGTCTTCGGAGAAGGGCGGCATATAAATGTAATTAAAAAAAAAAAAAAACTCTATTCTTCTCCAATGCTGAGATGAGGTAGCAATTGTTACTTTTTTACAGCCTGAGATTATATATGAAGCATCATAATAAATTAACAGCAAGAGGGCCAAACTCTCAAAAGAACCAGTGCCCAAATCAAGAGTTCTTTGTGCAGCCTTCCTCCTAGCCCCCACTTTGATGGGACTTCAAACACAGAAAAAGAATCTGTGTTTTGGTCTAGAAGGGGCGTGCAGAAGTGCACCATCATGCCTCCCGTTCCTGTCCTATTGTCCCCATTTATTTGTACCTATTTCCTGTATTCTTACTCATGTTTATACTTATACCTATTATCTTGTAAGTGATGGACAAATCAAGTAAATAAATAAATAAGTTGGTTTTAGAAAATCTGCAGATAGAAAAATAAACAAGAATCGTCAGCCAAGTTGTGTTTGCGGGACAACACTTCCATCTAGTGGCTGAAGCTAATCCTTGTGCTTATGTTTTGCTTGGCTTGCTTCTTTTTAAATTGAAAGTTTCCAACTCATCCTGAAATTGCCAGAAATTCTCCTCGACAACAAAAGGGAACCCAGCTTGTGATGTGTTTTGAGTTGGAAAATAAAGGCGATGAGAAGACGGTTGCTCTTAAAGGAAGCCAGCAACAGTTCTAGAACATTTTTTTTTATTCAGGATTGTTGTTTTGATTCGAGAGATCCTTGAGATATACAGATACAGATTAACAGACCTGGAAGAGACCTTGTAGGTCATCTAGTCCAACCCCCTGCCCAAGCAGGAGACTCAACACCATTTCTGACAGATGGCAGTCCAGTCTCTTCTTTAAAGCCTCCAGTGATGAAGCTCCCACAACTTTGAAGGCAACTTCTGTTCCATGGATTCCACTGTCAAGGAAGTTTCTCCTTATTTCCAAGTTGAATCTCTCCTTGCTCAGTTTCCATCCATTGTTCCTTGTCTGGCCTTCAGGGGCTTTGGAGAATAGCTTGACCCCCTACTCTCTGAGGCAGTCCCTCAAATATTGGAAGACTGCTATTCTGTCTGTCCCAGTCCTTCTCTTCACTAAGATTAGCCATGCCCTGTTCCTGTAACTGTTCTTCATATTCTTCTAATCCACCTCGCTGCTGATTCTCTTCTTCAAGCAATTGTTCTGACCCAAGCCTTGTTCAAATTAAACAAACACAAACTGTGTATAAAAGCAAACCTTTTTTAATATGGTGCTGGGAATTCTTTGCATTCCCAGCCAAGAGTCATTTAAACCTAATTGTCCGAGATAAAAGCAAATCCTTTCAAGGTTCCCAAGGCTCCCAAGAACAGAAGTCTAATTACTGATAAATATTAACCGACCGAAGTTTCAAAAACCAACCGGAGTTGGCAGGGCTTCGACGAGGACTCAGAGTCTAAAGAACTTCTTTGATTCCTGCAAAGAGCACATCCCCGAGGGCTGGTTTTTATCCCTTATGGGAGAGGCAATCACCTTCCAGCCTTACCCCTGAGTTGCCCTTGCTGCTTCAGCTGCTTTCTCCTTCAAGCAGCCCTGCGCCCATGCGCATTGGGCACAGGCTTCCCAGGATCCTCTGCTTCACTGCTGCCAGACTCCAAAAGCTCCGAAGGCAGCATTTCACTCCCAGATGGTCCTGGCCCCATCTCTGCATGAGATGCAGGACCCTCATCTAAGTCCTCACCAGGCTCCATGATTCCATGACCCTTTCATCCTCACTGTCAGAGACCTCTGTTGTCCACACCTGCTGCCGGTGAACCACGGCAGCAATGGATGGAAACTGTTCCAGGAGAGATTTAACCTGGAAATAAGGAGAAACTTCCTGACAGTGAGAACCATCAACCAGCGGAACAGAAGTTGCCTTCGGAAGCGGTGGGTGCTCTATCACTGGAGGTTTTTAATGGACAGCCATTTGTCTGAAGTGGTATGGGGTCTCCTGCTTAACCAGGAGGTTGGACTAGAAGACCTCCAAGATCCCTTTCAACTCTGACGATGTTCTATGCTCTATGTCAGTGGTTCCCGAACTTTTTCAGTCCGCCGCCCCCCTTGGTGCTACAAACTCATCCTCAATGCCCCCCACCCAAGGGCGGGATTCAAATTTCTGTGGGAGTGGCCTAAATTGAGGGTGTGTTTTGCTGGTAACGTGACTGGGTGGGCGTGGCTTGCTGGTTACATGACTGGGTGGGCATGGCTTGCTGGTCATATGACTGGTGGCATGGCTTTCTGGTCATGTGACTGGGTGGGCATGGTTTGGTGACTGGCAAACCAAATACAAGTGGTCCTCACTTAATGGCCAGTTGCTTAGCAAGTGTTCTAATTTATGACTGGTCTCCCCAGAACTACTTGACCTGTTGTTGGAGTTTTGACAGCCATGCACACACACACATACATACACTCCCTTCCAACCCTGCTGGAGCAGGTAATTGGACGAGAATCGGCAAAGCATCTCTGATTAGATTCTAGTAGTGAATAAAATCTAATCAGAGATGCTTCTTGTTGATTTTTATTTGTATTTCTGTATTTTATGTTGCTGAATTGCACTGACACGTGTGTCCCTTCTTGTGCACAACCCAGAAGCTTTTGTGATTCTTTGCAGCAAAAATTACCGACCTCTGGCTTTGCTCTACTTTTCAAATGTGTTGCCACTGCCGCGTTCTAGGTGCCGCGCCCCCCCAGGTCCACCCCATTGAGCCCGCTGCATCAGAGGGACCTGCCCAAGCAAGTCAAGTCAATGGGGTGAGCCTGAGGGAGGGAAAAAGAGAGAGAGAAAAGAAAGAGAGAAAGAGAGAAGGAAGAAAAGAAAGAGAAAAGGGAAAGAAAGAAAAAGGGACAAAGAAAGGGGGGGCATGGAGGGGGAGAGAGAGAGGGAGAGAGAGAGAGAGACAGAGAGACCTGATGCATCAGATTAAAATGAGGCCTAATTTGGAGGCCCTTTTCCACACTGAAACATCTTTGCCAGCATCTTTACCAGCACATTGAAACATCTTTGGCTTCTATTAATTAAAGGTTTTGTGGATGAAACATGGTCAAGACTATCAGGGTGCTCTCACATTTTGTTAAGGCTTTAAACAGGATCCATTGGACCAGATCTCCACCCTAAAAATTACTTTTCCCCAATGTATTACAGTGCCAATTCTGAAGAAGGCAAAACCAAAATGTACTGGTAAATTACAAGGAGAAAACACACACACACACTCCCTTCTAACCCTGCTGGAGCAGGTGATTGGACTAGAATAGATATCTCGTTATCTTTCTCCTCCCTCTCTCCCTCCTTCTTCATTTCTTTTTCTTTCTGTCCCTTCCTTCCACCCCCCTCTTTCTTTGTCCCCTTTTCTTTCTTTCTCTTTCTCTTCTTCCTTCTCTCTCTCTCTTTCCTCTCTCTTTCCCTCTCTCAGGCTCACCCCATTGACTTCGTGCACCGCTCCGTTCTTGCTTGGGCAGGTGCCTCTGGTGCAAGGGGCTTAATGGGATGGACCTGCAGGGCCTCGCCCCGAACGCGGCGGTGGCGGGATGTTTCAAAAGGAGAGCAAAGCCACTCTGGCTTTGCTCTCTTTTCCCAACACTGCGTTCAGGGTGAGGCCCTGCAGGATCATCCTATTGAGCTCTTTGCACCAGAGCGTGCAAGTCAATGGAGTGATCCTGCGGGGCCTCCCCTTGAACGCAGCGGCGGTGGGGAGATTTTTTCTCACCCCTGAAATGTGCCCTGCCACTCACCTCCAGCGCCCCCCTGCCACCTCTTAGCACCCCTCTGCCACACCACCTTGCCTCTCAGTGCCCCCCTAAGGCATCCCCCTCCCCCAGGGGGTGGTACCGCCCACTTTGGGAACCACTGCTCTATGTACTCTTTCCTTCCACCTTTCCCAAAATTAGTGTCTCTTCCAGAGAATGGAGTCTTTTCATTGACTGATTGAGTTATTATGTAACTTCAAGTGAGTGTTGACTGTTAGCAACCACAAAAGTAGACGTTCTCCATGGTGATCTGTCCCAAAACTGGTCCTTCAGATCTACCATCAATGCACCCATCACAACTGTGACTGAATTCATCCACCTTGCTGGTCTGCCTCTGGATGTCCCCTTCTGCATTGGTTTTACATGGAGTAGCAGTTAACATGGATAAAAACTTTAAAAAAAAAAAATTGGTTTTCTTTGGTGCTGGATAATACTTTAACCGAATTCTTCGCTTTTGTAAAGGCTTCTTTCCTAATCTCTGGGTGGAGTTGAAGAGCTCAGCAGGCTGGCTCTTCTTCTTCTTCTTCTTCTTCTCCTTCTCCTTCTCCTTCTCCTTCTCCTTCTCCTTCTCCTTCTCCTTCTTCTCCTCCTCCTCCTCCTCCTCCTCCTCCCCCTCCCTTCCTCTTCTTCTTCTTCTCCTTCTTCCTAAAGTAAGACACTTTGAACCTGGTCATGTGTGCCTCAAAGGAGAACTTGGAGTTGTTTTGTTTAACGATAATGGTTTCACTTCTTCTGTGCCAATGTGGTTTATTCTGTAAAATTTTATACTCTTGGTAAAAATATGTCCTGGGAGTTTCTTTTTCTGGATTTGCCAACTGGACAGTTGCCATACCCTACTTACTTTATTTCTTGAAAATGAACCAACGTCTGCCACAGTCTATGGGGCTCATTTCTAAACGATGTGTTTTCAAAAAGAATCAAAGAGTTGTTTAGCAGCTTCTCACTCTCCAAAGTTCACAGCCTGCCAACTTCCACCCACGGTGACCAAGGAAAAAAGGAAAAACTAGTTCTTTGAGTCTGGAAATGACCATGTTTCAATTATTCTAACAAAGGCAACATCTGAAAAAAAAAAACTGGTCTGTACCACCAGATGTCAGGCTTGATCTTTGAATCATGTTTCTCTGATAGCTCATATTCTGGGTGATGAAAATTCAGAAAGCTCACTTGACAACATTGTCTTGGGATAATTGAATGAGAATTGTATCCAAAATCTCAAACAGAGTCATCGACAGCAGCTTCCATTGATTCCCGGCTAAGGTTATTGGATAGAACTTTCCTCTCTCTAAAAGTTGCTGCTCTGAGATTGTTTTAGAAAAACAATGCGGAATGAACAGATTTGAGAAGGGAAAGATAAAAAGGCATTTTACAGGAGGAGACAGCTGTAGATTTATTTATTTATTTAATTTGGTTTTTCAATTGCTTACAAGACAATAGGTATAAGTAAAAACATAGTTATGAATACATGGATACATATAAGAAAAATATAATATAAAAGAAACAATAGGACAGGGACGGTAGGCACGTTGGTGCACTTATGCACGCCCCCTACAGACCTCTTAGGAAAGGGGTGAGGTCAATATTAGAAAGTCTAAGGTTAAAGTTTTTGGGGTTTGGGGAAGAAACCACAGAGTCAGGTAGAGTATTCCAGACATTGACCACCCTTGTTGCTGAAGTTGTATTTCCTGAATTCAAATTTGGTGCGATTAACCTTGAGTTTAAATCTATTGTTTGCTCTTGTATTGTTATGGTTGAAGCTGAAGTATTCATTGATAGATAGGACATTGCAATGTATGATTTTATGTACTATACTTGGATCAGACCAAAGGCAGCGTAGTTCTAGGTTTTCTAGGTCTAGAATTTCGAGTCTGGTGGCATAAGGTATTCTGCAACGAGTAGAGGAGTGGAGAACTCTTCTTGTGAAATATTTCTGGATTTTCTCAAGTGTCTAAGTATCAGATACGTAATGTGGGTTCCAGACTGATGAACTGTATTCGAGTATTGGTCTAGCAAATGTTTTGTATGCTCTAGTTATTAGTGTAATATTACCAAAGAAAAAGCTATGTAAGATTAGGTTAACAACTCTTAATGCCTTTTTGGCTATGTAGTTACAGTGGGCTCTAGCATTTAGATCATTAGAGATGAGTACTCCAAGATCCTTTACAGAGGTTGGATCATCAACAAGGTCTTGACTATTCAGCCTGTATTTTATTTTCTGATTTTTTTGCCAATATGTAAGACAGAGCATTTATTTGTTGAAATTTGAAGTTGCTATTTGTTTGATCATTCTGATACATAGGTCAAGGTCTTTTTGAAGGGTAGCAGTATTGTCTGTGGTTTTGAATAGCTTTACATCATCAGCAAAGAGAACGCAGTTGCTCTTAATATGATCACAGAGGTCATTTTTGTAGAGTATGAAAAGAGTTGGTCCTAGAACACTGCCTTGGGGGACACCACTATTGATAGCGACAGAATTTGATAGGACGCTCCCAATTTTGACCATTTTTTGTCTGTTTGACAGGAACGCTTCTATTCATTTATGCAGATGTCCAGAGATATCATAAGATTTTAGTTTTAGGAGCAGTTTGTCTTGTACCACTGAATCAAAGGCTTTACAGAAGTCTATGTAGATTGCACCTATTGCTTTGCCCTGATCAAGTTGTGTAGTCCATATGTTTTTGCAGTGTAAGAATTGCAGATTACAGGATAGTTTTTTTCTGAAACCAAATTGTTTATTAAAGAGTAGGTTGTTCGTTTCTAAGTGGAGGATGATGGATTCGTTAATAATTGATTCCATGACTTTACAGGTGATGCAGCATAAAGAGATTGGTCTGTAATTTTCAACTAGGCTGGGGTCTCCCTTTTTGAAGATGGGGATGACCGTGGCTTGTGACCATAGTTTTGGCAAGGAGCTGGTCCTGAAAGACTTTTCAAAGATTATGCTTAGAGGTTCTGCTATGGCAGTGGATAGCTTTTTTAAGAAGTAGGCACATATTCCGTCCGGTCCAATAGATAGAGATGGTTTTAGATTGCGTAGTGCTTTTTCAACATTGTCTTCTGTAAAATCGATATATATTAGATCATTGTAGTTGTTTGTGGTTTGACTAGGAAATACTGGGCATAATCCATTGCTCTTTACAAATACTGAGCCAAAGAATGTGTTAAAGAGGTTGGCTTTAATGGTGTCATCATTGCAGTCTTTAACCATTAGGTCCTTTCAGGGTGGGATGGACCTTGAGTCTTTTAGTTTGTTGTTTACAAAATTGTAGAAAGCACGGGTGGAATTGGTGCATAGAAGGTTTTCCTCCTGTGTAATGTGATAATTGGTGCATTCAGTCTTTATCTGGTGGCATAAATTTTTGTATTGACTTTTGAAGTTGGCAACATGACAAGATTTGTTTTTCCACCAAAGTGATTTCTTTTTGGATTGAAGCTTCCTTATTGTTATGGGTAATCTGTTTTTTCTGGTTTTGGGAGTTATTATTGGTACATATAGTTCGATGACTCTTTTGACTTCAAGTAAAAATATGTTGTAATGGTCTTCTACAGTATTGCATCCAGAGAATAAAAATTGTCAATCTATGGGGGAAGAGGATAAAAATATCTCATTAGGATGGATGGAGGGTTATTCTCTACTTTCAAGCCCATAAAAGGATTCTAGACTCAGAACATGCCTAGCGATTTCTTAATATTTGGGGAAGTAGCTCAGCTTATTCTGGACCAATTCAAAGGCGTGGACTTTGGGAAGCAATGCTATCAATTCCCAACCGTATCAAATCAAAGAATGTTTCATAGATTTTACAAATTACCACTTGGAGGACTCAAATTCCCCAACAAGTTGAATGGGGTATCTTGAACGAAAGAGCACTCGTACTCTGACTCCTTGGAGTAGGCCATGTCAGTGCAAGTAAAGCTACTTTACTGTAGCAGAATAACAGAGTTGGAAAGGACCTTAGAGGTCTTCTAGTCCAACTTCCTGCTTAGGCAGGAAGCCCTACATACCATTTCAGACCAATGGTTCTCCAATCTCTTCTTAAAAACCTCCAGTGTTGGAGCATTCACAACTTCTGGAGGCAAGTTGTTCCACTGGCTAATTGTTCTCATTGCAAGGAAATTCTTCTTCATTCTAAGTTGTTTCTCTCCTTGATTAGTTTCCATCTGTTGCTTGTTGTCCTGCCTTCAGGTGCTTTGGAAGATAAGTTGACCCCCTCTTCTTTGTGGCAACTCCTCAAATATTGGAACACCGCTATCCCGCCACTCCTAGTCCTTCTTTTCACTAGACTAGGCATACCTTAAGATACTTGAAAAATGGTAATGGCCCATAAAAAAACAGATGCCAATGTTCTGCCATCTCGAGAGCCGTATGTAAGGCCCTACAGACTGTGTGGGGATGTGACCCACCAACAGATAATATGCGTGATAAATTATTCACTTAACCAAAAATTGTACATCAAGCCTCAGCAGCTGGTAAAAGCTGGATCTCTGCCCAGTTACATTAAGGGAAGTTTGCTTCCTCAAAGCTTAACTGTACTTTAGGGGATGTTGAATTATGCATGTTACTCAGAAAGCTAATGCCGTACATACGCATTCAAAGTTATTATTAACCTCATCAAGCTGGGAGAGAAGCAGCTGTTCCCCTCATCTCCCTGCGAATCCATTTAGGACACAAGGATGTTTGTGTAGATAACAAGCGTCTCCTTTTGACAAGAATATCATCATCCTCGGCAGTGGTGGGATTAAATGTTTTTACTACTGATTCTGTGGGCGTGGCTTGGTTGGTGTGGCAGGGAAAGGTTCTGCAAAATCCCCATTCCCTCCCCACCACACTAACCTGCTTTCCAGCTCCGTTCTCCTGTGCAGAGCAACCAAAGAAGACACAACCGATCAGCGGTGGGTATGGCGTTCTGTGGGCATGGCAGGGGAAGGATACTGCAAAATCCCCCTTCCCTCCCCAACCCACTAACCTGCTTTCCAGCTCCGTTCTCCTGTTCAGGGCAACCAAAAGAGACCCAGCCGATCAGCTGGGAGTCAATGGGAGGCAGAGAATAGGTGGGGTTGGTGGGGCCAGTCAGAGGTGGGATTTGCCGGTTCTCCAAAGTACTCAAAATTTCCCCTACCGGTTCTCCAGAACTGGTCAGAACCTGCTGAATATCCACCTCTGGTTCCTTCCGTCTCCTTCTTCCCCTTTTGTTCTTCTCTTCCTTGCAGTGGTGGGATTCAAATTTTTTTACTACTGGGCCTGTGGGCGTGGCTTGGTGGGTGTGGCAGGGGAAGGTTCCTGCAAAATTCCTATTCCCTCCCAACCCCACTAACCTGCTTTCCTGCTCGGTTCTCCTGTGCAGGGTAACTAAAGGAGACCCAGCTGATCAACTGGGACTTGGGAGGCAGAGAATAGATGGGGTTAGCAGAGCCAGTCAGTGGTGGTATTGGCTGATTCTCCAAACTATAATCAACTGATGGAACAGAAGTTGCCTTTGGAAGTTGTGGGAGCTTCGTCACTTGAGACTTTCAAGAAGAGACTGGACTGCCATCTGTCAGAAATGGTGTCGGGTCTCCTGCTTGGGTGGGGGTGGGGGTTGGACTAGATGACCTACACAGTCCCTTCCAGCTCTGTTAATCTGTAAAGAACAGAGAATTACAATGATCCTTCACTGTAAAGAGTTGGGCCTACCTGGTGAAGATCCCAAGTTAATTCTCCAAAACACTCAAATGTTTGGGGATGGACAGTATCGAAAGGCTGCTACTCTAAATTCAGAGAGCGTCCAAATGTCGGTGCTTGAACAGAGAAAGATTGCCAAGCCAACTGCTTTGCTCAAATCAACACAATCAAACCCTACTCACTCAAATGCCTATATATACATATATAACCCTCCCTCATCTTCCAATCGTACCGATCCTAGCAACCTGAATCAGCAGGGATGCATTATTTAGTTAGCCCGACCTCATTCCTTGGCTCCCTGCATCTTCGACTCTATTTCACCTCAATGAATCTTCTTTTCGGGCTGAAATTGAGCAGCCAATCACATTACTTCCGACTGGCTTCATTTTTTAATCCGGCAGTGCGCGTAGGGCAGTGGGGTGTGTGACAGGAGCGAAGCGGATGGAAAGGAGCGCTGAACTATTACTGATCTCTCAGCCACATTTCTAATCACAAGGGTCTATCAAAAGGAGTCAGGACTTAAGTCAATGGTTCACTGATTGCCCACCAACCGTCTTGGGCTAAAGGCAATTGAAGAGTTTATCCCATCCCTCTCCCCTCTGGTGATGTATCTTCCTGCAGGTAGTCCTCAACATACAGCCACAATGGAGGCCAAAAGGTTATACCATCCTGGGCAATGGTTGTCCGGTCTAAGAGTGAAACATTTGTTGAGTGAGTTTTGCCCCATTTTATGACTTGTGACTTGGGAATGCTACAATGATTGTAAATGCAAAACAAAAACAAAAACCAGTCATATAATTCTCCAAATGTAAGAATTCAGCTTCCAGGCTCTACAACAAGAGAATAAGCCACAGAGGATTGATAGAAACCAAGCACATGCAAGCTACTTCTGCTGACTGCCGGCTGGCTGCAATTTGGCAGATCAAATCCCACCAGGCTCACGGTCGACTCAGCCTTCCCTCCTCCCGAGCTGGGTAAAATGAGGACCCAGATTATTGGGAGCAAGAGGCTGATTCTGTAAACTGCTTAGAGAGGGCTGTAAAGCACTATAAAGCGGTATATAAGTGTAAGTGCTATTGCTATATGCTGCAATGGTTGTAAGTGTTCTGACCCAAACCCTTTTCCAATAAAACAAACACGAACCAAAGGGAATAGAAACCTTTTAATGATTCTTACGAATCCCCGGTTAAAAGGCTGCTGCAAACTAATTTAACTTTGATAAGCACGAGCCCCGCCAAAACTGTGCGAGACTGCCAAGAATAACAGATAAGAAATAATTTGCAACACAAGTCTTCAAATACCACAATATTGCAATATCCACGAGGTTGGAGTTTCAAAACATTTTTGCTTCCTGCAAAGAACGTTCACTTCACAGCTGGCTTTTATCTTCTTGAAGGAGAGGGCATTACCTGAGTCGCTCGTGCTGCTGCAGCTGCTCTTTCCTGCGAGCAACCCTGCATACACGGGCACTTGGCACAGGCTCCTGCCAGCCCCCACAATCTCTGAAGGCAGCAGTCCGCTCCCTAATGGTCCTGGCCCCTCATCTGAGTCCTCACTCTCCTCAGCCATCTGCACCTGCTGCCAGCTAACCAGGGGTGGGATTCAAAATTTTTAACAACCGGTTCTGTGGGCATGGCTTAGTTGGTGGGTGTGACATGGTGGCCATGTGACTGGGTGGACATGACTTGGTGGTCATGTTATTGGCTGGGCGCGGCCCACTCAATATCACTCACATTGAGGCACGCATCTCCTTGCCTGGCCTCTCATGACTGTGGGGATGCTGCAACAGTCGTAAGTGTGAAAAATGGTCATAAGTCACTTTTTTCAGTGCCATTGTAACTTTGAATGGTCACTCCACACAAGCAAAGTACCAGCAAAGGAGGGGAAAACACTCCAGAGAAGTTCCTGAGACAGGAAGTCTAGTCCTGCCAAGAATGTAATACAGTTCTGTAAGCAACACCAAAATGTTTCCTTCCTGCCTTCCTTACAGGATTAGGCCAGTAATTTCTTCTAACAACCGGTTCTCTGAACTGCTTAAAATGTTAACAACCGGTTCTAGCGAACAGGTGCGAACTGGTAGAATCCCACCCCTGCAGCTAACCGCAACAGTAAGTGTGAAAAATGGTCATAAGTCACCTTTTTCAGTAGCGTTGTAACTTTAAACAGTCCCTAAATGAACTGTTGTAAGTTGAGGACTACTTGCACTTGGTTTTATATTGTCTCCTTTCTATGTGAAGACAGAATTGATCTCCTCCAAGCTGAAGTTGCATCAGCTCAAGCTTTGCCAAGCTACTTTTCATGATGGCTCTTCAGAAGTAAGAGTTTGAATTCCTCTTGAGCCAACCAGAATCCATGGGGACGTCTATTTCTCTTGGTCTATTCTGCAACAGCATTTGAGATGCTGAAAGGAGAAGAGACTAGGAAAGTATAACATTCTCAGGCAAGAAAGATGAGGTCCATACTTGAAGGTTGAATTTATTGCTATTCACAGGAATCTTCTCCACTAACAGTCAGAACCTGATTAAGAGTTAGATAAGGGTCAACAGAATTCAAAGGAGATTGGACCTTGTTTGCTTGTGGCTCTGTGGGGATTCTAGGCTGATCTCTCTTTTAACTCCACCACTTCCCCCTCAGGTTCTGCCACTCCTCCTACACACATCTCCTCGGAGATAAGTTCAATTTCTGGTGTCTACATGGAGACGTTCAGGGTTGTTTTCCTAACATTGAAACAGAAGCAGCTTGCCATTATCTTCTTCCAAGATTGAGTTTGGATTTTTGTTTTACTTGTCAACCAAGGTTGGTGATAATGACACCTAGCTGGATCTTCTTTGATTTGAACGCTACCCTTGGTGACCACATGGACAGAAGCATAGAATTGTCCTGGTCACAACAGAGAAGCCTTTCTCTGGGCCATTGTTTTCAACTGCCCACTCCATCCTTCCATCCAGGGAATCTTCTAATTTCATCCCAGCACTGATCAAATCTGATCCTGTCTTACTTCTGAGTAAGACTTCTGGGCCCAGACAAACCAGGTGTGGGTACCTGCTGAAACAAAAAGGGAGGAGAGATCACCAAGTACTTTCCTCTTGGTTTGCAACATTGATTATCTTGCCTTCCTTAAATGATCTTCTTGACATTGTTTTCAACGACAAGTTCCATCGAACCAACATCCTGCTCTCTTGCTCATCCTGTTTTTCTTACTTGCTTTAGGTGAATATTGTCTGTCTGTCTCTGTCTGTCTCTGTCTCTGTCTCTGATCATTTAAGCCTAGAGAATCAATTCCAAGTTTTACCCCCTTGTTAGGCAGATGTTCTCTGGATGATTTATGACTCTTTCAAGCCTGATATCCCCACAGAAGATTGTTAGTGAAAAGCCCAAAGTAATCCTTGGGAGCCAGGATTTATGATGTTTAACTTAAGTTGTTCTCAGCAGGCGCTCAGACCGGATAGCAGTAAGCTTTAGGGCAGTAAAAGGTCAGTCCTCCCGACACTGGCCTATTGTTGTGCAAGGAGTTGGAATGCCTCTCCACATGACTTAGCTGTTAAGAGACACCAGAGAAGCATCTCTGAGACACACTAAGGGGAAGGCCCAAGGGTTCACGGCAGAATCCAGGATCTCTCAGCATTTCCAGTCTGTTCTCTGGAACCCCGAAGGAACTGAAGCAGTTTCCATCTATTGATCTGATTCACACATAAAACATAGACTCGTAGGGTTGCCAGGGACCTTGGAGGTCTTCTAATTCAATATCTGGTCCTGAGCAATGGTTGTCCAATCTATTCTTGAAAACCTCCAGTGATGGAGCACCCACAACTTCTGGAGGCAAGACATCCCACTGATTCATTGTTGTCACTCTCAGGAAATTCCTCCTTAGTTCTAAGTTAGATCTTTCCTTTCTTCCTTCCTTCCTTCCTTCCTTTTTCTTTCTCTCTCTCTCTCTCTCTTTCTCTTCCTTCCTTCCTTCCTTCCTTCCTTCCTTCCTTTCTTTCTTTCTTTCTTTCTTTTTCTTTCTTTCTCTTTCTCCTTCCTTCTTCCCTTCTTTCTTTGTCCCTCTCTTTTTTCCTCTTTTTCTTTTCTTTTTCTTCCTTCTCCTCTTCCTCTTCCTTCTCTCAAATCACAATTTTCCTGCTTTTAAAATTATTCTTAAGGTAATGCATTTATTTCTCAAAATAAGTATGCCCTTCAAACTCTTTGCTCTTGAAGATGTCAAGGGTGGCCCATCATGAAAAACCATGAAGAGGCCTTCAAGATCTTTTTTTTAAAAGAATCATTAATGGCACAACAGGTTCTCTGTTGGAAAAAAAAAAATCACCGTTTTCCTAGAGAGGATGAAAAATGTAAAAGGAGAGCCAGGCTGCATTTGTCTGCCACGGAGAATTATTCTACACAATGGCTTAATATGACTTCGTCCTGACACCAGAGTCCAAATGGAAAATTAATGAGGCAGCATGATCTATGGATCTTTTTAAATCTCATAACTGGCTTCATCTGGAGAATAAAAAGGGACCTTGTAGGTCATCTAGTCCAACCCCCCTGACTAACCAGGATACCCTACACTATTTCTGACAGATGACAGTCCAGCCTCTTCTTGAAAGCCTCCAGGGGTCATAAAGTTCCCACAACTTCTGAAGGCAACTTCTGTTCTGTTGATTGATTGTTCTCACTGTCAGAAAATTCCTCCTTATTTCCAGGTTGAATCTCTCCTTGTTCAGTTTCCATCCATTATTATTCCTTGTCTGGCCTTTGGGTGCCTTGGAAAATAGCCTGACCCTCTCCTCTCTGTGGCAGCCCCTCAAATATTGCAAGACTGCCTTAGTCCTTCTCTTCACTAGTCTAGCCATGCTTCCTGCAACCGTTCTTCACTATTTTAGCCTCTGAGCCTTTGATCATCTTAGATAGATTTGGATTAACAGAGTTGGAAGGGACCTTGTAGGTCATCTAGTCCAACCCCCACCCAAGCAGGAGACCCTACACCATTTCTGACAGATGGCAGTCCAGTCTCTTCTTGAAAGCTTCAAGTGATAATGCTCCCACAACTTCTGAAGGCAACTTCTGTTCCATCGGTTGATTGTTCTCACTGTCAGCAAATCTCTCTTTATTCTGGCTTGCCCTGTTAGTGTTGGTGGAGGTGGTCTTAGAGGTTCTAGAAGAGAATATAAACTGAGAGTAAACCCGCCTCCTTACTAGCACTGATGATGTTATCTAGTTGGGTCATGAAACGTCTGCAAGAAAATAACCAAGTTCAGACAGCACCGAACACCCCACACCTACAGTTTTAATGGCCAGCAGATTGACTCAGCAAAATATCAGTGAGAGCCTTCTCGGATTGACATCTTACCCCAGAAAATACTGTTAATAAATATGTGTTTATAGGCATTGTTCTTGTAGTGAAACTGCAAGGAGTTTTATGATATCCAAATGTCCTCAGAGAAACCATACAGCTAACCCTGTTGCAACGATTATTACTACTTGAGACCAACCCAGGTTGTCCCACATGATTACAGAATTTCACATCAGCTTCCTCTTTATTGGCAAAAGGCTAATTGTAAATTCCTCTTTATTTCCCCTTTCACAGCTAATTAAGTTTTGTTGGCATAAGGAGATAAAAGAAAGGTTGCATCAGTTGACCGTCTCTTTGTTGCCTGTTGAATTAAATTCCAGGAAAAGAGAGGTGGTTTAAAGAGAGATGAAAGAGAGAAAGACAGAGAGAGAAAGAGGAAGGAGGCATTAATAGACTTTAGAATAAAATCCAGACAGATTCAAATTGATTTCACTGCCATAAGAAAATTGAGTGTTTAGGGAAATAGATTTATGCACTGTCAGCTCTAACTGCTGGCAGTATCCATACCCAAAGCTGTTAAAATGGTAATCTTTAGAGATGTATGAAAATTGTGTGTGAACAGACCAATGAAGCATCTCAAGGAAGCTTATGTTTTGAGGATGGACCTTACAAGTCGGTGTTGTTATTATTAATAATGTATTACAAGGCAAACACTATGCATTATGTATGTAATTTAATTACAGCACTTAAACCCAGACACAGAAAGAACCTGGTATCTTCTTTTGCTCTCAGCTGTTGTTACAAGACAGTGGTTTCTTTTTTTAAAGGGAAAAAGTGATTCTTGACGGTAACTAGGATTAAGTCTCTGAAATCTACAGCTAGCCCATGATCAGTTGCTATAACCGCAGGAACTCCAAAGAACTAATCCTTTTAGAAATATTGGGAAGGGGTCTCAGCACAGAAGGGGAGAACTTGCAGTGGCTAACTGAACACAGGAAAATTTAACACATGAGAAGAGCAACCCAAAACTATGGAGAAATTTCCTAATGATGAGTCCAATCAAGCCGTGGAACGGCTTGCCTCCAGAAGTTGTGGGTGCCCCATTACTGGGGGCTTACTGTCTTCTGCTGATTGGCCCAAAAGAAAGCCAGTTGGAGGAGTTCAGACCAATCAGCAGAAGACGGTGAGTTCCAGTTCCGCTTACTCAGGAGCATTTCCATTACAGCACACCTTTATGGGCTTGAAGGCACCAACTCCACCAGGAGATCTTCCAAAGCTATTTTCATTCAAGGAAGACTTGGGCATTTCACAGGAATAGCTTTCTGTACTTGCTCGCAACTGGTTGGATAATAAGCCACTTGACGATTCCAACTTGTTTCTGCATTTTATTGAGCTCCAACAGATGTTTTTGGGCCCCTGCTGACTGACTTTGGCTTAGTAGGATGAAGCAGAGAAGGAAAAGGTGAAGGAAAGTTTTGATGAAGAAAATCATTAGCAAACAAACTTGGGAAGCTGTTTCTTTGGGGGAAAGTGTTTAGGGATGCTTAGAGAGGAACTTCATCAATTTTCTTGCAGAACTAGACTTAGCAAAGCAGAGCTACACAAGGGACCGACTTGGAAAAAGTTGCCAAAATGGATCTTGTCCAAAGAGAATTGGAACACCCTCGTTACAATAAAAGATAAAAACATCTGCGGTTTTAAAAGCCTAGAACAAAAGTGTATTTTCATCAGATGCAAGTGGATCTTTGAAGATCCAACATTGGCACTGAGGAAACATATACTGTATTTGATTCCTCCAGGGCTTAAAAAGGATACAATACAGAGGGATACAATCAAGTTCAAGGGAGGTATTAATACCACTCTATAAAGCCCTAGTAAGACCACACCTAGAATACTGCATCCAGTTTTGGTTATCACACTATAAAAAAGATGTTGAGACTCTAGAAAGAGTGCAGAGAAGAGCAATCAAGATGATGAGGGGCTAAAACGTACGATGAACGGTTGCAGGAACTGGACCTGGCTAGTCTAAGGGAAAAGAACAACCAGGGGAGACAGAATAGCAGTCTTCAAATATTTGAGGGGCTCCCACAGAGAGGAGAGGGGGTCAAGTTATTTTCCAAAGCCCCTGAAGGCCAGACAAGGAACAATGGATGGAAATTGAACAAGGAGAAATTCAACTTGGAAATAAGGAGAAATTTTCTGACAGTGAGAACTATCAACCAAAGGAGCAGAAGTTACCTTCATAAGCTGTGGGAGGATTGGACTAGATGACTATAGGGTCTATTCCTGTTATCTATTAATACATGTTTGCATTCTCAGTTGTACCTGAAAGACAACTGCTACATTATATTATTCCTGTTCCAGGGTCTCCTTTCAACTTAGAACGATAGGGATGGAAGGGACTTTAGAGGTCTTCTAATCCAACCCCCTGACCAAAGCCCATCCCATCTTGGACAAAAGATTGTCCAACCTTTTCTTGAAAACCTCCAGTGTTAGAGCACCCACAACTCCAGGAGGCACTATGTTCGATCAACGGGCACCACCAATATTTGACTCCGTATCAAAACACCTCCCAAGGAGGCCAACATTTAACAGACATCAAATACAGCAATTTGTTTCTTCTCCCAATGTGTTTATGAGCAGACTCCTCATTCCACTTGCTAGAGGAAAGGTTAATGGCTAACAGCTTCTCTGTCAAATGAGGCGCTGATGTAACCCCAGCAGTATCTCAGTCTTTAATTGTCTTTGGCCTTTGGTGAGCTGAAGGTTAACAGCTGTTTTCCATATGTTGCTCCAAATATGCAGAGGGCTGTTGTATATTGTGTGGGTTCAGGAAAAAGCATATTTTCTCCTCATGCATGGCTTCAGGAATGTGGACACTCTGGCTGGATTCGCACCCAGCCACAGTGGACTAGGGGCGACATGATAGCAGTATTCCAGTATTTGAGAGGTTGCCACAAAGAGAAGGGGGTCAGCTTATTTTCCAAAGCACCTGAAGACAGGATAAGAAACAATGGATGGAAACTAATTAAGGAGAGAGGCAACCTGGAACTAAGGAGAAACTTCCTAATAGGAGGACAAGTAACCAGTGGAACAGCTTGCCACCAGAAGTTGTGGGTGCTCCAGAGGTGGTATTCAGCTGATTCTGACCAGTTCTGGAGAATCGGTAGCAGAAATTTTGAGTAGTTTGGAGAACCGGCCAATCCCACCACTGACTGGGCCTGCCCCCATATCTTCTCTGCCTCCCATTGAGTCCCAACTGATTGGCTGGGTCTTCTTGGTTGTCCTGCACAGAAGAATGGAACTGGAAAGCAGGTTAGTGGGGTGGGGAGGGAATGTGGATTTTGCACTAACCTTCCCCTGCCACGCCTACCAAGCCACATCCACAGAATCGGTAGTAAAAAAAAATTGAATCCCACCACTGGGGTCCTCCATAACTTTTTAAGAAGAGACTGGACAGTCACTTGACTGAAATGGTATAGGGTCTCCTGCTTGAGCAGGGGGTTGGACTAGAAGACCTCCAAGGGGCCTTCCAACTCCATTCTGACTGACTGATTGGGTTGCAGGAGCCCAATCCTAAAATCCTAAGTCTGGAAGGGACCTTGGGAGATCTTTTAATCCAACCCCTTGCCCAAGGCAGGAGCCCTTATACCATCCCAGACAAATGGTTGTCCAATTTTTTTTTCAGATTGCCTATAATACCTTTGAACACAAAGGAGAGAAATCAATAGCTTCCTGTAAAGGCTGAACTACATCTTACACTATCCCTCGCCATTTGCCATGTTGGTCTGTGTTTCTAGGATTGTATGGAGAAAACATCAAGAAGGCTACAGATGTTCTACCCCTGCATTAATGCATCTTTAAGGTGACACAAGCTTGTGTATGTATTTTCTTCTGTAGCAAAAAAAAAAAAAGTATGTTTATTTGTTTCTAAGGGACTCAGATGCCAGAAGTGCTGATTCAAGCTTCTCCTCTTCCTGGGTATGGTATAATATGATTGACTAGGATGGAGAAGAGGAGGAGGAGTACTATGGGGTCCCTGGTGCTCCCTGAGCTTGGTTCTTTTCTCACAGACATTTCATGACTCAACTAGAAATCATCATCAGTACTAGAAGGGAATGGGATTTACGAGGAGGAGGAGGAGGAATCCTAACATCAAATATGACAATTCTGCTTTGCTTTCTTCCATCAACCCACTACAAGCCCCATCTTTACGTGAAAGTGCATCCCATCCTTCAGATACAAACTTCATATTCCCACCGAGATCAAGGCATCCTCTATCTTGATTCTGACATGCACCAGCGAGAACTACATCCTCTAATTGCCAGCTGGCTGGTATTGTCATGTCATTCTTTTTTTCCCTCTCTCCCTGCGCACACACCAGTTGCTAAATAAGTTAATCACTCCTTGAACAAGGAAATCTGCAGATGCCTTTGAGGCTTTGTGAACACAGTCCCTAAGCCAGCTTTACACCACCTTCTAATCCTCTTTAAGTCAGTATGAGGCAGTGAAGTACCCTATAATCAGTTTTTAAGGTTAGAGACAATAGCCCACTCACGCTGGTTGCCTAGAGCAACAGGGTAGGGAATGAAAAATACTTGCATTGAGATGCCTTATTTTGCTTCTCATTGATACAGAAAGAGGGAGGGGGAGAGAAAAAGAGAAAGAATGAGAGAAAGAGAGAGAGACAAATAGAGAGAGAGAAATAGAAAGAGTGTGAGAGAGAAATAGAAAGAGAGGGAGGGAGAGAGAAATAGAAAGAGAGAGAAAGAGAAATAGAGTATGAGAGAGAAATAGAAAGTGTAAGAGTGAAATAGAAAGAGAAACAGAGAGGGAGGGAGGGAGGGAGGGAGGGAGGGAGGGAGGGAGAGAGAAATAGTAAAAGAGAGAGGGAGAGAGCTTTCTGCTGCAACATCAGCTAGAATGAAGATGTAAAGGCAAGGCATAGTTTTTATTCCCTCGCCAGGGTGAATCAGTTAAAATATAATCCCAGGGGAAATCTTTGCTCCAGTATTTTGGTGTCCTCACATGTTCCCGTTAGTTTCAGAGGGCAAATGAGCCAAATAAGGAAGGAATCACACAATGCAACTAATCAAGTCAAATGAAGTTTGGAATAGAGACCTGCTCTGGTGCAGTGTCCCTCAGGGATGCCCAAGTGCAGATCAAACAACTATTTTCAGCATCTTCTCAGCTGAGGGGTCCTTGGTGCCCTCTGAACTTGATTTCTTGCAGATGTTTCATTACCCAAATGGGTGTCATCAGATGATACTCCCTAGTTGGGTCATGAAACATCTGCAAGGAACAACGGAACTCAGAGAGCACTAAGGACCTCACAGTCCTCCTTCATCCTTCTCCATTCAGCAAACCCCATTCCTCTCTAGCAATGATGGTAATACCTAGTTTGGTAATGAAATGTCTGCAAGAAAACAACCCAGGTTAGAGAGCAGCAAGGATCTCACAGTTCAACCTGGAGCTACAAATATTCCTTTCTTTATTGCAAAGAACAATGGACGTTGTGGTGAACTGATAAGATTTGGTGCCACCTTGGAGGACTTTGGACCAGACCCCTGGGAAGAAGGTCTAGTTATCTTCCTGTTCACTTTAGCATCCTTAGAAGCCCTTCCTTCCTTCCTTCCTTCCTTCCTTCCTTCCTTCCTTCCTCCTTCCTTCCTTCCTTCCTTCCTTCCTTCTTCCTTCCTTCCTTCCTTCCTTCCTTCCTTCCTTCTTCCTTTTCCTTCCTTCTCTTCTTCTTTCCTTCCTTCCTTCCTTCCTTCCTTCCTTCCTTCCTTCCTTCCTTCCTTCCTTCCTTCCTTCCTTCCTTCCTTCCAAGATCAGATTTGGAAGCTGAGGATCCAGCCTTAAAACGATTCTCCGTTGGACCTTCAGATGGCACTGTGGTAGCATCTTTCTAACCTTGCTTCAGAAGATCCAGAAGCCTTCAACATCTGCCCACCTTGTGTTATTTTCTTTCCTAAAATAATGTTTCTCAGCCTGCTTTCATTTCTCCCTCGCCCCTTTGATTTCCAAAGGATGATTTCTCCTCAGGAGACCGCAGACATATGAGAAACATCCCACAGAGAATAAATTTGTTTATCTAAGGTATTTTATGATGGCCCCTAGGGTAAAGCGAAATTATAGCTATTCTTGGAAGGCTCTTTTCTTTTTTAATATAAATTTTATTTGGGTTTTCACAAAGACATACAAATAAAACATCTTTTTTGAGAATAGCATGATCCCGGGTTATCACTTCTTCATACATACACAAACTTAATTTTTTTTCAACTTTATTTTTAATTATCTCATATCTAAATTCAATTATATATCTTTTTCTAAATTTCAATGTTTTTCTAATCATTATATTTATACTTTTGTCTGTCCTGTTTCAATTTCATATTATCTTTTCTCATTAAACAAATTTTCCTCTGTAGTTACTAATTGGAGTATGACACCTTCATATCTTTTAATTTTATCCATTCAACTCTTATTTAAGCTTCAATTTATGGCTTTAGAATTATAACATTCAATATAGCAACGTTTCGGCAGAATCTCATCTGCCATCCTCAGGCTTGTGTATTGGGTTCTTAATTTTGTGTGTCAGGCTTGGCAGCCGTTTTATATATAAATTTATATATTTATATACTTTGTGTTACAACACCCTGTTATATATGTATGTATGTATGTGTACATATACATACATACATATATACATACATACATATATATACACATACATATATATACACATACACACACATATATATGTACATATACATACATATATATATAACAATAGTAAATAAAACACTCATTCCATTCCAATTCAATTCTATCATTAATATTAATTACAATCTTAATTTCTTTAACATTTCTTTTCAATTGAGTATCATAATTCCTTGGGAATACTTATAAACTTTCCATAGTTAATTCTTTTTTTTCATATTTCTCTTCACTTATATTTTTTATAAATCATTAATAATAAATAACATGTTCCCATCTTTTCCTAATTTCATTCTCTCATTCTCTTTATTTCATTTATTTATTAACAGACATTCCATTGCATTACAATCAGTATTTTATCCATCATTTTAATCATACATTGTTTCATATTTTCTAAAATTATTTCTATTTCTAATATAACAATACTATCTTAAGTACCTTTGCAGAAATCCCCTTTTCAATTAAATTTTCACCCATTGTTTCTAAATAGGCTTATACTTTCAATCCTTATACATTTTCCCTGTTTCTCTATATCTTGTTTCTGTTTTTTATAACTTCTTTTCCTTTCCTTCTTCCCCCTCTTCTTCTCCCTCCCCTTTTTGCCCCCTTGTCTCTCTACTTCTAATTCTCTCTTCTGTAATCCTCTCTTCTGTTGCTTCCTAATATTGTAATTATTTTTCAAACTATTCTTTTTTTTGTTGTTGTCTTTTCAAATCTTAAACTTTCCGCTCTCTTTCCCCCCTTTCCTTTCTTTTCCCCACATAAAATTACTTGATCATTAAAGATGGTTTCTTCTTTGTCCCGACCTTCTTGTTCTACAAGTGTTTCTTGTTGTTTCTCATAGTTCCAGATCTCCATTTCTAAAAATTGAAATATGAAGCCAAAAGAACCTCTTCCTTCTTGTGCATCTTCTTTGTATTTTTTAAGTTCCATTTTCAATTCTTCCAAAAATGAAGCCATTTTAAACACTTTTAAACAACCACCCGACTGATTTTAGTCCTTTAAATCCAATAGCCAAAAATCCAAAAATCACTAAGTAATCCAAATAATCCAAAGTTGTTTCTTCTTGGTTCTTTTTTCCACTTTCTCTTCCTGGGGTTCTGTTATTTTATTACAAAGTTTCAGTTAGAAACTCTTTAGGAATCTTGTAACGTTTCGCTGTAAGTTCCTTTTGGTTCCAGGCAGTCTCCTCCGTTTTTCCAGATCCCGCCCTTTTATTCTTTATTCTTATTCTTTCCTTTTTTCTCCTTTCCTTCTTTTAAAGATTTTTGAGTATCCAAAAGTCTTTATTATCACTTTGACATTTTATTTTCAGCTTAAATGCCTATTGATGTCAAAGTGGATTTTTGTCAGTTTCTTACTTAAATCTCTTAACTATCAGTATAAGGAAGGGAAGAAAAAAAAAGCCAAATCCTTTCCTTTCCCTCTCTCCTTCGCTGCTTCAAAATCTTCTTTGGGAACAATGTTATTTTTTATAATTCAAATTCCAGGGTACCTTACGTTGTTGTTTTTTCAGTTCAACCCGGAAAACCAAAACTTTCTCTTCTTATCTTCCTCCTGCACATTCTTTTCCGGTTGAGTTCTTCTTTGAAGTGGCCATTTCTGACCACCGCTACAACCACCTTTGGGAAAGGGAGTAAGGCCAGCTGAGGAGGAGAGATGTGGCTCTCCTCGACCCTGCTGGCAGTCTACCCCCTCTTCACCACCTCTACGGGGTGGCTTAGCCCCGAAACCAGCTGGCTCGGGATGCTCCAGCAGCGAGCACAGATTGAAACCGCGTACGATCGCGGATTTCTGACTGTTGCCGAAGAAGCTCAAATCGGAAGTTCCGGAAGGCTCTTTTTGATGAGGATGTGGTGTCTTTGAATAAACTTCCCACAGAAAGATTTGCCAGAGGCCATTGTTTCTGTGTGATGGCTTAGATACACAAAGGCGCTGAGAGTATACATCAGTGAATTATATACCGGTAGGAGATAAATAGTCTCCAATGTACTTTTCAAAATAGCCAGAATTTATGGAGATTCCCAGTTCCCCTCAAGCAAGTTGAGCTCAACAACTCAAAATGTCCCATTCCTGAGCCTGTAAAGACTTGGAGGGGTAACTGGAGAAGAAAAAAAGGCCTGTGTTGATCCAAATCAAATTGTCGATTTGATGGATGATTGAGTCTGATCGGAATTATCATCTTAATTTGGACTGAGTGGATGTGACTTGAGTTAATAGGTTGAAGTGAACTGATTAAAAAAAAAAAGTTCATTTTATTTGAAAAACAGAATGCACCCACAACCTCCAAAAGAAAGCCATTGATCAAAAAGAAGAAGAAAGAAATTTCTCCTCCTTGGTTCTAGGTTGGATCTCTCTCTAATGATCTTCCACCCATTATTTCTTGTCCTGCCTTTGGGTGCTTTGGAGAAGAGGTCAACCCACTGTTCTCTGTGACAGCGCCTCAAGTACTAGAAGACTGCTGTCATATCACTACTAGTTCTTCTCTTTGTTAGAATCAGAATAGAGCTGGAAGGGAACTTGGAGCTTGAAAACTTGTGGACTTCAACTCCCAGAATTATTCCTCCAGTCATGTTAACTCAGGGATTCTGGGAGTTGAAGTCCACAAGTCTTAAACTGGCCACGTTTGAAGAGCCTTGCTCTAGGGCTTCAATGAAAATTTGAGTGAGCATTAGTTAAAGTGTTGCTGATGATAGAATCCAGGGATTTAGCTTCTTATTAAAATACTAGAACAGAGGTCTTCAAACTTGACAGCTTTAAGACTTGTGGACTTCAACTCCCAGAATTCCTCCTCCAGTCATGTTAGCTCAGGAATTCTGGGAGTTAAAGTCCACAAGTCTTAAACTTGTCAAGTTTGAAGACCCTTCAGATTGGTGGTTGTCCAGTCTTTTCTTTAAAAAAAAAAACTCCAGTGATGAAGCACCTACAACTTCTGAAGGCAAGCTGCTGTTCCACTGGTTAATTGTCCTCACTGTTAGGAACTTTCTCCTTATTACTAGACATAACTAGTTCCCTCAATTGTTCATCATGGGGTTTAGCCTCCAGACAGTTTATCTGGTTCTCACTAGAAATCTGAGCTGACACCCTGCTGAGGAATTTTAACTAAAATAAGACCAAAACCACATGTGGTATCAAAACATTAATAGAATGTGAATTGGTCACATGCTGGCTTGTATGAGAGGCCTTCAGCAAAAGGAGATCTATGGATGGCTTGCAATCAAGTCTGGAAGAAGAACATTCATAGACTCAAAATGCAATACCTGCAATGGATTATTATATTAAGGGGGGTGGTCCCTAGTGCCCTCTGAACTTGGTGGTTTTCTTGTAGATGTTTCATTACCCAAACTAGGTAACATCATCCTAGCATAGTTTGGGTCATGAAACCAACCAAGCTCAGAGGGCACCAAGGATCCCTCAGTTCAACCCTGGGCTATAAATATTCTCCTTTATTGGATTACTAACTCTATACCCATGCTTTGCTATGGAAATATGTGATCAGGCTTAGTTTTGGGAGAGGAAAATTAGGGGAAAAATTGTGCCTCTGCATACCAGCATCCATCAGTATTCATCTGGCTAGTGTCCAGTCATTGTGTGAGAGAGTGGAAGGCTGTTTGGAAACTGAGCAGTATTTGCTGTGTGAGCAAGGAGACAGCAAGGCGCCTGGGCGTGGCTTAGCTCAACTGTTCTGTACTAAAGCTGCTTGGTGCACTGAAACTGAACCTTCTCTCCTCTGCTTGTGTTTTGCACTTGGAAGAGATTTTTTTTCAGGTGGGGAGGAGGAATAGAACTCCTTAGCATCAGAGCGTGTTAATAATAACAATATAGGAAATACTAATGCTCTGATGGTTGTTTCGAAAAACCCTTTATTAGTGAGCACCTAGAAGCCATATGTGCCAAATTTCAAGTTTGTAGGCTTTAAGGTTTTGGAGATTTTGTGATGAAGTGTGAGTGGCATTTCACTTTTATGTATACAGATTATACATCAATAGACATGAAAGTTGGAAGAGTTTGATAAAACATTCCTAGGAAATGTCTATAAACAGTCCCAAAGCAACCGAGGACATGGTCTACTGCATTGGCCACATTGGCCTGCCTTGACCACCTGTTTTCTCCAGGTAGCTGCAGGTCCTACCTAGCTTCAGCAATGACTCCGTCACAAGAGAACAGATTGTATTCTGCCCAAAGGGAAGTGTGACTCTACCAAGACAGTCCATGCTATTTCAAAGTTATCAAAGAATGCCAGATGGGTCCCTGGCATGAGCTGCTTTGGGCTGGGTAAGTGCAAAAGAGACACTGTGGAAAAATTCACAATCGAGAGGAAGCCAAAAGACAAAGGAGTCCTTCCTGGTGTGGAAGAGATTGAAGAGACCTGACCACGGGGATGCCAAAGCAGTCGTAAGTGAAAGACCAGTTGTAAGTCACTTTTTCAGTGTAGCTTAGATCAATCACTAAACGAGTGGTTGTAAGTTAAGCATGGCACTATCTGACTTCTAGAGTAGATGTCACCAACCTTTTGGAGCTCAGGGACCATCAAACTCATAATTTTAAATCTTGTGGACCAGAGACCTGTAAAAAATCCCCAAAAAAGTCTGCAGGAAAATTCCCCACCTTATTTTCCTACCGATCGATCATTCTTTATTTGGGGTTGCAGGATACCATCTCCAGCTCCGAACTCAGCAGGAGACAGAGAGAGAGAGAGAGAGACAGAGACTTTTGGCTTCATGCAAGGAAAGCAGCAGAAGCAGCAGAAGTCTTTCTTTCTCTCCCCCAAATTCCGCCAGAAATGACTCTTTGTGAAACTTGTTGTGCTCTTGGAGCAGGAGGCCTTGCAGGGTCCCAAAGACTCATTTCTAGTGGAGTTTGGGGGAGAGAAAGAAAGACTTTTGCTGCTTTCCTTGTGTGCAGCCAAAAGCAGAAGAAAGAAGCAGGAAGAAGCAGCCCGGTGGCCAGGCAAGGTGCATGTGGCCCATGGGACAAGTTCCCCCTCTCCACCCTTTCCCCCCTCCCCTCACTACCTCATGTTGTTCATAATGCAAACGACTCAAGTCTTGTATTCCCATGGGCCATGTGGGCGGCGCAGCCTTGTGTTCCCACACAGCCTGGATTAATTGCTTTGGGGGGGTGCTTTGGGGTGACATTTCTCTGTGGACCACCAAAATTTTCTTGTGGAGCACCAGTGGTCCTTGGTCCACTGGTTGGCGACCACTGTTCTAAAGAGTTTCGTGTGAAGACAGCTTTTAATTAGATTCCTTTCTAACTCCCTTTTTTATGACGCAGTAAGCCCTCGATTCGAGGAAGAGTTCAGGTGACTAGATGGAGCTGAACATTTACTGGCCGGATGCCCTTCCTGACACCTATGCAGAGTTCAGAGCAGATATTTTTTTCTTTGCACCCTAGGAGACAAACATTTGCTGCTACCTAGGATTGAACTTTCAACTTTCCAAGTGGGAAGCAAGTGTCTTCACCACTAGGCCACCAAGCCACTCAGAGTCAGAGTCTCTTCTGGAAGGTGAAAAATAATTGTCCGCTCAAAATTGGTCTTGGTTCACTTTGCCATTAGCAATTCGGAAGGCCATTAATCTAGCAATGTCTGCAGATGAGAAAAACGCTTATCTGCAGCTGGTGCTCTTCAACATCTTGAGAACTTGGCTGGCCTTGGTTGCAGTTTTAAACCCTGGAGACCAAACTCAGCATTCCATCCTGGCTGGAGGGACAACTTTTGGCAGGCTAGGAGAGGCCACCTCACCAAAACCACTTTGGTGGGACTCCTCAGAAGGGAAGTGGCCTTTGAGCCACCTGCCCCCATCGCTACCTCCCTCTTCTGACTTGTCTTCTTTCCCTTCCAGCCGTTGCTTCTATGCCATCTGGGCTTCTATCCAAAGCCTTTTGACAACACTTCCTCTATTTCCTTCTTTGCAGCAAAGGGTTGCTTTGTTTAGTCTACAATAGCTTCGATGGGCTCTCATCCAAAAGAGGGTCAGCCGGAACAAAGTGCTGACATTAAGATAAAAGCTTAAACTGCCATTTATGCAAAATAACTCGCTCTCGACAAACAGATCCTCCGCTTACAAGTTTCTGCGAGAATCACTTTTGCACACAATGGACCATTTGGCTGTTTGCGTCCTCCAACACTGTTTTCTTGCTTGCATCGTTGTCGCAATGAGCTGAAAACTACAGTGTTTCATTCTCTCATTCTCATTGACCAGTTTTTCTTGCCATGATATTAAAAAACAAGATGTTGAGACCAATGAGGGGATTCACATTTTTTTTTTTACTACCAGTTCTGTGGGTGTGGCTTGGTGGGCATGGCTTGGTAGGCGTGGCAGGGGAACGATACTCCAAAATCCCCATTCCCTCCCCACTCCTGGGGGGAAGGTCACTGCAAAGTCTCCATTCTCTCCCCACACCCACTAACCTGCTTTCCAGCTCCGTTCTCCTGTGCAGGGCAACAAAAGAAGACCCAGCCAATCAGCTGGGACTCAGGAGGCAGAGAATAGATGGGGCTGGCGGGGCCGGATAGAGATGGAATTTGCCAGTTCTCCAAACTACTCAGAATTTCTGCTACCGGTTCTCCAGAACTGGTCAGAACCGGCTGAATACCACTTCTGGTTGAGACTCTAGAAAGGGTGCAGAGAAGAGCAATAAAGATGATTAGAGGACTGGAGACTAAAACATATAAAGAATCATTGCAGGAATTGGGTATATCTAGCCTAGTAAAAGGAAGGACTAGGGGTGACATGACAGCAGTGTTCCAATATCTAAGGGGCTACCCCAAAGAAGAAGGGGTCCAAATTTATTGTCTGATTTTCTTGCAGACGTTTTATTACCAAACTAAGTAACATCATCAGTGCTGGCACCTCACAGTTCAACCCTGAGCTACAATACTCTTTTCTATCAAAAACACACAACATTGTAGTGATCAGAACAAAACTGAAGAATAACAGTCGGAAGGGACCTAGTCCACCCCCCTGCTCAAGCAGGAGATCCTATACCATTTCAGACATATGATTGTCCAATCACTTCTTTGTGCTGAAATGACACAACCACAACTACCCTGAAATCCATTGGTACAACCTATCAGAAAAAGGATAGAAGATAATCATTCTTTTTATTGTTCTTTATTCTGTACAGTGGTAGATTTGTCTTCTGTACAGATGCAGATAGATAAACTCCACCAAACATCCATAACGAAGTACTTTTATTGGTTCATCAGGTATCCTTATGACTCACATTTGTGACAAAGTTCTTCTTTAATGACCAATCCTTTGCATATCTGTCTTGTAGGTAAAAAGATGTTTATCTTCTATCCTTTTTCCCTCATTTCGTAGTGGTAGAAATAGAACAGTTACCATGAGTCCATGAGTTCAGCCAAGAGTGAGGAAAACTCCCCAACCCATCAAGGGTCAATTTAGTGACCAATCAGGATTACACATGTGGTCACGTGACATGGACTACATTTCCCAGGATACCTTAACTACATTTACTATGATGCATTCCCTTAAGGGGACAGCTCACAATTGCTACCTAACTATCCAATTCCCATACACTGGCTGGACAGCACACTCCCCGCCTGGAATTGTAAATTCCACTATTAAAAGAAGAAGAAAAATTAACTATAAATTAAGATAAGCAGCAGACAGTAATACTAACTGAATAGCAGATAACTATATAACTAAGATAAACAGTTAGCTATGTAACTAAGAAAAACAGTAAATATTAATAAAGCATCAAACAAAGCAAAGCATGAAAAGCTTGAGATTCAATCTTCAAGTTCAGCCTCTTGGTGCAAGTCTGCTGGTCACCTCTGGCAGCTTTTTAGGGTGTACAGGTACTCTTGGTGGCAAAAGTGAAAGTCTGGTGGTTGCCTCTGGTGGCTTTTTAGGGTTGACAGGTACTCTTGGTGCCAGAGGTGAAAGTCTGGTGATCACTGGTGTTTTGAGAATCCTCACTAAGTCCAATAGTAAGTGAGTTACATACTTGGCCAGCTTCGGTATTTTATTCTTTTCTTTTTTGAAACATTCAGCACAAAAACAACAATCTACACTATGATTCCAGGAATATATCAAACCATTCTTACTTGTGTGTATAAGTAAAAGTGCACCAGAAGTGTCCTAATGCAAAATGAGAATAACACATTTGCTCTCACTCGAAGTCCTCATCCAAAACCAGTGGTGGGATTCAAATAATTTAACAACCGATTCTCTGCCCTAATGATTTCTTCCAACAATCAGTTCACCAAAGTGCTCCGAAAGTTAACAACCGGTTCTCCAGAAGTGCTGAGAACCGGCTGGATCCCACTACCGTCTAAAACACAACCATGTAGTCAAAAAGTCCACGTGTTCAAAATCTGAAAACCCATACACTCCGAAGGAGAACTCTTATGCTGCAGAGATATGAAAAACAAACAAGCAACAGTTCATCTTCTCTCTAAATGTCTTGTCTTTAAACCTCTTTGGAACTCTTTTGGGGACCTAGGTTATCTTGAGAGGTTTAGAAAAACAAAAATGGATAACCAGACATGATTCAGTACATTGAGAAGGTCAATAGATCAGGTTCCGGAATTCACAAAGTTCTAACTCATATTGTTACATCGTTAGTGTTTCCCTGCCAACACCGAGAACACACACTGCGATGGGAGAGAAATGTGTGTGTAACCTGTAGATGTCAAATTTTAATCACATGCTTAATTGCTTTTCTAAATTACGGCAGAAATGCATATACAGGAAGGCTCTGACAGACCAGGCTGATCATAAAACTCTATTATCAAAGCGATTTCAAAATAGCCATTAAGGCTTCGCTAAGATAGCTGCTTCAGTTGATTTCTAAGAAGCAATATTTTCCCATTTTCAATGCTTGGCCATTATCTAATGGGCACCGCCAAAGCAATTTGCTCTGCTTTGGCTAATTCAAAACAATGACAGAATACAATGACATTCATCACCACGTATTTAATATGATGGAAAAGCAACGATGTTGACAGCTGGGCTCCTTCCCCAGTGGGGAACAGAAGGAAGGGTTCCAAAAGACTGACCGGAACAATGAACAATTGTTAAATTTTTCCAGCATGGACATTTATGAGTCATGGATTAGTGCTAGAAACCCAGCTGTCTTAGACTTTGAGAAGACTGACTCAATCTTGATTAGAAAAGATCAGAAGAAACAAGAGCTTCAGAGAAAAGAGTTCAAGAATCTTAGTGGCAACTCGGCAAGCCAGAGTAGGATTCATTTAGAGTAATGCCAACATGTTGCTCCTAATAAATCTTTTGAATTTTTGAAGCTTGACTTGAGTCTCATGATTTAATTAGGGCAATCGCCGGAACCCTGACACCTAGATTCCAGAACAACAAAGGAGAAGACTATAGCATGGTGCTCCACATGGGTCTTTCTTGGGTGACTCACCAAGACCCTCAAAGGGAACCCTTTTGGATGATTCAGAAGACCCTCAGATGGGTTTCTCTTTGATGACTCAGAAGGGTCTTCCTTTGGTGATGCAGAAGATCCTAAGAAGGGTCTCATTTGGAGGATTCAGAAGACCTTCAGAAGGGTCTCTCTTTGATGACTCAGTATGTAGGGACAACATACCAGCCCAACAGGAACTTCATAGCCATCTCTACCTTCCCAGTTGGGGTTCAAGGTTTTAATAATACAATTTACTTGTGTGTGCGTTTGTTTGTTTATAACTGTGGGTGCTCCATCACTGTACAGGCATTTGTCTGGAAGTGTTGTGGTTAGCTGCCAGCAGGTGCGGACAGCTGAGGAGAGTGAGGACTCAGATGAGGGGCCAGGACCATTAGGGAGTGGACTGCTGCCTTCAGAGATTGTGGGGGCTGGTAGCAGCGATGAGGAGGCTCCTGAGGAGCCTGTGCCAAGTGCGCGTGTGCGCAAGATTGCTCATAGGAAAGAGCAGCTACAACAGCATGGGCAACTCAGGAATAAGGCTGCAAGGTAATGGCCCCTCCTTCAAGAAGATAAAAGCCAGCTGTGAAACAAATGTTCTTTGCAGAAGGCAAAGACATTTTGAAACTCCAGCCTCGTGGACATTCCAGTATCCTGAATTTGTATTTGAATATTCTTGTATTGCAAATTATTTCTTGTCTGTTATCTTTTGGCAAAGTCTTGTACAGTTTGGCAAGGCTTGTGCTTATCACAGCTAATTATTTTGCAGAAGCATTAAAAGATTTCTAT
Source organism: Bungarus multicinctus (assembly GCA_023653725.1). Lineage (NCBI taxonomy): Eukaryota > Metazoa > Chordata > Lepidosauria > Squamata > Elapidae > Bungarus > Bungarus multicinctus. Next base: position 176,717,205 of record CM042836.1, read on the forward strand.
TCCCTTTGGATTGTGTTTGATTTGTTGGAAAAGGGCATGGGTCAGAACAGGAATGATATAGGACTGTGAGAGTGAATCTATGGCACAGGTGCCAGAAGTGGTACGCAGAGTCCTCTCTCTGGGCATGTGAGCCATTGCCCCAGCTCGGCTCCATCGCACATGTGCACGTGCCACTCACCAGCCAGCTGGTCTTCGGGCCTCTGCCATGCATGCATGGGGCATTTGCACAGGGGGTGGGGTGCATGCATGGCGATGTGCATGCTTTGCATTTTGGTAATGCATGGGTGCAGACGTTCTTTGGGCACTCAGTGCCCAAAAGATTAGCCGTCACTGATATGGGGGTCTCCTGCTTGAGCCAGAGGTTGGACTAGAAGGTCCCTTCCAGTTCTACGATTCTACGTTTTCCAATGTGGTATGAGACTATTTCTTCCTTCCCTATAATCGTGGTCAAGATGGCTTTCTATTCAATTCTTAGAGACCGCAATCTCTTTGCTTAGGCCAACCAGCTCGTGCAGACTAGAGTGGAAGTGTAGGTTTTATGTTCTCACCAGTGTGCTACAAAAGCCGAGTGCTCTTTTGTATCAGTCCCAGAGGTTCATGCATTATTCAGCCCCTTTTGCAAACAGCCAGGGAAACTGAAGGAAATTTCAGGACACGACAAACACCCAGGCATCTGTTCAGCATGCTGATTGCAAAGGAGCTTGTTTTAATTGCAGGGATAATGTCGGCCACCCCATGAGCCAGGGGAAGAAACTTTCAGCTCAGCTGCCCTTATTTAGAGCAATGGAAAAATCTTCGCCGTAATTTGATTTCTTCCACACTGAATTGCTATGACCGGTTCCCAACTTGGTGGCTTTGCTGGAAAGCGAGTTCCTTCTCCTGTTTGCAGTGGAGGGGGGGAGGGGGGGAAGGATATGAAATGAAATCCTGCTTTATAAAAGGGTGGAATGTAAACAAAAAAAATCCAACCTGGGATTTCTGTGGGTGCGAACTTCACAGCTCCATGAGGATAAAACTACAACAGGCACTGCGGTAGTAAAACTGAATGAGTAAAGGAGAATATTTGTAGCTCAGAATTGCAATGTCCTTGGTGCTTTCAGAGCTTGGTTGTTTTTTTGCAGACGTTTCATTACCCAACTACGTAACATCATCAGTGTTAGATGGGAGGGGGGTTTGTAGGGTAGCAGAGAAGAAGAGTAGGAGGGCTGTAGGGCCCTTGGTGCTCTCTGAGCTAGCTTGTGTTCTTGCAGATATTTCATTACCCAACTAGGTAACAGTGCTAGTGAGGAGTGTTTGCTCTTATCCTACTCCACTCTTACTCTTACCCTATTAGCACTGATGATGTTACCTAATGTTGTGGCCTGCCGGTAGCTAGCAGAGTTGGAAGCAGAGGCGGACAGTGAGGAGTTTGAGGAGGAACCCGGGCCAGTCCTGGAGGCTGAAGAAGGCTTGGATGAGGGCTCTGCGTCAGAGACAGAGTTGGGGCCAGACCAGGCTGGCAGTTATCAGCTGCCTTCAGAGTTGGATAGCAGTGAGGCAGGGGAGCAGCTGGAGCCGGGTCCCAGCCTGTACATGCGCAGAGCTGCCAAAAGAAAAGAACAAATATGAACTCAGGGTCAACATGGGAGTAAGGCTACAGATAGACAGTGAATGGCCCCTCCTGTAGGGATTAAAAGAGAAGCAAAAGGGGATGGGGCTTTTGCAGGAAACAATTCGTTTTTTGCAGCGGTGTGAAGATCTCTCTGTGCATCTCAGAGACTCTGTGCCGAGCCCTTCCTTGTCAGCACTGTGTTTGGAAATATCTGTGCTCCTGATTAGACCCTTGAAAGACTGTTTGCCAGGCCTTTGGCTGAAGGTGAATGCAAGAAATTCACCTTCGTTTAATAAAAAGGGATTTTGCAGGGACAAAAAGCCTGCTTAGTGCTTTTGGGGGAAGCCTAGGTCAGAACACCTAGTTGGGTAATGAAATGTCTGCAAGAAAACAAGCAAGCTCAAAGACCACCAAGGACCCCTCAAATTGTGCCCGAGTTGTTACGTTGGTAACATGGTTGTTAAGTGAATCTGACTTCCCCATTGACTTTGTCAGAAGGGATCACCACAGCAACCGTCCTAAGTACATGCCAGTTGCCAAGCATCTGAATTTTGATCATGTGACCATGGGAGAATGCTATGACGATCGTCAGTGTGAAAAATGGTCCTATGTCACTTTTTTTCAGTGCCATTATTAACTTTGAATTTTGTCACTAAATGAACTGTTGTTAAGCCAAGGGTTACCTGTACTTCAAACACATTTTTTTTTTTAAAAAAAGCAGATTGTGATTAACTTTCCTCTATCTTACCTTAAAGGAGCAAATGAATCTGGCTTTGATTTAAAGCCAGATGATCCATCCGTTTCTTACTTATTTATTTTCCATCCTCTTCTGGCGTGGCAGGGAAAGAAAGAACAATCATGCTTAATACATCACCGTACATTGACATATTAGTCTCCGTGGCTCGTATAATGCCTACCCGTGGACTTTTTATCTTAAAAGGGATGGTGATTCACGAGGTATAATTCAGGGTTTGGAACGATCCAAACTGATCGATATTTTTCATTCCAGGCTGCAAAACTAATCAGTTAAAACCGAACAGGCGGAGAGTTATTGCAAAGGTTCACATTTCCTCAAGTATCCTGATTACAGGCTATTGACTCCCCCGGACAATAAATAAGGGAAACTGGGAAAAAAGTTGACCTAGGATGTACAGAGGAAAAGTCGGGGGAGGGTAGGATTTGTCAAATCAATGTTCTGCCCATTTGTGACCCAGAGCATCTTAAAAATATATATATTTTATACCGATACAGGTAAATGTATGTACCGGTAAATTTATGACCACAATTGACCGCAAATTTTCACTGCTAAGCAAGACCGTTGTTAAATGAGTTTGGTCCCTCCTGATGACCTTTCTTGTCCCAGTTGTAAAGTGAATCATTACAATTCTAAACAAGTAGCAATAGCCCTTAGATTTATATACCGCTTCACAGTGCTTTTACAGCCCCTCTCTAAGCGGTTTACAGAGTCAGCATGTTGCCCCTAACAATCTGGATCCTCATTTTAGTGACCTCAGAAAGATGGAAGGCTGAGTCAACCTTGAGCCAATCAGAATTGAACTGCTGGCAGCCAGCAGTTATCCTGCAATACTACATTCTAACCACTATGCAAAAGGAGGGAAGGAGGGAAGGAAGGAAGGAAAATGGGAGGGAGGGAGGGACGGAGGGAGGAAAGAAAGAAGAAAGAAAGGAAGGAAAAACAGCAATCACTTCACAGTGCTTTACTACCCTCTCTATAAGCAGTTTACAGAGTCAGCATATTGCCCACAAAAATCTGGGTCATCATTTTACCAACTTCGGAAGGATGGAAGGCTGAGTCAACCTTGAGCTGATCAGAATTGAACTGCTGGCAGCCAGCAGAGTTAGCATGCAATACTGCATTTTAGCTACTGTGCAGAAGGAAGGAAGGAAGGAATCACTTCACAGTGCTTTACAGCTCCCTCTAAGCAGTTTACAGAGTCAGCCTATCGCCCCCAACAATCTGGGTCCTTATTTTAGCGACCTCGGAAGGATGGAAGGCTGAGTCAACCCCAAGCCTGGTGAGATTCGAACTGACAAACTGCAGGCATCCGGCGCAAGCAGCAGAAGTAGCCTGCAGTACTGCATTCTAACCACTGCGCCACCACGGCTCTTGGTGCATGGTTGTTAAGTGACCCTGGCTTCCCCATTGACTTTGCTTGTCACTCATGTCAATGGGGAAGCCTGGTTCATTTCATAACCATGTTACTAATTTAAACATGGTTTCTTGTCTTGCCTTTTGGTGCTTCAAAAATACTTTTGACTTTGTAGGAGCCCCTCAAATATTGGAACAGAGAGCACTGGAAGAAATAAAAAGGCCACATTTCCATACCTGTTCCTTCTTGCTTTTAATATTTAAAAGAAAGGGGTGACTGACAACAGCGGTGTATGGCAAGACCCTCTGCGTTTGCACCCCCCAGTTATTTCCGCATCACCTTGTCATCTTCAGACATCTTCCTATCTATGGGTCTCCCTAAAGCCCCTTAATAATAGATATTACGCTGTTGCGATCATCGCATTCAAAAGCACCCCAAATTACCAGCTTTCCTCAACCGGCTGATTTGTTATTTTAATGCTGTCAACCTGCCGAAATAGATTTATTGTTATTAATAATAGTGATTTGCCTACATTTTTTTGCTAGTTAAATTACAGGGCTGTATAGTTAGTTCAACAATACAGTGCCGGAAGCGTGCCAAGAGATCCCTCGTAGCACTGCAGTGGGGAAAAAAAAAGCAGTTGGCTTCTTTCCCATTAAGGCATTAAAATTTGAATCAGAAACGTAACAGATGCAAAACAAAACATGAGCTTGCTCGTGGGGATTATATAAAAACAATTAAAACAAATTAATTACCAGTTATGTTAATGTGGCATCATGTAACAGGCAAAAAATAAAATAAAAATAAAAGTATTGCCAGAAAAACCCATGACTGAGATTGGGGAGACCGGGAAGTTGAGAGAAATTTTTGGGATGCTAGGAGGATGTTGGTCAAGGATTTCCTGGACATCTTTGAAGGACATGGGGGAAAGACTGCAGGAAGGAGAAGAGCCAGACTTTTCCCACTGGAAGGTTTTTCGAGACAAGAAAAACTTGCAAATTAAAAGCCTGGATCAGTTTTTTTTTTCTTCAAAATTGATGGTTGGAGCTCAATTCCCAGAATTCCCATAGTTGCCTCCCAAGAAGAGTTGAAATCCACGATTCTTACAATTGTTAGGTTTGAAACACACTAGCTTGGACCCATATTGGTCTGTGATCATGATTCCAACTGATTTGAAAAGCTGAGAGGCCCTTTCTAATAGCCATGATGGGAAGAGATAACAGAATAATAGAACAATAGAGTTGGGAGGACCTTGGGCATCTTCTACTCTAACCCCCTAGACCCTACACCAAACAGTTTTCCAATGTCTTCTTAAAAACATCCAGGGATGGAGCACCCACAGCTTCTGGAGGCAAGTTTTTCCATTGATTTTAATTGTTCTCATTGTCAGGAAATTTCTCCTCAGTTCTAGATTGGATCTTTTCTTGATTAGTTTCCATCCAATCTTCTTGCCCTGTCTCCAGGTGCTTGGAGATACTCCCTCTGCTTTGTGGCAGCTCCTTAGATATTGGTACACTGCCATGATGCCAGTCCTTCTCTTCATTGAACTAGACATACCCAATTCCTGCAACTGTTCTTCATATGTTGTAGCTTCCAGCTCCCTAATCATCTTCTCTGCACTCTTTCTCCATCTTTTTTATATCTTGGCAATCAAAACTGGATGCAATATTGCAAGTTTGTTCTTACAGCTGTATGGGTACACTTACATGTATGTGCATTTATGCACATATGTGCATGGATACCTACTCAACTGACGAGTTTAAGGAAGCAAATAATGCACAGACTTCAGTAAGATGTATTTAATGCCGGTATAACAGGTAAAAGAACTTCTTGGAGACTGTAAGAACTTCACAGCCTTATTAATAAGAAATTAATTAAGGCAAAGTCTTCATGAAAGACTCAAAAGGTTTCTTCCCAATTGGGCTGAGTTGTCATTTGTGAGATCAGCTACTGATATTGCTAATGTATGCAATACATTATTGCTAATGCTAATCATCAGGGGTGGGATTCAAATTTTTTAACAACCGGTTCTATGGGCATGGCTAAGTTGGTGGGCATAGCTTGGTGGTCATGTGATTGGCTGGGCATGGCCAATTCAATATCGCTCACATCGAGGCACGCATCTCCTCATCTGGCCTCTCATGACTGTGCGGGGATACTGAAACAGTCGTAAGCGTGAAAAATGGTCATAAGTCACTTTTTTCAGTGCCATTGTAACTTGGAATGGTCACTCCACACAAGCAAAGTACCAGCAAAGGAGGGGGGGAAAACTCCAGAGACGTTCCTGAGACAGGAAGTCTAGTCCTGCCAAGAACGTCATAAGGGTTAACGGAGAGGCAGTTTCTGTAAGCAACACTAGAATGTTTCCTTCCTGGCTTCCTTACAGGATTAGGCCAGGAATTTCTTCTAACAACCGGTTCTCCGAACTGCTTAGAATGTTAACAACTGGTTCTAGTGAATAGGTGCGAACTGGTAGAATCCCACCCCTGCTAATTATATAATTATTGCTCTATTGATAATGTATGCCCATTCTTCTATTTCTTTTCTGGTGGATTATTTTGCTTTCCTTTGTATAGTTGTATTGGACATGCCATTAAATCAGGACTTGTTCCTTCTCTGACTCCCAAGAGGTATGTTTCAGGTGACTTGTCAAGAGGCCCACTCTAAAAGAGGAGGGGAGATCCAGGACTTGATTTGACAGGGTCTTGGAAGAGAAGCACTTGAGCTCCAAATCCCTCTTTGCTCTGAACAACCACCAAATAGTTGCCAGTAGGATCCCCGCATTGGCCTTCCAGCTTTACCCACAGCTGGCCTGGTTCACACAACCGGATGAGCTAAAAGCAACTCCCACAGTGGTCTGTGTGGAACCAAGCAGCTGCTGCCAAGGTCTCCCTTCAAGGCAAATCAGCACCCCTGCCAGTCTTCCCTCCCTTTTGCTACAACCTCCGCAAGCTTTCTTCCTCCTGCTGCTCTTTCCCAATAATTACAAGAGAATTATCAGCATGAAAGAATCCAGCGGCCCATTGGCAGTGCCATATCTTTGGGGAAAGCCAAGCCGAGAGACAGCTAATTACTGAAGTGGCTTCCCTCAAACTCAGCAAACCAAGAACTGCTGGTCGCCTCTGATTTGAAGATCACTGCAGCCTTGGGAAATGCTAACAACCCATATTAATAAACCTAGCAGTAGCTCTGAACAGAGCTGAAGAGCAGCCGCTAAGACCAGAATATCTGCGGTGTGTAGGGGAAGATAATTTAATTGGCTTCAGCCGGCTATTCTGCGGTTCTCTTGCTTTTCTACAGCCAGAATTCAAGAGAACATTCCCTTGAAGATCCAAGCGAGCACCAAGGCCAACCTTCTGGCTTAGAATTTCACGGAGAAAGAGGTCCCTGTTGAGTAACTCTTAGCGGTAGCGTGTCCAAGAGGAAGCCATGGGTGACAAGTTGGGGCTTGAGAGAAGACGTAAACGTCTCACGCGGAGGAGTGGCTTCTTCCAATCTTGCGCTATTTCTTTGAGAGGCCGGGGTCAGCTTTGATGATGTCCAGCCATCATGTTCTTCGGTGGCCTGATTTTCTTTTACCGCTAACTGTTCCCAACGTAATTGCTTTCTCCAGTGAATCCCCCTCACATGACATGGTCAAAGTAAGTGAGATGCAGTTTTGAGATTTTTGCCTTCCAGTGACATGATTCCAGTCCTTAATTGTCAGTAACTTTTGCTGTCCAAGGAATACGCAGGAGCCTTCTCAAGCAGCACTGCTCAAAAGAGTATGGATCGCCTTCGCGTCTTGGAGGGCAGAATTCCAACCCAAACATCTGTATGAATTGGGGGATCTTCCCCCCCATTTTTCCTTTGCACAGATGCCAATGCTGCGTACTCCGTCAAGAAGCGAGACTCCCTTCCAGAGGTTGTAATAACAAAGAGGCAAGAAAAGTGCTCGGCAACAGAAAACATACAGGAGAGAGATTGCATGCTTTCCCTGTATACAAACTGTGAAAAATACAGACCGTCGTTGACGTGCAACAGCCTGTACGCTGGAGTAGGCTGACAGTTAAGTACTAGGTAAAGCACTTTCCACCAAGCAGGTAGACATTTACAAATCAAAATAACCATGATTCATGTGGTTAGAATGCAATTTTTGGAGAGCCCTTCACTCTACTTTTCTATGCCTGCCTTGTTATTAAGAGCTCTATCATGCTCCTACCCAAAATATGTACTATTTTCCCCCCAGTTCCTTGGTCTCTCTTTGTCCAGTAGATGGCACCTTCATCCAATGCTTCTTGATTTCCACATTGTCAAGACACTATAAATCCTCAGCTTCAATTAATCAGAACAGAGCTGGAAGAGACCTTGGAGATCAACCCTGCTGCTCAAGAAGGAGACCCCACAGCATTTTGGAAAAGTGGCTGTCCTATCTCTTCTTTAAAAATTTTCAGTGTTGGAGTATCCACAAGCTGTTCCGCTGATTAATTGTTCTAACTGTCAGGAGATTCCTCCTTAGTTCTAGGTTGCTTCTCTCCTTGATTAGTTTCCACCCATTGCTTCTTGTCCTGCCTTCAGGAGCTTTGGAGAATAGCCGGACCCTCTCTTCCTTGGGGCAGATATATAGATATTGGAGCAACGTCTGGCATGAATAACATCTGGAAGAGCGAAGACATAAGCCTCGCAATCAAATGCAGATTAGTTAATGCAATAATTTTCCCGATTGTTACTTATGGCTGGGAAACATGGACTCTGAAAACGGCAGATAAGAGAAGGATGGACGCCTTTGTATGGTGGTGCTGAAGATGACTATTACCTACCCCAGGGACTGCAAAAATCACAAAGGTATCCTAGACCAAACCTTACCAGAAATATCACTTGAAGCCAGGATCGCCAAACAGAGGCTGTCATACTTTAATCAAGTCATGAGAGCTGACCCACTTGAGAAGTCAACCATGCTGGGAGTGATTGACTCTTTTTCTCCTTAGCTCCAGGTTGCTTCTGTCCTTGATTAGTTCCCATCCGTTATTTTTGTCCTACCTACAGGTGCTTTGATAAACAAGTTGACCCCCTTCTTCTTTGTGGCAGCCCCTCAATTATTTTAATACTGCTATCATGCCACCCCCTAGTCCTTCTTTTCTCTAGACTAGCCAAATCCAGTCTAGTCCAAATCCTTCAGTGTAAAACAAACACAAGAGAGGACAAGAGGGTATTTTTGCTGCCAAGAGCATGATCCCCATCCCTGTCTTCTCTTGTGTTGCTGACTGCCCAGGTCAGGCAGGTATGTTGATTCTCAAAACAAGCCCTGGTCATCAGCCATTCAGTCATGTCCCTTGGCCACTCTCAATGGCCTTTTGTCTCCCACAGCCTCCTTCAGATCCACCTTGGTCATCCTGATGTCATTGTACAAAATGACTAGTCTGAACCTGAGGGAGGGATCAAATGTGTCATAAGTCATGAGTCCCTGCAAGAGATCTGCAAGAGATCTAAATCCAGCCCACCTTGAATGCCTCTCTTATCTTCTGCTGATTTCCCTTGACCATTAGTTGGTCAGATTATTGTAGAGAGCTTAAGTCTGGCAATAAATCTTTATACTCATTTGAACTGCCTGAATCTCCTGATTACCTTGGTGCTTGACAGTCATCCTTTATAGCCACGGTGGCACAGTGGTTAGAGTGCAGTACTGCAGGCTACTTCTGCTGCCTGCCGGCTGCCTGCAATTTGGCAGTTTGAATCCTACCAGGCTCACAGTTAACTCAGCCTTCCATCCTTCTGAGGTCAGTAAAATGAAAACCCAAATTCTTGAGGGCAATATGCTTTGTAAACTGCTTAGAGTGGGCCATAAAGCACTGTAAAGAAGTATGTCTAAGTGCTATTGCTATTGCAATAGTGTCCAGCCAGTGGATACTGGGATGTCCCCTTCTCCTTTTTCTGATGATCACTCCCAGCATGGTTGACTTCTCAAGTGGGTCAGCTCTCATGACTTGATTAAAATATGACAGCCTCTGTTTGGCGATCCTGTCTTCAAGTGATATTTCTGGTAAGGTTTGGTCTAGGACACTTTTGTGATTTTTGCAGTCCCTGGGGTAGGTAATAGTCATCTTCAGCATCACCATTCAAAGGTGTCCAACCCTTCGCCTATCTGCCTTTTTCAAAGTTCAGGTTTCGCAGCCATAAGTAACAATCGGGAAAATTATTGCATTAACTAATCTGCATTTGATTGCGAGGCTGATGTCTTTGCTCTTCCAGACGTTATTCATGCCAGATATTGCTCCAATAACTAAGGGTCTGCCACAAGGAAGGAGGGGGTGGTCAAGCTATTCTCCAAAGTACCAGAAGGCAGGAAAAGAAGCAATGGGTGGAAACTAATCAAGGAGAGAAGCAACCTAGAACTAAGGAGAAATTTCCTGACAGTTAGAACAATTAACCAGTGAAACAACTTGCCTCCTGAAGTTGTGGGTGCTCCAACACTGGAAGTTTTTAAGAAGAGATTGGACAGCCATTTGTCTGAAGTGATGTAGGTTTCCTGCCTGAGCAGGGGGTTGGACTAGAAGACCTCCAAGATCCCTTCCAACTCTGTTGTTGGTTATTGCTGTTGTTGCAGTTCTTCCAAGTGCTAGATGCCTTCTGATCTCAGGGCTAAAGTCACCACTTGAAACAAGAGACCAACAAAAAATTGGAAAGGATATTGTGTGTGGGGAAGGTGTCAGCAGTGGGTGGCACCATGGTCTTCGTTCCTAGATATGCCAACCTTTGGATGGCATACATTCCCACAGTTTGCAAGTAACAACTTCTGTGCCCAATGGTGATTAGTCTCTGTGTATCGGCTGCACAATCTGGGACTCCACCATCTGCTTTGTCACAACAGCTCATCTTCAACAGCAAGGGGGAGAGAAGAGCATACCCTTCTTGACTTTGTCAGGTTAATTGGGTTAACTCCAGCTGGCTGCACGCCTTGACCAAGAGACAGAACAGCTGGGGGCGTTCCTTTCGTGTGGCTGGAGAACATCTTTGGCAGGTGACAAGGTGCATTCTCAAGCTTGTCACTCACTGGAAGACCTTTTAGATATTATTATTTCATGCAATTATGATCGTGACATGATGAGGTGCCTCTGCTAGGAACAGCCAGGGGCTGCCGTCACTCACAAGGAGTTGATGTGGAAGGTGGAGCTGTCAGAGAAAAGGGTAACACAAGCTCTGCAACGTTGAGGCTTGGCTTGAGGGGAAAGGGGAGAAGAAGGTGCTTAGGGAAAGATGGCAGGTTGGACTGGACAACCGATGAAGTTCCCTAAACAAGACTAGTGGATTTGAAAAGGTTGTTTGAAACTGAGTTGTAAATCAAATGGAGGTGGCCTTGATAGGACTTAATTTAACTCTAATCTACACTTCTGCATCATGTCTTTCTTTCCACTTCCTGTCCTTTTGCAATGCTCCCTTAAAAGAGATTTTAATTTCAACATATGATAACCAATGGAGGACTCAATGCTGATGTTCATTCAGCTTTCATGCCTAAGGCGATATTAGAACTCACTGTCTGGTGATTGATCCAGAGTCACCCAGATGGTTTTCATGTCTGAGGTGAGAGTAGAACTCACCATCTCTTGGTGACTGGCCTGAAGTTATCCAGCTAGCTTTCATGATTAAGGCAGGACTAGAACTCACAGTCTCTTAGTGTTTGGCCCAGAGTCACCCAGATGGGTTTCATACCTAAAGTGGAACTAGAATTCATGGACACCTGGTTTCATGGATGCCAGGTGCCTTAACTGACTGCTGGAATTCTTGTAAGCTTTTCCTTCCATCTGAATAAATCTTCTTGAAAAGCACTCTATAAAATTTGTATTTGAAAAAAGAATCAAATTTAGTTTTAGGCCACCTACCAAAGAGCTTGATAATGGTCCTTCATTCACACCGCTCCAAAATCCCCTTGTCTCTTAAGCACCTGCTCTCTGGAACTTAAGCTGGGACTTAGGATATCAATCTTTGAGGAACAGGTCTCAAACTCAGCCTTCACACTCTGCTAAGTAGAATCTTTTTCTGACAGCTTCTTCTTCCTAGAATGTTAGCTTTTCCTTTGCTTTTTTGGGAGCTGTATATACAGCTGATGATATTTTTTGTGACATATTACAGATCTGTCTTTCCTAGGGGGAGTTGGCAACATCTGCCAACTGTACAAGTCTGGCTTAGGAGCCTTAAACATCTGTCTTCCTCCAACAAGCAGCAATCTTCCCCTCCCCTCACTGTTTTTTCCTTCTCTGTTTTTGTCATCTTTCTGAGGGATTACAGGATCCTGCTGTCTCAGAAGTGTGGGGATTATCTTTCTCCAAAGACTACAGCTTCTAGCTTTCTTTTGTCCATGAAGCATCCGTCTGTCATCTCTCATATTATTATTTTTTCCAGAATGATTCAAGACATGATACACTGCAGTTCTGGAACTAATTTTGGCTGGCATGACATCGCAAGCTAGTGGTAAAGTTTGCTGACTTTGGCTGATCTCAAGCCAAAGCTGTTAGGAATCTATCCACCAATTAGTTGGGTTGGTAATATATAAATCAACAATGTATGTTTGTAGCTTTAAGACAAAATCACTGTATTGATTTATACTATATTCCGATTGGTTGATTATACTGAAAATTACCATAAGAGGGAGCTAGAGATCATAGCTTGCTCTCTCTGACATTCTGTCTCTCTGACATTCTGTTGCTATCTAAGGTTCTCTGTTGTATTTATGCTGTGCTTATACTTTGATATCTTTGTTTACTGTAAATGACAAAGGCAACCGGTAAGATGACTTTGTAATTGGATATTCTTTGGATTGTAAAACATATATGACCTGGACCGTTTATTGAACTGTGTTATTTCTTAAAGTAAACTTTAATTCAATTTAGTATCTGTGTGTGGTTGAATAATTATTCATAACTACTCTCATAAATGTTTCCATGTGCATATCCTTGTTACTCAAGGGTTATTCTGTACATATCATAATAAAAGCCAAGATCCCTTTTAGCACTGAAGATTTCTCTAGTTGGGTCATGAAATATCTGCAAGAAAACCACCAAGTTCAGAGAGCAACAAGGATCCCTAGGTCAGAATAACAGAATAACAGAGTTGGGTGGGATCTTGGAGGTCTTCTAGTCTAGTTTTGGCAGGAAACCTTATACATTTCAGACAAATGGTCATCTAATCTCTTTTTAAAAACTGTGAGCATTCACAACATCTGGAGGCAAGTTTCCACTGGCTAATTGTTCTCACTGATGGGAAATGTCTCCTTAATTCTAGGTTGCTTTTCTCCCTGATTAGTTTCCATCCATTGCTTCTTGTCCCGCCTTCAGGTCCTTTGAAGAATAGCTTGGCTCCCTCTTCTTTGGGGCAATGCATTAGATATTGGAACACTGCTACCATGTTGTCCCTGATCCTTCTTTTCATTAAATTAGACATACCTAATTCCAGCAATCGTTCTTTATATGTTTTAGCTTCCAGCTCCCTAATCATCTTTGTTGCTCTTCTCTGCATTCTTTCTTAGAGTCTCAACACCTTTTTTACATTGTGGTGACCAAAAGTGGATGCAATATGCAATATGTGGCCTTACGAAGGCATTATAAAGTGGTGTTAACAATTCACGTGATCTTGATCATCGTTGTCTTCCTTCTCCTTTTCTTCTTCTCCTCCATTCTGCAAACCCCACTCCCTTCCAGCACTGATGAGGTTGCCTAGTTGGGTCATAAACATCTGCAAAAAACATACCAAGCTGAGACAGCACCAAGGACCCCACAGTTCAACCCTGAGCTGTGAATATTCTCTTCTCTTGGTGATCTCAAACAGTTAAGGAGGATAAATACATGCCAAGTGCATTTGAACTTGGATCACATGACCATGGAGAATGCTGCAATGGTCATAAGTGTGAAAAATAGTCACGAGTCACCTTTTTTAGACCTTCCCAACTACATATAATGACCATCAATTACTGCAAATCCGCAGGTGGGACATGCCTTCTCCAAAAATATCTAAGCACACCTCTTGATCACCCGGATGTTCCACATCCTAATTCTCATCAATTTTGTAGCACAAACCTGCTCCTGGTTGTTCTGAAATTTGATATATTTCTTGCATCATCCAAGCTGACCTATATATTCCTTTGTTTCCATGCCTGGTTCACTTCAGACAGATTTCTGGAGTTAATTGTCATGCTGATGGATCAAAGTTTCTCCTTGCATTTTAACCAAGTCACGGCACCTTTTTGGAACACGTATTTTTCAAGGTGCTTTGCATCACGGTTTTTTTTTTTTTTTAAGCATTTACCAAGAGGCAAATGGTAATTAAAAGAACTAAGGTCTATTTAATTACTTTCCAAGACAAGATTGTTTGGCAAATTGAACTAATGGCAGTGAAGAAGTAGCTAGGGATTTGGTATCCCATTAACACATAGCTTCAAAACAGATTCTTGGATCTAATTAGCTTGGGATCCTGCCAGTTTTAAATTCGAAGTGGAGTTACCCATTCAGAGATATGTAGTAGCATCTTACTATTAATTAGGAAGGAAGGACGTTCTTCCACTGCATATATATTTCTCCACATCCTGGCAAATAGTTTTGAAGTGAAGACTTTCACTATGCATTTATTTAGGTCAGACAATCCATTTCTATATATCTATATTGTGACCAGCATTTATGGTGGCCTACTGGTGAAGACACTTGCCTCCCACTTGGAAGGTTGAGAGTTCAATTCTAGATAGCAGCAGATGTTTCTCTCAATAGAGTGTTGTCTGTCTGTCTGTCTGTCTGTCTGTCTGTCTGTCTGTCTGTCTGTCTGTCTGTCTGTCTGTCTATCTATCTATCTATCTATCTATCTATCTATCTATCTATCTATCTATCTATCTATCTATCTATCTATCTATCTATCTATCTATCTGCTGTGTACTTCATGTAGCTTCAGAAAGGGCATCCAGCCAGTAAAAGCTCAGCTCCAGTCAGTCACCCCAATTCTACCAGAATTAAGGGTTGTGAAAAAGGAGTTATAGAGATGAAATGATGGATGGATAGACAGATAAGCCGTGTGATGGCCTAGTAATGGCCTACTTGCTTTCTGCTTGGAAGGTTAAGGTTTAATCCTGGGTAGCAGCATATGTTTTTCTCTTCTAGAGAGCAAAGAAAAAAAAATCTGCTGTGTACTCCGCATGGCATCAGGAAGGGCATCTGGTCAGCAAATGCTCAGCTCCATTCAGTCACCCCAACTCTAGCCTGAATTAAGGGATTACAGGATCGTAAAAAGGGAGTTTTATTGTGACCAGTATTTAAACATGCTCATCTTCTTCAATATGATGTTTTCCAGATGCTTCAGTTCCCATCATGATTAATCAGAGATGATAGAAATTGTATTTCTATATAGAGGACATCATATTCAGGAGGACCATCCTAGACAATATGAGCTTTCAATCTGAGATGTAAGCACCTGTTTTGGGACCCATCATAACTTCAAATTGGGGGATTCTGAGTGCAGAGGTTGCACATTTGAAAATCTGGGTTATAAGTACATTTTTGGGTCCATCATAACTTCAAACAAGGCAACTGGTTGTAAGTCACAGATTACCTGCAGGGACTTCAGCTCCAGAATTCTTAACCATAGCCATGCTGGCTGGGGAATTCTGGGAGCTGAAGGCAACGCATCTGGAAATCTGGGTTATAAGTACTTTCTTTGGGTCTATCATAACTTTGAACTAAGCAACCAGTTGTAAGTGAAAGACTACCCCTATGGATTTCATCTCCCAGAATCCTTAGCCATTGTCATTCTGGCTGGGGAATTCTGGGAGCTGAAGGCAATGCATTTGGAAATCTGGGTTATAAGTACCTTTTGGGGGGGTCCATCATAACTTCGAACTGAGTTACTGGTTGTAAACGAAGGATTATCTATATGGACTTCAACTCCCAGAATCGTAAGCCATAGCCATGCTGGCTGGGGGATTCTGGGTGCTGAGGGCCACACATCTGGCAGCTATTGAAATGGAGATCCCATTCTAAAGCATTTGTCCAATGAAAAACAGCGGGACAGCTCAACAACCCACAGATTTTGATGTCACCTCTGTAGCTCAGTACATGACTGTGTTGCAAGAAGGAGTAGGTTGCGCCGGACATGTCCACCTTCCAAGCCCCCCCCGCCCCACAATGGGCCCACCCTGAGGCACAAAGCTCTGGCTTCACGAGTGACATCTGCAACTCTTCCACCCCATTTCCCCTCCCCCCCCCATCCAATCCATAATTGAGAAAATCACCGGCAATCAGAGTAAGTCAGCTGTGCAGCGCCCGTAATGAAAGAGGGCTGGAGCAGCTGTGAGCCATCTTGAGGTGATTATTCTCCTTTCTGACTTGCAAACTAATCACGGTTCCCAGGAAAGAGAAAAAGAAAAAAGAAATCACCATGTATGAATTATCTCCAGAACGAAAGGGTGGATCATTCCCTGCTGGGCTGGTTTGTAGGAGGTGGGGGAAGCATCAAAGCAGGGAGTCCAGACACCTGGAACCCCATCAGGAAAGAGATCCGAGCTTTTTCCAAGACTGCCTCTCCCATTGATATATATTTTAAAAAAAAATGGTACGATTGGGGGAGAAAGGCAAGACCGCAACCTTAAAGGAATCCATCTTACAAAAGGATTGGGATAAGCAATGGAGTTCTGCATCTTTCCCCCAGTCCCCAGCTGGGACTCCCTTTGCTGGATTAAAGAGAATTTGCACCCAAGTTCCAATGCTGCATTCACCCTCTCAGTTCAGATAAGTGTATTTTGGGCACTCGGCAACAGCAATAGCATTAAGAATTATATACCACTTCACATTGCTTTTACAGCCCTCTCTTAGCGGTTCACAGAACTTGCCCCCAACAATCTGGGTCCTCATTTTACCAACCTCAGAAGGAGAGAAGGCTGAGTCAACCTTAAACTGGTCAGGATCGAACTGCTGGCAGTCTGCGGAATTATCCAGCAATACTGCACTCTAGCCACTGGGCAATATGGAAGGAAGGGAGGGAGGGAGGGCAATAGCAATAGCATTTAGACTTATATATCGCTGTATAGTGCTTTTACAGATCTCTCTAAGCGGTTTACAGAGCCAGCCTCTTGCCCCCAACAATCTGGGTCCTCATTTTACCCACCTCGGAAGGAGGGAAGGCTGAGTCAACCTTGAGCCAGTCAGGATCAAACTGGCGAACTGCAGGCAGCTGGCAGTCACTAGAAGTAACCTGCAATACTGTATTCTAACCACTGCATGGTTCAACCCACATTTTAGCATCCTGTGATCGTGTGACCACAATTTATGATGGTTTTGCTAGAAACTTCCAGTTTTACTTCCAGGAAACAATGGGTTTGCTTAAAAACTGCTGTGCTTGCTTAATGACTGGGGCATCCGCTTTATAACCATTGCAAAAAAAGTCATAAAATTGGGTCCGGTAATGAGGTGACCCATTTGACAACTGTCATAATGTAAGACTATAATTTGGGGATCTGTTAGGGTCAGAAGTACTGCTATGGTTGGCATCTTCTGAATGCAGCACATAGAGCAATGGAACAAGTATGACTTTCAAAACATGTTTGTTGGCAGCGGCTGACAGACATGCTATGTTAGTTGGCAACACTAGTAGTTGTCTGCCTCATTCTCTGAGCTCAGGTTAGCAAAACAGGTAATGATTTTCATGAGTCTTGAATGTCACACTTGAATGCTTATGCTGTGTAGCAGGAACTGTGAGAGGGACCTTGGAGTCTTAGTGGACAACCAGTTAAATATGAGCCACCAATGTGTGGCAGCAGTTGGAAGGGACCTTATAGCAGAGATGGTATTCAGCAGGTTCTGACCAGTTCTGGATAACCGGTAGCGGAAATTTTGAGTAGTTTGGAGAACCGGCCAATACCACCTCTGACTGGCCCTGCCTCCTTCTCGTCTCTGACTCCTGAGTCCCAGCTGATTGGCTGGATCTTCTTTTGTTGCCCTGCATAGGAGAACGGAGCTGGAAAGCAGATTAATGGAGTGGAGAGGGAATGGGATTTTGTAGTATCCTTTCCCTGCCATGCCCACCAAGCCACACCCATCAAGCCACACCCACAGAACCAGTAGTAAAAATTTTTGAATCCCACCACTGCTTTCTAGGTCATCTAATCCAACTCCCTGTCCAAGCAGGAGGCCCTATACTATTTCTGACTAATAGCAGTCCAATCTCTTCTTGAAAGTTTCCAGGGATGAAGCTCCCACAAGTTTTGAAGGCAACTTCTGTTTCATTGGTGGATTGTTCTCACTGTCGGAAAATTTCTCCTTATTTCCAGGTTGAATCTCTCCTTGTTCAGTTTCCATCCATTATTCCTTGTCTGGCCTTCAGGTGCCTTGGAAAATAGCTTGACCCCTTCCTCCTCTCTATGACAGCCCCTCAAATATTGGAAGACTGCTATCCTGTCTCTCCTGGTCCTTCTGTTCACTAGACTAGCCAGGGCCAGTTCCTGCATATTCTTCATATGTTTTAGCCTCCAGTCCCCTCATCATCCCTGGTTGCTCTTCTCTGCACTCTTTCTAGACGCTCAACATCTTTTTTAAAGTGGTGACCAAAACTGGATGCAGGATTCTAGGTGTGGTCTAATAAGGCTTTATGGAGTGGTATTAGTACCTCACTTAATCTTGATTGTATCCCTCTGTTAATGCAATTTAGGATTGCATTGGCTTTTTTGGCTGACTCTGCACACTCTTGGTTCATATTTAGCTGGTTGTTAACTAAGACTCCAAGGTCCCTCTCACAATTCTTGCTATTAAGTCTGGTTTCACCCAGTCCATATCTGTACTTTTGTTTTTTCTTGCCTAAGTGTAGGACTTCAGTTTTTTCTATCTTGAATTTCATTTTGTGAGATAGAGCCCAATGTTCAAGTCTGTCAAGATCCATTCACTTAACAACTGTGGAAAGAAAGGTCGTAAAATGGGGCAAACTTAACAACTGTCTCACTTAGCAGCAGAAATATTGGGCTCAGTTTTGGTTGTAAGTTTAGGGCTCCTTGTAACCATGATGGAATGAAAGAAGAATCTGAGAGCTGGTTAGCAAGTTGTTACAGGGAAGAGTATGTTCTATGGCATGGGTCTTCAAACTTGGCAAGTTTAAGACTTGTGGACTTCAAACTCCCAGAATTCCTGAGCTAACACGACTAAGGGAGGAATTCTGGGAGTTGAAGTCCACAAGTCTTAAAGCTGCCGTGTTTAGTGGGCTGTTGTCAGAAGTCTAAAGCAAGGGTCTTCAAACTTGGCAAGTTTAAGACTTGTGGACTTCAACTCCCAGAATTCCTGAGCTAACAGGACTGGAGGAGAAGTCCACAAGTTTTAAAGCTGTCAAGTTTGAAAACCCCTGCTCTATGGCTTGGCAGAAAGTCAACATAGTTTTGATGTTTGGCAATGCTGTTTCCCAGTAGATATACACCTACTCAATTTGGAAGGTTTTGAAAATAACCTCTTATTACAAGCACCCATGAACCTCCAAAAGAGGCTGGACCCAGCATGCTGCCACTGGTGTAATTTACCAAGCTATGAAACTGTCGATTGCTTCCCAAAAAGCACTTTAATGTTTCTTCAGTTCCACCTCCATTTTCTCCAAAGAGATCCTTCTTGGTCTGGGAGACAAGGTGGGAATGAAATCTCTGGATGTCCATCTGTATCACCAGTGCTGTTATCAAGAATCAAATTACACACACACACTTACTGCCAGTATCCATCGCTCATTCTGTTATGTATTAGCATACTTACCTGCAATTGGTCAGTCCATGGCGGCAGGAGATTTGAAGAGCCGTCACTGGCCACAGCCATGAGCAACCCATCTACAAAAAGGGCTGCCATGTTTTCTTCAGTGCTCAGTACTAGAAGGAAGTAAAAAGAATTGACGATCACGCTGGTATCCTGAGTCTCATTCTCGTGACTTAACACTGGCGATTAGGATGGGATACTGAGGGAACCAGTGAGCACGTGGCAACCGAAGAACACCAGCAACACATCGAGATGAAATGGCTGGAAACAACACGCCACCTGTACCGTTTGATCCAGCAACCAAAGACTAGGAATCGTATATCGACTGATTCCTCATGTTCCTTGAAGTGAGTGACCTCCATAATATATCTGCACACAGGAAGGGAGCCGTCTCCCTCACACATTGCGGGCCCGTGGTATTCAAGATGGCCAAAGCATTAACGGTGCCCACCGACATGAAAACGATAGCCTGGCCAGACCTGGAAAGAATACTGAGAGCTCACTATACACCAACCATCTCCTGTTTCATCAAAGGACACAAATTTTATTGGCATAACCAAAAAGAAGGCAAGAGCATCAGTGATTTCATTGCAACCCTGAGGGACATTGTCGGGGCGTGCAAATTCCTAAATATGGATGAAGCCATGAGAGACTGAGTGGTCCTGGGGCTGAGGGATCTTACACAACAAGATCGATTATTAACAAAACCCAAAATAATACTCCAAGAAGCAATAGAAGAAGCTACCGCAGCAGAAGCAATGCAGAAATCGGCAGCTGCCATGCGGAAAATGAACAAAGCGCCACCAGAAAATCCAAAAAACACCACCCCAACTCACCACAAGGACATCGAGGCCCTATCAGAAGACAACAGTGAAGAAGGGGTAAATCAACTTTGTTCAGAACAGGACAGAAGAGACCAAAACGGAAAAAGAAAGGAATTTCGTTGTGCCGGTTGTGAGAGGAACCATCCACGTTCCGAGTGTCGTTTCCTAGATGCGATCTGCAAACATTGTGAATGGTGCAGACATATAGCTAGGGCATGCCGAACAAGAAAAAACTGCGGCCCTAGACAAAGATGGAACACCCTCCCCGCTCCATGAGAGAAAGAGAAACAAACAGGGAGCCGTTGGAACCAAGACAACAGAAACAGGCGAGGAAAAGAAACTAGCAATGGGAGAGATGAAACACACCAAACAGTGACTATCGGACACTCCAACACAATAAATGCCAGGAAAGTATATGTCCAGGTCACAATAGAAGGCCAGCCATGCTGGATGGAAGTGGACTTAGGTTCATACTTATCAATGGTATCGTGGGACACCATAAAAAGACTGATACCAGACATAAGACGGGGAGGACTCCAAAGACAAACACTAATGCTGGAAGACTACCAGAGGAATAAAATTCCCATAATAGGTACCGGACAATTCCAAATAAAATTCAAAAAATACACCAGTGTCCTTCCACTAACCATAGTCGACCGAAATCGACCAAGCCTATTGGGACTCGAATAGTTTGCACCATTAGGAATTGAAGTCACAGGGATAAACAGCATCACCTAGACAGAGTGGGAAGAGGACCTGATGGAAGAATTCCGGGGCATGTTCGACAGAGAACTGGGCAAGTACCGGGGATCCCCAATTTCTTTTAGTCTAAACCCAAACATAGCCCCTATAAGATTAAAGGCGAGGCGGGTTCCTTTCGCACTAAAGCCAAAAACTGATGAGCAATTGGATAAGCTTATAGCACAAAGGGTTTTAGAACCAATTGACCACGCAAAGTAGGAAACCCCAATTGTTACACCAATTAAACCTGATAGGTCGGTGCGCATCAGCGGGGACTACAAAGCAACCCTTAACCACGTGCTCTAACAAAGCACATACCCGGTGCTAGTGGTACAGCATCTGTTACATTCACTTGGGGGGGGGATTTTCATGAAACTAGACCTCGCACAGGCGTACCAACATTTGTCTGTTGATCCTGAAACAGCGGAAGCCCAGACAATTGTGACGCACAGGGGGGCGTTCAAATGCAACAGGCTACAATTCGGCGTCAGCGTTGCCCCAGGGGTGTTCCAGAGCTTAATGGAATATTTATTGCAAGGGATTAAAGGGGTGGTACCATACTTTGACGATGTCCTGGTATCAGCCAAGGACAAAGAACAACTGTGAGACCGCCTAAGGGAAGTCCTAAACAAATTCAAGGAGGTGGGACTAAAAGTAAAAAAGGAGAAGTGCCAATTAGCCACCAGCAAAGTCGAATTCCTAAGATACCTGATAGACAGTGAAGGGATCCAGCCCACAGAAAAGAAAGTCAAAGCAATCAAAGAAGCACCCAGACCCACAAATAAAACTGATCTGAAAGCTTTTTAGGACTCATTAACTTTTATAATATATTCCTACCGCAGAAAGCAACCACTGCAGAACCACTACACAGGTTGCTTGACAAGAAAGCAACCTGGGCCTGGAGGTGATGGGAAGAAACGGCATTCCAGGAAATAAACCCATCAGACCGCGTACTAATACAATACAGTGAACCACTTCCAATAACACTAACCTGCGATGCATCACCTTTTGGTGTTGGCGCTATACTCAGCCACATATTACCAGATGGGAGAGAAGCACTCATAGCATTCTATTCAAAGACTCTAAAGCCGGAGCAGAACTACAGCCAACTAGACAAAGAGGCATTGGCCGCTGTCACCAGAATAAAGCGTTTCCACGAGTATGGCTACGGGATAAATTTTACGCTAGTCACAGACAACAAGCCACTCTTGGGTATCATAGCAGGAAACAAAGCTACACCTAACATACTGTCACCACGAATAATGCGGTGGTCAGAATTTTTGGCTGCCTACAACTACAATTTAACCTACTGACCTGGAAAGGACATAAATCATGCTGACGCACTTAGCCGTTGCCCTCTACCTCAGGGGTCACCAACCTTTTGGACCTCAAGGACCACCAAACTCATAATTTTAGATCCCAGGGACCACTAACTGTTTCTGTGGGTTTGGCCTAATTTGTGAATTTGGCTTGGTGGTCATGTGACTGGCTGGGCATGGCTTGTATGTAACTACTATAAATATTTATATAAATATTGAATTTTTTATAAAAAAAAGAGCAACTTTTACCCAAAAATCAGGCAAAGCAGGCAGGCAGATTGAGTTGCTCACAGAATCACAGATTCATTCAGAAATCATTCAGAAATAGCTCAGTCTGTCACATAAAATTTGCTTGCAAGCAAACTCATAAAATTTGCTAGCAAGCAAACTCACAAAATTAACTCACAACACACCATGTATGTAAATATTGAATTTTTTATAAAAAAGCAACTTTTATCCAAAAGCAGGCAAAGCAGGCAGATTGAGTTGTTCACAGAATCATTCAGTGATCTATCTATCTGCCATCGGCTAGCTCAGTGTCTCAAGTTTGCTTGCCGTGTGACTGCACTGAATTTGCTTGCAAGCAAACCTTTAGTCCTAAGGGGGGTTCAGCTGTGCTTAGCTAGAAAACAAGAAATCCAACCATTTCCTGCTTCCTAGCTAATCTAAATCTCCCGGCACAGCAGAACAGATAATGATTGGAAAAAGGAAAAATAGCAATTTAGCAGACAAGTTTGCCAGGTAAGGAGTGAGTGGGCAGGGAGGGTTTCCACGGGCCATGTGGGCTGAGCAGCCTTGTGTTTCTGCGCAGCCTGGATTAATTGCTTGGGGGGGTGTCTGGGGGTGAGATTTCTCTGCGGCCCACCAAAATTTTCTCATGGCCACCCAGTGGGCTGCGGCCCCCCAGTTGGCGACCACTGATATAGTCCAACCCCTGCTCAAGCAAGCGACTGTAGGCACCATTACGAACAAACTGCTGTCCAACCTTTTCTTGAAAACTTCCAATGATGGAGTACCCACAACTTCCAGAGACAAGCTGTTCCACTAATTACATTGTTCTCACTTTCAGGAAATCTCTCCTTAATTCTAGGTTTAACTGATAAGTTAATAATCACAACTTCTGGGGATAACAATTCATGGCCATGTGAGATTTGGTTCACTTCCCACCCACTGATTCTTCCAAACATGTGCAATTATTGAGCGAAGGAGAAACCCAGGGAGAAGGTGAAGTGCTTTCAGCTTTGAGATTCCAGCAGTTGCTGCCAAGGTGATGGTTCCCATCACCACCACCAATCTCCTTCTACCTCCTCTGAGCAGACTTGACTTCCCAACCTTGCGACACCACCTGCTTTTAAGAAGATGGCAGTTGCGGCTGGTGTATGAAAACCTCCGCCAAGGGTTTGTCACATGCAAACGAAAGGGCTAATTACACAGCCGGAGAATTCAAGGGACCTCCTCATTTTTCTCACAGTTGCAGCCTGACCTGTGCAAAAGAGGATGAGGAGGAACACAAAAGGACGTAGACATCTCCACCAACTCTCTTTCTCTCCCCCCACCCCCACTTATGGGGTGATGAATGGAGACACTTCCAACAAGCAGCATCTTCCCAATATTGGTTGAAAAATTAGACAGAGAAGCTGCAGAGACGGCATTTGGCTATCCATCATTCTCCTTTTCTCTCCCAACCATCTCCAGAGGCTTCGCTTAATAGTCACATCTTTTACCAAGATTTAAACAAAAGTCATTTCTGCCAGAGATGGGGAGAGCTGACAGGCTGCCATAAAAGTACTTTTTTTTATAAAGGGGGAAATAACGGCGGTTCGCTCCAGAAGAATCTGGATGGGGCATCTGCTTACCTTGTAATTCAAGACTAACCATTTGACAGTTTCGGGGCCTGTTGGGAGAATAACAACTCATTTTTCTGAATGGGGTGACGCGGTTGTGGTTTTTGAAGTGTTAGCGAAAGGGAAGATCTTCTCGGAAAAGGTGGGATTGGCTCATCAAAAAAGAGAAGAGAGGAAGTGATGGGCCAGACAAGATGGGTTTACATTATAAAAGGGAACACTAAACACCGAACAGGAGGATGCACCTAGTTTTGGTCACCACATTACGAAAAAAGATGTTGAGACTTTGGAATAAGTGCAAAGAAGAGCAACCAGGATGATTAAAGGAAGGTCTGGGGACTAAAACTTATGAAGAATGGTTTCAGGATTTGGACCAGTTGGGCCAACCACCCAACTTTTGATCATGTTAATGCTTCATCACTGGGGATTTTAAAGCAAAGATTGGACAGTCACTTGTCTAAAATGGTATAGGGTATCCTGCTTGAGCAGGGGGTTGGACTAAAAGACCTTCAAGATCCCTTCCAGCTCTATTTTGTTTGAATTGAGCTTCCATGCAGCTGTTTTTCTTTTAGAATAAAAAGGCATTTCCATAAAATGAAGCTGTAAAGATATAAAAATATGAGACCCAAAATCCAACTCTATGGATTTATCCCTTTTTGCAGGCAAATCCTTGACTTACAAAAATAGAACCCAGAAAGTGTCAGCTTCCTATCCACCTTTGCAGCAGCTGGTTAGGTACTCTATCGGATGAGGTCATTCCTGGTCATCTTCTACCAGTTCTCTAGCATGCTAACTCTGGGATGGTAGCAGGTGGAGTCAATTCTGCCTACGTTGAAGGACAGCTGTCTTGTGTGAGGCCCTAAAGTCAGTAATAACCCACTTTCAAGACTGTTTCTCAAAGATGAAGGGAAAAAAATGATGTTTTACAAAAATGAGAAGAAAGCAATTCAGGGACAGCCGCAAAAGCAAAACAAGTCCAATTGTTCAAGGCAAGCAGAGAAGTCCAAGTTTCTCAAAGCAAGAGAATTTGGGAGCTGGAGAAGAAACCCTTACATAGGTTGAACAAGAAGACTTCTTCAATGATAGCATAGCTGTCAATGTTATTCATCTTCACAGCACTGAAGGTGCATCTTGTGAGTATTTTTAGTATAAATGGACATTGCAACTCCAAGATGGATTCTCAAGAGTCTTTTCTCTTGGGAAAACAAGTATGGTTCATCCTGTCCATTAAACTAAGTTGTTCTACTCCCAGCAGGATCCAGTTCAGTTGGAGTAGATGAAGAGCAGGTAGAACTGAGAGGTGGAGCTAAGCATGTTATCAGCTTAGAGTATCTATGTTGCCACAAATGCAAGGCAGAATTAAGCAAATCATTTAGCCTAGAATCATTACATTGCCACAAATGGTCCAAGTCCAACCGCTCTTGAATTCAGCTGGCCCTTATTTGGCACCAATTTGACATTGAACTTTAGTTGACTGGATTCTAAAGGCTTGAACCATCAATCTTGAACTGCAACCTATGATCCTGATCCTTTGTGACGGACAGTTGGAAAATGTAAATCTGCAGAGAATTCCTGGACCCGATCCTCTATTACATCTTCCCTTTTGAAGAATTTGGGGAGTTGAAATCCCCCGTCTTTATTATTATTTATTACATTTAAATACTGCCCACCTCACCATTGAAGCCAAGGCTGAGAAAAAACCTGCTCTAAAACATCTAAAAGTGTTTCAGGGGCCAAAATGGGAACACACATTTCCAGCCGGAAACTGTGATCAACTCTTAATATAATTAACAAACCCTAACCAACTAAGCCAATGACAGCTCTTTGTCAGCCTATAATAACCTGCAGGGCAGAAGAAGAGCTGCTTTTAATTGTCCTTAATGTTTCATTAGGCACAATTAGATGTAAAAATGTCAACTGCACCATTTGTTGTGGTTTTAATTACACAATGGGCAAGATAAAAGAAAATTTGATTAACCTGCTTCTTTGTTTAACATGGGGGGAAGCGAGGGAGATGCCCCTGTTAAGCAATGTGGCAATTTTTCAGGCTGGCCAATCCAGAAAAAAATGGCTCAGCTACAACATTCATAATTTCATTGACAATTAAAGTAGCAATTGTAGCCCCTTAATATTTTTAGAAAGATCTCTGACGCAAGGCTTTATTTTGCTTAAAGATTTTTGCTATTTTGCTCTATTTTGCTAAGGAGGAGGAGGAGAACGACAATGACAACTGTGCTCTCTGAGCTTGATTGTTTTCTTCCAGACATTTCATTACCCATCTAGGTAACAACATCACTGTTAATGCAGGAGGGGAGGGGAAGAAAGACAATGGGAGGAAGAGGAGGAGGAGGTGGTGTGATGGAGGAGGAGAACTATGGGGTCCATGGTGCTCTCTGAGCTTGATTGTTTTCTTGAAGACATTTCTTTACCCAACTTAAGTAACATGATCAGTGCTGGAAGGGAGGGAGGGAGGAGGAGGAGGACTGTGATGTCCTTGATGCTCTTTCTTGAAGACATTTTATTCAAGGGTGGGATGCTACCGGTTCAGCCCGGTTCTAAAGAACCGGTAGCTCTGAAGAGCAGCAGACACCGAACCGGTTCAGTGCAATGACCTTTTGGTCGTTTGTTTGGCCCACCGGCCTGCCTGGGCTCTTGGCTGTCCTTTATTTCCTGCTTTTTCAACCTCAGTTGCTTTGCGTGGCACAGCTGAGGTTGAAAAAGCAGGAAAGAAGAGGATATTCAAATGCTGCACACCCACATGCAGCATTTGTCAGCTGTCTGAGCAGCAGCTGATGTTGTTTCGCAAATGTTGTACATGCACGCGCAGCGCACGCAAAACACAACTCTCACCGAACCAGTAGTAACACCGGTTGAATCCCACCCCTGATTTTATTACCCAACTAGATAACATGATCAATTCTTAGAAGGGAATGGGGATGGAGGAGGAGGAGGAGGAGAACGACAATGACAACTGTGCTCTCTGAGCTTGTTTTCTTGAAAACATTTCATTACCCAACTAGACAACATGATCAATGCTAGAAGGAAATGGGGATTGAGGAGGAGGAGGAGGAGGAAAAGGGGTCTTGGATGCTGTCTCTTGCAGACATTTGGTTACCCTTTTAAGTAACATCATCAGGGCTAGAAGGGAGTGAAGTTTGTCCTTTTAAAATATCCTAGGGACTTGTCCTATCAGTGTTGGTGGGAATGTTTTTGGTGGCTCCTTAATTAAACTACAGTTTACTCTTTGATTGCTACTCTGATCTGGTAGTGCCATCAAGTACTGACAGAGCAAACCATCTGATCCATAGTGACACAACACTGAAATCCACCTTACAATTTCTCATGGGTTTTCTTTTCCTGCAATAGAGCTTCTGGTTTTCAACCTTATTCCCTGATGCTGGAGAATTCTTTGCAATGTCTCTTGGTGGTGGTGTTGAGCTTCCTTGAATGTAGCATGCGGTAGAAAGGGTGATCTCGGTTATATTCTTTAACCACTCTGAAGCCTCCCTGGTTGCTCCCAATTTTTTTTAAAAATATTATTATTATGTAAGGGTCCCAGGGGATCTTCTCTTCCCATGTCACAGAGCTGGGGGGAAGCCAAATCCTGAAAGATGCTAAACAGGCAATTGCACTGATTATCTTTGGTCTGTCTGGAGCTAAACAGATGTAAGTCCCATCACGCTTCGTTTTTGAGAAGTGGGTGTTGGCATCCAGCCTCTAGATCAGGGGTGTCAAAGTCGATTTCATTGAGGGCCACATCGGGATTGTGTTTGACTGTGGGGGGCCAGGGGGGCTGTGGCCATGGTGGGCATGGTCAGCTCGACATCACTTGTGTTGAGGGCACCTTTGGTGGCCTGAATGGTCTGCCAAAAAAAATGGGTGTCAACTAAGAAGATACTCCTTTGGTCTTTTTAGTTGCCAGAAAAAGAGAGTGGGGGGAAAACAAGGCTTTCTTGAAATGCCTAGATATCAACTCAGCAGCCCAAAGTTGTCGGAGCATAAGAAGGTTATTGGAGAACATGATGGATGACTCTTGGAGATGGATGTGTCCTATTGGAGAAGTCACATCCAGGGGGTGAGGGGAAGACCAGGGTCAAGGGGGAAATGTATAATGTGATTTAGTTCCGGCTGCACCCAGCCACGCACCAACATGGCAATTATTTTTCCTATATGTATCCATGTATTCATAACTATGTTTTTACTTATACCTATTATCTTGTAAGCAATTGACAAACCAAATAAATAAATAAATAAAAATTAATTAATTAATTAATTTCTAATAAACCAATTTACTTTTTCTGAGATGCGGCTAGAGACTTTTGCTTTGAATGAGGGAGATTTGTTGGAGCCCTGACAATGAGCTCCCAAACTCCATTTTTGGCTGTGATGGCTTCCTGAAACCCTCTGCCAGCAAAAACAAAGCTCGGGAGGCTAGCCCACAGCCACTGCGGGACAGTCCTTTGCTGCTTCCAGGGCAAGTTTGACACCCCTGATCTAGATTATGGACAGGCAAGCTGGTGGCCCCAGGCTCTTACATGAATTGCACCAAACTGGGTTTAACTGAAGGTCTATTGTGAAACAAGTGACAATCCAAGAGGAAGTCATCAGATAAATCTTTGTCTAGACAGTTGCTCGAGCATAAGAGAGCAGAATTACCTTGGGCTGTCTACTCTCCATCAGTCCTTTAACGCCTCTGATTAACTAAATAACAACTATTTCAGAAGGTAGTAGTATCTAGTAGACCTCGTTGGAGCTTGGATGCTAAGTACATTTCAGCTAGAAAGAAGTTGGAAGGGAGAAATTGTCCTCTTTCCCAACAACCCAAATGTGCGGATGCCACAAATCTATGGCCAGGCCAATCTGCCTTTTAATAATCAACAATCAACCTCCAATCCTCAATGACTCTCAGAAAGAATACTAATGACCAGATGAGTGCAAGGAATATAAATCCTTCCATCCATCACCATTCAGTCAGAACTGAAGAAGCTTCTTGGATGAGAAGTGAAACAGTTTCAAGTAAAAACCAAGAAAGTGCAGTTGTCTCTTGAAAAAGCATCTTTGGGACAACTATGACCTGGATGATTAAGAATCTCTCTAGACAACCAATCATTCTATTCTTTATTATGCTAATAGGCTAGGATAAAACCAGAGGCTGATATTCCTCCAGTATTCATCTCTGGATTTTGGCATCCATCCACCAAGAGAAACATCTCCAAGCACCACTGGTGGCCCCAAGGGACTTTTCTTCTTTCAAAACAGAAACCAGATGAGCAACTGTTAGTGCCATCTTTTGGCTTGAATCAAAGAGGCAACTGACAACGACCCAATTGAACAAATCGTTGGTGATCGGCTGGAGTTTGTTCCCTTGACAAAGGGATAATGGGAGGAGGAGAGAAGTGGGAGGCATCCGATTTCTGCCATAAAACACCATCATTCGTGTCATGTCCATTGTTAATCACAATTTCCCACTCCCCAGAGAAGTACTTTCCATTTTGAAGTGGAGGCATCAAAATGAGAACAGGCTCCCAGGTTGAAACGTGGCCGAGGACGAAAGAGGCCCACGGTGGCACAGATTACAAGTGTTTATACAGCTTTACGGAGGAAACCGTAAAGTGCTCTTTAAATGAAATTGGTACATATTTGTACATTAAGCGTAATTTAATCATAACACTTGTATTATCACTTCATTCTTGACAGGAGGTTGGGAGGGGGTAAGGGTTCGACAAACACTGCTTCCATTTCGAGGGGGTCAGGAACGTGTTCCCCATCCCGGCACCTTGTGTTTCTTCCCAAAATGTTGAGAGGGGCTTGTAAAGAAGAGAGGGATGTCTCAATGGGGTTTGGTGAGGAATTGTTTATGTTTGAAGCAAAGTCGTTTGCAGGTAACTCCTCGACTTATGACCATAGTTCAACCCTAAATATGTGTTGCTAAGCAAGATGTTTGTTAAGTGAGCTTTGTCCCATTTTCCTGCCACAGTTGTTAAGGGAATCACTGCTGTTGATTAGTTAGTGACCTGGTTGTTAAGTTAATCCGGCTGTTCTGACCCACGCCCTTTTCCAACAAATCAAACACAGTCCAAAAGGGGAATAGAAACCTTCTGCCAAATAATTAGCTGTGATAAGCACAAGCCTTGCCAAATTGTGCAATACTTGCCAAAAGATAAAAGACAAGAAATAATTTGCAATACAAGAATCTTCAAATACAAACTCAGATACTGGAATGTCCATGAGGCTGTTGTTTCAAAACGTCCTTGCCTTCTGCAAAGAATGTTCGCTTCACAGCTGGCTTTTATCTTCTTGAAGGAGGGGTCATTGCCTTGCAGCCTTACTCCCGAGTCGCCCGTGATGCTGCAGCTGCTCTTCCTTGTGAACAGCCCTGCGCGCATGTGCACTTGGCAGAAGCTCCTCGGGAACCTCCTCATCGCTGCTGCCAGCCCCCACAATCTCTGAATGCAGCAGTCCCTAATGGTCCTGGCCCCTCATCTGAGTCCTCGCTCTCCTCAGCTGTCCACACCTGCTGCTGGCTAACCACAACACCAGCTTCCCTGTGGACTTTGCTGATCAGAAGGTCATAAAAGGGAATGACATGACCCTGGGACATTGCAACCATCATAAATATGAACCAGTTGCCAAGCATTCAAACCTTAAGGATGCTGCAATGGTTACAGGTGTGAAAAATGGTCATAAGTCACTTTTTTCAGTGGTGTTCTAACTTTGAACAGTCACTAAATGAACAGTTGTGAGTCAAGAACTACTTGTATATTTGAGGCAAAGGAGCTGAGGACAACCCTTTCTAAGATCATTGAGAGACTTGTAATAGTGGCTTTATCATAAGAAGAGGTTGGATGAGCTTGGTGAAGGAAAGAGCTTCCTCCTAATTCTCCTACCCTGAGCACAGGATTTGACTAGAAGGTTCCTTCCAGCTATATGATTCTATGTTCTAATGTACAGAAACCAATTTAGTTGTTCACCATCGATTCCTCACACTTGTACGGTATGGTGTTTATTCAGTCTTTTTCCAACCTTGGGGCAAAACTAGAGAAGCAGATGTGGTTTGTGGCTTATTGTCCATATTCTGATCATATCTCTACACCCTCAATCTAAGAAGGCTATATTTATCCTCTTTTAATGACCCCATAATCCCTTGCAGGGTGGAGTCTGGGCAACTGAATGGAGCTAGCGGAGCATTTACTGGCCGGATGCCCTTCCTGTCACCAGTGCGGAGTTTTGTTCAGCACATATATTCTCAGTGTACCCAGAGAGAGAAATACCTGCCTCTACCTAGGATCGAACTCACAGCCTTCTGATTGTGAAGCGAGAGCTCCACCTCTAGGCCACCGTATCACTCATGTGCCAGGATACCTTGTTGGAACATAATTCCACTTGGCTGTTTCTCAGAGCAATGACTGATGGTCTAGATGATCCTTTTGGTGGCCCACTATTAAACTGATCATTTCTGAGGGAGTGAAGAGGATCACTGCTTTTTACTCTTCTATTTATAGACTTTATACTTTTACGCTTTACGTGTTTAAAAATATTCTTGAAGTGATTTACCAAATTATGGGTAGAGGTGAGAAATATAAAGGAATGAAAGATTTTAACCATCTTTCTTCTACCTGCATGCAAGTCCTGGTTTGGTTCTCAGATATCTGAGGATTTTCCAAAAAGGTTATTTCACATGTTTGCAATTTGTAAAGAGAGAGAGGAAAGTCAGATCTGCTTACTGTCATAAAGCCTTGCAGGGGGATAATGCTCTGGCCATTGGTTTTCTATTTTTGCCACTGCCTTCTGTAGCGCAGTGTCTTTCTTTTTTTACGGTGAAAGGCAGGTGGAAGGATGTAAAATACTAACCACTTTAGTCTTTCAAGGGCCTGGAAATCGAATTTGTCCTTTCATT
The DNA here is from genome assembly GCA_023653725.1 of Bungarus multicinctus. Classification (NCBI taxonomy): domain Eukaryota; kingdom Metazoa; phylum Chordata; class Lepidosauria; order Squamata; family Elapidae; genus Bungarus; species Bungarus multicinctus. The sequence continues at coordinate 176,749,257 of CM042836.1, forward strand.
CATTGGGTCCCATAAATTCCCCAAATACAAGGACAGGAAAATCAATGCTCAAGAGAGATAAACCAGTCCCCTCCCTACTCACTGGAAGGAAAAGTTTGAGTTGTATCAGATCTATCAATAAGGTCTGGCGTATCATGTCAAATTGTGTTTTTCAAGAAGACTTATGTCTGTTGGGGGAAAGGCTGGGGAATGAGAAGATCTTGAAATAGATGACATAGGGAAGAGGAGAGGAGAGGAGAGGAGAGGAGAGGAGAAGAGAAGAGAAGAGAAGAGAAGAGAAGAGAAGAGAAGAGAAGAGAAGAGAAGAGAAGAGAAGAGAAGAGAAGAGAAGAGAAGAGAAGAGAAGAGAAGCTCTCTGTTTCTGGTTAAGGATGGGTGTCTATTTTAGATTCTTTTTTCAGATCCGTCTCAATTGGCAATTATCTTTAACCATCTGTAATATATTTGGGGCCTTTTAGTATTCATTTATCCCAGCTGCAATTCCATTTGCAATGTTCTTCTTAATGCATAGATTTACCCAACCATTTCCCCAAATTATTTTCATGAATATAAAAATGGTTGTTCTATAATCTCTCTCTGTCTCTCTTTTTCTCTGTGTCTGTCTGTATCTCTCTCTCTCTCTTTCTTTGTGTCTCTAGCTCCCCTCCCTCTCTCCCTCTCCCTTTCTCCCCTCTCACAACCAGCATTGCAAAATTTAGGGGATTGTCTATTTCAGATGATAAATATTGTATGCCGCCCAGAGACATTTAATTGTGAGATGGGTGTCTCTCTAAATATGATCTACTAATATAAAAGAAAGAAAGAAAGAAAGAAAGAAAGAAAGAAAGAAAGAAAGAAAGAAAGAAAGAAAGAAAGAAAGAAAGAAAGAAAGAAAGAAAGAAAGAAAGAAAGACATTTTGGGTGGTGGATTGGCTGAACTCTGCAACGTAGAACCAGTTCAGAGAAAAACTGAATTTGTCCTCCATCCTCCATTTTCACACCTATCCTCAGTGGGACCTGATGCAAAATTCCTTTGGAGAAGAATCTGCCCAAATGAAGAAACAGTCTGCCTTTGTTTCTGGAATGCCAGAAGTTGGTAATCAAAGTTAACAACCACCAAGGGACAACCAGAGAAAGACTGTAGTTGTGAGAGGGATGGGGCTGGGGGGGAGAGAGTAGATACATATGTATGGAGCAAGACACATTGTGTTGTTCATGATTGAAGGAAGAAATGAAGGAAATAAGCGACATGTTCTAAATCACACACGCTCGTCTCTTTGCGGTGACATGAAATTCAGATGAAACACTGCTAGTATTTTCTAGAAGTTGCTTCTGATCTCATCCAGGGCTATTGTTCCAGCATGCTCACCTTTGATATGCAAATTTTCCCTCCCTTCCAACTAGAGTAAGGGGATGTAACTCACGATATGGTAAACCTGGGAATTAGCCTAGGAGGCGCAGTGTGCAAAAATGCAAATCGACAGCTCTGAAATGGATAGGCACAGACTGCGGCAACTTATGGCAACTCATGAAATCTACATTTCTGTCCTTTAATGACAGAATCCTCAACTTACACCCACTGGGCCCAGAATTTACATTGCTAAACAAGGTGGCTATTAATGGGATCAGGCCTGGTTTTACAACCTTTCATGCTACAGTTAAGAGAATCACTGTGGTCGTTCAGTGGATCATGAGGCTGTTAAGCAAATCCACCTTCCACCCTTTGCCTTTGCTTGTTGGAAGCTGGCTATTGTGTTTCTCTGAAAATACGACCTACTCTGAAAGTAAGTCCTAGCTTGATATTTACATGGGCGCCCAATATAAGCCCTAACCCCAAAATAAGCCCTAATTAAGACCCCACCCACTCCAGGGTACATGAGTAAAAATTAAGCTTGGGTGGATGGAGAGTGGGGGTAGAGCTGCCCTACTACTTACCTCCAAACAGTTGGTGCCAGGCCCATTTCTTTTGCTGCAGCTGGCAAGTCTTTCCTAAAGGCTTCTGTAGCCAATAACAGAGCTCTGGATCGATCCGGAGCTCTGTTATCAGCTGCAGAGGCCTTCTGGAAACTCTTGCTGGCCTTGCCAGAGAAAGAAATTCCAGAAGGCCTCTGATAGTGAAAAAGAGGCCGGGGCAACGCGCACAAGTGAGGTGAATCAAATAGACGATACCCCCTATCCCACCCAGAAAATAAGACCTGGTGCCTTTTTTGGTGGCAAAAATATAAGACAGGGTCTTGTTTTGGGGAAAACATGGTAGGGAGGTCTCAAATGACCATTCCAGGACCTGGGATGCTGCAACTGTTGAAAATATAGGCCAATTGCCAAGCACCTGAATTTTGATCATGTGACTATGGGGAATGCTGCAATATTTGTAAATATGAGGACTGGTGGTAAGTCAATTTTTTCAGTGCCATTATAACCATGAAGGGTGGCTAAATGAATGGCTGTGAGTTGAATATTATTTGAATTGTTCTTGGTGGCAAAGTGATCAAAGAGAGGGCTAAGAATGGGCACCCTTAAAAAAACATCCCATATCATCATTTGGGATGTTCTTCCAGTTTGAACAAACACGTTTCCTTGGGCAACATTTGTGTTACATTAAACCTTCTGGACATCTCCCACTTCAAGAATATCTGATGGAAAAGAATCTCTCCTGCAAAAAAACCCAGCTGAGATATTAGGCGCTTGGATTTTCGTTGCAGGCTGCCTGTCAAGCAAGCAATTGGAATCTTGAAAAAGCTGAAGTAACTCCAAGTGGACAGTCACTGAAATGTGAGCCAACCATGTAGGGCAGCTGCCAAAAAAAAAAAGCCAATACAATCCTAGGTTGCATTAAAAGAGGGACAGAATCAAGATCATGTTAACTGTTGATACCGCTTTATAATGCCTTGGTAAGGCCACATTTGGAATACTGCATCCAGTTTTGTTCGCCATGATGTAAAAAAGATGTGGAGACTCTAGAAAGAGTGCAGAGAAGAAAAAGAAAGATGATTAGGGGACTGGAGGCTAAAACATACAAATAATGGTTGAAGGAATTGGATATGTCTAGTTTAATAAGAAGGAGGACTAGGGGTGACAAGATAGCAGTGTTCCAATATTTGAGGAGTTGCCACAAAGAAGAGGGAGCCAAGCTATTCTCCAAAGCACCAGAAGGCAGGACAAGAAGCAACAGATGAAAACTAATCAAGGAGAGATCCAGCCTAGACCTAAGGAGAAATTTCCTCACAGTGAGAACAATTAAGAGTTGCCTTCAGAGTTTCTGAGTGCTCCATTACTGGAGGTGTTTAAGAAGAGGTTGTACAACTCTTTGTCTGGAATGGTATAGGGTTTCCTGCCTGAGCAGAGGGTTGGATTAGAAGACCTCCAAGTCCTCTTCCAACTCTTGTTATTTTGAAATGAAAGCCAGATAAGTTAAAACATACTGTGTTTTATTCAGGGTGATTCCAAAATTCCAGATCTCTGTGTGCTTTGACTGTGATTGAGTTTGCTCATTTGAATTCCATTTGCCTGCCTTCGCCTTCAATTGCTCTCTCTTATTCTCAGGGGTAGTTCCTTGTCACCAAATCTGATTAGGAATGCAGCCTACCTATATTATCCTTTTGCTATAAAGATTCCTGATGAGGTGAAATGGAATAGCCCCACCTGAGTCATTCAGGAAGGTCAAAACAATAGTGAAGGAGGAGGAGAAGACAGAAAGTTTAGCAGCCTAAGGAAACAAAGACATTATCTGGCCTCAAATGAACCTGGTAAATCAAAGAATCAGAAAGTTGAGAATAATTTGTCTGGAAACAAGCACTATTACAACAAGTTTGGGAGCATACAATTATTACAACATGCTAATCTATTTCTCGAGCTTATTATTATATCCCCTTTCATTATGTTTTAGCCACAATTGCCATGTTCCCACAACATGTTAAGATATAGAGTTGTACAAATAAGACCACACCTAGAATACTGCATTCAGTTTTGGTCACCACCCTATAAAAAAGACTCTAGAAAGAGTACAGAGAAGAGCAACGAGGATGATTAAGAGACTGGAGGCTAAAACATATGAAGAACAGTTGCAGGAACTGGGCTTGGCTAGTCTAGTGAAGAGAAGGACCAGGGGAGACAGGACAGCAGTCTTCCAATATTTGAGAGGCTGCCACAGGGAGGAAGGGGTCAAGCTATTTTCCAAGGCACCTGAAGGCCAGACAAGAATAATGGATGGAAACTGAACAAGGAGAGATTCAAATTGGAAATAAGGAGAAATTTCCTGACAGTGAGAACAATCAATCCATGGAACAGAAGTTGCCTTTGGAAGTTGTGGGCGCTTCATCACTGGAGGCTTTCAAGAAGACACTGGATTGCCATCAGTCAGAAATTGTATCGGGTTTCTTGTTTGGTGAGGGTTGGACAAAGTCAGTGGTTGCCAACCGGTGGGCCGGAGACCACTGGTGGGCCACAAGAAAATGTTGGTGGTCCGCAGAGAAATGTCATCCCAGAGCACCCCCAAAGCAATTAATCCAGGCTGTATGGAAACACAAGGCTGTGCCACCCACAGGGCCCCTGGGAACCCTCCTCGCCCACTCACTCCTTACCTGGCAAACTTGCCTACTAAGTTGCTATTTTTCCTTTCTTTCCCCAACCATCAGCTGTTCTGCTGTTCCAGGAGATTTACATTAGCTAGAAAGCAGGAAACCTTGGATTTCTTGCTTTCTAGCTAATCTTTAGATCTTCAATTCTGCTTTTAAGCAGAGCTGAAACTTCCTTAGGACTGAAGCTGCTATTATTCAGTGCAGGTAGCCGATGGCAGAATCACAGATCTCTACATGAATCTGTGATTCTGTGAGCAACTCAATCTGCCTGCCTGCTTTGCCTGATTTTGGGTAAAATTTGCTCTTTTTTTATAAAAAAATCAATATTTTACAGTTAGGGCGCTGCCGGAGTGGTCAGGATTCCGACATGGCTCAATTGAGGATGGGGGGTTATCCAGAAGAGGATGTCATCAAATCCATTAAAACGGTGAGCGGGAGAGGCAGATTTGGCGCTTATAAGGGGCCACATTCTGTTTCGGGAGCACGTCTCCGCTCTTTATCTGCTGTGACGCGCTTCGACCCCATTATCACTTCCCGTTCTCCAGGTGGTCTGAGTGATCGGGCCCTGGGCCTTCGACTGATGTTGTGTAACGCCAGGTCCGTCATGAACAAAGCCCCTCTCATTCATGACCTGATCTTAGAGAGGGGGGCGGACCTGGTGGGTATCACCGAAACCTGGCTGGGCCCAGAGGGAGGTGTCCCTCTGGTGGATATGTGCCCGGCCGGGTTTCGGGCTTTTCATCAGCCGAGGACCCAGGGAAGGGGTGGAGGTGTTGCGTTAGTTATCAAGGAAGATCTATGTCCGAGGGGGTCCACTGTTTCTCAGACGTCTGGATGTAAATCTCTTTTCGTGAAGTTTGGTTCCAAGGTTCAGAAGGGCTTGTTGATTGCTTACCTGGCTCCCTGCTATGCATCATCTGCCCTGCTTGAGCTTCTTGAGGTCATTGCCGGCATGGCGGTTGAGACCCCTAGGCTTATGGTCATGGGTGATTTCAACCTTCCCTCTGCCGGCGGTGCCTCGGGTCCTGCTCAGGAGTTCATGGCTTCCATGACAGCCATGGGCCTAATCCAATTAATCCGGGACCCTACTCACATTGGGGGTCATATCCTAGACTTAGTTTTTGTCTCTGATCAGTGGCAGAGTGATCTGGGTGTAGGGAATATAGTCATAGAACCCCTGTCATGGTCAGACCACTCACTCCTAAAGCTTGACTTCCGTTCCACACCTCTTGACCGCAGGGAGGTGGGACCATTAAAATGGTACCGCCCCAGGCGCCTGATGGACCCTGAAAGGTTCCTGATGGAGCTTGGGCCACTCCCCGAAACTCACACACACAACTCGGTTGAAGACTTGGTTGCCGCCTGGAATTTGGCGGCTGCTAAAGCACTTGACCGGGTTGTGCCCTTGCGGCCTCTGACCCGGCGCCGCTCCCAAATAGCCCCTTGGTTCTCCGAGGAGCTGAGGGAGATGAAACGCCGGAAAAGACGCCTAGAGAGTAGTTGGAGATCCACCCACTCTGAATCCGACCGAACACTACTACGTGCTTATATTAAGACGTATTTAGTGGCGATAAGGATGGCGAGGAGAACTTACCTCTCCACCCTTATTGCATCCGCAGAAAACCGCCCAGCTGCCTTGTTTAAGGTGACTCGCTCCCTCTTAAAAGTGGAGTCGCAGGATGACCCTTTGCAAGGTCGAGCTGAGGAATTTTCCATATTTCTCGAGGATAAAATCGCTCAGATTCGGAACGATTTGGACTCCGACTGGTCCTCTCCGGATGAGAGGGCGGGATCAGATATCGGTGAGGTCAACTGGGTTGAGTTTGACTCTGTTACCAAAGAACACGTTGACAGACTACTGGGGGGACTGAATGCTACCACTTGTTTATTAGACCCGTGTCCCTCCTGGCTGGTTCTAGCCACTCGGGAGGTAACACGAGGCTGGTTCCAAGGCATAATTAACGCTTCCTTGAGAGAGGGGTTTCTACCCACTGCTTTGAAAGAAGCGGTGGTTCGTCCCCTCCTCAAGAAACCGTCCTTGGACCCAGAATTACTATCTAATTATCGTCCTGTCTCCAACCTTCGCTTTATAGCGAAGGTTATAGAGACCGTGGTGGCACGTCAGTTCCCGCAGTACCTGGATGAAACGAATTATCTTGACCCCCTCCAATCGGGCTTCAGGCCCGGGCACAGCACTGAGACGGCGCTGGTCGCGTTGATAGATGATCTCTGGAGGGCACGGGACAGAGGCCATTCCTCTGTTCTGGTCCTTCTCGATCTATCTGCGGCTTTTGATACTGTCGACCACAGTATCCTATTGCATCGGTTGGAGGGGCTAGGGATTGGAGGCACTGTGCTTCAATGGTTCTCATCCTTCCTCTCTGACCGTTCGCAATTTGTGTTGACGGGGGGACAGAGATCGACCCCGAGACCCCTACTCTGTAGGGTGCCTCAGGAGTCGGTGCTCTCTCCCCTGCTGTTCAACATTTATATGAAGCCGCTAGGTAAGATCATCCGTGGCTTTGGAGTGGAATTCCACCAGTACGCTGATGATACTCAGCTGTACATCTCCACTCCAGACCACCCCAACGAAGCTGTCGAAGTGATGACCCGGTGCTTGGAGGCCGTACGAAATTGGATGGGTCATAACAGACTCCGTCTCAACCCGACCAAAACCGAGTGGCTGTGGTTTCCTGCTCCCAGATTCAGTCAGCTTATTCCATCGCTGACCATAGGGGGAGAGACACTTTCCCCTGTGGAAAGGGCACGCAATTTGGGTGTCCTCCTGGATGTGCGGCTGTCTTTGGAAGACCATATTGCAGCCGCCACCAGGAGTGCTTTTTATCAGATTCGTCTGATCTACCAATTGCGACCCTTCCTGGATCTGGGCGCACTTCGCACAGTCACCTCTGCTCTCGTCATCTCCCGTTTGGACTACTGTAATGCTCTCTACATGGGGCTCCCCTTGAAGACTCTCCGTAGGCTACAGTTAGTTCAGAATGCCGCCGCACGGATGATCATGGGCGCCCCTCGGGACGCCCACATAACACCTCTTCTCCGCCGGCTGCACTGGCTTCCTGTGGCCTTCCGGATTCGATTCAAGGTGGTACTAATAGTATTCAAAGTGCTCCATGGCTCGGGACCTGGATACTTACGGGATCGCCTTCTGCCACCAACAACCTCCCGCCGCCCAGTACGCTCCCACAGAGTCGCCTTGCTCGGGGTCCCACCACTAAATCACTGCCGACTAGCAGCCCCGAGACTACGTGCTTTCTCTGTGGGAGCCCCATCCCTCTGGAATTGTCTCCCCTCGGAGATACGGGCCATGTCGGACATCCTTACCTTCCGGCGCGAAGTCAAGACCTTGTTGTTCAGGCAGGCCGGACTAGCCAATTGAATCATTCGGGTAAATTACATTTAGACAATTTTCGTGGGTTTGATATAGTGTAATTTCGTATGACGTTTCGTTGTTTGTAACCGCCCGGCTTGGGAGGGGACATAGAACAGCAAATATTTACATACCATAGATGTAAATATGAGTTTGCTTGCAAGCAAATTTTATGTGACAGTCTCAGGTAGACGATGGCAGAATCACAGATCTCTGAATGAATCTGTGATTCTGTGAGAAACTCAATCTGCCTGCCTGCTTTGCCTGATTTTGGGTAAAAGTTGCTCTTTTTTAATAAAAAAATTCAATGTTTACATAAATATTTATAATGTTTACATACAAGCCATGCCCAGCCAGTCATATGACCACCAAGCCACACCCATAAATTAGGCCACACCCACAGAACCAGTTGTTAAGAAATTTAATCCCACCCCTGCCTCTGTGTGTGTGAGGGGGGCAGGGAGAGGGGGACACTGTCAGTCAAAATTCATATTAGTGGTCCCCTGGATTTAAAATTGCTGTTTGGTGGTCCCTGAGGTCCAAAAGATTGGCAACCCCTGGACTAGATGACCTATTTCCAACCCTGTTAATCTGTTAATCTCTTACAATGACTGGGTTCCCACAATTCACTGCATATTATGTCTTAATGGGCTGCATGAATTCCTATTTAAAGCATAGAGATAACTGAAAATAGGAGTGTTCAGAATCCAAACCACAATCACCCCATCACAATCATTTTCTCTCCTTCGGGCTTTTGTACTCAAAGACTACCTCATAAGTCGAACAGACCACCCTTCACTGGTACATCTGTGCGTGCAAAGTTAATTATCTCCAAATAGCTTCCAGAAGCCTCAAATCAATTTATGAAAACAAAAATTAACTTTCCATATAAACATAATTATACGGAAACACCAGTATCCCAGGCTGGTACGAACATTGTTTTGTAAACTGGGAAAGGAGCCAATTGAGTTTATTAGATGATATAATTAATGACACTTTTCCCCCACTCCTTCCTTGCTTCAGAAAACTGTTTATCACCCTCCAAGGAGGAGGCGGTTCAAAAGAGACACAGGTGCACCTACACCCACAATAACACCTGACAGTTTTGGAAGGTGTTTGGATGTGGAGAAGCTAGGACATCTTTACTAAGAAGCCAACCAGATCTCAGAAGTTGAGGAGTGAAAAAAGTAGAGTGACATGCTAACAACTTACTGTATTGTAGATGTTCTCTCAATGTCTTCTCCACCTTGCAATGAACGAAGAGTACATAGCTCAAGGGTAGATCTTCTGTATTCCAGAAAGAGGGTCCCATAACAGGAAATCCATCTAAAGTTCTCATAGAAACTCTTCCCATGAGGAAAGGAAAAAAGAAATCTTGCCCTTTAAGGAATAGGCAAATTTGTGGGTTCAAATTTCCCAGCTGGAAGAAATGCAAAATAATTTGGTCAGCTGCGTTGAAAGTCAGAATCAGTTTATTAATAGAAAGGCAGGTAGGAAGAAATCTCACCAGTGTTCCTAGGATTAATCTAATAAGTGAGTAAGAAAACCTCTCTTTTATACACTTCAGGTTCTTTGATTTGTAGGTGTGAATCTTTGAAGACTTTGATTTGTGTGTGTTGAATTCCTGTCTCTTTGAGATTAGGATCTTTTCCTGGGATCTTGTTTTATGGTCCTGATCCTTTGTAGTTGCTTGTTTGCTATCATGGTTCCTTCCTGCCATGCCTTTTGGTTTGTTTTTCACAAGTTTTTTATAGCTTGCATCTATTTCATTTCTATGGGAAAGGATCCTAGCTAGTCTGTAAAGTTTTTTCTCTGTATCTCATGCCTGTAATTTTCTCCTTCCTTTGTTGTGAAAAGTAAGCTGGCTCCAGCTATTTTAATAGCCCTACTTGACAAAGAGTGGGGGTTGTTTTCCTAGAAGAGAGGGGAATCTCCCAACAGTAAGAAGCCAACCAGGTCTCAGAAGTTGAGGAGTAAAAAAAGTAGAATGACATGCTAACAACTTACTGTATTGTAGATGTTCTCTCAATGTCTTCTCCATCTTGCAATGAATGAAGAGTACGTAGCTCAAGGGTAGATCTGCTGTATTCCAGAAAGAGGGTCCCACAACAGGAAATCCATCTAATGTTCTCACAGAAACTCTTCCCATCTGATCCACCAGCATGCTCAAGATGTAAGATGTAGCCCAACCATCGATGAGAGTTCTTGGTGTCCCAACACTTCCTGTAAACAACCCAATCAAACAAGACATTCAGAATTGCTTCTCTTGGCTCCAAGCAGAGCTGCACGCTGAGGTTCCTTTATCAAGCTCTTGATCACACGTCCCAGGAAAGCATTTGTTAATTACCACTTTCATTTTGTGGCCTGGCCTACCGCTCTTGTGGAATGCCCTCAATTAATTCCCTGCACCACCGGAATTGGATTTGCCAGTGACGGGCACACTGAGTGAATATTTAAGCAGCCTGTGATGGAAAGCAGGCAATGCCACTGCCTGGGGTGGGAGAGACTCCCCTCCTCCTCTTCCTCCTCCTCCTCCCCGCTTCTCCCAACACAAGGCAAGAGAGTGAATTAGTGTGTTCATGAATGGACAGCGGAAGGCAGAGATCAAATATCAAGCTCCTAATTCAATCAGGAAGGATGTGCTGTTCCTTTTGGGCAACACGCAGGTACGGTCCTGCCAGAGTGATAGGTAGGATGTTGCCTAGATTTTATGCCCCTTCCTGCTGTCCTTTTGTTAATTTATGTGTTGTCTCTGTTTCTTGCTGACATTGGAACTCTGCAGATCAGGTGGGAAAACTATACTGCCAAATAGAGGAAACCTACAAGGGAAGATTGGCTATCAACATCCTGAGACACTGCAACCTTTGTAAATACAGGTGGTTTGTAGGCAAGTGAATCACTGCAGTTCATAAAATCTCAGTGATTATGTGAATCTGGCTTTCCCATTGACATTGCTCATCAGAAGGTTGCAAAAGGGGATCACGTGACCTCATATGATTCAGTTGCCAAGCGTCTGAATGTAAATTACATGGCCATGCAATGGGCGTAAGTGTGAAAACTGGTAATAAGTCACTTTTTTCAGTGCTGTTGTAACTTCAAACAGTCACTAAATGACCTATTGAAAGTCAAGGACTACATATACATGCCGGTAGAGGTTTTGATCAGGTGTCGGTGGGGATGCTGCAATGGGTGTAAGTGTAAGGACTTGTCACAAGCCACCTCTTTTATGAACCATTGTAAATACGAATGCTAACTCAACAAATGGTTGTCAGTTGAGGACTACCTTGTGAAGAGTCTTCACTTCAACTGAATTGTTGAGAATTTTCTCTTCCAACTGAATTGCGCAGCATCTTCCCTTCCAACTGAATTGGGTAGATTCTTCCCTTCCAACTGAATTGTGCAGGTTCTTTTCTTCTATTTGAATTGTGCAGAAACTTCTATCCAACTGAATTCTGTAGAATCTTCTCTTCCAACTCATTGTGTAGATTCTTCCCTTCCAACTGAATTGTTAGAATCTTTCTTTCAACTCATTGAGTAGATTCTTCCCTTCCAACTGAATTGTGTAGAATCGTTCTTTCAACTGAATTCAGTAGATTCTTTCTTTCAACTCAATTGTGTAAAAAATTCTCTTCAAACTGAATTGTGTGGAATCTTCTCTTCCAACTGAATTGTGCAGAAACTTCTCTCCCAACTGTATTGTGTAGAATCTTTCTTTCAACAGAATAGTGTAGAATCCTTCTTTCAACTGAATTGTGTAGAAACTTCTCTTCAAACTGAATTGTGTATTTCTTTAAGAATCCAAACTTGTAAGAAATATGGGTTAACATTGTAACACTGTAAATATGCACTGTAACTTTGTGGATGTGTATATGTTGGATGTATATATTTAGTAAACCAAAGGGGAGAATGTTAGGTTTCATAAGAATCGAAACTATTGGTTTACTGTATATGGTTGTAAATAATGATGATTCATCATTTTACTGAAGCCAGGATACTGATTGGCTGCAAGAAGCAGACTTACTATAAAGCAGGAAGCCAGAGAGCACATATCTCTCTCCATCTCTCTCCATTGATGTGTTTGAGCTACGGTGTTGCTGTTTTTGCATGCTGACTATGATGGTTAGTTTTCTACTGTATTGACTGATGAACTGTGTATGAATATTGGACTGAATCTTCGACTGTACCTCTCTTCCAACTGAATTGTGTAGAATCTTTCTTTCAACAGAATAGTGTAGAATCTTTCTTTCAACTGAATTGTGCAGAAACTTCTCTTCAAACTGAATTGTGTGGAATCTTCTCTTCCAACTGAATTGTGTAGAAACTTCTCTTCCAAGTGAATTGTGTAGAATCTTACTTTGAACAGAATAGTGTAGAATCTTTCTTTCAACTGAATTGAGTAGTATCTTTCTTTCAACTGAATTGAGTAGTATCTTTCTTTCAACTGAATTGTGTAGAATCTTCTCTTTCAACTGAATTGTGTGGAATCTTCTCTTCCAACTGAATTGTGTAGAAATTTCTCTTCAAATAGAATTGTGTAGAACCTTTCTTTCAACTGAATTGTGCAGAAACTTCTCTTCCAACTGAATTGAACTAAATTCTCCTGAATTGTGCATAATCTTCTCTTCCAACAGAATTGTGTAGAATCTTTCTTTCAACTGAATTGTGTAGAACCTTTTCTTCAAACTGAATTGTGCAGAAACCTCTCTTCCGACTGAATGGTGTAGAATCTTTTTTTCAACTGAATTGTGCAGAATCTTCTCTTCCAAGAGAATTGTGTAGAATCTTTCTTTTAACTGAATTGAGTAGAATCTTTCCTTCAACAGAATAGTGTAGAATCTTTCTCTCAACTGAATTGTGTAGAATCTGCTGTTGAAACTGAATTGCGTGGAATCATCTCTTCCAACAGAATTGTGCAGAAACCCCTCTTCCAACTGAATTGTGTAGAATCTTTCTTTCAACTGAATTGTGTAGAAATTTCCCTTCAAACTAAATTGAACTAAAATCAACTGAATTGTGCAGAATCTTCTCTTCCAATTGAATTGTGTGGAATCTTTCTTTCAACTGAATTGAATAGAATTTATTTCATCTGAATTGTGTAGAAACCTCTTTTCAAATTGAATTGTGTAAAAACTCTTCCAACGGAATTGTGTAGAATCTTTCTTTCAACAGAACAGTGTAGAATTTTTCTCTCAAATGAATTGAGTAGAATCTTTCTTCAACTGAATTGTGCAGAAAGCTCTTCCAACTTAATTGTGCGGAATCTTCTCTTCCAACTTAATTTTGTAGAATTTTGTCTTCCAACTCAATTGTCTAGAATCTTTCTTTCAACTGAATTGTGTAGAATCTTTCTTTCATCGGAATTGTGCAGAATCTTCTCTTCCAACTGAATTGTGTAGAACCTTCTTTTCCAACTGAATTGTGTAGACTTTCAATTGCATTGTGTAGAGTCTTCTCTTCCAAATGAATTGTAGAATCTTCTCTTCCAACTTAATTGTGTAGATTCTTCCTTTCAACTGAATTGTTGAGAATTTTAGCAAGTTTGATTTTTATTTTTAAATATTTGACTAATGAATTGCAGCAAAGTACCTAAATGCAGGATGAGAAGCTATGGATGGAAACGAATCAAGGAGAGAATATTGCTATTGCTATTATTAGATATCAGATCTAAGATAAGAATTAGATGTGTTTCAAGTTGAAGGCATCAGGCCCATGGGACATCCCATATGTGATAGAATGTGATTATAGCTGGTTTTTGACTAACAAAAGAGAGCTGGTGTATTTTAGCACAGTTTACTGCTCTGGACACACATATTTGCATGCCACACAATAATTGTTCTGCTTCTATAAACAAAGTCTTGCCACCAGGATTTCTGGTCAATTAAGTTTCACCACACATTCTCCTCTCATCCTGCATACAGATAGACTTCATCCCTAGAATCATTTGTTTCATATTTGAAATTGCAACACTACTGAAAAAAATTCCAGCTCGCACTTATGACCAGTCCTTGCTATTACCACCGTTGTATCACCCTCATTGTCCCAGGATTGCAATTCAGGCTCTTGACAACCGGCTCACATTTACAACCTGTTGTAAGGCCTGACACTGAAGTAGTCTCCTGAACAAAATCCATGGTTTTATGGATAGTTGCAGATAACAGATAACAGAATCAGAGTTGGAAGGGACCTTGTAGGTCATCTAGTCCAACTCTCCGCCCAAGCGGGAGACCCTACACCATTTCTGACAAATGACAGTCCAATCTCTTCTTGAAAGCCTCAAGGAATGAAGCTCTCACAACTTCCGAGGGCAAGCTGTTCCATTGGTTGATTGTTCTCACTGTCAGAAAGTTTCTCCTTATTTCCAGGTTAAATCTCTCCTTGCTCAGTTTCCATCCATTATCCCTTGTCTGGCCTACAGGCGCTTTAGAAAATCGCTTGACCCCCTTCCTCCCTGTGGCAGCCCCTCAAATATTGGAAGACCGCTATCATGTCTCCCCTGGTCCTTCTCTTTACTAGACTAGCCAAGCCCAGTTCCTGCAATTGTTCGTTGTATGTTTTAGCCTCAAGTCCCCTCATCATCCTGGTTGCTCTTCTCTGTACTTTTTCTAGAGTCTCAACATCTTTTTTATAATGTGGTGACCAAAACTGGATGCAGTACTCTAGGTATGGTTTTACTAAGGCTTTATAGAGTGGTATTAGTACTTCCCTTGATCTTGATTGTATCCTTCTGTTAATACAACTTAGGATTGCATTCGCTTTTTTCACTGCTGCTGCACATTGCTGGCTCATATTTAGCTGGTTGTCCAAGATCCCTCTCACAGTTACTGCTATTGAGCCTGGTTTCACCTAGTCTTTATACGTACTTTTGGTTTTTCTTGCCTAAATGTAGGACTTTACTTTTCTCTACATTGAATTTCATTTTCTGTGCATCCTTCCTTTTTGGGGTGTCCATTTTCATAAGCAGGAACCCTACAATCAATATGGATCCAATCGGCTCCATTGGATTAGCCTCACCTCCTGGGTGCTTTCCCCTGTCAATATTCTAATACACTTCTCATTATTGCCTTGTTATGGGAAAATTGAGTTTCTGCTGAAATCTGCATGAGTGACTGATTAGCATGTCACTGCGTTCTAAGGAATCTCTGATGGCTGGCCCTGCGCCCCACAAATCAGGCAGTTCCAGATGGCATTTATCAGGATATTGACCATAAATCTTGGGGATGAAAATTGGAGGAAAAAAAAGGAAGTTATAATGTCTCATTAGGATGGTACCAGGCCCTGCTTTGTGTTTAGAAATTAGGCCAGCCACCAGTCAGCATTCATTTTCATTAACGGTTGATTCTCCAAAAAGGAAAAAATAAAATGAACCAACATCACCCTTCCCAGCTCAGTGTTTTCTTTGTGCTATTTAGAATCCCAAAGCTGCTATACTTGATCTTGGCCAAAAGACTAAGAAAGGCCTGATTGGGGTAGATTGCAGGGGTGATAAATATAATTTTATGTTGTGTTATACATGTTTATGTATGAAATTACTGCATTTTATCCTCGTATTTTACCCTACTCTCATTGTATAGAATTTTATTGGTAATATGTGTTTGAAACTGTATGTTGATATGGCCTATAAGCTAATCAAAATACTACTCGTGCATCATCACAAAATCTCCAGAACCTTAAAGCCTACAAATTTGAAATTTGGCACGTATGTTCCTCTTGGCTTCTAGGTGTACTAAGAAAGGATTTTTCAAAGACTTTTCAGAGCATCAGTATTTCCTATATTATTATTAACACAGTCTGATGCTAAGGAGTTCTACTCCCCACCCGAAAAGAAATCTCTTCCAAATGCAAAACACCAGCAAAGGAGAAGTTTCAGTTTCAGTTTCATAGCAGCAAGGAGCTTTAGTATAGAACAGTTGAGCTAAGCCATGCCCAAGGCTCCTTGCTGACTCCTTGCTCACACAGCAAATACTGCTTCAGTTTGCAAACAGTCCTATCTGACACTGACAGGACACTAGCCAGATGAATACCAATGGATGCTGGTAGGCAGAGGGCAGAATTCGCCCCCCCTTATTTTCCTCCCCCAAAATTAACCCTGATCACATAGTTTCATAGCAAAGCATGGGTATAGAAGCAAGCAATGAGTTTACATTGTGGTAAGGCACTGGAGCAGAGGCAGTAATGCTTCAATTTGTGTTCATCAGCTGGAAATGCTCTTTAGACGCTAACTGTGCTATTGAACTATTGCTTCAAAAAAAATCCTTACCCAGATAAATGAATATCCTAATTTGCCTTAATTTTTCCCGCTGTCCTTCTAATTTCTTTCCCTCCTGGCTCTCTCTCCCGCCCCACCCCTCTTTTTAAAGATCCCTTACAATAAAGATAACACAATGGACTTACAACAGTTCATGTAGTAACCATTCAAAGTTGGAAGAGCACTGAAAGATGCAACTTACAGCTGTTTTTCACACTTACGAACATTGCAGCATCCCCTGTGGCTACAGGGTCAAAATTTGGATGCTTGGCAACTGGTTCATACTTATGATAGTCGCCGTGTCCGAGGGTCATTAAATTCTGAGTCCCACTGTTTACACACAGAACATGCGCACACGCACAGACACACACACATGTCAGGCAGAGGTGGTATTCAGCAGGTTCTGACCAGTTCTGGAGAACCGGTAGTGGAAATTTTGAGTAGTTCGGAGAATCGACAAATCCCACCTCTGACTGGCCCCGCTAACACCATCTATTCTCTGCCTCCCATTGAGTCCCAACTGATCGGCGGGGTCCTCTTTCATTGCCCTGCACTGGAGAAGAGCTGGAAAGCAGGTTAGTGAGGGGAAGAGAATGGGATTGTCCAATCTGGTCACAGCCCCAACTCCTGTTGCTTTCAGTTCATGCTTCCGTAGCGCCTAGTGAGAACGTCCTTGGTTCCCTGGAAAAAGAATCTTATTATGGCAACAAATCCCCAGTTATCTCTATCTCCCTCCCATTCCCACAGCCCTACTGTGGCAGCCCTGAAGGTGCTCCAAAATGGCTTCAAGGTTGACAACATATACCAGTGATGGCAAACCTTTTTGGCACCAAGTGCCCAAACTGGAACATGTGTGTGTGTGTGCGTGCATATGCGGGTGCTGGCCAGCTGATCTTTGGGTTTCCAGCATGCACACGTGCACTGGCCATCTGGTCTTCACACATGCTAGAGTGCCAGAAACCCAAAGACCAGCTGGCCAATACGCATGTGTGCATTGGCCAGCTGGTCTTCAGGTTTCTGGCATGCACATATGCACCGGCCAGCTGGTCTTCAGGTTTCCGGTACTCCAGTGTGCATGAAGACCAGCTGGTGTGCCAGAGACCAGAACAGCAGCTGGCAATAGCACGCATGCCCATAGAGAGGGCTCTGTGTGCCACCTTTGGCACGTGTGCCATAGGTTCGCCATCATGGATATATACATGTTATATCAGTGGCTCCCAACCTTTTGGGCACCAAGGATCAGTTCCGTGGAGAGAGGTTTTTCTGTGGACCAGAGTGGATGTGGCTTCATGCATTGCCTGCATCCCGTGAATGGGGCTCTGTTTGTTTGTATGGCCCAATTTCTCAAGAACAGTACTCCACTCCTCCACTCACCATACAATTCTCTATGCCTTCAAGCTCGAAATTTTGGACCTGGACAATCTAGAACTGTGTTGCCTGTGGTCTGATCTAAGCATAGTTCACAAAATTGTCTGCTACAATGCCTTGCCTGTCAATGACTTCTTCAGCTTCAACCACAACAATACACGGGCAAACAACCAATACAAACTCAAGGTAAACCACTCCAAACTCAACTGAAGAAAATACGACCAGCCACAGAGTGGGTCAACATCTGGAATGCTCTACCAGACTCCGTGGTTACAGCCTCAACCCTTCCTAGCTTCAACCTCAAACTGTCTACGGTGAACCTCACCCCATTCCTAAGAGGTTCTTAAAGGGGGCGTGCATAAACTCACCAGCCTGCCTACCATCCCTGTCTCACTATCCCCATTTATCTGTATTTACTCCCTTTGTTCTTGTTTATGTTCATACCTATACTTGTTATCTTGTACCTGTTTGATGAACAAATAAACAAATAAATGCCGCGACCCAGTGCCAGTCCATGAATTGGGGTTGGGGACCCCGGTGCTATATCATTCATCATCCTTCTAGCCATTGTCTATCCACTGCAGGATGAAGGATTCTACATGTTTCCAGTCAATACAGTCCTCAGCTTTCTTTAGCCAATTGGGCCCACCATGCTTGCTGACATCATTGATCCATCTTGCTTTAGGTCTCTTTTGTGGATGATCAAGTGGGATCCATTATTTTATGACTGCCTTGATCCACCTTGATATCAGTTCTTCTTGCTTATGGGACCGGCCTTTTTCCATTTCAATTCTTTGACTCACTTGATGGCATCATATACTTTAGTTTGTTATCTAATCCACGTACAGGTTTTTCTATCTTGTCTTGTGATGCCGAGCATGGAGCTTTCCATGGCTCTTTCACACCACTTGTAGCTTTTGTATTGATTGTGAGGTTAGTGTCCATGTTTCACCAGCATATGTTAGAGCAGGTAGCATGCATCGATCGACAACTTTTCTCTTCAGGCATGGGGGGGGGAGAGGTTGTTCTTGAAAATTATGCTTCGCTTGCTGAATGCCTGACAACCACATTTAACACGGTGTTCAATTTTCTTTATTGTATCACCTTCCATTGAGGCTGTCTATATACATAGATATAACTGCACGGAGACACACACACAAACACACACATGTATGTATGTATGTATGTATGCATGCATGCATGAATGTATGTATTAATCCATTTAGAATACATAGCGGAAAAAAAAGTCTTGAGAGTTAATGCGGTTGATACTATAACTATTATAGAATCTAGTTGTTCTGCTTTGGATACCACGAAACAGAGGGATACAATCAAGATCAAGTACTAATACCACTTTATAAAGCCTTAGTAAGACTACACCTAGAATACTGCATCCAGTTTTGGTCACCACATTATAAAAAATACGTTGAGACTCTAGAAGAAGAGCAACCAGGATGATGAGGGGACTGGAGGCTAAAACATGAGAAGAACAGTTGCAGGAACTGGGCATGGCTGGTCTAGTGAAGAGAAGGACCAAGGGGGACAGGATAGCAGTCTTCCAACATTTGAGGGGCTGTCCCAGAGAAGAAGGGGTCAAACTATTTTTCAAGGCACCCAAAAGCCAGACAAGGAACAATGGATGGAAACTGATCAAGGAGAGATTCAAGCTGGAAATAAGGAGAAATTTTCTGACAGTGAGAACAATCAACCAGTGGAACAGAAGTTGCCTTTGGAAGGTGTGGGAGTTTCATCATTGGAGGCTTTCAAGAAGAGATTGGACTGCCATCTGTCAGAAATGGTATAGGGTCTCCTGCTTGGGCAGGGGGTTGGACTAGATGACGTACAAGGTCCCTTCCAACTCTGTTAATCTGTATCTATCTGTATCCTCCCAGAAGGTAACAAAGGAAAACAGGTCATGGAGAGTATGTGCAGCATCCCAGACAATCCTGCACACCCTGTTCATCGCTTATACACCAAATCCTAGAGCAAGGGTCTTCAAACTTGGCAAGTTTAAGGCTTGTGGACTTCAACTCCCAGAATTCCTGAGCTAATATGACTGGAGGAGGAATTCTGGGAGTTGAAGTCCACAAGTCTTAAAGCTTAAAGGAAGTGAACTTCCAATAACCTTTTCTGCCGTCCTCACCACTCTCAGTATGGCCTTATCAGCCCAACGTCTTGAGGACTGTGGAATGGGAGAAGCCTCTCAATGATATCTGTCTCTTATGGAGCAGAGTCATGTGCTATTTCAATGTTCTAGAGTTGACCCAGCTCTTTCCACCAAGTTGGTCCTCAAAACTTTTAAGGAGCCACAATAGCAGTAGCTACAGAGGTTTTAGTTTGGTGCTGTTACCAGGGAAACCGCTTGCTTGGCTCTTGCATTTTCAACATGTCACTTTGGATCTGGCATTGGTCCAGAAATGCACAATAATCTCTCTCCACATAAATGTTTTTAGAAAATACAACATGCTGCAGACATCTCTCTCTCTCCCCCTGCTTCCCCCCCCATTGAAATAAAGGGAAAAAAACTGTCGAGAAAAAAGTGATGGAACAGCAGGGCCCCTTTTCAAGATTTATTCATTCTTAACAGGTGTCAAAAAGTGTTTATTACATTTAACTGATTTAGCATGCTGGGTTTTGGGTTGGTTAAATCCACTGGTGAACAGGGGGAAAAACACATTACTCTGTTTCTAAGCCATTGAAAAGACCAGATGCAAAAGATCGCAACGGATGGCACCCATTGGACCTTGATCAGTATTGCATCCCCTCCTAAGAGGCGGAATAATCTGTGTTAAAATTAAACAGCCATCAAACCAAATTCCCATGAAAGATTGTAAGTTGAGTGTCTCTGAAGAAATTGGACGGTTGTATGGTTAAAGCAGGCTTCTCAGGGAAGGAGGGAGAAAGGGAAGATTTTGGGAGGGAGGGAAGAAGGAAGATTGGAGGGAGGGTTGAAAGAAGGAAAATGGGAGGGAGGGAAGAAGGGAGGGAGGAAAGAAAAAATAAGATTTTCAGGAGTTACATCTATGTAAATGGGTATTGTAAGATTCAGAACCTATGCAAAAGTAGTTCAAAGATAGAAGTCTATGAGAATTCATGGAGATTTGGAGCCAGACTTTAAAAGAGGACTTTATATTTGGAGCCAGACTACATGAGAAAATTAAAATAGAATAATTGGGGTAATGGGGGGCGGGAATTAAATGAGATTAGAATGATCTTAAAAACAGACACGTTATGCAAAGACATATTTCTGGGGAAGGCTCTCACAGTGGGGAAGGTGGAAGGAAAGAGAAGAAAAAGAAGACGACAACCAGCAGGTGAATGTTTGGGTTTGGATATTTTTCCTTGCTCAGCTTAGTTCTAAAAATATGACTCATTTGGAATGCTTGGACTACCTCCCAGCAGAACAAAAGCGGTTTCAGATATTGCCAAAACTCTCTGAAAGGAAAAGAAAGCGAGGATGCAGCCCTGTGAATTTTGCATGGCAGAAAAACTTCATTTTATCACATGGCAAGGCTACCCCCCCAAAAAATAAAAAAAATAACCCACCTTGGAAACCTTCCTATTCATTCCATAATTAATCACATTTTATTATAATTACATTTCAACTTCAAATATAATTACATTTCAACCCATCGACGCCCTCAACCTAAGAAAATCGAATGCCCTGTTAAGTGCCAACCTTTTTCCATGAGAGAAAGAAACTGGAAATTTTCCAGGCTGGGACAAAATAAACATTAGCGAGTCAGCCACTGTTCAATTTCCAGCTGTTTTGTATCTCCGTCAGCTAATGGGGGAAGTTACGTCTCCATCAGACTCAAACATGCCTTTTTCCTTCCCTTTTTGCTTTGAGAAACCGTAGAGGTTTGAGGATAGGTGTAGAAATTAGCTGGGGGGGGGGGGGAAGAGTATTTGAATAGGGCAGGGAGCAGAAGCTGAGAGATTACTGGATATAATTTGCTTGGGCCCCAGGGATTATTTTTCCCCCCACCCGCTTTCATGCCATTTAACCGTTCACCCTGAACTCTGTCCAATATCGAATTGTACAAAACCACTGTTTGAACAGGGGCTAATTAGCTCTCTTTATCATCATCTCCCAGGAGTTTGGGGAAAGGAGGAGAGGGAAATGTCTGCTTGTTTCAGCGGATCTAAGGATGTGAGGTTTTGTAGAGCTGATAGTAATGTGTGTGTGTGTGTGTGTGTGTGTGGTGCTTGAAAGTGTGTGGGTTTTTTGTTTTTATTTTTGGTGGGACATGCCTTGGAATGTGAGAATGAGGACTAAAGAATAGCTCTGGTTTTCAGGGAGCATAAAAGCTTTAGCTGTGGATTAACTTTACTGACCTTTACATGTCAACACAGGAATCCCACTGAATCCAAAGGGAATTGACTCTCAGGTCAATTGGTAGAGACAGTGGGCCACCCAGATTTACATGCTGTACTAAGACTTCCATCTGAATTGTGCAAAATCTTCCTTTCCATCTGAGTTGTGAAGAATCTTCCATCTGAATTGTTGAGAAACTTGGAAAAGTTGGGCTTTTTAAAAAAATCTTTGACTTGTTAATGAAATGCACCAAATCACCTAAAGGCAGGACAAGAAGCAATAGATGGAAACTAATCAAGGAGAGAAGCAACCTGGAATTAAGGAGAAACTCCCTAACAGTGAGAACAATTAACCAGTGGAACAAGCTTGCTGCCAGAAGTTGTGGGTGCTTCATCACTGGAGGCTTTTAAGGAAAGACTGGACAGCTACCTGTCTGAAATGGTATAGGGTCTCTGTTTGAGTAAGGGGCTGGACTAGAAGATCTCCAAGGTCCTTTCCAGCTCTATTCTGATTGATGTTCCAGTTTTAATCCTATTTATTTTTCCTACCTTTTACACATGCTATATTTTTACGACTATTTATTTTGTTCAGTATTGAAGGTTTAATGCCTATAATTTGAAGGTGCTTCTGACACGAATAAGAACAACTGTTGTCCCACATCAAGTTAAACCTGAAAACAGATATTCCATGTGTTGTCTGAACCAATTTCAAAGGCCTTTGAGGCAGAAAGAATAGCATGAGCAGCCAGATTTGACTTCCATTTCATGCCTACTTTTCTGAGAGCATCTCCTGATCAACCAGATCTTACTCCCAAGTTAAATATACATTGAATTGCATGCACTTTAGTGTTTAGTACCACTCCTCTGGAGAGTATATACTGGGGAAAAAATTAGCATAGTAGCTTAAACTCCCCGACTAAGAGTTCTGGGTTGATATATAATTCATTTTCTGGCACGTTTATTGCACTGCTAAATACACACAGCAGGAATTGGGCTTGGCTAGTCTAGTAAAGAGAAGGACCAGGGGAGACATGATAGCAGTCTTCCAATATTTGAGGGGCTGCCACAGGGAAGAAGGGGTCAAGCTATTTTCTAAAGCGCCTGTAGGCCAGACAAGGAATAATGGATGGAAACTGAACAAGGAGACATTTAACCTGGAAATAAGGAGAAACTTTCTGACAGTGAGAACAAACAACCAATGGAACAGCTTGCCCTACCTTTTACACATGCTATATTGTGTAGTTGTGGGAGCGCCATCACTTGAGACTTTCAAGAAGAGATTGGACTGCCATTTGTCAGAAATGGTGTAGGGTCTCCCGCTGAGGCAGAGGGTTGGACTAGATGACCTACAAGGTCCCTTCCAACTCTGATTATCTGTTATCTGTTATCTGAGCTGAACAAGGCTTCACGTTTAGTGCAATAAAGCAAATTCTTCTCAAAAGGGGTTTGTTTTGTTGGTTAACTGAATTACCATTAATTTTACATCCAGGGGAGAAAGTGGGGAACCAGAGTTCAAGAGACTGCCTTCTCTCAACAGCTTTATGACCTGGAGGTCCACCCTGAGAAAGCATTTTGACATTTTAATATTTAAAAAAAGGCTGTTGTGAATGCACAATTGCTAGAAGGGCAAGAATGTAGTAGCTCTTCTATTCCGCTTGTAAAAATGCAATGGAACAATGGCTGAATTCGGTATTTTCTTTACACTAAAAATAAGATGGCATTCCCCGTTGTATGTAAAATGCTAATAAAGGTGGGGTTATCAGTCAAGTTGAGAAATATTGTACTTTGAATTTAGAGGTATAGTAAAGGTTCCCCTTGTACATACGTGCTAGTCGTTTCTGGCTCTGGGGACGCTGCTCATCTCCAATACAAAGCCAAAGAGCTAGCGCTGTCCAAAGACGTCTTTATGGTCATGTGACTGGCATGACTAAACACCGATAAGGCGCACAGAACACGGTTCCCTTCCCACCAAAGTAGTCCCTATTTTTCTACTTGCATTTTTTTACATGTTTTCGAACTGCTAGGTTGGCAAAAGCTGGGACAAGTAATGGGAGCTCACTCTGTTACGCGGTGCTAGGGTTTCGAACCACCGAACTGCCGATCTGTCTGATCGACAAGCTCAGCGTCTTAGCCACTGAGAGATCTGTACCCAAATCTAGGCTACCACTAGTATAGGACTTTGGGGCAGACACAGTTGGATTGTTGATTTGATCTTTCAAGAACAGTGTTAGAAAATGAAGATGTCCTGCAATGTTATTTGTTATTGTGATGGTTTGGGGGACAGACCTTGAAGACAGGATGAAGAGACACTACCAAGGCAATACAGATAAGAGACAGCATAGTCCACAGCTATAAAATGGGTGGGATAAGAGACCCAGAAGAGACCCTCCTTAGTTTCTCAGGCTGTAAAGGACATGGGAGAGAATTGCTCTTCAAGATTCTGCGAATGTAGCTATAATAAAAGAGAATTAGCTTATCGGGTCATGTTTCCTCTCACTTACCTCTACCAGGTAAGGATTATTGAAAGCCTATAAGAGTTAGTTTACTTAGTTAAATATTACCTGGATAGGGATCACATTTTTTTGTAGCACAGGAGAACAATCTTGTGGAATTCTAGAAGCTAGGAACATACAGATGTTGACCCAAAGGTGCTTTTTTTTCAAGAGGCAACTGGGCTTTCTGGTTTTTCTTTGAAGACATTTCACCTCATCCAAGAAGCTTCTTCAGCACTCAGCCCTTCTTCAGCTGAAGAAGCTTCTTAGATTAGAAGCGAAACATCTTCAAAGTAAATCCAGAAAGTCCAGTTGCCTCTTGAAAAAGCACTTTTGGGACAACCATGACCCGGATGACTGAGAATCTCCAATAGACATACAAATTTTGACTTTCACCTCTGCATCATTCTTCAAGATCAACGAGAAGGCACTTAGTCCACTAGATAATTCTGAGCTAGAAGTCTCAGCAGCCCCAACCAGTCTGGCCAATATTTGAAGGAACATCTTAAGGAACTTCTGGTGAAGCAGAAGCTTGTGTTGTATCCCCAACACAGATAATTAAAACTTGACGTATTTTATATAAAGTAGAGAGGTACACAACATTTTTGGACCTATTTTGAGTAGACATGCATAGGGTTAGGGTTAGGTGCACTGTAAAATGTCACGCCAAAATTGAAATATTGTATTGTTAATAGCTTTAAATATCACATCAGTGAGCATGGCAGAAGAGAAGATTGAGCTTGGATTTCACTCTTTTTAATATCAAGGAGAAAAACTGAATTCTGCAACAATGAGTTGAATTTAATGCTACCCATCAATCTGACCTAAATGCAGAGTCAAGCATGCTCTCACATTCAATTAAATGAAATTTGGGCAAATTAAAAATGATTGCTAATTAAAGAGACTTCTCTCAAAGGGTCATGAATGGAAATTTAAATAAATAAAGCTTGAAGTTCTCAGTTGCAATTTATTTAAACACTAGCTTGATACCCATGCTTCGCTATGAAACTATGTGGTCAGGCTTAGTTTTTGGGGAGGAAAATAAGGGGAAAGAAATTCTGTCTGTGTCTATAGAATAGAATAGAATAGAATAGAATAGAATACTTTTATTGTCATTGCATTCAAAATACAATGAAATTTGAAAGCTACTCCAGCACAATGCCCCAAACACCACATTACAATCACACTAGAGTATTTAAAAAATAAAATAAAGTAATAATGAGAATAATAATTAAAAACCTAGTCTTACGGGACCGTCTGCTGCCACCATCGACCTCCCGCTGGCCAGTGCGCTCCCACATGGTGGGCCTCCTTGGGATGCCGTCGGCTGGACGACTCTGGCTGGCGGCCCCGAGGGTGCGGGCCTTCTCTGCGGGGACACCCTCCCTCTGGAACGAATTATCTCCCGAGATGCAAGCCATTACTGACCTGCAAACCTTCTGGCACGCATCTCTTCCAACAGGCCGGTTTGGCCTAGTACCAATTATTAGGGTTTTAAAAAATTTTTAAAAATTTTCTGGTAATTTTAACTTTTCTATCTTGTTTTTACTGTTTTTCTCAGCCATTAATTTAATTCTTTTAAACCTTTTTAAAATTCTATTTATTGTGGTGGGGTTTATTTTGGCTGTACACCGCCCCGAGTCCCATTGCGGGAGAGGGGGCGGTATAAAAATTTAATAAATAAATAAATAGTCTAAAACCTATTTTTACCAGCATCCATCAGTATTCATCCGGCTGACTTCAAACTTTATTCATTTAATCAGATAACAGATGGAACAGAGGTGGAAGGGACCTTGTACTGTAGGCCATTAAGTCCAACCCCCCGCCCAAGCAGGAAACCCATTGCCAAAGCTTCCAGGGATGAAGCTCCCACAACTTCAGAAGGCAACTTCTGTTCCATCAGTTGATTGTTCTCACTGTCAAGAAATTCCTCCTTATTTCCAGGTTGAATCTCTCCTTTCCATCCATTGTTCCTTGTCTGGCCTTCAGGTGCCTTGGGGCAGCCCCTCAATATTGGAAGACTGCTATCCTGTCTCCCCTGGTCCTTCTCTTCACTAGACCAGCCAGGCCCAGTTCCTGCAACCGTTCTTCGTATGTTTTAGCCTCCAGTTCCCTAATCATCTTGGTTTCTCTTTTCTGCACTTTTTCTAGAGTCTCAACATCTTTTTTATAGTATTGTGATCCAAACTGGCTGCAGTACTCTAGGTGTGGTTTTACTAAGGCTTTATAGAGTGGTATTAGAACTTTACTTGGTCTTGATTGTATCTTTCTGTTAATGCAGCTTAGGATTGCATTGGCTTTTTTTGGCTGCCACCAAAAAAAGTATGCCACGCATACTGTTAGCTCATATTTATCTAGTTGTCCACTAAGACTAATCCCTTTCATGGGAATAGTATTTGAAAGGCCAAGATCCAATTCCCCTTAGTGAGCAGAAAACTGATTCCATTTGGGAATTTAACAGAATAATAAGCAGTATAGGAAGGGATCTTGGAGGTCTTCTAGTCCAACCCCCTGTTCAAACAGGAGACCATATACCATTTCAAACCAATAGTTGTCCAATCCTTGGGATCAGCAGCGAAATGTGTTTCTGCAATTTGTGCCAGTTCTTAAAAGCAAAAGTCTAGGAGGTCTTGTCACTCATTCATTCACAAATAAATAAGTAAATACATTTAAAGAATACATGCCGAGCATCTCAACTGAGAACTCTTGGGCTTAATGTACAGTTCCTTTCCTTCAATTAACCTCCTTGGTGTTGAGGAAGAAAGGAGACATCTGTTGAAAATCCACATTTGGCTTCAAAAGGGCAGCAACGTTCATTTGAAAGCAGCTCTTGTCTGGGGTAACCCTTGGCCAAGAGGTCTTGCCAAGTTCTTTGGCATGAGATGCATTACTAAGGGGAAGGCAAACAGATGAAGCTAGGTTAATATAGTGAGTCACAGAAGCTTTGGTAGACTTGAAGGAACTTCAGTCAAGAAGTGTTTTGCTCCTTGAACGTACCAGTTCTCAAACCGGGCACCTTACAAAATAGATTCCTTGCTCATCCACAATTAAACTCAATGTCAATGATACCCATCTCTAGTGTAATTATATGTCAAGGGGCAACGACAATCAGGGAAGTGCTGTAATTGCAAATCACCTCCACACAAAACAAATTACCCAAACAATTTGTAATACAATGGAAGTAAAATAGGAACAGAGCAATAGATGGATAAGTTATAGCAATAGTCTTTCTCTAAGAGTATATGGATGTGAGAGTTGGACACTAAGAATGGCTGATTGAACAATTGTAGAACTGTAGTGCTGCGGAATGGGACAACCGGTTGTGGCCAACTCGTTGCAGCCAAC
The DNA here is from genome assembly GCA_023653725.1 of Bungarus multicinctus. NCBI lineage: Eukaryota > Metazoa > Chordata > Lepidosauria > Squamata > Elapidae > Bungarus > Bungarus multicinctus. The sequence continues at coordinate 176,776,968 of CM042836.1, forward strand.
TCACCATGGCCAACTCGCTGTGGGACCATTATCACACCTGCAGCATCCCCACAGTCACATGATCTAAAACTCAGGTGCTTGGCAACTGGCCTTTATTTACTCATCCTTGAGTAACAGATGATATATCTCCAAAAGTGAAAAAGAAAATCCATCTAATGACACGTTTAGAAGGAGAAAATCTGGGCTGTTGTTCAGTTGTGGTTTGCCGCAAAGACAAGGGACAGTGGCACCTTAATGTAGCCACTGAAAGCTATTCTACTATGCAGTAGTACCAGGCATGCTGTCCAACAGGAATCTCGACTCTCTCAAATGCTATCTGGTGGCAGACATTCGTAGCCTTAATCAAAAGTGCTTTCAAAATCCCAAGGGGAAGAATTCAACCTTGAAAACTAAGTCATCGCCAAACGATAACAACACAAATATGAAAAAGGAAGCAGGGAGTGCAGAGGGTTTATGGACAACTGAAATATGGAGGGAGAGCAGAGATGCTGCACAATCAGACCTGCAAGATCTGTTTATCGTAGCCACTCTCAATAAAACAACAACAACAACAATAATCTTATTTGTCTTGCAAAGTTGATTTCGTAATCTGTCTACCTGGTGGGGCAGACAGTCTTCTCCCTATTGGTGCCCTGGTAAGAAAGAAGAGAGGAATGACAACCGTAAAATTAAAAAAAAAACATATTTCCGAAAGGACTTTTGAGCGAGTGGCCAGTCATTCCTTAATTCCACTGATCCTCGTGGAAACAGCATCGATCACAACAGAACGCGCTGCCAGAAGATTGCGAATGTAATCCTCTTTTAGAGGGCCAAGCTGTTGATGGAAAGAAAATGAAGGGGAGGAAAAAGCTTCCAAATACTGCAATCAGCTAATGGCCTGGTTTTGCAAAGGCAGAGAGATGATTGCTCCTGGGGCCATAAAATGTGAGATATCCAGTTTCTTGCTTAGATCACCTGGAAGACACAGAGGGTCTAAAACAGGGGTGGGATTCTAGCAGTTCGCACCTATTCGCTAGAACTGGTTGTTAACATTCTAAGCAGTTCAGAGAACCGGTTGTTAGAAGAAATTACTGACCTAATCCTGTAAGGAAGGCAGGAAGGAAACATTCTGGTGTTGCTTACAGAAACTGCCTCTCCGTTAACTCTTATTACATTCTTGGCAGGACTAGACTTCCTGTCTCAGGAACTTCTCTGGAGTTTTTTCCCCCTCCTTTGCTGGTACTTTGCTTGTGTGGAGTGACCATTCAAAGTTACAATGGCACTGAAAAAAGTGACTTATGACCATTTTTCACACTTACAACTGTTGCAGCATCCCCACAGTCATGAGAGGCCAGGCAAGGAGATGAGGGCCTCAATTGTGAGTGATATTGAGTTGGCAACGCCCAGCCAATAACATGACCACCTAGTCACGCCCATCAACTAAGCCAGGCCTACAGAACTGGTTGTTAAAAAATTTGAATCCCACCCCTGGTCTAAAATGCAGTTTGTAGGGAGATAAGGGTGCCTCCACCAACTGGAAAGCTGCATGGGTTAATAGTTGATTCCTAGGTGAGATTCAAGGTCTTTAAAGCCTGTGCAGCTTGGTATCTGCATATCTGAGGAGCCACCTTCTTCCGTTGGTTTCTACCCATCCTGAAAGACTCATTCAAAAAGATTTAGTAATAGCTAAGGCCATGATGGTGAACTTTTCGCACTTGTGCCAGAGGTGGCATGCAGAGCCCTCTCTGTGGACACGTGAGCCATTGCCCCACCTCAGCTCTGTCCCGCATGCACATGTGTGCACCTCTGTCCAGCTAGCTGATCTTCAGGTCTCTGCTGCAGTTGTGGGGGGGCATGCATGGGGGATGCACACATATTTCATTTTGGAGGTGTGCATGTGTGCTTTGTGCACTCAGTGTCAAAAAGGTTAGCTATCACTTTTGAAGAAGAACCACAAGATTATGATAAGGAACCAAAAGGTTCCATTTTCTGGAGAAAAGGAGGAGGAAGAGGAGGGAGGAGGAGGAGGAGGAGGAAGAAGAGGAGGGAGGAGGAGAGAAGGAGAAGGAGAAAGAAGAAGAGAAGAAGAAGAAGAAGAAGAAGAAGAGAAAGAAGAAGAAGAAGAAGAAGAAGAAGAAGAAGAAGAAGGAGAGAGGAGGAGAAGAAGAAGAAGAAGGGAGGAGAAGAAGGAGAAGAGAGAAGAAGAAGAAGAAGAGAAGAGAAGAAATAAGAAAAGAAGAAGAAGAAGAAGAAGAAGAAGAAGAAGAAGAAGAAGAAGAGAAGAAGAAGAAGAGAAGGAGAAGAGGGAGGAGAAGGAGGAGAGGAGAAGGAGAGAGAAGGAGAAGGAGAAGGAAGAAGAGAAGGAGAAGAAGAAGAAGAAAGAAGAAGAAGGAAGAAGAGGAGAGAGAGAGGAGAAGAGAGAAGAAGAAGAAGAAGAAAGAAGAGAAGAAGAAGAAGAAGGGGAAGAAGGGGAGGTGAGAAGAGGGAGAAGAAAGGAGAAGGAAAGAGAGGAGAGGGAAGGGAAGAAGAGAAGAGAAAGAAGAAGATAAAAGAAAGAGAGAAGAGAAGAAGAAGAAGAGAAGAAGAAGACGAGGGGGAAGGAGGAGAGGAAGGGAGGAGAAGGAAGGAGAAGAGGGAGAGAGATAGAAAAGAAGAAGAAGAAGAAGAAGAAGAAGAAGAAGAGACGAGAAGAAAAGAAGAAGAAGAAGAAGAAAGAAGAAGAGAAAAGAAGAAAGAAGAAAGAATCGAAGAGAGAAAGAAGAAAAAAGGAAAGAGAAGAAGAAGAAGGAAGAGAAAGAAGAAGAGTAAGAGAAGAGAAAAGAAGAAGAAGAAGAAGAAGAAGCAGAAGAAAAGAAGAAGAAGAAAGAAGAAGAAGAAAAGAAGAAGAAGAAGAAAGAAGAAGAGAGAAGAAGAAGAAGAAGAAGAAGAAGAAGAAGAAGAAGAAGAAGAAGAAGAAGAAGAAGAAGAAGAAGAAGAAGAAGAAGAAGAAATTTTCCTACCAAACAAATATTTTCTGCTTGCTAGATTTCTCTTGGCACTCCCAGTGGGGAGTCAATGATCTCATCTTTGCTAGCTACTTGACTCACTGGCCTGTAGTTCAAGTAGCAAAGTATCTGCAGAGTGAGATTTAAAAATGATAGGTCAGTAAAACGAGGAGCCAGATTGTTGGGGGCAATAGGCTGACTCTGTAAACCACTTAGAGTCAGCTGGAAAGTACTGTAAAGTGGTATATAAGTCTAAGGGCTATTGTTTTTGCTTTCTTACAGCAGCATTGTAACTCATGCATTGCAAACAAATGATCATCAGTTGAGGACTAACTGTACAAAAGTTGCAATCAAATCAGTGTTGTAGAAACCCTTGGGCTTTAATGGCATAGGAAGGATATGTTTCACTGCTTTAGTGCCACTTCACTGAATTTTCTGCGATGAATAACCAAGTGAGGATGCTTCACAGAATGGCTGCACAATTGCTGAAAGGGCGGTAGATCAATTCAGTTCAAACGCAAGCTATAATGCAGTAGGGCTGATTTCAGGTTTATGGGAGGAAGTTTAAAACTGCAACTGAATGCCAGTCGGATCAGAAAATATCAAATTGCTGCATTTTTATCTATTCAGCTGAAATAGTTCAGCTCAGATAATCTACAGCGAAAACAGCTATTGATTTTCTCTCTCTCTCTTTTCCCCCACCCCAACCAAACACGTGCAAACAAACAAGCGTTGGGTGAATAAACAACCATTTCTGGACTGTTTTTTTAGGAAAGCGGGAATCTCACAAGGCCGTGACGTAGGTCAGCAGTTTTTCTAAGCAGCAGCCCTATTTTTAAAACTAAAAGTGAATTGAGCAAATGTTTGAAGTCTTACGAGACTGCCAATTCTTGCAAATCTTGTGAGAGCCCAAACACACAAATGCTCCTCTTCTGTTTTATTTGCTGCCATATGTCATTTAACAAGGTTTGGTCATATTGTTGTTGTTGTTGTTGTTGTTGTTGTTGTTGTTGTTGTTGTTGTTCTTCTTCTTCTTCTTCTTCTTCTTCTTCTTCTTCTTCTTCTTCTTCTCCTCCTCCTCCTCCTCCTCCTCCTCCTCCTCCTCTTCCTCCTCCTCCTCCTCTCCTCCCCTTCTCCTTCTCCTCTTCCTCCTCCTCTTCCTCTCCTTGACTTTCTCATCTTCTTCCTCTCCTCTTTCTTCCCCTCCTCCTCCTCTCCCCTCTTCCTCCTCCTCCCCGCATAGCATAATACTGTGATGCCAAATGATAACCAGCTTACATACTTTATTCTTAATAACATCATTTCCCCCAAAGTAAAGAAAAGCTACCCAGTGCTCGTCCTGTTACCCTGCCATTCCTTAACCGCTGGAGATTTTTTTTTCTTCTTCTGCCCTGGGAAGCGTAACAAAAGTCTTCACCCATTTGGTCTCTTGGCAAACAGGGGAGATGATTGATGTGTAGCTCCAGCCAGGAATTTTGTCTGCAAATCAAATGCAGCCATCACTGAAATAGAATTCTGGACGTCTATTAGCCTAAAGAGGTAGCTGGTTTTTCCTGAACTAATTATAATAATGATTATAACACAGGATGGGCCATCCATCATATTAACTCCAGGATAAATATGACAGATCTCCACTTCTGTATTTAATCAATCCTCATCTAGCCCATTAAATAGGTATCATTTGGTAATCATGGGGAGGAGTTTTGAAGACCACAAACCGCATATGACCCTGGAGCACCAGGTTGAACAATTGTAGCATAAATCTCCTAAAAGGCAACTGGACTTTCTTGGTTTTTGTCCTTGAAAACCTTTTGCTTCTCACCCGAGAAGCTTCTTCAGTTCTAACGGAAGAATCCTGAATTCCCTACCATTCACTTCGAATGGAAGAAACTTCTTGGATGAGAAGCAAAATGTTTTCAAGGTAAAACTCAAGAAAGTCCAGCTGCCTTTTGGAGAAAACACTCTGAGACAACCATGACCTGGATGATGGAGACGCTCCATAGACATGTAGCATAAATGCAGGTGTCCAAGTTTTCTTGTGCTTCCTCAAAGTAGAAAATCTTGGCGTGTTTGGATTCCGCCCCTCCTGGGGAATATAAACAATCTCTATCTCAAAGGATTTATGGCTTTCCTCTTTTTCCAAAAAGGGAGAAGGAGCATTCAGGTACAATGTTCTTCACAGCAAGTAGACATGAAGCCTACCAAATTGGAATTCCTCAGGGCTTAAGTTGGCTTCTGTTTTTCAGAATGCCCAGCTCTTGGGCTCCTTCCTAAGATGGGTAATCATTTCCATCTTCCCTTCCCTGATTCTGGGGAAGAGCTGAAATTCATCTCCCAGCTGCTCAGTGTCCAAGATTTCATATTGGCTACTTCTTCAGTCTGATAGTTACCAGAGCTTCTATCGTGGCAGCTTCTGGGCTTCCTCAATGACATGCTCAGGCATGCTCAGAAGCTTCAGGAGCATAGGGAACAAAACTGCATGAACCAATATAGAAGGAGTGTGTGTGTGTGTGTGTGTGTGTATGCAACCCAACAAGACAGACAGACTTCAGAGGATAATTAGAACTGCAGACAAAACAACTGCAACCAGCCTGCCTTCCATTGAGGACCTGTATCCTGCATGAGTCAAAAAGAGGGCTGTGAAAATATTTACAGACCCCTCACATCCCGGACATAAATTGCTTCAACTCCTACCCTCAAAACGACACTATAGAGCACTGCACACCAGAACAACTAGACACAAGGGCAGTTTTTTCCCGAACGCCATCACTCTGCTAAACAAATAATTCCCTCAACACTGTCCAAATATTTGCAAAGTCTGCTTTACTATCTATTAAATCATCACTCCTTATCACTCATCCTCTTCCACTTGTGACTATATGACTGCAACTTTTTCGCTTGTATCCTTATTTATATTGACTGCTTCTTCGTATGATTTGATTGCTTCTTGTACCCTATGACTATCATTAAGTGTTGTACCTCATGATTCTTGACTCTTGGCGAACATATCTTTTCTTTTATGTACACTGATAGCATCTGCACCAAAGACAAATTCCTTGTGTGTCCAACCACGCTTGGCCAATAAAGAATTCTATTCTATTCTATTCTATTCTATTCTATTCTATTCTATTCTATTCTATGTAAGTGTTCGGGAATATAGGTAATCCTTGACTTACAACCACAATTGAGTCCGAACTTTCTGTTGTTAAGTAAGACAGTGGTTAAGTTTGGCCCTTGTTGCTAAGAAAGACAATTGTTAAGTTACGAACCTTCTTGCCACAGTTGTGAAGTGAGTAAGAAGATGGTCGAGGGACTCTAGCTTCCCCCTTGGGTCATCAGAAGATCGCAAAAGGTGAGCACAGGACCCCGGGAACTGCAAAGGTCCCAAATTTTGATTACCTGACTGTAGAGAGGCTGCAATGTTGTAAGTGTGAAAAGGCTATAGGTCCCTTTTTTCAGTGCCGTTATGACTTTGAACAGTCACTAAATGAATGGTTATTGTTGAGGACTACATGGATAGATAGATGGATGGGTGGGTAGGTGGGTGGGTGGATGTAGATAGAGATGGAGATGATAGATAGATAGATAGATAGATAGATAGATAGATAGATAGATGGATGGATGGATGGATGGATGGATGGATGGATGGATGGATGGATGGATGGATGGATGGAGATGAATGGATGGATGGATGGATGGATGGAGATAGATGGATGGATGGATGGATGGATGGAGATAGATGGATGGATGGATGGAGGTAGATAGAGATGGAGATGATAGACACAAACACATACATTTCTTAATAGAGATAATTCTTTATATCTATCTGCCTGCCTGCTTGCCCGCCTGCCTATGCATCTATCTATCTCTATCATGTATCCTGGCCCTAGTTGGGGTTGTAAGTTGAGCACTACCTCAAGTTGATGGGTACCTAATCAGACCTAGACTGAGCTCACCCTTCATGCTGAACCACTCCGATTCTGAGACTTTCTGGCAGGCTGATCAATAAAAGGCAATCTCTCTCATGTCGTATCTTCAGGCCAATCATTCCTCTTCTTCTCCTTTCCCATCTACAGTATATATGTATATGTATGTATGTATGTGTGCACACACACACACACACACACACACACCCTCCTGATCCGAACCTTTTCACTTCCTACATTTCCATTCTTTTTTTTTTTTCATCACAAACACGACGCCTGGGCTTTCTCCTGATTTCCACCGAGAAAGGGATCTATGTTGTCTCTCTGGCTTCTCACCTGCTTCTGGAGGTAATTTATTTTCTTCCATAAAGAAATTCAGCTGCCACTCTTAGCCAAGGCACCCAGAATCTCATCCCGAGCTGGCAGCAGATAAGGAAGCGCAGCTGTTCACAGGCCGGCTCTTAATTCAACTGCCGTAAGTCCCAGCTGCTCCTTAGCTGAAGAGATTAAAAAAAACACCACAGCTCCTTCACAAATGTTGCTTAGGTGGGAGAAATAGGTACAGGTAGTCCTTGACTTAAGACCACCATTGGAATCAGAATTTCCGCTGTTAAGCAAGAGGTTGTTCAGTGAATCGTGCCCAATTTAATGACCTTTTCTGCTATGGCCAATCTCTGCAGTTAAGTGAGTCACACGGTCATTAAGCAAATCCAGCTCCTTTCATTGACTTTGCTTGTTAGAAACCAGCTGGGAAGGCTGCAAATAGTGATGAAGATCTCAGTATGGTATAAGCCAAGGGTCTTCCAACTTGGCAAGTTTAAGACTTGTGGACTTCAACTCCCAGAAGTCCTGAGCTAACATGACTGGAGGAGGAATTCTGGGAGTTGAAGTCCACAAGTCTTAAAGCTGTCAGGTTTGAAGACCCCTGGGGTAAGCCTTCTAAATATGAGCCAATTGCCAAGCACCTGAATGTTGATCACAGAATTGTGGGGATGCTCCAATGGTTGTATATGTGAGTACTTTGAAAATGGAAGGAGAAAACCTTGGAGAACTTTACAAGGTCCCTAATCAACTTGGAAGATATGAGTCTTTCTTCTTCAAGGTAATGACTACAGAGTACTTCAAATCCTTATAGCCTCATAACAGATGAGGACTATCTACTCAGATTCCAGGCAAGGTTGGATGGAAGGATGAAACTAAATTATCCTCAGAAGATTATCAATCTGTTTTGGGTTAAATAGTTCTCCCTGCTGAGATCATCACTTTTTTTGGTAAGTTGGTTAGCTCTTAGAAGAATATTGTAATGTAAAGTTGAAATTTGCTTCCTTGCAGAAGAATCCTGATTATATATTGTCCTTACATATGTACCACCTCTCCTCCTCCTCCTTCTCTTCTTTTTCTTCTTCCTTTTCCTCCTCCTTCCCTCTTCTTCCCTCTTTCTTTTCTTCCTCTACTTCCTCAAAAAACAGACCAGCTTAGTAGCCATCCAGGTAATTGAGCCCAAACCAGTAAGAAAGTCCTGATGGACATCCAGGGAGCAAGCTTGAGATGATCTCCAAAGCGGTGGTGTTCCTTTAATGAATGCAGGTAAGTCATTGCCCAAAGTGATCCTTTCCTTCCATTGACTGAGAAACACAATGGCTTTGCAGAATGAAAACACTTGAAGTGATGACAGCCAGGTTTATTTTAATTCCAGAGTGCTAACTCTCACATACACTCGCTTGAGGTGCTAAGAGGCGACCATTCCCAACCAGGGACTGTGAAATTCTTTCTTCCTGCTGCTTTTTTCCCCATAAGTGACATTTTACTCAGGAGTCAGAAACTGGCTGGCGAAACTGCAGAAGAACAACTGAATTCAGATGTCAGCAATAGATAGATGATAGATAGATGACAGACAGATACACACACATACAGAAAGGAAGACAAATGTGTGAAATTTATCACAGAATAGAAGGGCAACCCTTCTGTCTCAAAGATGATTTTCCAATGGGTTACTGGACATTTCTATTTTGTTTTTCCTGGGAAACATTTTGCTTCTCATCCAAGAAGTTTCTTCAGTTCTTCTTACATGAGAAGAGAAATGTTTTCAAATGTTACCTTTTGAAAAGCATCTTTGCGACAACCATGACCTGGATGATTTCCATATCTATGTTAGAATACAATACAATAACAGAGTTGGAAAGGACCTTGGAGGTCTTCTAGTCCAACCCCCTATCTAGGCAGGAAACCCTACACCACTTCAGACAAATGGTTATCCAACATCTTTTTAAAAACTTCCAGTGTTGGAGCATTTACAACTTTTGGAGGCAAGGTGTTCTCACTGTCAGGAAATGTCTTAGCTCTAGGTTGATTCTCTCCTTGATTCATTTCCATCCATTCCTTCTTGTCCTGCCCTCTGGTGCTTTGGAGAATAGCTTGACTCCCTCTTCTTTGTGGCAGCCCCTGAGATATTGGAACACTGCTATCATGTCACCCTTAGTCCTTTTCATTTAACTAGCCATGTCCAATTCCTGCAACCGTTCTTCCTATGTTTTAGCCTCTGGTCCCCTAATCATCTTTGTTGCTCTTCTCTGCACTCTTTCTAGAGCCTCAAAATCTTTTTTACATCGTGGCAACCAAACTAAATGCAGTATGTTGTTAGTTCCACCATCCATCCATCTCAATGGACTGAAAGCATTAGTCAATTTCTCCAAGTTTTTAAGGCAGAATGAAATTGAGCCCTCCTGCATGAAAAAGAGCTGTCCTCTTGTTGAGTCTCATCTTTGAAGACACAGATCCTTATTCAAGGCCAGCTCTTTCTCCAAGCCCCAGTTGGATAACCGGGTGTTGAACCTTTTACATGGTAAGTGGATGCCTCTAACTCAGCCTTGCTCTTTTGGTGCCACATCTGGGAACCAGGAAACCAGGAGTGGGTGCACCTTTGTTTTGCATCCATGCCCCTACAGATGTCATAAAAGTCAAAAGGCCAAGACATTTGTCATCCAGCTGCAGGGGAGAAGGCCAGTGAGATGCTAACCCCCAACTTACAGGTAGGAGAACATCTGGGACCTAAAAAATGTTTATCTGTGATCTCCCGAACCGGCCACCTGTTATTTTTAAGAACGTGTTCGAATTAAATCTTTGTAAAAGATCTGCCACCATCGGTCAGGGGAGCTCATTAATCATGAGACCCAGACTGCCCCTGACTTGTCTAGGCCAGGGCAAGGCAGCAGTTGATAAATTACACCTGCAAGTAGCTCATAAATCTGCAGAGTAATTTTCCTTTTATGAACAGGAGCAGGTGGGGAAAAGAAACCTGGAGGTGGAAGCTTAAAAGAAGAAGACAAGTGCCAGTCTCCAGCCCATGCCTGAGTTTCTCTTAGCTCTTTCCACTGTCAGCCTTACTAGGTAGACTGGACAGGAAACACAACCATAATCTATTTTATTGTAAGGCTAATTAATTGTCTCTTACAAGTCTGAAAGGACAAATCTCCCACTGTCTTCTTGTACTGCCTGAGAAACTAAGGAGGATCTTTTCTAAGTGTCTTTCTCTGTCCATTTTGAAGCTGCAAGCTTTCCCTCCCTCTTATATGATTGCTTCTAAAAACAGGACGTGTTTTCTCATTTTTAACTTTGCAATCTGATATTCAAAAGCCTAGAAAACTCTGTAAACAGACTGCCATTCTAGGGCTAGGGATGACAGGATAGCAGTTCCCATATTTGAGGGACCGCCACAACCTATTGTTGGAATTGGGTAGGTCTAGTCTAGTGAACTTGGGATGTGGTGGCTCAGTGGCTAAGACGCTGAGCTTGTTAATCAGAAAAGTCGGCAGCTCGGTGGTTTGAATCCCCAGCACCGCGTAATGGAGTGAGCTCTCGTTACTTGTCCCAGCTTCTGCCAACCTAGCAGTTCAAAAGTATGTAAAAAAAATGCAAGTAGAAAAACAGGGACCACTTTGGTGAGAAGGTAACAGCGTTTCGTGTGCCTTCGAAGGCGTTTAGTCATGATGGCCACATGACCACTGAGATGTCTTTGGACAGCACTGGCTCTTTGGCTTTGTAACATAGATGAGCACTGCCCCCTAGAGCCGGCAATAACTAGCACATATGTGCAAGGGGAACTTTTACCTTTAGTCTAGTGAAAAGAAAGGCTAGGAGAGACATGATAGCAGCATCCCAGGATTTGAGGGGCTGCCACAAAGAGGAGAGGGTCAACTTATTCTCCAAAACACCTGAAGGCAGGACAGAAGCAACGGATGGAAACTAATCAAGGAGAGAAACAACCTAGAACTAAGGAGAAATTTCCTAACAGTGAGAACAATTAATGAGTGGAAATCAGCTTGCCCCCAGAAGTTGTGGGAGCTCCATCACTAGAGGTTTTCAAGGAGGGAGGGAAGCCATTTGTTTCAAATATTATAGGGTCTCCTGCATGAGCAGGGGGTTGGACTAGAAGACCTACAAGGTCCCTTCCACCTCTGTTATTCTGTTATTCTATATTAGGTAGCTATCACACAGATATAGATCACCTGTGGACCCAGGACCAGAAAGATCCTATGTATCTCTGGGTGTCTGGGAGTCCTAGCATCCCTCTGGTTTGTGTTGTCAAATTTCAACAATGGGATTACTGAAACTGAGCAGAAACACTGTCTGGAAATCCAGGTGGATATCATGGGAAGAATTTATTATTTCTTTTCTTTGATGAGTGGGATAAACATTTTAAAAGCACATCTTTATCTTTCTAAGTTCCCACTCCCCAAGACCAAGCTAGACTAGTGGATGAGTTTAAAAATAAACGTTCATTTTCCTCACTCAATGATTGCACTGCAATCTTCTTCAACTTATGACTTAACCTCCATCCCAAAATAGTTTTGATTCACCAGATCTTTGGCCACCACAAATCAATATTCTGATGGCTTGTAACTTCCTCCATATTTCATCTCACTCTTCTTAACCAGATAACAGAATGACAGAGTTGGAAGGGACATTGGAGGTCTTCTAGACCAGCCCGCTACTGAAGCAGGAGACCCTATAACATTTCAGACAAATGGATGTCCAATTTCTTCTTTAAACCTCCAGTGTTGGAGCACCCACAACTTCTGGAGGCAATTCCTTCCACTGATTAATTGTTCTCACTGTCCAGGAAATTCTTGATGGAGCTGTTCAAAAATTCAGTCCAGAGATTTAGTTCCAAGGCAACTGAGTTGAAACTCCAAATTCTATCAACATTTAAATGGAGTCAACTTGATTTAAATGAATCAGATGCCTGTAAATAACTGTGAATTATTTGTTATTTTGCACTCACATCAAAAGGCTTTTCTTGAATGAGGAAGCAGATTGCTCCTGTTTGACAATCCAAACGTCCAAATCCAATCGGAATGTTGATTTAGGTCGCCAAATTCGATCTTATAAACGGAACTGTAATTTAAAACAGATTTCTGCCTACACAACTTTCTATTTTGTCCTTCACTTGCAGAGACATCTACTGGCCACCCAAAACGCTACAGGATGACCGTTTTTGAGAAATGCAAGCCGAGATCGGATAACAGAGTTTGGAAGAGGTGATTTATCTTATCACACTTTTCTTTGAAAAGAAAAGAAAAAAAAGAAATGCTCAGCAGGTCAAGAAGGATACAAGGAAACAACCACAGCACACACTTCAGCAGACGTTTCATGCCGTTTTATGTATGTTTTTGAAAATTGTCATCACTGGAAACTGAGCTCGTTGGAGCCTAGCGCAGCTCCTTTGATTAAGAAAAGGGTTTGGAAATTCTGCATCAAATTTTTACTATGGATGTAGACTGGCATAAGGAGGGTAGGGTACAGTTATTAAAAAGTCATAAGAGGATATCTCAAATGAAAAAAAAATCTAAAAATGAGAAAAATAGTAGAAGATATAAAAGGATATATGAATTAAAAACAGATAATATATAGAGTACTGTTAAAAAAAGTCTGAAAGAAGTGTAGATGGAAAGATTGGTATAACTATATCGATCAAGATGGATGGACAGAAAGATATGAATACAGAAGACTATATCAAGAATAGACAGACAGTAGATAGATAGATGGATGATAGGTAGGTAGGTAGATAGATAGATATAGGATATGAATATAGATTATCAAAAAAAGACCAGATAGAGGATAGAAAATAGGTAGGTAGGTAGGTAGAGATAGATAGATACAGGATATGAATGTAATTATCAAAAAGACTAGATAGATAGGAGTTAAATCAATAGATAGTAATAATAATAATAATAATAATAATAATAATAATAATAATAATAATAATAAATAGATAGATAGATCTGCCAACTTTAAAAGCTGATACAAAAATTTATGCCATCAGATAGACTGAATGTACCAATTATCACACTAAACAAGAGTATAACCTTCTATGCACCAATTCCACCCACGCTTTCTACAATTTTGTAAACAACAGACTAAAAGACTCAAGGTCCATCCCACCCCGAAAAGAACCAAATAGTAAAGACTGCAACGATGACACCATTAAAGCCAACCTCTTTAACCCATTCTTTGGCTCAGTATTTGTAAATAGCAATGGATCATGCCCAATATTTCCTAGTTGAATCACAGACAACTACAATGATCTAATACATGTCGATTTTACAGAAAACAATATTGAAAAAGCACTACGCAATCTAAAACCATCTTTATCTATTGGACTGGACGGAGTTTGTGCCTATTTCTTAAAAAAGCTATCCACTGCCATAGCTGAACCTCTAAGCATAATCTTTGAAAAATCTTTCAGGACCAGCTCCTTTCCAAATCTATGGTCACTAGCCACAGTCATTCCCATCTTCAAAAAGGGAGACCCCAGCCTAGTTGAAAATTACAGGCCAATTTCTTTATGCTATGTCACCTGTAAAGTCATGGAATCAATTATTAATCAATCCATTATCCTCCACTTAAAGACAAACAACCTACTCTCTAACAAACAGTTTGGTTTCAGAAGGAAACTGTCCTGTAATCTGCAACTCTTGCACTGTAAAAACATATGGACTATACAACTTGATCAGGGCAAAGCAATTGACACAATTTACATAGACGTCTGTAAAGCCTTTGATTCAGTGGTACACGACAAACTAACCTGCATAACTGGATAGAAGCATTCCTTTCAAACAGGCATTCCTTTCAAAATGGTCAAAATTGGGAGCGTCCTATCAAATCCTGTACCTGTCAACAGTGGTGTTCCCCAAGGCAGTGTTCTAGGACCAACTCTCTTCATACTCTATATTAATGACCTCTGTGATTATATTAAGAGCAACTGCATTTTTTTCGCTGATGATGTAAAGCTATTCAACCCCACTGACAATGCTGCTACCCTTCAAAAAGACCTCGACTATGTGTCAGAATGGTCAAACAAATGGCAACTTCAAATCTCAACAGATAAATGCTCTTACATATTGGCAAAAATAATCAAAAAGTAAAATACAAGCTGAATAGTCAAGACCTTGTTGATGACAAAAACTTTGTCAAGGACCTTGGAGTACTCATCTCAAATGATCTAAGTGCTAGAGCCCACTGTAACTACATAGCCAAAAAGGCATTAAGAGTTGTTAACCTAATCCTGCATAGCTTTTTCTCCGGTAATATCACCCTACTAACTAGAGCATATAAAACATTTGCTAGACCAATACTTGAATATAGCTCATCAGTCTGGAATCCACATTACATATCTGATATTAATACAATTGAGAAAGTCCAGAAATATTTTACTAGAAGAATCCTCCACTCCTCTACTTATAGCAGAATACCTTATGCTACAAGACTTGAAATTTTAGACCTAGACAAGCTAGAACTATGCCGCCTTCAGTTCGATCTAAGTATAGTACATAAAATTATATATTGCAATGTCCTACCTATCAGTGAATACTTTAGCTTCAACCAAAACAATATAAGAGCACAAAATAGATATAAACTAAAGATAAACCTGCACCAAACTTGATAGCAGGAAATACGACTTCAGCAATAGAGTGGTCAATGTCTGAAATACTCTGACTCTGTGGTTTCTTCCCCAGACCCCAAAATCTTCAACATTAGACTGTCTACTATTTACCTCACCCCTTTCCTAAGAGGCCTGTAGGGAGCATGCATAAGCACACCAAAACGTGCCTACCGTCCCTGTCCTATTGTTTCTTTTTTTTCTTATTCATATCCATTTCATGTACTTATAACCATGTTTATACTTATACCTGTTATCTAATAATTGTTTGACAAAATAAATAAAATAAATATAGGATATGAATATAGAAGATTATCAAAAAGACTAATATGATAGAAGATAGGTAGGTAGGTAGATGTATGATATGAACATAGATTATCAAAAAGACTAGATAGAAGACTAGATAGATAGATAGATAGATAGATAGATAGATAGACAGACAGACAGACAGACAGACAGACAGACAGACAGACAGACAGACAGACAGACAGACACAAGATAGGGAAATAATCATCTCTTCCTAAAATACATACCCAGAGATGATCTCTAGATCCATGGTTCTAATTATGGCCCATTTAGCTCCCTCATTCAACAGGCACCTTTCTTTAATCAGCTAATTGGGGTGAAATGCTCTCCCTCAGAGCTGCTGGGTGGCTAGATGCAATATATAAGTCCAATGCTCTCTTAATGCCATTGTCATTCCCCAGACGAGATCACCTACAGAGGATCACCCACAACTCAAACCAAATGCATGGTAAGAAGCCCGACCTTGATTGTCCTTGTGTTCTCCACCTGTGTGCCATTTGAGAGTTGTGCAGCGCAAGGCCCACGGTTTTTATGGGGAGGTGAAAGAGCTGCAGGTATCTGCTCCACTGGTCCCCTGCCACCCAACCCAGCCAGGTCAGGGCCCTCCAATGGTGGGATTCAATTTCTTTTAATTACTAGTTCTGTAGGTATGGCTTGGTGGGTGTGGCAGGGGAAGATACTGCAAAATCTCCATTCCTTCCCCACCCCGTTAACCTGCTTTTCAGCTCCATTCTCCTGGACAGGGCAACCAAAGAAGGCCAAGCCGATCAGCGGGGACTTGGGAGGCAGAGAATAGGTGGGGGCGGGGTCAGTCAGAGGTGGGGTTTGTCGGTTCTCCAAACTACTCAAAATTTCTGCTACCGGTTCTCCAGAACTGGTCAGAACTGGCTGAATAACACCTCTGCCCTCCCCAACCTTCACCGAAGCTGACATACAAGCACTCCTTGCCTCCTACAAAAAGGATAAATCTGCCATGCCTTCAAAAGCAATTGACAGCTCCTTTTATGAGCTTGCTATGCTTCAGAACAACAGCTCAATTTACATTCTGCCCTCCAGCAATGCAACGTACAGCTCCGGGCTGGGGCCTGAGCCAGGAGCATGGATTGAAACAGCAATTGACCTTATCAGGTTTTATTTAGATGGCAGCAAAATCGTCTGCCATAATTCAGCTGACGTTCCCATCCATCCACACAACCACCAACCCACCCAAGCCGACAAAGATTTTTTATAGACTAGAATAGACGGTGGAAGGGACCTTGGTGGTCTTCTAGTCCAGCCCCCTGCTCAAGCAGGAGAACCTATACCATCTTAGACAAGCGACCATCCAGTCTCTTATTAAAAACCTCCAGGGATGGAGCACCCATGATTTCTAGAGGCCAGCTGTTCATTGTCCTCACTGTTAGGAAGTTTCTCCTTAATTCCAAGTTGCTTCTCTGCTTACGAGGGTTCTTCTTAAATGTGAGCCAAACCAAATCCTGCAGTTTTACTTAGTGGCCAGTTTATGAGGCATGGATGGTTTAATCACAGTGGACTGTTGTAAGTGGGGGATTAGAGGTAGTCTCCGAATTACAACTGTACATTCAGTGACCAAAGTTACAAAGAAAAGAGTGACTTATGGCCATTTTCCACCCTTATGATGATTGTAGCCTCCCCAGGATCCCGTGATTTACATTTGGACACTGGCCAACTGATTCATATTTACGATGGTTGCAGAATCCCCTTTTGTGACCTTCTGACAAGCAAGGTCAATGGGGAAGCCTGATTGACTTAAAAACCATGTTACTTGATTTAACAACTGCAATGATTCACTTAAACGACTGCATCAAGAAAGGTCATGAATTCACTTGACAATTGTCTCGCTTAGCAACAGGAATTTTGGGCTCCATTATGGTAGTAAATCGAGGACTGAAGAACAATGGTCTCCTGTCACCGACATCTAAGCCAGGGATCTCAATCTTCATTAATTGCAGATGTGGCAAATTTCACCCCAAAGAGTTGGCATCCATCCGCTCCTTCCTGTCCAAGCCCTACTTATAATCCACAACCAATTTAGCTGAAGAAGGTGCAAGCATTTCTCAGGGCAGATGGCACACAACTGCTTGGCAAAAGTCCACCAATATTTACTCACTCTGACAATTCTCATCCAAGTGTGGTAGGCCGCAGATAAAAATCTAACCTTCATCAAGGAGGGATAGAATGACCTGGGTTAACAAAGTCGGGCTCCCAGCTTTCCTTCTGCATTTTAAAAATGGCTGGGGATCTATCAAACCCCCATGAATTTTATTCAAGAGAGAGAGAGGGAGGGAGGGAGGGATAGATGAGAGAAACAGAAAGAGACAGAGAGACAGAGGAAGACAGAAAGAGACAGAGAGACAAAGACAGAGAGAGAGAGAGACAGAGAGAGAGAGATGGAGATAGAGACAGAAAGACAGAGAGACAGAGAGAGACAGAGACAGAGAGACAGAGGAAGACAGAGAGAGAGAGACAGAGAGATGGAGATAGAGACAGAAAGACAGAGAGACAAAGAGAGACAGAGACAGAGAGACAGAGGAAGACACACACACAGAGAGAGAGAGACAGAGAGAGACAGAGAGAGGGGGGAGGGAGAGGGAGAGAGAGAAAGAGACTCTTACAACCATTTTTCATTCAGCAAATCCAGCTGAGCTGAACTAATAAATTAATGTATTAGCTGCATGGGTGTCCATTACAGTGTCACAAGGAATGTTATTAGAAGTGAGAAGCTGGTCATGCAGGTCTGCTGAAATGAAGGGAACTTGGGGGAACTTGGACAAGATGTGGTGCTCCTGGTACCATCCATCTATGGATAGTGGAACCATCAACATGTAACAGGGCAAGCCACAGCAAATCTGGCATTTTCGTTCTCCTTATGTCTATCTCTTTCTCTCTCCTTACCTGCCAATATGAAGGGGAACCCAAGCTTAATTTGTAGCAGGTTCCATACAACCCATCCAAAACATGTCACATGCGCCAATTCCACTATATTATAAGACAGAACAGAATCTTGTGAGTCTGAAAGTATGGACCTCCCATTGTCTCCTTTACAGATTGAGAAACTAGGAGGTTGCTTTCCAAGTTCTCTTTCTCCACCCGTTATACAGCTGTGGGCTATGTGTCAACCCCCTGGGAAATCAGGATATTCAGGCAGGTCAAAAGAGTATAAAGATTTATTGCAATCTTAAGTTTTCCACAAGAATCTGGCCAAGTGACTGTTAAGAGAAATGTGTGGGAGTTAAGAATAGAAAGGAATTCAAGATAGGCTGGACATAGATCTCTCGGGGGCACGAAGGGATTCATGACTTATGATGCATTTGACCCCACCTTGGGGCTCAGCCTAGTCATGTCCTACACTATGCTGCCTCTTATCTGATTTTTCTGATCTCTTAGAGCTGCAGTGGTGCAGTGATTAGAGTGCAGTACGGCAGGCTACTTCTGCTGCCTGCCGGCTGCCTGCAATTTGCAGTTCAAATCTCACTAGGCTTAGGGTTGACTCAGCCTTAGGTCCTTCCGATGTCGGTAAAATGAGGAGACCCAGATTGTTGGGGGCAAGATGGTGACTCTGTAAACTGCTTAGAGATGGTTGTAAAAGCACTGTGAAGTGGTATATAAGTCTAAGGGCCATTGCTATTGCTTTCCCTACACAGTCCTACAGATTGAGAGTGTGTCATCAATCAACAGTTTCCAACCTATATACTTGCCCTTCCACCCACAGGATGCTCATGGCAGCCAACAGCCAAGCTCTCCTGTTCAATTATAAGTTCTTTCCCACCCCCCAAAAAAAATTCCAATCATGAAGACTCAAGTTAAGGAGTCAGGAATTGGAGGCTGTTGCAAAGTAATGTCAGAGAAGAAGCAGAGCCTGGAGGCAGAATCAAGAGAGGAACCAACCTGGAGTCCTGACATGTGATGACCCGGGGCATGGCACAAAGGCAACACAGCCAGAATAATAAGTAGGCGTCTCTTTATTAGCTCCAACTTTGCCCCCAATGTCCCAGTTACTTTCCGGTCTGGAGAAAAACTCTCCCAGGAACCTGCAACAGCCTTTAACTACAGATATTCCAGTCCAAAACGTTATAAACAGAAAACTTTAAACTATGAATTCAGCAAGACAAAATAAGGTAATAAATCTGGCAGGACAAGATAAGGAATTCCAAAGTAACACGGCAGTAAATCAAACCAGTTGGGAGGATGCCAGGAACTCACATACCAGCAGCCAATATGAGATAAACTCAAAGTTTGTTTCTGACAAACCCCATTCCCAAACTGCCTCTCCTTTAAACTCCCTTCGCAGGTATGCCTTGTGAAGGGAATCATGGCCCTTTCTTCCCTTGTAAGCCATGCAACCCATGTTTCTCTCTTCTCCGTTCCTCCCATGTGGCCTAGGATAAAGAGGGGGTGAGCCTGGTCTTCCTCTGAACCCCTTTCCATTGTTCTACTTCTCCCCTGTTCTGCCCAACCTGACTTTGCCCTTCTCCAGTTTCCTCCACAGCCAATGGAGCAAATCCCCATTCCCTGGCAGCTGTTCGTCTTCCTCCCCGCATTCTGACTCTGACGGGGTATGACATGAGGTTCCCACAAGCAATCTAAGTCCAATCCCTCTTGAACTGTTATCTAGGGTTGATTTCATGCTGACTATAAGTTGACTGGATTCTGGTGTGTAGGCATGAGCAATAAATCAGCTGAACTGGAATTTTAATATGTGATCCTGGTTTATTTTGTACCTGATAAGTTTGATGGCTCCAAGGGGGAAAAAAACGCTGAGCCCTTCAGACATGCTTTACAGGAGGCACAGTCCCTTCCCAAAACATTCTTCTTCATTGGATTAAATTAAGCCTGTTGCGTTTTGCTCAACGCTTCGAACTGTCAGGCGCCTTACAAAATTCAGAGCGTTTCCCTTCCTTCCCCTTTTTCTCTCCTCCCCCCCCCCCCCCCCCCCCCGTCTTCTTGGTGGGAAAGGAGCCCAGTTCTCTGTCTTGAAAGGCTGCCTGGAAAATTCGTGGCATGACCCTGGCAGAGTCCAAAGCGTGCTTGGCAACCTCCTCTGGGGCAAACTTTCAGAACGGTCAAGAGTGCCTTCTTTTTTCCTTTTTCATCCATTCATTCTGAAGTGGAGGACTTCTCTTCCCAGCTGGCTTGTACTCTTCGCTCCCAAGGACGGCGTCGCTCTTGATACTATGCAAGGCCTGAGGATCTCCCATTGAGCATCAGACAATGAGGAACGAGCTGAGACAACAATAAGGAGGACAAAAGGTGGCCATTTTCATTCTGCTCCAACCGGGTTCCACGAAGCCCAGTTCACCAACCCTCCTTGAAATGCTGCCTAGGAGATAAAACACCTAAATTGGCATCTTTCTGACAAAGAAGGAAGGCAGACTTGTTTTTTTTAAAAAGAGACGAGAGTGAAAGAAAGAGAATGAGAGGATCTAACAAGGATGCCTTTAATGGGAACTGTAACTTTTTGGGAGGGTTGGGGCTAAGCAAGTTGCACCCACCCTGAATGGTGGTTTGTGGATTTATGGTTAGAGTAATGGGAAAATGTAGCAGATGGGGGCTTATTCAAGCAATCAGGTCCCTAATTATGCAACCAAAGGCCGTAAGTAGGTTGTTCAATCATCAATAATTGAGCCATAGTTTTAGATGTGGACATGCAGCCAGAAAAAACAGATCTTCTTCTGGAGTTAGCTTCAAAAATAATGTTCTACAATTCTTTGAGAAAGGAGAGAGCTGTCTTCAAACATTCCCCTTTGTAAGTTCATTCCTGTTGAAATTGCCACCAAGTTCTTGCTTTTTCTGGCCCCATTTGTTTGATGTCTCTGTTATCTGAAGAAGTGGGAAGCAACAAAAAAGAATATTTGTAGATCCAGGTTGAAGTGTAGGGTCCTTGGTGCTCTCTTAGCTTGGTGGTTTTAGTGTCTTCCAGAGGTTCATGACTACAACTGCCACAATTCTTTGTTACTAGGCTTGCTTGGGATTGGTGAGAATTGAAGCCAATCCCATTTGGGAGAACAAATTCAACTCAGGAGTCCTTACTTTCCCCTTTCACAATGGGATGGCCAGTCTAAAGAAAATAAGAACTAGGGGGTTACATGATAGCAGTCTTCCGAGGTTTGAGGGGCTGCCACAAAGAAGAGGGGATCAACTTATTTTCCAAAGCATCAGAAGGCAGAAGAAACAATGGATAGAAACTAATCAAGGAGAAAAGCAACCTAGAACTAAGGAGAAACTTCCTAACAGTGTGGACAATTAACTAGCCTTCAGAAGTTGTGGGCACTCCATCACTGGAGGTTTTTAAGAAGAGACTGGACAGCCATCTCTCTGAAATTATATAGGATCTACTGCTTGAGCAAGAGGTTGGACTAGAAGACCTCTAAGGTCCCTTCCAGCT
The DNA here is from genome assembly GCA_023653725.1 of Bungarus multicinctus. Classification (NCBI taxonomy): domain Eukaryota; kingdom Metazoa; phylum Chordata; class Lepidosauria; order Squamata; family Elapidae; genus Bungarus; species Bungarus multicinctus. The sequence continues at coordinate 176,798,505 of CM042836.1, forward strand.
CTATTCTAATTGAAGTTGATTGAATAAAACTGGGTGTCCAGTCTACTTCAGCCAGGAACCACCCTTGGCCTTTGAGTAGTAGACCAAGAGTTAAATTGGATTGAATGGAAAATAAATTAAAATATTAATTAAAAGTCATTCAGACAATCACAACCACCTGTGCAGTGATTTCCTTTACCCCTTCTGCACTAGCCAAACCTCCAACACAGCAGCAACATTTGGAGAAACTGTAGAAGCTCCAAACAAAGTTATGCACCGCTGGAAGAGGGGATGAGGAACAAGGGGCACCCAATGAAACCAAGATCTGCATATTCCACTGCTTCTCATCTGATATTCAAAGCCGTTTCACCTCCAGATATAATTTCTCCTTTTTCTGCCATTTCCCCCTTCTCAGCAGAGAAGGCAGCTGACACACAGAGCTTGGGGAATTCGCTGCAGTCACCCCAGTCTGATTTCTAATTACCCTGCTGGATGCACAATTACATATTTCCTGGGGGATGCTCATTATACAAGGTCTACACGGCTGCACTACAATCAGGCATATTTGTTGCTTGGGGCAGGAGAGAAGAAACAGAGCAGGCATGGTAGACCTTCTCACGCCGTCTGGAAGGCAAAGTTTTATTCTGTCTGAAGACACTGAGATGCAGGGTCTTCCTTGGCACAAAGACAAGTTGCCTTAAATTGGGTCAGCAGATTTATCTGGTGGCTTCCATAATGTTCACCTGGAGTTGAAGGGGCTGTCGAGACTTTGTGGTCACAGGCAGAAGTAGGTGCCTTCTAGAACCTAGGTCAGAGGTCTTCAAACTTGACAGCTTTAAGACTTGTGGACTTCAATTCCCAGAACTCCTCTTCCAGCCATGTTAGCTCAGAAATTCTGGGAATTAAAGTCCACAAGTCTTAAACTTGCCAAGTTTGAAGACCCTTGGATTAGATAGATAGATGATAGACAGACAGACAGACAGACAGACAGACAGACAGATAGAAGATACAGATGAGATAAAATTCAGGGGTTTTCAAACTTGATAGCTCTAAGACGTGGATTTCAACTCCCAGAATTTGTCCTCCAGTCATGTTAGCTCAGAAATTCTGAAAGTTGAAGTCCACAAGTCTTAAACTTGCCAAGTTTGAAGATCCTTGGATTAGATAGATAGATAGATAGATAGATAGATAGATAGATAGATAGATAGATAGATAGATAGATAGATAAAGATAGATAAGATAGAAAGAAAGAAGTTACAGTTTAGATAGAATTCAGGGGTTTTCAAACTTCAGCTCTAAGACTTGTGGACTTCAACTCCCAGAATTCCAGTCATGTTAGCTCAGAAATTCTGGGAGTTGAAGTCCACAAGTCTTAAACTTGCCAAGTTTGAAGACCCTTGACCTAGATCTTTTTTAACATTTAAAATGAGGATGAATTTGCATTTCTAGAACAGCTGGCTGAACCAAACTTTCTCCAATACTTTCTTAGTTGGAAATCAGGTCTGGTATTCTGATCCAGACTTTATAACCACAGACAGACATAGTCTCAGTCTAGAACATAGATCTTTAAACAACTGACAGTGAACAGCCTTGCATTTCCAGAGCTGCTGGTAGAACCAAATGCCTTCTCCAATGCCTTCTCAGCTAGAAGGGGCCCTCTCACTTTTTTCAATTCTGTTTTAATTGTGGAGATTCTCCAAGCCATGGTTGTCCCAAAGGGGCTTTTTCAAAAGGCAACCGGGCTTTGTTTTTCTTTGAAGGCGTTTTGCTTATCATCCAAGAAGCTTCTTCGGTTCTGACTTCGGCTCAAAATTACTAACAGAACAGAATAACAGAGTTGGAAGGGACCTTGGAGGTCTTCTATTCCAACCCCCTGCTCAGGCAGGAAACCCTATGCCATTTCAGAGAATAGAATGTCCAATCTTTTCTTGAAAGCCTCCAGTACTGGGGCACCCACAACTTCTGGAGACAAGTTGTTCCACTGATTAATTTGTTCTAACTGCCAGGAAATTTCTCCTTATTTCTAGGTTGCTTCTCTCCTCCATCAGTTTCCATCTGTTATTTCTTTGTCCTGCCTTCAGGTGCTTTGGAGAATAGCTTGACACCCTCTTCTTTGGGGCAGCCCCTCAAATACTGGAATACTGCTATCTTAGCTTGCCTTTGCTGTGGTAGCCACACCCTGGTTAATTTTACCTTCCCTGCTACCAAACAACAACAAAAGACCTTTGAAACACCTGAACTGCCAGCTGAAGTCTTGCCTCTGAGTAGAAATTGAGTACGGAATGGGCAGGGAGGGGTTTTTTCTTGATACCTTATTTTTCTCTCTTTTTCTCCTGCCTTCTAGCGTGGAATAACTCACAAAGCAGGCAGCGTCTCCCTCCCTCAAAAAAAAAAACAAATGAGATGTCAGCCAAAACCGTTGTGATCCCCTTGGTTTTGCCTCAATAATAGAGGCTGAACAGTAACGATCTCCAGATGTCAAAGAAATAAAACTTTGGGCAGGTGATAGAAGAGGAGAAAAGCAGAGATAACATTGTCAAAGGATTGTAAGAAATAAAAGAGATTATACTTGAGCCCTGGAAAGAAATAACATATAAGATAAGAGTGATAATGTTCCAATTCTACACGGTATAGTCTTTGTGGAAGTCCATTTCCTAACCTGACCTACTACCCCACCCAACTTTGAAGTAAGGAAGGATTAAGAGTTGATCCTGGGCAAACCGCGGGGATAGGAGGACCAGGGTTGTTGAAGGAGCCCCCATTACAAAGCCCTTCTTGGTTTATTGTTGAAGGGACTTAGTGCCACATGTGTCTAGAGTCTTAATCTATGTGCTGACTCTTAATCTACTTAGCAGGGTGGCTGCAAAAATGATAGAAAGGGCATTGGGAGTGGAAGAGGATGTCAGATTGGGGAGACCGTTTGATCTAGTGGTTAAGGCACCAGCTAGAAAATGGGAGATTGGGAGTTCTGCCTTAGCTAGGAAAGCTGGCTGGGTGACTTTGGGCCAATAACCAGGAGAAGGTGAATGCTAGTTCTGTCTTAGGCATGAAAAACAGCTGGGTGATCTTAGGCTAATCCTTCTCTCTCAGCCCAATCCACCTCACAGGGTTGTTGTGGGGAAAACAGGAGGAAGAAGCTGTGTTGGATACGTTGGCTGCTTTGAGTTATTTGTAAAATTAATAAAGGTGGGATACAAGTAAACAATTAAAATAATTAGGGTGACGTACGTCAGTTGCCTTTTTTTCTGGAGTCTTCAGATTTCCAATGTCTTCCACTGCTAGCTATCATGTCACCCCAAGCCTTCTTTTCATTAGGTTAAACATAGTTTCTTTAGCTTGTTCATTTAAAGCCTCCAGATCCCTTATCATCTTTGTTGTTCTTCTCTGCATCATTTCTTTCCCTCTCCTCTTCATTCTCCTTCTAATCCTTTCTTCTCCTCCTGATTCTCCTTCTCCTCTTGTCCTTCCTCCTCCTTCCTTTCTTCTCATGATCCTCCTTCTCATCTCCCTCCTCCTCCTCTCCCCCCTTCTCCTACTTTTCTTCTTTTTCCATCTCTTCATGATCCTCCTCCTTTTCCTCCTCCTGATCCTCCTTCTTTTTCTCTATTCCCTCTTCTTTCTCCTCTTCTTCCTTTTTCCTCCTCTTCCTCTTCCTCCTCCTTCTCCTAATCCTCTTTTCTTCTCTTCTTCTCCCTCCTCCTCTTCTTTCTCCTCCTCTTCATGATTCCCCCTCCTCTTTCTCCTCCTCCTCTTCCTCCTCCTCCACTTCCTTTGTACCAGAGAAGCCACACACTTTAGGTCAGAGGTCAAGCAAGCACCGGAGGCTAAACTAATTATTGTGATTTGCTCCTCTTTTCTAATTAATCGCAGGAAAGCTTAAGGCTGTGAGCTGCTTCCACAAAAGTAAAGCTGAAGGACCAATTAATTAAAACAGCAGGGTTTAATGAGGCCTCTTTCACTTCCCTGTGTGTGTGTGTGCGCGCGCGCGCATGCGTGCATGCGTGCATGCGTGTGTGTGCGTGTCTCTCTCTCTCCCTCTTCCTCTCTCTCTTTTGGTGGCATTTATCAAGAAAACAACACTGCATTTCCCCACCTCCTTGATAAGATGGCACGGTAGGCACTTAAGAAACTGATCTCCACATTGTCGTGTTTTAACCACTCGAGACGGGGAACAAAAGCTCTGGAGTGCAAAGCAATTTGTAGGGATTAAAAGCCAATGAACGTGGACTGTGTTAAGCAGATGGGTAGACACACGAGCGCGCATTCAGCTCAATTATCCATCGGAGACAGAAATCCCATTCAAATGAGAAATGCTGGCAGTCCTGCTCAGCTGAGGTGGCATCCTGCAAAAGACAATCTGGGGAATTCAGCAGTAAAAAAAACCGGATGGGAGATTTGCAAGCCAACAGACTTATACCAATGATGTTGGAGAAGAAGAATGATGACATGGCCTTCCAAAATTGTAGGTGTGATGGCGTAAAAGCAGGATTAGGGTTGACATGATAACAATCTTCCAATATTTGAGGGGCTGCCACAAAGAAGAGGAGGGTCAAACTATTCTCCAAAGCAAGGCAGAATAGAATAGAATAAGGAATAGAATAATGAATAGAATAGAAAAATGAATAGAACAGAATAGAATAAGGAATAGAACAGAATAATGAATAGAATAGAAAAATGAACAGAATAGAATAATGAATAGAACAGAACAGAAGAGTTGGAAGGGACCTTGTAGGTCATCAACCTTCTGCTCAAGTAGGAAACTTTATACCATCCCAGTCAAATGGCTGTCCAATCTCTTCTTAAAAACCACCAGTGTTGGAGCATTTGCAATTTCCAAAAGCAAGCTGTTGATTGTTCTCACTGTCAGAAAATTTCTCCTTAGTTCCAGGTTGCTTCTCTCCTTGATCAGTTTCCATCCATGGTTCCTTGTCAAGCAACAGATGGAAACTCAACCCTGTAGTCCTGATTCGTCACCCCTGACATGGAGCGTCTCTAGATAATGACCACAAATGATAAGGAAGCACCAGGACAAGGCACAGGGTCTGCTCCTTCAAATAACCTGGCCCAGACCACCAAATTCAGCCTTGTCCTGACTCCGCCACTGCCATTTCTCCGGTTTTACATTCTTGTTTTTGAAGGAGGGTTCCTAGCCTGCCAATCAAACAATTGATGTTGTGCATCACTGCTACTGAAAAGAAGAGCAATCACTACAAGACCACACAAACAAAAAAACCCACATCCTTCATCCTTAAGAGAATTCCATGGAAACAGACCTGAAGCAGAACAAGAAGCAGCGGATGGAAATTAAGCAAGGAGAGAAGCAACGTGGAACTAAGGAGAAACTTCTTGACAGTGAGGAAAATAAACCAGTGGAATAGCTTGCCACCAGAAGTTGTGGGTCTCCCAGAGAAGAGGGGAGGCTGATCTAGTGCAACTGTGTATACAGTTATTTCTGTTTCAGAGCTATTGCACTGTACCCAAAGCCAGTTTTTGAGCTCGCTTACAAAATTTGTCGACTGTGGTGGTGAAAATCCTTCGGTGTGAATGCAAAGCAGCTGTTTCCGTCTCGCGACGACGTGCTTCAAATCTGAAACGGTTCATATTCAAAAAGGGTTTTGCTCGCCTCTAGTTAGGAGTCATTTCAATTAGACCCCGTTGTGCAGGAAATGCAGCAACCACCGAAAACTGTAGAGCAGAAAATGTCACAGTGCGATTTTAAATGACAGGCGGGGGGGGGCGGGGGGGAGGAATACCTCTAGTTGGAGGAATGATGCATCTTAAAGTGAAAGCATTTGGTCAACGCAACTAAGATCGTCCCCTAAGCTAGGACGTAAATAATATTTTCGCCCAAAATTAAATAAACAAGCAAAATATAATCCCCCAAACATCCTCAGAAAACACAAGTACATAATTTCTGCTGTGAAACTATGTTAGGTAAATTTAAGCAACTTACTTTCTATCTATCTACAGTGTATCTGTCCTTCCTTCCTTCCTTCCTTCCTTCCTTCCTTCCTTCCTTCCTTCCTTTTTCCTTTCTTTCCCTTCCCTTCCCTTTCAAAAAGTCAGCATTACAAGTAAAATAACCAAATCAAACTTGACTCCTAATGTAGGGTTGTTGGGGACGTTTTTGGCAATGATTCAGAAGCGGTTTCTCATTGCTTTCTTTTGGGGATTTTTTTTTTAAATGTCTGAATCAGCCTGGGGATTTTTTGGTAAATTCCCACTCATGAACTAACTCAGTCCAACTTTGCATTTTTGAACCAAGGGCTCTCTTGTTAAATTGTATTGGGTTTGAAGGCTCTCTTAAAAAGATGGTGGAATGGACATAAGGTGGACAGTTCTTTCTTTATAGCAATAACACTTATATACTGCTTCATAGTGTCTTTCCAGCCTCTCTAAGCGGCTTTTACAGAGCCAGTCTCTTGCCCCTAACAATTTGGGTCAATTTACCCACCTCGGAAGGATGGAAGGCTGAGTCAACCTGGACCCGATCAGGATCGAACTGCTAGCAAAATTAGCCTGCAATACTGCATTCTTTTTTTTTTTAAACAAAATTTTATTATTTTTTAGACAAACATACACAGACACAACATAAAAACATCAAGCCATCTTCCACTTACATATATACAGTGTGTTGGTTGGTTTACAAATTGTTTTGTGCATCCACTTCATAGTCATCACTTACAATTACTTGTATATATTCTCATATTATCTATCAAATATTCCTAAACACATTATTATCATTGTTAATCAATCATTTGACTATACTATTATTCATTAATACGAGATATTCCATATTTTAATTGATTTATTTTATAACAATTCATATTGTCATCCTAAATCTATCCCATAATTATATTATGATAATACATCTTTATATATTCTATATAATTCTATTCTCCTTATATTGTAAAATTCTACATATTTCATTACCATATTTTATTGTGTAACCATTGATAAAATAAATCCAAATCTTACAAAATTGTTTATCTTTTTGTTCTCTAATTTCAAATGTCAATCTACTCATTTCAGCACATTCCATTATTTTCTTAATAACTTCCTCCTGCATTGGTATTTTCTCATTTTTCCAATTTTTAGAAAATACAATCCTAGCCGCTGTTAATACATTTACAATCAAATATTTCAATTCCCTACTGTATATTTCACATAAAATTCCCAATAAAAATATCTCTGGTTTCAAGTCTATGTGGTTTTTTTTGTCATTTTTTCCAACCATGTGTGGATTTTAGTCCAATATCTTTTAGCATCTGCGCACGTCCACCACATATGGTAATATGAGCCAGGTATCTGATGACATTTCCAACTGTTTTTCAGATTTGTTATTCAACATTTTTGCTATTCTTGTTGGGGATAAGTGCCACTTGTAAAACATCTTATTCAAGTTTTCTTTATATGTTGTTGACATTGTCATTTTATAATTTTGAGACCATAATTTTTGCCATTTCTCTAAGTCAATTCCATATCCTAAATTTCCCCCCCAAACAATCATTGTTTCTTTAAGTTGTTCTTCTTCTAGCTTAATTTCTAATAAATATCCATACAATTTTTAATCACCTTTTCATAAGTACCTGTCAAAATCTTATCTAAATCAGTCAGTTTATCATAAAAACCTTCTGTTTTGGAATCTTTGTCATATCTAGAGCGTATTTGCACATATGAAAACCAATTCATCCTTATACCTTGTTCTTCTAGTTTTTGCATAGATTTAAGTTCACCCCTTTCATTCAATATTTCACCATATCTGTTTGTTCCTTTTTATATGTTATAGGATAAGAAAATGCTTCAATAGTCGATAACCAGACTGAAATTTTCAAATAACATTGCCTTTTAGTCTTCTTCCAGCTTAACAACAAAGCCTCATGTATATAATGTCTTCTAAAATACCCCTGTGTTTTAGTTCCCTTGTACCATAAGAAGGCATGCCACCCCAACAACAGATCATGTCCTTCTAATGTCAACAGTCTAGTATTTCTTAGTGTTATCCATTCCTTAACCCACATCAGATTTGTAGCTTGATAGTATAACTCCCAATTAGGCAGGCCAAATCCTCCTCTTATTCTAGCTTCTTGCAACAGTTTTAATTTTATTCTCGCTTTCTTTCCCTGCCATATATACTTCAGCACAATTTTATTTAAATCTTCAAAGTAGTCTTTCCCTAGCCTAATTGGAATTGTTTGAAACAGATATAAGATTCTAGGTAATATATTCATCTTGGTTGTTGATATTCTCCCTATTAATGATAATTGTAAATTTTCATTTCGCCAAATCTGTCGCAATCTGTTGTTTGAGTTTAGTATAATTATTCTCTTTAAATGTGCTACATCTTGCTGTCAAATATATCCCCAAGTACTTAACCTTATTTGTGATCTGGATTTTCAAAACATCCGTCAATTCTTCTTTTTGTCTTAATAACATATTATTTGTCAAAAATTTTGTTTTGTCTTTATTTTCAGACCAGCTACTTTTCCATATACCTCTATCTTTTCTATCAGTTTAAATGCTTTTTCTAATGGATCTTCTAAAATGAAAACCAGGTCATCTGCAAATGCTTGCAGTTTAAATTCTTGCTTTTTAATTTTCATCCCTTTTATATCCTTTTCTTCTCTAATATTTCTATTTAACACTTCCAAAGTTAACACAAACAACAGAGGTGACAGTGTGCAGCCTTTTCTTGTTCCTTTTCTTATATCAATAGAATCCGTCAATACTCCCTCTATCATTACCTTTGCTGTTTGTTTATGATATATAGCTTCCATGGCATGAATAAATTTCTTACCAAAGCCCATCTGCTCCAACTATAATAACATGAATCACCAGTTCACATTACCAAAGGCCTTCTGTGCATCTAAAAATATCAAAGCCATTTGTTTTTCAGGATGTGCCTCATAGTATTCCAAAGTGTCTAAAATTATTCTCATATTATCTTTAATTTGTCTCTTTGGCAGGAATCCATTTTGATCAGATTTCAATATTTTTTGAGTCTTTCTGCCAATATTGAAGCAAAAAATTTATAGTCTGAGTTTAATAGGGAAATGGGTCTATAGTTCTTGATCTGTTGTGGGTTAGCGTCCTCCTTTGGGACAAGTGTAATATAAGCATCTGATCATGATTTGGCTATCCTCTTCTTTGACATAACTTCATTCATGCAATACTGCATTCTAACCACTGTGCACCATGCATGGATGGATGGATGGATGGATGGATGGATGGAAGGAAGGAAGGAAGGAAGGAAGGAAGGAAGGAAGGAAGGAAGGAAGGAAGGAAGGAAGGAAGGAAGGAAAGAAGGACGATAGCAATAGCACTTAGACTTATATACCACTTTACAGCCCCTCTCTAAGCAGTTTACAGAGCCAGCCTCTTGCCCACAACAATCTGGGTCCTCATATTACCGATCTCAGAAGGATGGAGGGCTGAGTCACCCTTGAGCCAATTAGAATAGAATTTCCAACTGCTGGCAGTCAGCAGAAGTAGCCTGCAATTCTGCATTCTAACCACTGCACCACCACGATTCTTTTTTTTTTTAATAAATTTTTATTTTTAAAATTATTTTATTTTTTTTAATAAATTCACGCAAAAAACCCACATACAAATAAAACATCTTTTTTTGAGAATAGCCTGATCCCGGGTTACCACTTGTCTATACAGACACAAGTTCAATTTCATATTCATCTTTCTGGATCTGGGCGCACTTCGCACAGTCACCTCCGCCCTCGTTATCTCCCGCTTGGATTATTGCAACGCTCTCTACATGGGGCTCCCCTTGAAGAGTCTCCGGAGGTTGCAGTTAGTTCAGAATGCAGCCGCGCGGGTGATCGTGGGCGCCCCTCGAAGCGCACACGTAACACCACTTCTCCGCAGGCTGCACTGGCTTCCTGTGGCCTTCCGGATTCGATTCAAGGTGGTACTGATGGTATTTAAAGTGCTCCATGGCTCGGGACCTGGGTACTTACGGGACCGCCTGCTGCCATCAACAACCTCCCGCCGCCCAGTACGCTCCCACAGGGTGGCCCTACTTGGGGTGCCGCCGCCTGACCGTTGTCGGCTGGTGGCCCCGAGAGTTCGGGCTTTCTCTGTGGGAGCTCCCTCCCTATGGAACGATCTCCCCCCGGAGATACGGGCTATGACGGATATTCTGACCTTCCGGCGCGCAGTAAAAACCCTGCTTTTTGAACAGGCCGGCCTGGCCCAGTAACTATGTTTTTTGGTTTTAATTAATTAAATTAGGGTTTTATTAGTTTTAATTTTTAACTTAAATTTTAATAGACAGCCGATTTGGTTATTTAATTTATTTTTAATAGTATTTATTATATTTTTATTGTATGTTTTTAGTGGGCTGTTCACCGCCCCGAGTCCCTTTTTGGGAGAGGGAGCGGTATAAAAGTACGATTAAAATAAAATAAATAAAAATAAAATTTATATTCTATTCCATATCTTCTTACTATTTTAACTTTTTCTCCATAACTTTAATTTACTCAATATTCTTAATTATCACATATCTAAATCCAATTATATATCTTTTTCTAAATTCCAATGTCTTTCTACTCATTGTATTTATACTTTATCTGCCCGTTTCCAATTTCATATCATCTTTTATCATTAAATAAATTTTAATTAAGATATAACATCTGTGTATCTCTTAGTTTTATCCTTTCAACTCTTATTTAAACTTCAATTTATGACTTTAAGATTCAGTATAATACATAACTTCCAAGTCAAATTCTAATTGGTATATTCTTGAAATACACACTGTATTCTTTAAACAAAAGTATATATAACAATGGTAGATAAGATACTCATTCTCCTTCAATTCAATTCTAACATTAGTTTATTTTTAATTATCTCATATCTAAATTCAATTATATATCTTTTTGCAAGTTTAATATCTTTCTATTCATTTTATTTATACTTTTATCTGTCCTGTTTCAATTTCATATTATCTTTTCTCATTAAACAAATTTTCCCATGTAATTACTAATTGGAGTATGACACCTTTATATCTTTAAATTTTGTCTAGTCAACTCTTATTTAAACTTCAATTTATGCTTTTGGAGTTATAACATTCTATAAAATACATAATTTCCAATCGAATTCTGCTTGGTACATTCTTAAAATACACACTATATTCTTTAAGCTAAAAAAAAGAAAAAAGAATATATATATATATATATATATATATATATATGTATGCAGGTCTTGGTGTGTTCGGGTCTATATAACAATAATAAATAAAACACCCTTCCAATTCAGTTCTATTACAGTTATATTTCCTTGGGAACACATATAAACAATTATCTCATATCTAACATCAATTATATATCTTTTAATAAGTTTCAATATACTTTCATCTGTCCTATTTCAATTTCATATTTCTTTTAATTTTCTCCCTTCAATTCTTATACCTTTATTATCTAAACTGAAGAAAATATATATAACAATAAAAGATTAACTTATTCCCTTCCAATTCAATTCTATTAATGTCAGTTAAACTTTCCATGATTAATTGAAGTGTTCCTTCCCTTTCCTAATTCCACTCTCTTATTCCATTTGTTTATTAACAAACATACCATTACGTTACATTAAGTATTTTATCCATCATTTTAATCACATATCATCTCATGTTTTCTAAAAACTTATTTCTATTTCTAATATAACAATACTACTTTATGTACCTTTGCAGAATCTTTTTTTCAATTAAATTCTCACCCATTATCTCTAAATAGGCTTATTATTTCAATTCTTATACCTTTTCCCTGTTTCTCTGTCTCCTGTTTCTGCCTTTTATAACTTCTTTTCTTTTCCTTCTTCCCCCTCTTCTTCTCCCTCTCTTTTTTGCCCCCTTTTCTCTCTACTTCTGATTATCTCTTCTGTGATCCTCTCCTCTTTTTCTTAGTATTGTAATTATTTTTCAAACTATTCTTTTTTTTTTTTGGTTGTTTTTTTAAACCTTAAACTTTTCACTCTCTTTCCCAACTTTCCCATTTTTTTCTCACCCAAAGTTACTTGATCATTAAAAATAGCTTCTTCTTTGTCCCAATCTTCTTGTTCCATGAGTATTTCTTGTTGTTTCTCATAGTTCCAGATGTCCATTTCTAAAAATTGAAATACGAATCCAAAAGAACCCCTCTTTCTAATGCTTCTTCTTTGTATTTTTAAAGTTCCATTTTCAGTACTTCGAAGAGTGTTGCCATTTTAAACACTTTTAAACAACCACCCAATTATTTTTAATTATTTAAATCCAATCGCCAAAAGTCTAAAAATCACCAAATAGTCCAAATAATCCAAAGCTGTTTCTTCTTGCTTCTTTTTTCACTTTCTCTTCCTGAGGGCTCTGTTACTTTATTACAAAGTTTCAGTTAAAATGTGTCTTTTAGGAATCTTGTTAAAGTTTCACTGTGAGTTCTTTTTAATTCCAGGCAGTCTTCTCCATTTTCCAGATCCCGCCTTTTTATTCTTGCTTTTGCTCTCCTTTCCTTCTCTTAAGTATTTGAATATCCAAGAAACTTTATCTTTATTTATCCCTTTGACACTTTATTTCCAGCTTAAATGCCTATTAATATCAAAGCAGATTTTTTTTCACTTTCTCTTAACTGTCAATATAAGGAAAGGAGAGGGAGAAAAAAAACCAAATCTTTTCTCTTTCGTCTCTTCTTCACTGCTTCCAAATCTTCTCTGGGAACAATGTTAATTTTTTTATAATTAAAATTCCAGGGTATCTTACGTTCTTGCTTTTCCAATTCAACCCAGTCAACCAAAACTTTCTCTTCTTATCTTCCTCCTGCACTTTCTTTTCTGGTCGGGTTCTTTTTTGAGGTGGCCATTTCTGACCACCACTACAGCCGCCTTTGGGAAAGGGAGTGGTGGCCAGCTGAGGAGGAGAGATGCGGCTCTCCTCAACCCTGCTGGCAGTCTCCCCCCTTCGCCACCTCTACAGGGTGGCTTAGCCCCTAACTCAGCCGGTTTGGGGCGCTCTGGCGGTGAGCACGAATCAAAACGTGCACGATCGTGGATTTCAGTCTGTCTCCGAAGAGCCTCAAATCGGAAGTCCCTGCACCATCACGATTCTTGTACATAGATGGGTTTCCAGCTTACAGATGTTTTAAACAAATACTCCAGATGATTCATAACTCTAAATCTTGCTCAGTGGCTGGTTGTAAGTAAAGAACTGTACAGTAAACCTCGGCTTACGATCACAAAATTGGGCCCAAAATTTCTATTGCTAAGCAAGACTGTTATTCAGTGAGTTTTGCCCCATGTTACAACGTTCTTACCCCCGCTGTTATGTGAATCCCTGCAATTAGTGACATGGTTGTTAAGTGAATCTGGCTTCCCTATTGACTTTGTTTGTCAGAAGGGGATCACTGCAACCATCGTAAATAGGAACTTGTCTCAAAGCCTATGAATTTTGATCACGTGACCAAGGGGGATGTTGCAACCGTCATTAACTGTGTAAAGCAGTCATAAGTATATTTTTTCAGTGCTGTTGTAACTTTGAACGGCCACTAAACGTTGTATGTCAAGGGCTATGTGTAGTATTTTCCGGCCAAATCTACTCACCGCGAAGGTGATCTCTTTAGAGGAATTCTGGTTTTTTCTCTCTCTAATTCTCTCAGGTCCTCCTGGAACCTGGGATGAAAATCTCGCTTCCCTTAAGCCTTGTTCCTCTCCTGCCTCTTCCCTTTACACCTGCGCTTTCCTGCTTTTAACAGACGGGGTTGACATGGAAATCCTGACCCACCATCTGTTCCTTACTTGACCACATGTGGTTATGGGGAGGGAGGGGGAGGAGAGAATGTGAGGAAGGGGGCCTGGAATGCAATTGTACTCAGCCAAACTCAAGGGCTGACCTGTATTTCATGCCCTTAATCACAAATGCAAACACTCTTCCCTTGCTGAAGGTCCCTGGTTTAGTGGAGATAAACGCAGCTGTCCAAATTCATCCAGAGTTTTCTAATCCAGATTATCTAAGGCCAGCCGGCCTCCCCTGGGTCTGTCACAGAGGTGGTATTCAGCCCGTTCTGGCCAGTTCTGGAGAACTGGTAGCGGAAATGTTGAGTAGTTCGGAGAACTGGCAAATCCCACCTCTGACTGGCCCCATCTATTCTCTGCCTCCCAAGTCCCAGATGATTGGCTGGGTCTTCTTTGGTTGCCCTGCACAGGAGAACGGAGCTGGAAAGCAGGTTACTAGAAATTAAAGAAAAAGAAGAATCTGAATATTATATGGTATGGGATTTGTTTTATCAATGGTTAGAAAATAGAATAAACTAAAAGGGAACAGATGTATTCATAGAGTAATGAGAAATTAATGTTAAGTTTGATAAGAATAATATTATTAATAATGGTTAAGTAATTGAAATATGTACCTAATCAACACACTGTTGAAATGGAATGGATTTATTGTATATAAAAATAAAAATAAAATTTTACAAAAAAAAAAAAAGAACAGAGCTGGAAAGCAGGTTAGTGGGGTGGGGATTTTGCAGTGACTTTCCCCTTCCATGGCAAGCAAGCCACGCCCACAGAACCGGTAGTAAAAAAATTTGAATCCCATCACTGGTCAGTCGGGAAGCAGCAACCTGTGATACAATTTCATTTCTTCCTTGCAGGCAGTAGCAAAAATAACAACAAAAAGAGGGACACAGAGGCCTTAGAAGGAGTGCAGAGAAGACCCACAAAGATGATGAGAGATCTGGAGGCTAAATCCAGAATGATGAACGGTTAAGGGAACTAGGTTATGTTTAGCCTAAGGAAGGGAAGGCTCAGAGGAGAGGCGATAGCTGTCTTCCAATATTGGAAGGTCTGTCACAGAGAAGAAAGGGGTTGATTTATTCTCCAAAGCACTTGAGGGTAGGACAATAACCAATGGACACTCCTTCAAAGGGAGCTCCAACCTGGAACTAAGGAGGAATTTCCTAACAGTGAGAACAATTAATCAATGGAACAGCTTGATTCCCAGAATTGCGGGTGCTTCATCACTGGAGGTTTTCAAGAAAAGACTGAACAATCATTTTGTCCAGGATGGTATAAAGTCTCCTGCCTTGGGAAGGAGATTGGACTTGAAGAATCCCAAGGTACATTCCAACCCTATTATTCTATGTTCTATAATTATCTGGGTACATTGACATAAATTATGATAGGAGGGTGGCCTAGAGGTGGAGCTCTCGCCTCACAATCAGGAGGCTATGAGTTCAATCATCGGTAGAGGGCAGATATAAGAATATATCTGCTGAACAAAACTCCGCATTGGTGACAGGAAGGTCATCCGGCTATTAAAATGCTCTGCTAGCTCCATTCAGTTGCCCAGACTCCACCCCGCGAGGGGTGATGAGGGTCGTTAAGAGAAGATGATGATTAACATAAATTATGATACATTTGGGTGCTCCGTCACTGGAGGTTTTCAAGAAGGGAATGGATAGCTATTTGTCCACAATAGTATAAGGACTTCTGCCTTGGGAAGTGGGTTGGACTAGAAGCAGAGGTGGTATTCAGCCAGTTATGATCAGTTCTGGAGAACTGGTAGCAGAAATTGAGTAGTTTGGAGAACTGGCCAATACCCCCTCTGACTGGCCCCACCCCATCTATTCTCCGCCTCCCGAGTCCCAGCTGATTGGCTGGGTTTCCTTTTGTTGCCCTGCACTGGAGAACAGAGCTGGAAAACAGGTTAGTGGGGTGGGGAGGGAATGGAGATTTTACAGTAACCTTCCCCCAGGAGTGGGGAGGGAATGGAGATTTTGCAGTATCCTTCCCCTGCCATGCCCACCAAGCCATTCCACGCCTACCAAGCCACGCCCACAAAACCGGTAGTAAAATTTTTTTTGAATCCTACCACTGACTAGAAGACCTCCAGGGTCTCTTCCAGGTCTAGGATTCTATGATCGTAACTCACCTACTTCCCTATGGCACATTCCCCAGCCAGAAGAAGTTAAACAGAAGTTTCTCGCCTGTCATTATTCAACCATAAAGCAGGCAGAGCAGGCAGTGCCACTGTCACGCCTCTTAGCAGCAAATCACAACTGAACAACGGCCCTGATTTTCTCCTTCTAAACATGTCATAAGATGGATTTTTTTAAACTTTTGGAGATATATCATCTGTTACTCAGGGATGAGTAAATACAGTTGCCAAGCGCCTGAATTTTAGATCACGTGACTCTGGGGACGCTGCCGCTGTCATAAGTGCAGGGACCAGTCGCAAGTCCCTTTTTTCAATACTGTTGTAATTGTCTGTGGAGATTCTCAATCATCCAGGTCATGGTTGTCCTAAAAGTGCCTTTTCAAAAAGCAGCTGGACTTCTGTTCTTTTTTCTTTGAAGAGGTTTTGTTTCACATCCAAGAAGCTTCTTCAGTTCTGCCTTCAGTTCCAAATTACTAACAGAACAGAACAGAGTTGGAAGGGACTTTGAAGGTCCTCTAATAATCCAACCCACTGCTTAGGCAGGAAACCCTATACCATTTCAGACAAATGGTTCTCCAATCTCTTCTTTAAAATTTCTGATGTTGGAGCATTTACAACTTCTGGAGGCAAGTCGTTCCACTGGTTAATTGATCTCACTGCTATGAAATTTCTCCTTAGTTCTAGGTTGCTTCTCTCTTTGATTAGTTTCCATCCATTGCCTCTTGTCCTGCCTTCAGGTGCTTTGGAGAATAGCTTGACTCCCTCTTCTTTGTGGAAACCCCTGAGATACTGGAAGACTGCTCTCATATCACCACTAGTCCTTCTTTTCATTAAAGTAGACATGGCCAATTCCAGCAACCCTTCTTCATATGTTTTAGCCTCCAGTTCCCTAATCCTCTTGGTTGCTCTTCTTTGCACTCTTTCCAGAGTCTCAACATCTTTTTTACATCATGGTAACCAAAACTGGATGCAGGATTCCAAGTGTGTCCTTACCAAAGCCTTATAAAGTGGTATTAACACTTCACGTGATCTTGATTCTATCCCTCTGTTTATGCAGCCTAGAACTGTGCTGGCTTTTTTGGCAGGTGCAGCAATTCAAGAAGTTTCTCGGAAGCAAAATGCCTTCAAGGGGGGGGGGGGGGGAAGGCCAGTTATCTTTTGAACAAGCACCTTTGGGACAATGCTGTTGTAACCTCGAACGGCCACTAAACGAATGGTTGTTAAGTTGAGGGGAATCTGTTACTGTTTCTCGAGTGTGGAACGTGGGAAAGGCTAGAGGTGTCTGCTCATGAATTCTCTGTCCCAGGTGTGCACGGGGAATATTTGGCACAATTTAGCAGTCTCGTCAACACAGAGTCCTTCCTCTCTTCCCACGCTCAGATAAGTGACAGACTGTTCTTTTAATATATGGGGGGACATACTTTCAGAAGGCATCTCGTGGGCAATCCAATTGTCACCACGCAACTGAGCACCAGGAGACAAACTGAGAGGCCTGGCTGTTGTCTTCTGAGGTCTGATTGGTTCTTTTAAGAATAGTGGTGTCAGTCATTCTTCGGCTCTAGCAGCTCCTAATATACTCCAGAGGTTAGCTCTTAATCGGTTCTGACATCAGGTAGCCTGCTCCAAGTCCCTGCAGAAATTAGCCAGAGAGAAGCTAAGCCGAAATATCTCTCTCTCTCTGTTTCTCTCTCTGTCTCTGTCTCTCTCTCTCTGACTCTCTCTCTCTCTCTCTTTCTGTCTCTGTCTTTCTCTGTCTCTCTCTCTCTCTCTTTTTCTGTCTGTCTGTTTTTCTCTCTCTCTTTCTCTCTCTCTCTCTCTCTGTCTCTCTCTCTGTGTGTGTCTCTCTCTCTTTCTCTTGCTCTCTCTTCTCTCTGTTTTCTTCCACAAATTCCCTCTCCCCATTAGTTGTTAAGGGCTGACATCTCCCTCAGCTCCAGGGCTGAACATGAGTTTTGCCTCCAGGCATTTTCTCAAGAAGCTGGAGCAGGGAGACGGTGGTGGATAAAGGAAGGAGCAAGGAAAAAAAAAGAATAGGAAGGCGCTAAAGCACAGCCAAGTTATACAGAGAGCCCTCAACTAATGAGCACAATTGAGGCCAGAATTCCTGTGGCTAAGCGAGACATTTCTTAAGTTTGGCCCCATCTCACAACCTTTCTTGCCACCATTAACTGTGAGTCGCTGCAGTTGTTAACTTATTCCCATGGTTGTTAAGTGAACCTGGCTCCCCCACTGACTTGTCCAAAAGGGGATCACATGACCCTGAGACACTGCAACCATCATAACTATGAGTCAGTTGCCAAGCATCTGAATTTTGAACAGATTACCCTGGGGAAGCTGTTGCAACAGTCATAGGTATGAAAAATGGTTCTGAGTCACTTTTTTCAGCGCTGTCGTAACTTTGAATGGTCAATAAATAAGCTGCTGGAAGTCGAGAGCAGGAGTTGGTGAGAATCAGGGCACCTTCAGATATCTGCATTGACTCTGGCTAGGTTTTCAACCCATCTGACTTTTTAAAAACATGTCTTAAAAATGGAAAAGGGAGAAACTGGCAGAGTACAAGCTTTATTTCTAAGAATTTCCCCAGACTAGAAGAGAAAATAACTAGAATTCAGAGAAGATTAACAAGGACAAGAAGCGATCAGGAGGCCATGATGAATGATTGAAGGAACTAGATATGTGTGGTTTAACGAAGAGAAGGTTTATGGGTGACATGATAGCAATCTTCTAACATTTGATGGGCTCTCACAAAGAAGAGGGGAGGTCAATCTATTCTCCAAAGCACCTGAAGGCAAGACAAGAAGCAACAGATGGAAGCTTATCAAGGAGAGATCCAACCTAAAACTAAGGAGGAATTTCCTGACAGTGAAAACAATTAATTAGGGGAGCCTCCAGAAGTTATAGGTGCTCCATCATTGGAGGTTTTCAAGAAGAGACTGGACATCTATTTGTCCAAGATGGACATCCATTTGTCCTGCTTAAGCAGGGGGTTGGACGAGAAGACCTCCTAGGTCAGTGGTCGCCAACCAGTGGGCCGGAGACCACTGATGGTCCGTGAGAAAATTTTGGTGGTCCGCAGAGAAAGGTCACCCCCAAAGCACCCCCCAAAGCAATTAATCCAGGCTGCATGGGAATACAAGGCTGCGCCGCCCACATGGCCCAGGGGAACACAAGGCTTGCGTCACTTGCATTATGAACAACATGAGGTAGTGAGGGGAGGAGGGAAAGGGGGGAGGGGGGAACTTGCCCCACTCGCCCCACACGCCTCGCCTGGCCACCAGGCTGCTTCTTTCTGCTTCTTTCTTCTTCTGCTTTTGGCTGCACGCAAGGAAAGCAGCCAAAGTCTTTTTTTCTCTCCCCCAAACTCCACCAGAAATTAGTCTTCGGGACCCTGCAAGGCATCCTGCTCCAAGAGGCTGCGCCGGCACGACAAGTCTCACAAAGACTCATTTCTGGTGGAATCTGGGGGAGAGAAAGAAAGACTTCTGCTGCTTCTATTGTTTTCCTTGCATGTAGCCAAAAGTGTCTCTCTCTTTCTTCCCCTGAGAATGGAGCTGGAGATGGTATCCTGCAATCCCAAATAAAGAACGATCAATCGGTAGGAAAACTGGGTTGGGAATTTTCCTGAAGAGTTTTTTTGGGATTTTCCCAGAGTCTCTGGTTCGCGGGATTTAAAATTATGAGTTTGGTGGTCCCTGAGATACAAAAGTTTGGTGACCCCTGTCCTAGGTCCCTTCCCTCCAGGCCTATGATCCTGTGTTCTATGAATCTGTTTTCCTAACAGCAAGGAAAACAGATTCTTGTTAAGCCTTCTCACACTCAAACACCTATAACAATTATGTCATGTACCAAAGCCCATCGTAACTAATAACCACAAGTCCTTCTTGTGCGAGAGGCAGAGTGGATGTGTGTGGGGGTGGTTGCTTCTGTTGGCTGCACCAGCCCTGAACATTTGGAAATTATTACAGTCCACTTGCTCTGTAATTATAAAAACCTGAAATTACTTTCAAGCTTTGGGTAAGGAAGGGAAACCATGCAATTACTTCACCAAGCCATTTGCAACCTAATTATCTATGGGTGTCATATGCTCATATTTGAACATAAATGGGAGCCGTTTAAGGGTGAGACATGATCAAATATATTCCCCTGGGCTTTTGCCATTAATAAGCTGGCCTCTCTTTCCACCAATTGCTAATAAACTAAATGAACAATAACCAGATGTTACATGCTGATTTAATGATCAGGATATAGCCTGGGGAGGCTGCTTGTGACATCACCATGAAGAGAACGAAAATGAATTATGGATCAGTTGCCACACTCACCCATCTCAAGTTTACCACTCACATTTAAAAAAAAAAATAGATTCTAATAGAAGGGAATCACTGCTAGCCAAGGAACTTCTGGGTTCTTGCATGTCCTGAGAAAGGTCAATGAAACTCTGAATGGTCACTAAACTAATACTTGTTAAGGCTAGGACTACCTGTAAAGATTACAGATGTAGGAGAAAGAGAGGCAGAATCTGGAGAGGAATCAAGAGAAGAATCAGCCAGGAATCTTTACGTTCCCACAAATGGTTTAAATAGAATTCTTGAATTCTGTTGAGGCTTATCTAGCATCAAATTAGTACCATACTGGGCTTTCATTGACTATATTTTCATTGTACAGGCATGATCATGTTTGGAATAGAATAGAATAAGCTGGAAGGGACCTTGGAGATCTTCTAGTCCAGCCCCCTACTCAAGCAGGAGAACCTATACCATTTCAGATAAGTGACTGTCCAGTTTCTTCTTAAAAAACATCCAGTGATGAAGCACCCAGTTTCTGAAGGCAAGTTGTTCCACTGGTTAATTGTTCTCACTGTTAGGAAGTTTCTCCTTAATTCCAGGTTGCTTCTCTCCTTCATTAGTTTCCATCCATTGTTTCTTGTCCTGCATTCTGGTGCTTTGGAGAATAATTTGACCCCCTCCTCTTTGTGGCAGCCCCTCAAATACTGGAATACTGCTATCATGTCCCTTCTAGTCGAGGTGGCCTGAGAGTTCTTGGCCTCCATGACGGCCTTGGATCTGACCCAATTAGTTTCTGGACCCATTCACACGGGAGGACACATGCTGAACCTGATTTTCGTCTCTGGACAGTGGTTGAATAATCGGCTAGGGGATATAGCTGTTAAACCTTTGTCATGGTCTGATCATTCTCTCCTTAGACTAGACTTCTGTACCGTCAATCCACACCACAGGGAGGCGGAGCCGAGGAGATGGTTCCGCCCCAGGCGCCTGATGGATCCTGAACGGTTCCAGACGGCGCTTGGGCCATTACCTGAAACTCTGGCTCATAACTTGGCCACAGACTTGATAGCCGTCTGGGATAGGCTGGCTGCTGAGGCTCTGGACCGATTTGTGCCTTTGCGACCTCTGACCCGGCAGAGATCTCACTCGGCTTCGTGGTTTATGGAGGAGCTTAGGGAGATGAAATGCCGGAAAAGACGTCTGGAGGGCCAGTCGTGCCGAGTCCGACCGAACACTGGTTAGGTCCTATATTAGGACCTACCTAGTGGCAATAGAGGTGGCGAAGCATTCTCATTTCTCCGCCCTTATTGCATCGGCAGAAAATTGACCCGGGAGGATCTCTTGCAGGGAAGGGCGGAGGAGTTTTCTCGATTTCTGCACGATAAAATCGCTCAGATTCGGGCCGGGTTGGACTCTAGTTGGGAGGTCCCGGGGGAGGTGACCGCGGCGAGCATTGAGACGGTTATCTGGGACGAGTTCGACCCTGTGACCGCCAAGGGTATAGACAGGTTGTTGGGGCGGCTGAATGCCACATGTTTATTGGACCCTTGCCCCTCCTGGCTGTTTTCTACCACCAGAGAGGTGACGCGGAATTGGCTCCAGGGAATTGTTAATGCCTCTTTGATGGAGGGCTCGCTGCTCACTGCCTTGAAAACGGCAGTGGTGCGACCCCTCCTTAAGAAGCCCTCCCTGGACCCAGCTCTCTTGAACAACTATCGTCCTGTCTCCAACCTTCCCTTTGTGGCAAAGGTTGTTGAGAGTGTGGTGGCAGGTCAGCTTCCCCAGTATCTGGATGAAGATACGTACCTGGATCCCTTCCAATCGGGCTTCAGGCCCGGACATAGTACTGAAACGGCATTGGTCGCGTTGGTTGATGATCTCTGGAGGGCCCGTGACAGGGGTTATTCCTCTGTCCTGGTCCTATTAGAGCTATCAGCGGCTTTTGATACTATCGACCATAGTATCCTATTGCGATGGTTGGGGGGGGTTGGGGGTTGGGGGCACCGTGTTGCGGTGATTCGCCTCCTTCCTCTCTGACCGTTTGCAATTTGTGTTGGCGGGGGGGGAGAGGTCCACCTCTAGGCCCCTCGATTGTGGGGTGCCTCAGGGGTCGGTCCTCTCTCCTCTCTTGCTCAACATTTATGTGAAGCTGCTGGGGGAGATCATCCGTGGCTTTGGGGTGAAGTATCATCTGTATGCTGATGATACTCAGCTGTACATCTCCACCCCAAGCCACCCCAATGATGCCATGGAGGTCATGTCCCATTGTCTGGAGGCCGTGCGGAACTGGATGGGCGGGAACAGGCTCCGACTCAACCCTTCCAAGACTGAGTGGCTGTGGTTTCCGGCGTCCCGATATAGCCAGGTAGTTCCTTCGCTGGCTATTGGGGGTGAGATTTTGCCCCCTTCAGAGAGGGCTTGCAATCTGGGTGTCCTCCTGGATGTATGGCTGTCCTTGGAAGATCACATTACGGCTGTCTCCAGGGGGGCGTTTCATCAGGTTCGCCTGATCCGCCAGATGCGGCCCTTTCTGAATCGGGATGCCTTACGCACGGTCACTCATGCCTTGGTCACCTCCCGACTGGACTGCTGTAACGCCCTCTACATGGGGCTCCCAAATGGGAGCATCCGGAGGCTTCAACTGGTGAAGAATGAGGCCGTGCGGGTGGTTATGGGGGCATCAAGGTTCTCTCATGTGACGCCCCTCCTGCGCGAGCTGCATTGGTTGCCAGTGGCCTCTCGGGTGCGCTTTAAGGTTTTAGTATTAACTTTTAAAGCGCTCCATGGCATCGGACCAGGATATTTACAAGACCACATTCTGCCATTTCCCTCTCACCGTCCGGTGCGCTCCCACAGGGAGGGTCTCTTGCGGGTCCCGTCGGCATCTATGTGCCGACTGGTGACCCCAAGGAATAGAGCCTTCTCTGTGGGGGCATCTGCCCTCTGGAATGGGTTGCCTCCGGAGTTACGTACAGCCATGGACCTGGGGACCTTCAGGCGTGCCTTGAAAACCTGGCTCTTTGACCAGGCCGGCTTGGGCTGATTTTAGATTTGGGTATTTTAATTTTTATATCAAATTTTAGGGTTTAAGGGAGCAGTTTTAATTGTTTTCAGCCAGGGCCTTTAATTTAATTTAGTTTTAACTTTTATATATTTAATGTTTTAACTGTATGGCTGTGCACCACTCCGAGTCCTTCGGGAGAGGAGCAGTATATTATTATTATTATTATTATTATTATTATTATTATTATTATTATTATTATTATTATTATTATTACTAATATTAGTCCTTCTTTTCTCTGAAGTAGCCAAATCCAAATCCTGCAGCCATTTTTCATAGGTTTTAACCTCCAGGCCTTTGATCATCTTAGTTTATCTTCTCTGAACTTTTTCCAAAGTCTCAATATCTTTTTTGTAGTATGGTGACCAAAACTGGTTTAAGTATTCCAAGTGTGGTCTTCCATCAAACAATTTGTTGGAACTTAAATCTGTAGTCCTGATTCTTCACACCTGACACAGAGCTTCTCTTAAATGGTGAGGGATTACTGGGGCAAGGTATAGGATACGGTCCTTCAAATAATGTGACCCAAGAATGCTAAATTAAATCAAATTCAGTCTCATTCTGAGTCTGCCACTGCAGTTTCTCTAGCCTTGCATCCATATTTTTGAAGGATGGTTTCTATCCTGTCAATCAAACAGCTGATGTTGGGCATCTCTGCTATTGAAAAAGAAGAGCAATCATTACAAGATCATTTTACACACAAAACACACCCTAGATCCTTAAGGGAGTTCCATGGAAACAGATGTGAATCCTGTCACTTTTTCCTTTATCCATTTACATTCTTTGGGTTCCCCAAGAGACAGGCCTTGAAAACGGGTGTGCTATATTTCCTTGACAATACATGCCACTTGAGAAAGAATAAAATTTAGTAATTGCTCCCTTGATGACACTCTTCTTTTAAAACTTAATTAAAAACCCTTCCATCACCCCTTCTTCCATTTCTTCTCCCCTTCTCTCCATCAGGGGAACCAGCCTTTTCCTTCCCAGAGAGAAGATTAAATACACTTTTATGTGATCCAGAACAAATTAAAAATTAAACAAAGCCATTTAGTTGTGGTTCCCCCTCCCTTTTTTTGAAATATACCTTTCATGCTGCTGCAACTGTTGTTTTGCAACTTCCCTGCTACACATCATCGAAATTGAAAAGCAAACAGATATCCCAAAGTGCCAAGAGGCACATTTGGAGGGCGAGCGAGTTAAAAATAACTTCAAATGAGCCTTAGATCCCAGCACTAATGTTACAAAAGGGATGGAATGAAAGGAGACATCCCTCCATCTGTTTCCTGTTCCCTTGACAAGTTCAAAGTTTTATGTAAGACTAGGTGCCAGGAGGAAGGAGAGAAGGAAACCAAACAGTTAGTTCCAGTCGTTTTATTTGCTAGTACAACTTTGAACCAAGAAAAATTGCAACGATCGAGCAAATAATTTTGATTTCACTTCGACCTGTAAATTGAAAGGGTGGACTTGAAAAGTCATTTCACAAGCCTGAAGCACCAAGCACAATACAATCAAATCGGTGTACAGTTTTTATCGTCCTTGGAAGATAGCTGAAATGAACAAATCTAATTGCAGAAATGAGATGATTTTCCCCTTCCTTCCTTCCTTCCTTCCTTCCTTCCTTCCTTCCTTCCTTCCTTCCTTCCTTCCTTCCTTCCTTCCTTCCTCTCTCCCTTCCTCCCTCCCATCTCTTTCTCCTCCCTCCCTTCCTCCTCCTCCCCCCATCTTCCTTCCTTCTTTCCCTCCCTCCCATCTCTTTCTCCTCCCTCTCGCCCTCCATCCCTTCCTCCGCCTCCCTCCTATCTTCCTTCCTTCCTTCCCCATATCTACAGCTCACCCAGCTATGTACTTATTATGGATTTATACTAATCCATCTATTGAATTATTTATACAGGAAATCCTCAAAACATCTGTCTAGCTGTTATCTGATGAACCAGGTCTTTCATAACTGACACCCATGTCAGTTTAATCAGCAGGAATAGGTTATTATCTTGGCTTTCCAAAATGAGGAGGGCCATGGAGGAGAGAGGGAAGCTTATTATACATTTGAGCACTTCCTCCAGGATAAATGTAGCTAGCGACAACATCGCAAGAGCCACAAAAGGCAGTTCTTCAGATTAATCCTGTATATCATAAAAAATGTCGGCCTTCAAAAAAGGATCACAACAAAGAGATAGATTTTCAAAATCTTTCCCACCGCTGGCCCCAAAGCAGATGACACATTGGAAAACACGTGGAACCACAAAGAGAAGACCCATAAAATGTCATTTCCTAAATAATTGGGAGGGTCTGTCAGCATACTGGATACAAATAGATTTCTGCCTTAAATGTGGGGAAAAATCAGCACAAAATATAGAATTATGCTAATTGTTTTAAAATGTTCTCTTTCTTAAACTGAAGGAGAGTCTCTGCAGATTCAGCAGAGAAAGCATCAGTCTATCTGGGTAAATCAGACAGAAAACATGACTAGACAGGCTAAATTTACCTTATTGTAAGGCTATCTTAACAGAACCTGGCAAGTTTGAAAGTACAAATCTCCCACTGTCTCTTTTTATAGCCTGACAAGTTAGGAAAGGTCCTTTCTGGGTTTCTTTCTCTGCCTGTTAGGCAACTATGGGATCTCCACACCCTTATGTCATTGTTCCTTAAGTAGCATCTCTCTCCCCCTAAGGTCATCCCCACATTCTATGACACAGAATTAACAGAGTTGGAAGGGTCCTTGGAGGTCTTCTAGTCCAACCCCTTGCTCCAGCAGAAGAACCTATAATTTATCTACACTCTGTGGCCATTTTTATTCTAGTAAGGTTTCCGTATCTTGCTCCCTCAAATCAAGTGGTGGGAGTGAACTATTGTGCTTTTCAAGATGCAGCAGGAATGAGAATTAATCAGGCCATCTGGAGAGCAATTATTCTGAGTAACAAGGACTGAAGGGACTTTTCAAATTTCACAACATATAGACAGGTTTAACCATAGTTTCAATTGGAAAAAGGTGACCATCCTAGACCAGGCCAAATCCAAGAATGCCAGGGAATTTCTAGAAGCCTGGCACCCGGACAAAACAGCCATCAATAGACACATAGACACGAACAACATCTATAGACTATGCAAAAGAGATAATCAACCAGCCCAAAAGAGAACAAAAAGATTCCAGAACCTCTCCACCAGTAATCAGCAGCCAGATTCCCAGATCAGCATAAACTAACTCCAAGACCAACGAACAAGTAAGCAATACCCCAATCAGGAAATTGCCAAAGAGCCATCAGTAAACAGTCCAAGCAAAGAATCTCTAAGACTGTCACCCACTCACACAGACAGGCACCAGAATATAATATAAATATTATATTACATTACATTACATTACATTACATTATATTATATTATATTATTATTATTATTATATATTATTATATAATATAATACCAGAATATAAAGCACTCCTTACTAGTACTGATGATGTTACTTAGTTGGGTAATGTAATGTCTTCAAAAAAACAAGCAAGCTCAGAGAGCACCAAGGACCCCACAGTTGTTCTCCTCCTCTTCCTCTTCCTCCTCCCACTCCTCTTCCCAATTACACTCTCTTCTAGCACTGATGATATTACCTAATTTGGGTAATGAAATGTCTGCAAGAAAACAAGCAAGTTTAGAGAACACCAAGGACCCTACAGGTTAGTTCCAGGTTGCTTCTTTCCTTGTTTCCATCCATTGCTTCTTGTCCAGCCTTCAGGTGCTTTGGAGAATAGCTTAACTTCCTCTTCTTCATGGCAACCCCTGAGATATTGGAACACTGCTATCATGTCACCCCTAGTCCTTCTTTTCATTAAATTAGATCTACCCAATTCCTGCAACTGTTCTTTGTACTTTTTAACCTACAGTCCCCTAATCGTCTTGGTTGCTCTTCTCTGCACTCTTTTCAGAGTCTCAACATCTTTTCAGTTCAACTATAGGGTTCCTTACTGTCAAGAGGAGAGGGCACCAAGGACTTCTCAACATGTATCTGTGTGTGTTCCTGGGTCTGTGTATCTTTCATCTGAATTTATTTTGCATTGTAGTGACAGCTCTCTTTTCAATTCGCCTGGAAAGCATCGATGAAAAGCTGATGGATGTATTTTTAGTCTGCCTTTAATCTTTCCCAAGTACCATGGCAGATTGCAACCTATCTCAGTTTCCCCAAACCTGACTGTGAGTTATGCTAGTAAAAATCACGCATATACTCAGACAGACAGACAGATGGACAGACAGACAGACAGACACACACACACACAAGTCAATTAATCTGAATTGATTGCTGCTCTGGAATCATATAGAAATGTTTTTTAACAGCCAACCATTGGAGGCATAGGATATTGGATCGTATGCATTTCATTCCAAATGTCACAGGTAAGGAGGAGAGCCATTTGTCATTGTATAAAACATTCTGAATTAACAATAAGGACTTGCCAAGGTTTGACTTCAGCTTGGCAAGCAGGTGCCTGTAGCAGAGTTGTGTTAGAAAAGAATTAAACCTCTTCTCTAAGGCCGGGCATCACAAAAGCTTTTAAGCTTCCTCTTTAGGACTGAAAGATTTTAAAGTAAACTCTAGATAAAGGCCAACGTGGAGAAATGTTCCTTTTAAGCCCACATTCAACCTTGTTGGTATGACTGATAAACGGCAACAAATCTGAGCAAAAGAAAGCTTGTGTGTGTGTGTTGTGGTTAGCCGGCAGCAGGTGCGGACGGCTGAAGAGAGTGAGGACTCAGATGAAAGGCCAGGACCATTAGAGAGTGGACTGCTGCCTTCAGAGATTTGGGGGCTGGCAGCAGCAATAAGGAGGTTCCCAAGGTGCGGATTGCTCGCAGGAAAGAGCAGCTGCAACAGCACGGGAGACTTGGGAGTAAGGCTGCAAGGTAATGGCTCTCCTTCAGGAAGATAAAAGCCAGCTGTGAAGCGAACGTTCTTTGCAGAAGGCAAAGACTTTTAGAACTCCAGCCTCGTGGACATTCCAGTATCCTGAGTTTGTATTTGAAGACTCTTGTATTGCAAATTATTTCTTGTCTGTTATCTTTTGGCAAGTCTCGCACAGTTTGGCAAGGCTTGTGCTTATCACAGCTAATTATTTTGTAAAAGCATTACAAAGTTTCTCTTCCTTTT
The DNA here is from genome assembly GCA_023653725.1 of Bungarus multicinctus. Lineage (NCBI taxonomy): Eukaryota > Metazoa > Chordata > Lepidosauria > Squamata > Elapidae > Bungarus > Bungarus multicinctus. Next base: position 176,826,865 of record CM042836.1, read on the forward strand.
GGATTGTGTTTGATTTGTTGGAAAAGGGCGTGGGTCAGAACAGTGTGCTTGTGTTGGGAGAAGAGGACACAACCAAACCATTCCAAATAGTACAAGGAGAAAAACCTACTCACAATTACAGGCAGTCCTTGACTTACAACAGTTTGTTGAGTGACTGTTTGAAGTTGCAATGGTGCTAAAATATATGTCCTACGATTGTTGTTCACCTTCACGACTGGTGCATGTGCATGATCACATGATCAAAATGCGGACACTTGGCCATTGGTTCATATTTATGATGGTTGCAGTGTCCCCGGGGGCCATATGATCCCCTTTTGCGACCTTCTGACAGGTCAGTGGGGTAGCCAGATTCACTTAACAACTCTGTTCCTAAATTAACAACTGCCGGGATTCTCTTAACAATTGTGACAAGAAAACTGGGGTTAAACTCACCTAACAAATGTCTCACTTACCAACAGAAATTTTGAGCTCAATTGTGGTCATATGTCAAGGACTACCTGTACCTAGAACTAAGGAGAAATTTCCTAACAGTGAGGAAAATTAACCCGTGGAACAACTTGCCTCCAGAAGTTGTGAGTGCTCCAATGCTGGGGTTTTTTAAGAAGAGACTGGAGAGTCTCTTGTCTAGAATGGTAAAGTTTAGTTTAGTTTAGTTTAGTTTAGTTTAGTTTATTGTCGCTGCACCTTGTACAATGAAATCAAGCACCATCTTCAGTGCACATCATGACCATGAAAATAAGCACAAACACATATCCTTCACACTCCACACATTGAATCGAAAACCTGCAACACTGCACCAACACTGCACTATATGGTAGAATTCAACAGAGCTACTGCCTGGGATAGAAGTTGTTTTTCAGCCTATTTGTCCTTTTTTTTATTGTCCAGTACCGTCTGTCAGATGGTAATAGTTAAAAAAAAAAAGGTGCCCAGGATCTTTGAGGGTGTTTTGAACTTTCTTAAGGCAGCAGGAGGTCTAAAGCTCTTCCAAAGAGGGGAGAGGGCAACCCATGATCTTCTGGGCAATGATGTTAACCCTCTGGAGTGCTTTCCTATCTGCCCCTGTGCAATTGGCAAACCATACAGAGGTGCAGTAAGTTAAGATACTCTCTATGGTGCAGTGGTTAGAAGATCACCAGCAGTTTTTCATTCAGTTGTTGTTTTCTGAGGGTCTCCTGCTTGAGCTGGGGGTTGGACTAGAAGACCGTCAGGGTCCCTTCCAACTTTGTTATTCTATTAAGTAGAATAGTCCTTGACTTATGACCACAATTAAGCGAATCTGGCTTTCCCATTTAATTTTGCATTTTAATCCTTCTAGCTCTGTCTTCACTCAGCTTTTGACCTGACCCACCTCTCTACACCAAACTTCAGTCTGCCTGGATCTTAACAATACGCCATATGCCTCAAATCCTGCAGCTCAAACCTCAGCTCAATGCAGTTTCCAAAATGGGGTTTTTGAAAATATATAAAGTATAAATAATAATGTCTATGGAGATTTTCAGTCATAGTTATCGCAAAGGTGTTTTTTTTTTCCAGAGGCAACTGTACTTTCTGGTTTTTCTTTGAAGACATTTTGCTTCTCAGCCAAGAAGCTTCTTCAGCTCTGACTGGATGGTGGGGAAGGGAAGGGTTTATATTCCTTGCAGACAGCTGGTCATTTGCATCCTTTAGCAAGAAGCTTCTTGGATGAGAAGTGAAACGGCTTCAAACAAAAACCTGGAAAGTCCAGTTGCATCTTGAAAAAGCACCTTTAGGATAGAAATAAGAATTAAAATGGGATTAGGGCAGTGGTGGAATTAAAAAAAATTACCACTGATTCTGTGGGCATGGCTTGGTGGGTGTGGTGTGGCTTGGTGGGTGTGGCAGAGGAAGGCTATACTGCAAAATCATCATTCCCTCCCAACCCCACTAACCTGCTTTCCAGCTCCATTCTCCTGTGCAGGGCAACCAAAGGAGACCCAGCTCATCAGCTGGGACTCAATTGGAGGCAGAGGATAGATGGGGTTGGCAGGGCCAGTCAGAGATGGGATTTGCCAGTTCTCCCAACTACTCAAAATTTCCACTTCTGGTTCTCCAGAACTGGTCAGAACCTGCTGAATACCACCTCTGGATTAGTTTATTAGATTTTTATACTGCCCCTCTCCCAAAAAAGGGACTCGGGGCGGTGTAAAACAGAATAGATAAAACAGAAACAGAATAAAGTTATAAAGTTAAAAACAATTTAAAATGATTAGTGGCCGAATATAAAATTAACAAGTATAAAAACTGATAAAAATTTTAAAATACCAAATTTAAAACCCTGCAAATGGTCAGCCAGATCTTCTCACAGCTTCACTTGCTGAGGATGCTGCATTGCGGCCTTTGCTTCTACCAAATTAAGCTGAGTACCAATTTCAAGAAAGAAGACATAAGACAAAGACGGTGACTCCAACTGGCATTGATTGCAATCTACAAGAGACACATCTTTGCAGGAACAGAAGTATTTGCTTATCCTTATCATATCAGAGGCCAGAAGTAAACAATCCAAGGATGTAGGAGGTGGGTGGTGGGTAGAGCGAAACGCCTTGAGTAGATCATTAGGATGTGCTACAGATCTTGTTTTCGTTCTCATGTTTCTTCCGGAGAAAAGCTTTCTCTTTCTAATGCATCACCAGAGGCAAGGATGAATCATCACGCTAGGATAATAACTTCCTACAAGAGTTGAGTCAACGGTAGCATTTTTTATCACACCAGGGCAAAATGTATTTCCCACTGTTGGAAACTACGATTCTCCTCTCTTCTAGGAAAACAACCCCCACCCTTTGTCAAGTAGGGCTATTAAAATAACTGGAACCAGCTTACTTTTCACAACAAAGGAAGGAGAAAATTATAGGCATGAGATACAGAGAAAAAACCCTACAAAGTAGCTAAGATCCTTTCCCATAGAAATCAAATATATAGCAAGCAAACAGCATAACAGGAAACTCAGGATATTGCAACCAGGTACAAACTGATAGCTACAAAGGATCAGGGAAAAACAGATTGGACTATAAAACAATTACTCCTACCAAGATCCCAGGAAGAGATCCCAAAGAGACAGGAATTCAACATACACAAATCAAAGATTCACACCTAGAAATCAAAGAACCTGAAGTGTATAAAAGAGAGGTCTTCCTACTCACTTATTAGATTAATCCTAGGAATGCTGTGAGATTTCTTTTTACCTGCCTTCCTATTAATAAACTGATTCTGCTGACCAAATCATTTTGCATTTCTCCCAGCCGGGAAATTTGAATCCACAAAAGGAAAGAACTTTGCCTATTCCTTAAAGGGCAAGATTTCTTATTTCCTTTCCTCACCACCACACACTCACAAAGAGATTCATAGAAGACAGTGATATTATTCACCTGTGGGAGGTTCCCCCTCCAAGTCTGATCCAGGATGGTGGTTGAATTCACTTGAAATAGAATATTTGTAGCTCGGGGTTGAAATGGGGGATCCTTGATACTCTTTGAGGTTGGTTGTTTTCTTGCAGACGTTTCAAGACTCAGCTTGGCAACATCAGCAGAGTTAGAAGAGAGTTGGGTTTGTAGCGGGGGGAAGGAGGAGGAGAAGGAGAATGGTAGGGTCCTTGGTGCTCTGTAAGCTTGGTGGTTTTCTTGCAGACATTTCATTACCCAACTAGGTAGTATCATCAATGCTGGAAGGGTGTGTGGTTTTGAGGAGGAGGAGGACGACAACGACAATGGGGTCCTTGGTTGTCTCTGAGTTTGGTTGTTTTCTAGCAGATGTTTCATGACCATAACATCAGCAGGGCTAGAAGGGAGTGGGGTTTGCAGGAAGGAGGAGGTGGAGGAAAAGGAGGAGGGCTATTAGTTCTTTGGTGCTCTGTAAGTTTGGTGGTTTTCTGGCAGACGTTTCAAAACCCAACTATGTAACTTCATCAGTGCTAGAAGGGAGTGGGGTTTGCTCTCTGTTTATATCCTAGCATCAGTGTTGCTGTTTATATCCTAGCATCAGTGTCTCCTTGATTAGGCTGTTGTTTACTGTCTGTTTGTTTGAGTTGGTAGTTTCTCACTTGGGGTGTTGTTTGCTTCTGGATTGTTAGTTTAGCATTAATCCTGGTGTTAGTCTCTGCTTATTCTAGGAGGTGTTTTGGTCTTTCTTTCTTTTTTAGCCTTTGGATTGTTTCTTTAGAATGGTATGTAGATGTTGCTTAGGAATAAAGTTTTAATCCTTTTATTCCCCTCACCATTTCATTGCCATGTTTGGTGACTTTAAAATTCCATTGTGATCCTCACTAGGCTGAATTAATACATTTCCAAACCACACCTCCATTCCTAAAATTCCTCCGGAAAGACAGCCAACTTCCCATCTTTCTGAATTAACAGCTTTTAGGCAACCAGATTTGGGATGTGAGACTGGAACAACATAGCACAAAATCCTGGACACTGAACTATAAACCAAGTTTATTCACTTTGTTGATTTGTATTTCCAAAGCATACCTATCCAGCTAGATTAATAAAGAGATCCTCCTGTTTTCCCAATTAATATTATTGATTAAATCTATGTAATGAGAAGGGATAGGATTTCAATCTGAGGCATGTTTGGAATAATTCAGTGTGGCTGAAAAAACATCACCCAGAGTTAATTATGCTATGGCTCATTAAGAAATGTTGACTTCAAAAAGCTTCCAGGGAATATGGGACTTTGCATCAAGATTTTTTTCAAAGGCAACCCTGATTTAAAGGCAATCCTGATTTCTCCTCTCTCTCTTTCTCTCTCCCTCCCTCCCTCTCTCTCTATGAGTGTGTGTGTATAAAGAGAGAGACAGAGAGAGACAGAGAGAGACAAATACAGCTGCATGCAGTATGTGTGTGTGTGTGTGCGGTTGTATTTCCTTGCTTCTAATCTGCAGACAATCTTAATCTCCAGATTAGCTAATGCAAAAATTACTATATTTTTCTTCCTTGCAAATAAAGACACAAAGATTTTTACAATCCATAGAGTAGGGTTTTTTTAACTTTGGAAACTTTTAAGATGGGTAAACTTCAACTTAACAATGGTTGCAGCATCCTGGGTTTATCCAGTTAGGTGGATAAAGATGCCAAATCCAGTCTAAATATCTATGCGACTAACTGTCATCATCATCATAATAAAAAAAACTTTAAAACTGAAAAGAGTGGGACTTCTTTTACTGGAATTGAAGATGGAATAGACTCATATAAGCAGAGAAGAATTTTGGTCCAGCATCTGCTATAATATCCTGGCTTGAATGTATGTAGAATAAACAAACAATAATAGCTTTCTTCTCTGGCAAGAGCTTATGGAGGCTCACTTGCTGATCTTCAGATAATGGAAGATTGTCATACGGTAAAATCAGAGTTGAGAAACATTTTTAGGATTGAGTCATGAGGCCCATCCCAGCCGAGATATTGTAAGCATGTTGAGTTTTGTCACAATTCCATGCCAGGGCTTTTTGCTGCTTGTTACCAACAAACATCAGTGCAGAACATCAATATCTTCATCTTCCAAATATCCTCATTGGCCATGAAGAGAGAGAGAAAAAAAACCACTTTTGTCTGGAGGGTAAATGGAAGAGGGGGAGAAGCTGGGTAAGTTGAGGCCAAGTACATGGTTTCATGTCTGGGAGGACATCAATTCATGCTTGCAGGTGCTCAACTCCTGAAGGAAGAGAAACTTGAGGCAAAGATTCCAGATGTTTTATGTGAAGGTCTCAAGAACTATTTGCATGTGCACCACAGCAGGAACGTGCAATCAACATCTGCTTTTAACTTATGGCTTGCGGTGGTTGACAAGATGATGTTAGATTCTGACCTCCCATGACCCCAAGTGGAAAGGAAATGCCCACACATTGGTATCTGCCATTCTTCTCTAGAAGGTGCACCACTGAGGATTCCAGGAAGCAACTAATGGCAATCAGCAGGAAAACTGCAACTCAACCCTGAGTTTGTTTTGACTTAAGCTGGAATAATAGGGAAGGTCTACATGAGCTTAGGAATCTCCTTCTCAGCCGTTCTTCTATGCCACACTTTTCTTAATACAGGCGGTCTTCGATTTACGACCACAATTTCCATTCCTAAGCAAGGGGGTTGTTAAATGAACCAGACCTGATCATCTTCTTTGCCATGGATGTTAAAGGAATCAGTGATCATGATGTATGGGGTCCTTGGTGCTATCTGAATTTGGTAGGTGGTTTTGCAGACATTTAATTACCAAACTAGGCAATATCATCAGTGCACTGATGAGATTACCTAATTTGGTAATGAAACATTTGTAAGAAAACCATGAAGCTCAGAGGACCCACAGTCGCCATCCTCCTCCTCTGATGAAGATGGTATTACCTAGTTCGGTAATTAAATATCTACAAGAAAGCCAGAGCGTCCTCCACCTCCTCCCTCTGTCTGAAAACTTCTCTACTTTCCAGCACTGATGCTGTTACCTAGCTGGCTCACTGAAACGTCTGCAAGGAAACCACCAAGCTCAGAAAGCACCAAGAACCCCACAATCTTCCTTCTTCAACCCTGAGCTATAAATATTCTATCAACAGCAAATTTGGCTTTGTTCATTCACTTCTAGGCAGGTGAAAACTCTTTCTTGCCCTTCACCTTTTCCAACCCACCTATTTGATCCATCCTCAGGGACTCACCCCAACCCACCTCTGGCCATCTTGGAGGGCTGCATGAAGAATCACCTGGACTTCCAAGACAACCCTTGCAATAGCGCGAGACAAAGACCAACTTTCCACCAACAGAGTTTCATACATCACTTCTCCAAAGTGTCGAGCAGAGATTTCTCTCTCCCTGTTTGAAATGTATCTCACATCTGTTTTTTTTTTCCCCCATCCCTGAAGGAGCTGCTATCGGGCTTCTCAATCTTGTTAAACAGCTTCCTTGTCTCTCTCCTTCTCTCCCTCTCTCTCTCTCTCTCACTTGCTTTCCATTTCTTCGCTGGCAATATTGTTGTTACAGATCTATGCGCGGAGTGCCACAATGCTCTCCCTGGTGGGTGGCAATGAATAATATATTCATTACTATTCAATGCGAATGCGCGTCAACAGAAGAAGCCAGAGGGGGAGATTCCCACAGGTCACCCAGGAATCACTTACTTCGTCGTTGCAACCCTCCGGCTCGTTATTACATTTGCAAGAGCTGTGCACAGAGAAAGGAAGGCGCTGATGCACACACCGAGTGATATAAAAGCATCGATTCCCTTTGCCACTGGACAGCTTGGAAGGCGTGTTGTCGTTGTTTTAAAGGATGGGCAGTCCTCGACACACAACCAGAATTGGATTTCCATCATAAGTCGGTGCAGTTGTAAAGCAAACCATCACATGACCAGACCCACATTTATGACTATTTTTACCGCAGGTGTTAAGCTAACCTGGAGAACTAGTTTGGTCTAGTGGTGACGGCACCAGCAAGAGACTATGAGTTCAAATCCTGACTTAGGCATGAAAGCTGGCTGAGTGACTTTTGGGCAATCATCAGGAGATGTTGAGTTCTAGTCCTGGTTTAGGTATGAAAACTGGCTGGGTGACTTTAGGTCAATCACCAGGAGATGGTGAGTTCTAGTCCTGGTTTAGGCAGGAAAACTGGCTGGGTGACTTTAGGTCAATCACCAGGAGATGGTGAGTTCTAGTCCTGGTTTAGGCAGGAAAACTGGCTGGGTGACTTTCTAGTCCTGACTTAGGCATGAAAACTAGCTGTGAAACATTGGACCAGTTGCTTTCTCTCAGGGCAGCCCTCCTTACAGGGTTGTTGTTATGGGGAAAAGGGGAAAAAGAAGTTGTATTGGATATGCACACTGCCTTGAGTCATTTGTAAAAATAATAAGGCAGGATATAAATAAACAGAAAATAAAAACTGAATCACCACGGTACTTACGTGAATCCTGTAGACATTTTTTCATTCTTTTTCTTTGCAATGTTGAACCATCCCAAATCAAGGATTTGGGGCTACCTCTGGTCTCTCCCTTGACTTGTCTTTAAACTACAATGCAAATTGGAAGGCCCTTTTTACTGGAACTGCAATCTGTGTTTCTATCCAAAAGCTCTAATTGAATTGGAGAATTCGTGTGCCACAATAAACGTGTCTAAATTAGCACTCTGAACTTGACCCACGTGGATTTGCCAAAATAAAGGAATTTTGCTCGCTGCTACACCGCCAGGATTTCCTGAAATTCTGCCTGCCAAGAAACTCCCCCCCTTCTCCTTTTCTAATCTAGAATTAGAGGCAGAGTTCCAACTTCGTAGCAAAAAGTGTAATTTCTTCAGCGAAGGGCAAAGAAAAATAAGCAAGGTTCTTTGCATTCTTTAAATTTTCTTTGCCTGGATTCAGGCTGGTCTTCTCTCTCTCTCTCTCTCTCTCTCTTTGGCTATCGAGAATATTTTTCAAGGAAGAAAACCACAGTAGGAAGCATGCTGGCCAGTTGGCACAATTCTGCTCTGCTCTGCCCAGAATGGATTTTTCAGCTTTAAATCTGTCCACCAACTTAAGCCTTCTGTTTCCTTTGACAAAGTAGGACTAGAAGGATATGAATCAAAGACTTAAGTACCTCGGCGTTTGGCATACTGAAATGGGGTCAATGCCAACCACACTTGGAGAAAAATTAAGCCAATACATTTCTTTAAAACAATTATGGACAACACGCTTTTTCACTTCAGCAATCCTCACCATGAAAAACTTGCTAGAACTGAGCATTTCTAAGTCAAAGAGGGACAGATTATAAATAGGCAGATTATTTTCCAAAGAGTAACTTCGGTGACCAAATAGCTGTTATTTAAAGAAGCGTTTCTCTGGAATTCATGCAAGCATCCATCTCGAGTTGGACAAAGGAGCTTTTCAAAGAATCCCTGTTTTGTGAATCTCTCCTTTCTTTGCTGCCCTTTGACTGCTGTTTGCAACCTTCCAAGACAGGTTTCAGAGAAGCAAAAGCAATGGGGGAAGCAAGATTGGCTTAACAGCCATATAAGAACCGCCTTACTTAGCAATTTTGATCTCAATTGTGGTTGTTAAGTCGAGAATTAAATGTATTGGGGAAAGGTCATGGCTCACAAGGAATAGAACACAACTTGCCCGTAGGACAGGGGTGTCAAATTCTATTTCATTGAGGGCTGCATCGGGGTTGTTTAACCTCAGGGGGCCAGGGTAGGCATGGCCAGCTAGATGTCACTCGTGTCAGGGAGTGCCTGGGGTGGCGCAAGTGCTCTACCAGTGAAAACGGGCTCCCGAGCTCCGTTTTTGGCTGAAAAGGCCTCCTGTAACCCTCTGCTAGCGAAAATGGAGCTCGGGTGGGCTGCATCAGAGATGGTATTCAGCAGGTTCTGACCAGTTCTGGAGAACCGGAAGTGGAAATTTTGATTAGTTCGGAGAATCGGCCAATTCTGTCTCTGACTGGCCCTGCCAACCCCACCTATTCTCTGCCTCCCATTGAGTCCCAGCTGATCGGATGGGTCTCTTTTGGTTGCCCTGCACAGGAGAACGGAGCTGGAAAGCAGATTAGTAGGATGGGGAGGGAATGGGGATTTTGCAGTATCCTTCCCCTGCTACTCTCACCAAACCACACCCACCAAGCCACGCCATGCCCACAGAACCCGTAGTAAAAAAATTTTGAATCCCACCACTGGGTTGCATGCTGGCAGAGGCACTGCGACCCGCAGACCTTCAGTTTGATACCCCTTCAGTTTAACACCCCTGCCGTAGGGATTGAACAGATCTGGATTCTCAAGTGCAAGTTGCAGATTAGAGTTTTGGCAAGTCCGGGGCAGACTGATCAGCAAATCAAAGCTGTGCTCATATCTAATGGGATTGATAACTGTTGGAAGAGCTCAACCATCTGGAGGCACCGTCAAAAAGCCAACAGATGTGCAAACCGTCTGAACAATTCTTTTTCATAGGCTTGGTTCACACGTTGTGTTTTTAGTCATCATTTGGTTTTATTTGCTTCTGGTTGCACATTGTCTGAACTCAGGCACTGTGTGTGTGTGTAAATCACAAGTGAAGATTTAGAGTGTGGTGGGAACCCAGCCAATTATTCAAATTATTCCATTAATGCCATATATAAAAGCTATGCCAAATGTGTCAATCCAGATTTGCTGTAAAACGCAAGTATATTAAGGGATCTAAAGTCAAGATACGTTTTTTTAAAAAAGCTATTTATTAAGACATGGAGTGGGGATTAGGACAGCAGAGTGTTTAATGAAGCCAGAAGAATAAAAGAAAAGAAAAAGGAAATTGCTTTCTCTTCTCCCTGCACACCACTTTGTCTGTCTAAACACTCTGTTAAAACCAAGCAAACATCCTAAAGAAAACAGCTGCCATCTGTATTAAGTGCAAGAAAACTGTAATAAAAACAAATTGGTGGTAGGAAACAGACTTTCAGAGAGAGAGAGAGAAACAGAAAGAGAGAGACAGAGAGAGAGAGAGAGAGATAGAAAGACAGACAGACAGACAGACAGAAAGAGATAGAGACAGAGAGAAAGACAGAGAGACAGAGATAGAGAGAAAGACAGAAAGAGACAGGCAGAGGGAGACAAAGAGAGAGCAGTTCTTTAGTCAACTGTCACTTTCAGATTCATAAATGTAATGAGTTTCTCAAGAGATGAGCTAGAGAAGCAAACTTGCAACACAGCTGTAAAAAAAGAAATGAAATAGCAATAACCCTTAAATTTATATACCGCTTCATGGTGCTTTACAGCCTTCTCTAAGAAGTTTACAGAGTCAGCGTATTGTCCCCAAGAATCTGGGTCCTCATTTTACTGACCTCGGAAGGATGGAAGGCTGAGTCAATCTTGAGCCAGTCAGGATTGAACTGCTGGCAACCGGCAGTCAGCAGAAATAGCCTGCAATACTGCACTCTAACCACAGTGCAGGTGACCTCAGCTCTTGAACAGGGTAGTGACTTTGCTTCAAAACCCACTACAAATGCATGATCCTGGAAAAAAGACATGGCTGTTTTAAAGAGGTGCAGTAGGTTGAATGCAAAGTGCTATGCACACACACACACACACACACACACACACACACCCTCCACTATAAAGAAGACTTGGTAGATGAAAGCATTACGGTCACAACTCAACATTCATTGCAAAGAAACCACTGGCTTTGCGTCCCCCATTCTTCTTGCAGACAAAATGTGAATGAGTTCCACACTTCACGCTATGCAAATATTGGTGTTAATTGTTCTCATATGAAAAACATATTATTTAAATCAGGATCCTCTTCAGATGTATTTTGGCACGTGTACAGGTGCTATATTTTGCCAGATGTGGGAGTAACAAGTGCAGTTTAATGCTTAACCATCTGCTTCTTTCCTTATTCTGTTGTGCTTTCCCCCCCCCCCCCCGCCCCATTATCTCAAGGGCCTTTTTTTAAATGATGCACTTCATTTTATCTCCTTTCAGACCTTAGCAAAACCAAACAACCCGAAGCAGCAATATAGGAAAAGAAAAAAAGGGAGGAAAGGCTTCTAAGAGGCAGAAAATGACATTTGCCTGGAGATAAAACAAATCGCTCAGAAGAAAGAGAGAGAATAAAGCAATATATTTATTCCTCTGTCTGAGAACGGGCATTTGATGTTTGTGACAGTTATAACTCAGGGCACACCAATCAAAACATCATGCCTGCGTCTAGCATGCAAAATGTGAAGTAACATTCTTCTTTTTTCAACTCTGTATCAGGTCTCCACTCGGGCACATGTGAAATAGAATAGACTACTGGTGCAGTGGTGGGATTCAAATCTTTTTACTACCAGTTTGGTGGGCGTGGCAGGGGAAGGATACTGCAAAATCCCCCTTCCCTCCCCATCCCACTAACCTGCTTTCCAGCTCCGTTCTCCTGTGCAGGGCAACCAAAGGAGACCCAGCTGATCAGCTGGGACTCAATGGGAGGCAGAGAAGAGATGGGGTTGGCAGGGCCAGTCAGAGGTGGGATTTGCCGGTTCTCCAAACTACTCAAAACTTCTGCTACCGGTTCTCCAGAACTGGTTGGAACCTGCTGAATGCCACCTCTGTAACCGTGAAAAATTGTAAAGGATGCTCTTTTTTCCTTGCATTTTTAACTATCAGGCAAGCTTGGTCTGGTGGTGAGGACAATATCAGGCTAGGAACCAGGAGACCGTGAGTTCTAGTTCCACCTCAGATATGAAAGGTGGCTGGGTGGACTTTGAGCCAATCACCAGAAGATGATGAATTTAGTCCCGCCTTAGGCATGAAAGTTGGTTGTGGGACTTTGGGCCAATCACCAGGAGATGGTAAGTTCTAGTCCCGACTTAGGCACAAAAGTGCCTAGGTCAGACTTCACCAACCTTTCTGGGTTGGTGGACTGGAGTGGGGGGATGGGGGAAAAGAGGGGATGGTTTTGTGGGAGGGGCAGGTGCATGTGGACTGCGTCCCACAGGTTGGGATCCTTGGGCTAGGTGACATTGGGCCAATCACCAGGAGACAGTGAGTCCTAGTCCTTCCTTAGGCATGAAGGCTGGCTGGGTGACTTTGAGCCATTACTAGGTGAGTTCTAGTCCCATCTTAGGCAGAAAGTCAGCTGAGGGACTTTGGGCCAATCATCAGAGACGGTGAATTCTAGTTCTGTCTTAGGCATGAAACCCAACTGGGTGACTTTGGGCCAGTCATTCTCTCTCAGCCCAACTCACTTCACAGAATTGTTGTTGCAGGGAAAATAGGAGGAGGAAGGTGTATTGGATACACCACCTTGAGTTATTTGTAATAATAATAATAAAGGCAGGATACATATAAATCAATTCATAAATGTCTACGATATACCATGAGAAAAATCAGAATAGACCCCAAGTTCAGCGTTCCACAACCTTTAAGGTCCCCTAAGTTCAAACCCACAAGTATTTCTCTCAAAGAAATCACTTAATCAACCTCTTTTCTTCCCCCTGAAGAAACACAGAAGATGATATAATTTTGCAACCCACTCAAGGGTTGGGTTCAACACGCTGTATTTACTGAACAAAAGCTTATTGAGTTAACCCAATGATATGGATTTGCCTGAATTTCAAATGAACCACACACACTGGCCTGGTTTCCATGACACGCCAAACCGCAATGAACTTGCCGTGCTGTGTGAATGCAGCCAAATTCGAACCAGGTCTTCTAGCTGTGGCCGTCTTTGTTCTCTTAATCCTATTCCTCTTTGGCCAACAGGAGAACAGTCGAAGTGGGGCATCTGCTTCAGATTAAGCCTTAATTCACTTAGTTTGCTTGTTTAACTAAGTTGAACTGCTCCTTTGATTAGTTCCATTTCAAGCAAAGTTTAATCAAACATCTGAAATAAACAAAATCAAACTGAACTAATTGGAGTAAATGGAGTCAAATTAGGGCCTCGTTAAGCACGTTAAAGCCAGGGACACAAAGCAAGGGGTTTTTGCCACGTTTTGTCACCTGTGGTACCGATTGAACATCCAAAATCAAGAAACCAGCATTACAACTCAGCATGCTTGCAACAGTATGGTCTACAACAGAGTGTTGTGTGTGGCCAGACTGATAGGCAATGGATAAAGAAAGAGCCCACCAAGAGGACAAATGGAAAGCCATCAAGGGGGACTGGGGTGACATGATAGCAGTCTTCCAATACAAAGAATTGGGGGTCAACCTATTCTCCCAAACACCTGAGCAGGACAAAATAAAGGATGGAACTTTGTCAAAGAGAGAAGCAACCTAGAATTAAGGAGAAGTTTCCTGACAGTGAGAACAACCAATCAGTGGAATAACTTGCCTCCAGAGGTTGTGAGTGCTCCATCAATTGAGATTTTCAAGAAGAGACTGGACAGCCATTTGTCTGTAATCAGGGTGGGATTCAGCCGGTTCAGACCGGTTCAGGCGAACTGGTAGTTCTGGGGATGAGTTGACCCCGTTCACCCGCCCCTGCCCTAGTCTGCCTATATTTTCATGTTTTGCAGCCTAGCTGATTCGCATGGCGCAGCGGATTGCCCGCTTCATCTGTTTTACTCACTGGGACTGCAGCAGAAGGTACGTTTTAGAGCTGAACATGAAGAGCGCAAAATGCGCATGAACAGGTTGTTACACTGGTTGAATCCCACCACTGTCTGGAATGGTATACAATCACCTATTTGAGTAGGGGTTGGACTAGCAGACCTCCAAGGTTTCTTCCAACACTTATTCTGGTTTCAGAACCACAGGCTTCTGATTCTGGGGCTCCCTGTCCCTGATCTACTGATGATTTGGGGGAACAAAACTTGTCTCAGAGCTGGCACTTCATGTATATGTAACCCTAGACAATCTTGACAGCTCCAAATACAAGACAGCTGCCCATGACAGATGACTCATGGTTTCCAAATTTGTTCTCTGTGAAAACAATTTGATTTTTTTTTTTAAAAAAAAGGTTGATTGTTCCTCTCCTCCACCCAGATGTCAGAGAAATTTACACCGTGGCCAGAGACAAGCATTGGTGAAGACCCAATGGTTTGGTTCAAAGTCAACCATTATCTACTGACAAAAGACAGAGAGAAATGTCAACAGTCTTTTGGCTTGAAGCAATCCCAGCTGCATGTAGCCCATCCAAGTAGGTTGCATGGAGTTCCTGGTTCTTGTCCATTAATAGAAAGCAATTAATTTCCCATTTATTGGGAACAAAAGGGCAGTCAAGAACCTGACCCACCTGCCTCTCGGAATGGATCTCGGCTGGCTCTAACACTCTCTCTTCTTTTGCAACCTTTTCAAGACCAATGAGAGCTTCTGACCCTAGTCATGTATTTATGCAGTGTGTTAATTAAGGCAATGGGGGATGGGGGAAAGCCATCCATTAATTGCATTCCAGGCTTGCTTCATGAAAAGACTGGTGTCAAAAGACAAAGATGGGCTCATTCGTCTATCCAAAGTAAGAAATTAGGGTAGAGAGAAAATGAACGTCAATGGAAGAGAATATTTGTAGCTCAAAGTTAAACTGTGGAGTCCTTGATGGCTTTCATACCTAAGGCAGGACTAGAACTCACCATCTCCCAATGATTGGCTGAAAGTCACCCAACCACTTCCATGCTAAGGCAGGACTAGAACTCACCATCTCCCGATGATTGGCTCAAAATCACCCAGCCACTTCTGTGCCTAAGGCAGGACTAGAACTCACCATCTCCCGATGATTGGCTCAAAGTCACCCAGCCACTTCCGTGCCTAAGGCAGGACTAGAACTCACCATCTCCTGGTGTTTGGCCCAAGGTCACCCAGCTGGCTTTCATGCCTAAGGCAGGACTAGAACTCATCATCTCCCAGTTCCTAGCTGGGCACCTTCACCACTAGACCAAAAGGCACATAAGAGAGCTGCGTACCTACAAGCTTTTATTAAGGAATTTGCCAATGAGACAATTGACTCCCTTCTTATTGATGGGCCTTAAGAAGCTCTTAACCTTGAGTCAGCTCTTAGCACTTCAAGGGGGGGAGATTGATATCCACGCTCTAGTCAGTGGCATCTGGTGTGCGTTTGTGTAATTGATGTCATAATACCATGCACAAAAATCCCAATTAAACACTGTTCTTTCTTGCAGGGATGACCTCCATCTTCCCCTCAAGTGGGGTGTTGCTAAAAACTTAGTTGGAAACTAAAGATGTAGAAAACACCTGGTTTGAAAGGCAGGAAAAGTGAGTGTGTGAAGGGTGAATTAAAAATGCTGACTTAGAGGTGAACTCCTACAGTAATATAAGACCTCGGCGTTCTGCGATTTGCTTGGCTGCCTTGCTACGTGTCGGAGACAGAGTACCATATTAAATAGCCTACTTAGAGGTAGCCTACTCAGAGGTGACCTATCTTTGACCCAATCCTCTGTCAAGCTCTGGTAGCCACCGGAGCCTCCAACGGGATCAGGCCTGAAGGAAGGCAGTTGAACTTCATCCGCAAGTGTTTCTGAGTTGGACACAACACACCACCTGCATCTGATCATGATCTCATTGACGCAGTAGGCATATGCTTGGAAGTTCTGTGATTTCCCCCCACCCGCCCCCCCCTCCCGGTAAAAAAAAAAAAAAGAGAGAATGCGAATGACCAGCTGTCTGCAAGGAATATAAATCCTTCTCATCTCCACCACCCAGTCAGAGCTGAAAAAGCTTTTTGGATGAGAAGCAAAATGTTTTAAAAGAAAAAAGAAGGAAGTCCAGTTGCCTCTTGGAAAAAAAGAGCCCCTTTTGAGACAACCAAGGCCTGGATGACTGAGAATCTCTACAGATTTTTAGCTGTGCATTTGGGATGAACCCCTTTGAAATGTTGTGGGAGTAGGAATGGATTTCCAGAGGGGGGTGAAAAAAATTGCAGACTACAGGAACCAGGTGACCCTGAGGACACAGATAAACTTCCAAGTGGCCTCAAGAGCCCTCTAAAAGGATGCAAATGACCAGCTGTCGGCAAGGAGTATAAATCCTTCCATTACTCACATCCTGTTAGAGCTAAAGAAGCTCCTTGGATGAGAAGTGAAACGTCTTCAAAGAAAAAAACCAGAAAGTCCAGTTGCCTCTTGAAAAAAAGCACTTTTGGAACAACCATGGCCTGGATGACTGAGAATCTCCCTAGACAAGTCTCCCCGTTGCCCTCCAGCGGTTCAGCCACTGGCATTTGGTGTTAGAGCACTAAACTGCTAATGTCACGCTGTCGACATTAGCAGTTTCATGGTGATACTTTTCTAAAGTGTGTTGGAGCACCTGAGAACTGATGCTCCTTGTCAAATTAAACCACAACAGGCAGTGCGCTGCCAACTCTTGGCACGAGCTCTGTGGCAAAAGACAGGGATTTGTTTGAGAAGGAATTGGCTGCAGCAGCAAACCAGAAAGAATTCCTCACTGCTAAGCAGTTATTCCCACTTGCAAATTAAGAATGGATGGGAGCCAGGCTTGGCTGCATTGCAAGGAAATGCATTCCCATCAAGACTGCAGGGCACGGGGTAAGAAGCTAAACAGGCTTTGCTTACAAAAAGAGGACTGGGGGCCCCCCTCCATTTTGGTCCCCTACATCTCAAATCAGTGTATGACTTCATATCTTGTGAATGGGTTGGCATAATAGAGATGTGCAGCCAGCCTGATTTGGCCCTGCTTACTCAGATAACTCCCAGGATAATTAAGAGCGATAGACTTTCTAAGCAAACATGAAAAGAGGTGCCAAATATGGTGGGGAGAACCCCTGATTTTTAGCCTTAGGGGCTGGGGTAGCTCTGGGATCCACAGAAAGGAGGTTCAGAGCTATGACTCTGGGCCCAGTTGCTTCTCCTTGGGATAAAGTCAACTGCTGCATTCTCTCTTTATGGATATTTCCATTAGCAGAAAAGAAAGCGTTGTCATCCAATTAATTATTCATCGCAACTTATGCACTCAGCTCCAGCAGTTAAATTTCTTCCTTCCTCCCCCACCTCTCTCCAACAGACATTTGATTTACAAATCTGTTGCTGGGATTCAAAAGTAATTCTACAGGCACAGGGTCGTTTGGGATAAATGCATAAATGCAGGGTAATGATAAGCTAAAACGGTACTTGGTGAGGTCTCGGGCAGGGCAACAAAAATCAATTGAATTGGACATTTAAAAAATAATAATACAGCTTGGAAGCCTGATTCAATTAGAAGACCAGCTGTTCCCTGGATATCTTGGTGTTCTTTACAAACGGAGTAACAACATGATCATCCTGCAATTCGTGATTGGTCCGTAATTGTCGGGAGCATTTTTCCTATTGACAGACTGATTACTTTGATCTAGTATTTGTTTCATTTAGTAGATTGTTTAAGCTTGCCTTTATTATTTTGATGAAGAAAGGGAGCAAATATATTTCCTTACACCTACTATTTTCCCCATAACAACAACTCTGTGAGGTCACCAAGTTGGCTTTCATGCCTAAGGTGGGACTGGAATACACCGTCTTTCTGGTGATTGGCCCAAAGTCAACTAGTCACCTTTCCTGTCTAATGTGGAACTAGAACTCACCGTCTCCTGGTAATTGGCCCAAAATCATCCAGACATTTTCATATCTAACATGGGACTACAACTCATCATCTCCTGGTGATTGGCCCAAAGTCATCCAGCTGTTTTTCATTACTAATGTGAGATTAGAACTCACCATCTCCTGATGATTGGCCCAGAATTATCCAGACATTTTCATTCCTAAAATGGGACTAGAACCCAGATCCCTCTCTCTCACCCACCCAATCCACCTCGCTATGTAGTCTTGCCCTAAAATGATTTTGAAACTTGAATTGGATATGAGCAATTTTCTGAATGGATTTGAAGTTCTAATTCTCATCAGTTTAGTGTCTGAAAGATCCAAACAAGATCAAGGTTAATTTGCATAAAGGAGCTTTGTTCAGGGGTGAAAAATGTTTTTCCTAAAACTTGATGACTTTATATTGTCTTCTGTCCTCTTCCAAGTGCAAAGCCAGGCCTTCTAAATCACCAAACGGTTTTGGTCCAGCATAAACTAAAAGCCCCTGCAACCAGGAAGCATGAAAAATTGGGTTAATTATGGAAATGCTGACCCTTATACGTAAGCTGCTCTCCCGCATGCAGCTCCAATGCTTTACAAGATTAAGAGGGCTCCAATTTAGTGGCACGTGGCAGGAAATAATAAATAAGAAATGCGGGGGGGGGATCCATCAAGCTCAATTGAGCTTTGTGTAATGTGCTCGTGACATAACCAATATTAATTCTGCTAATCCATTACAGGCTACCCATGCGTTTCAAGACAACACATGTCAAATTGAAGATACGCTATCAAAGTGGACCCTCATCTTAGATGACACCCAAGTTCAGGAAGCCAGTAGGCAGAGTTAATCCAGCTCCTTAATACATCTATAGTCAATCAGACAGAAGTCACCATTTGGGTAAGAGAAAGAGAGAGACCTGAAAAAAGGGCTAGAGAATGATCAAATAAGAGACAACATAGCTCATAGCTGCATAACAGGCAGAGAAAGAGGCTCTGAAGAGACTCTCCCTAGTTACTCAGACTGTAAAGGCGAGGGTGAGAGATTTGTACTTTCAGATTTGCAAACTTCTGTTAATGTAGCCTTACAGTAAAATAGAGTTTCACAAATATTACGCTTTAGAAAGTATGGCCACACTTGGAATATTGCATCCAGTTTTGGTCACCATGATATAAAAAAGGATGTTGAGACTCTGGAAAGAGTGCAGAGAAGAGCAACCAAGATGATGAGGGGACTGGAGGCTAAAACATATGAAGAATGGTTGCAGGAACTGGGTATGGCTAGTTTAATGAAAAGAAGGACTGAGGGAAACATGAGAGCAGTGTTCCAATATTTGAGGGACTGCCACAAAGAAGAGGGGACCAACCTATCCTCCAAAGCTCCAGGAGGCAGGATAAAAAGCAGTGGCTGAAAACTAATCAAGGAGAGAAGCAACTACTGTAGAACTAAGGAGAAATTTCCCAATGGTGAGAACAACCAACCAGTGGAACGGCTTGCCTTTGGAGGTTATGGGTGCCCCATCACTGGAGGCAAGAAGAGACTGGACAGCCATTTGTCTGAAATGGGATAGATTCTTCTGCTTGATGAGGGGGTTGGACTATATGAACTCCAAGGTCCCTTCCAACTCTGTTATTCTATGTTCTAGGATTAGTTCATGTGATCTGTTTCCTGTCTAGTCTACCTGGGAAGCATGACAGATGCTTATAGGAAAACCTGCCTTTAACGGTAAGGAACATCTACCTCAATTAGACTGTTAAAGGGAAGCCTCACTGTGTGAAAAATACATTTTCAATTAATCATGCAGTGAACCAAGGTCAAACGTGAGTCCTACTTCTCTCTGTCCTAGCCTAGTTATCAGATTTGATGGGAGGATAAAAGGAAGAGGTAGAGGAGAGATTGTTTAAAGACCTAGGAAGCACAAACATGGAAATACAGGTTTATGCAAATGTGTCAAACCCAGGGTGGCATTTGGTCCAGAAGATGTGTGCAGCCAAGGGGAAAAAAACACACACACACACTCATACACACACTTGATTGTATTTCATTTGAATATAAATGCCTTGGAATGGACATCAATTAATGCAATACAGCGAATATGGCTGGGCACTTCGTCTCGCCTTGTTTTCTCATTCCAAATTGCAATTCAGGAGCCAATGGAGCAAGAGGGACTGCAGATTGTGAAGTATGATACAACAGGACAATGAGTCACCTTATTCAGTCCTGCTCTAATAAACCTCCCCCTCTCCCCCCAAAAAGCTAAAAGTGCCACTTTTTGTCCCAGCAATGGTGGTGCATCTGGGACACAATGGTGAAACAGTAGGGGTGCTTTACTTCCTTGAACTTGAAGGAAGCCAGTTCTAGATCTTTTTGGAGGGGGCATTTTCCCAGAGAGGTCCAGAGTTTCTGCTCCATCTTTATCAAGGTGGTAAGTCCACACCTAGAGTACTGCAGCCAGTTTTGGTCATCATACTATAAAAAAGATGTTGAGACTCTAGAAAGAGTGCAGAAAAGACCAACCAAGATGATGAGAGGACTGGAGGTTAAAACATATGAAGAACGGTTGCAGGAACTGGGCATGGCTGGTTTAGCGAAGAGAAGGACCAGGGGAGACAGAATAGCAGTCTTCCAATATTTGAGGGGCTGCCCCAAGGCACCTGAAGGCCAGATAAGGAACAATGGATGGAAACTGATCAAGGAGAGATTCAACCTGGAAATAAGGAGGAATTTCCTGACAGTGAGAACAATCAACCAACAGAACAGAAGTTGCCTTTAGAAGTTGTGGGAGCTTCATCACTGGAGGCTTTCAAGAAGAGATTGGACTGCCATCTTACATCAGAAATGGTGTAGGGTCTCCTGCTTGGGCAGTGGTTGGATTAGATGACTTACAAGGTCCCTTCCAATTCTGTTATTCTGTATCTATCTGATGATGATGATGATGATAATGATGAAGAAGGTAATGGTGAACGAATCTTACCCAATCTGAGCAACATCAACTCCAGAATTCCCCAGTCACTGCCGAGAATTGTGGGAACCAAAGTTCAAACCTTTGAAAATATTGCAGATGAGAAAGTGCACCTCTTTTTCTGACCAAGTTGCTCCTTTCATCCTTGAATTTGTACTCTTAGGCGTCTTCCGGCCTCTGGACAGCCCCCACCCTCCACAACACACAAAATTGGTGACGTGAAATTCTTAAAAGATGCAATGAATATTCAGAGCTCGGGAGAGAAATTACAGTTATTTGAAACTGACAAAGCCTGACTCACCACCATTAACAAGCCTGTGTAATTATCGCACAAGGATGCTTCAGGGAAAAAGATCGTCTTAACACAGGAACTAGACACTTTGCCGAGTACAACAATCAAAACTTTTAAGGAGAGGAAGGAGATATTATTTCTTAAAAAAAAAAAAAAGTAATGAAGGAAAAAGGAGCACTATTTAGCAGTATTTCAACTTGCAGATTCTTTTTTCTTTTTTTTCCAAAAGGTAATTGGGATCCGTTCGAGGGGGGCGGAGAATGTTCCAAAGTGTTTCCATGAAATCTTTTTCTTTTCTCCCCCCCCCCCTTTCTATTTTTTCCATCTCATGGCCTCGGGAAGCAGATGCCAAAACCACAAACAAAGCTGAAATCCAATTACAGTGGAATATTCTGAAGCCTCTCTCTCCATCTGTAATTGGTTAGCCTGTTTAAACATGCAAAGTGATTTCGCTCGCAAACGCACGCACGCACGCACAATGCTCTTGCTTTTCCACCCAGAGGATGTTTCAGAATTAGAAACGTGGGTTAGCTATGGTCCTGCCCTGCCTTCTTTTAAAGGTCTCGAAATGGAACGCGCCAGTCCTCAACAGAACTGAGCTGAAGTGAAGAGCCTTCTTTCATATCCATCTCTATAAATCTTGAGTTCTTGGCCTATGACTGAAGTTGAGCCCGAAAATTTCTGTCGCTCAGAGAGACAGTTGTTAAGTGAATTTTGCTCCATTTTATGACCTTTCTCACTACAGGTGTTAAGTTATTCAGTACACATATAGATTGGGTGAAACCAGACTTAATAGCAGGAATTGTGAAAGGGATCTTGGAGTCTTAGTGGACAACCAGCTAAATATGAATCAGTGGTGTTGCAGCAGCAGCCGAAAAAGCCAATGCAATCCTAGGCTGTATTAACAGAAGAATACAATCAAGGGAGGTACTGAGACCACTCTATAAAGCCTTATTAAGACCACACCTAGAGTATTGCATCCAGTTTGGGTCACCACACTATAAAAAAGATGTTGAGACTCTAGAAAGAGTGCAGAGAAGAGCAACCAGGATGATGAGGGGACCGGAGGCTAAAAGATATGATGAACGGTTGCAGGAACTGGGCCTGGCTAGTCTAGGGAAGAGAAGGACCAGGGGAGACGGAATATCAGTCTTCCAATATTTGAGGAGCTGCCACAGGGAGGAGGAGGGGGTCAAGCTGTTTTCCAAGGCACCCAAAGGCCAACAAGGAATAATGGATGGAAACTGATCAAGGAGAGATTCAACCTGGAAACTTCTTGACAGTGAGAATAATCAACGAACGTAACAGAATTTGCCTTCAGAAGCTGTGGGAGCTTCATCCCTGGAGGCTGGACTGAGAAATGGTGTAGAGTTTCCTGCTTGAGTGGGGGGGTTGGACTAGATGATTTAAAAGATCCTTTCCAACTCTGTTAATCTGTTAGTCACATGGTTGTTAAGTGAATTTGGCTTCCCCATTGACTTTGCTTGTCAAGAGGTTGCAAAAGAAGATCCTGGGAGCTTGCAACTGTCATAAATATGAGTCAGTTGCCAAGCATCTGAATTTTGATCACGTGACCATAGGGGTGTTGCAATGGTCATAAGTGTGAAAAACAGTCATATGTCACTTTTTTCAGTGTTGTTGTAACTCCAAACGGTCATTAAACAAATTCTTGTAAGCTGAGGACAACCTGTATTTTTAAAATGTTAAGATGAAAGATAAAAACCAGCAAGAACTAATATTTGGAATAAGAAATATAAAAAAAAAGAACGGAAACTAAAGCGCAGAAAAGAAACATAATTCTTTTACAGCAGTGATGTATAAATGTAGATTATCCCCTTACTCTATAGTTACATTACTCATTTATTTTTCTGTAATTTATTTTTTTCCTTCTCATTATCAAAAACTCTGCATCATAATTTCATATTTTTTCAGTTTCACTCAAAAAGTAAAGGTTCGAATCGGAACTTGAGCAGAGGGCTGGACTAGAAGACCTCTCAGGTCCCTCCCAGCTCTATTATATTCTTATTCTATTCTAAATGGGGCCTAGATAATGTCCTGTCTTTAAATAAAGTGATCAATTTGGCCATCACAGTAAGTTCCATCATCTTTAACAATCCATTCTTCCATTGTGCATATAATATTCTTCTTGCAGTTGTCATATATGAAAACAAAACTCCATAGTTTCACCCACCCATCTGCTTATCCATCAGTCCCAAAAGAAAATTCTTTGGTTTCAGGGTCTCTGGAGATTTCCACCAACTTTTTATGCCCACTAAAACAGAGCCCAACCACTGCAAAATTTTGACCCTCAAGGTTCTTATCCTCCAGTCTGCTCGCCTAACACAACCGTGAAGGTTGAAATGAGGATTTTTAAAATGTTCTCCTTCAAAAACCTTCTGTATTGATTGCATGGACAAAAAAACATTAACAGAGACGTGCACTACTAGGCAGTGAGACAGCTGGTAATTCCTTCAGCACCTGTCTGTCACTCAAAAAATGGCTTAGGCTGAAGGACTGTGAAGAGAGCAGAGCCAATAATGTTTTCATGGCTCCCTGGAAGCTGAAGAGCCATAAAGTAAAAATGCCTAACGGTGTCCTCATTTTCCACATCCACTCGAAAAGAAATTCTTCTGAGGTTATCTCCAGGTCAATGTACATCAGCAGGATTGACAAGATGGTGCAGACCAGATATTTTGGACCGGTTCCATCAGAAGCAACTGGATTATGAAACTTGAACCTTGTGGCCATCAGATTCTTCTTGACGTGTAATGTAGGGTGAAGAAGTTCCCAGACTGCAATCCTCAAAGTCAAAATTGGGGCATCAACAGGGAAGTTCTCAGCCTCTCAAGTCTTTTGATTTGCAAGAGGGGGTGGTTTCCTCAGGCTATCTTCCCTTGAATTGCTGTCAGCACCCCAATGCAAGTGAAGAACTGCACATGGTTGAAAAGAAGGGTGTCGTGTCATCACACTATTTTCTCTGGTGCCTCTTCCTGCCTCTGAGATGATAGAGAGGTGGGCCTCTTTGAAGGGTGTATGGAAAGGAGAATCAGAATCAGAATAGAGCCGCAAGGAATCTTGGAGGTCTTCTAGTCCAGCCCTTTGCTCAAGCAGGAGATCCTGTACTGTTGCAGACAAATGACTGTCCAGTCTCTTTGGAAAAACCTCCAGTGATGAAGAACGCACAACATCTGAAGGCAAACTATTCCACTAGTTAATTGTCCTCACTGTTAGGAAGTTTCTCCTAAATTCCAGGTTGCTTCTCTCCTTGATTAGTTTCCATCCATTGTTTCTTGACCTGCCTTCTCGTACTTTGGAAAATAAGTTGAGCAGGTTCAGAGGTATTTCTCGAGAAAAGTACTCTACTCCTCCACTCACGATAGTATTCCCTCTGCCTCCAGGCTTGAAGTTTTGGGCCTGGACAATCTGGAACTGCGCTGCCTGCAGTCTGATTTAAGCATAGTACACAAAATTGTCTGTTGCAATGTATTACCTGTCAACAACTTCTTCAGCCTCACAATAATACATGGGCAAACAACCATACAAACTCGAGGTAAACTGCTCCAAACTCGATTGCAGAATATATGACTTCAGCAACAGAGTGATCAATGCTGGAACTCCCTACCCGACTCCATTGTCACAGCCTCGAACCACCACAGCTTCAACCTCAAACTGTCTACCGTGGACCTCACCCCATTCCTAAAAGGTCCTTAAAGGGGCCGTGCATAAGTGCACCAGTGTGCCTACCGCCCCTGTCTTACTGTCCCTGTTTATCTGTATTTACTCCCTTTGTTCTTGTTTATGTTCATACTTCTCCTTGTTATCTTGTACATGTTTGACAAATAAATGGAATACCTTCTTTGTGGCAGTCCTTCAAATACTGGAACATTGCTATCATGTCGCTTCTAATTCTTCTTTTCTCTAGACTAGCCAAACCCAAATCCTGCAACCGTTCTTCATATGTTTTAGCCTCCAGGCCTTTAATCATCTTAATTGCTCTTCTTTGCACTTTTTCCAAAGTCTTTTTCCAAACATCTTTTTTGTAATGTGGTGTCCAGAATTTAGGATGAAGGGGGCGGGCAAGCAACTGGGTGAAGGAAAAGTAGTTTCCTATGCTTGTTGTTGGCCAGCTGCATTGTAGAGCAATGTTCCTTGATCTTGACACTGTTCAGATGGCTGGGTTTTAACTCCTGGAATTCCCCAGCCAGCATGTGGTAGAATATGGTAGTGTAACCTGAGCTGCCAAAGGACACTGGGGCTTTGCAGGGTGAAAGGCACAGGGTCAATTCTTGGCATCTTCAATAGGAAAAGTCTTGTACATCTGTAGAGTAGTTGCCAGCCAGCCAGCCAGCATGGGATGAGATGGGCCAAGATCAAGACTAATGTTGGTCTAAGATTGCCTCTGCTCCTCAAACTGCTAGGGGTTTTGCATTGTCTGCAACATACATTTAGAATAGAATAGAATACTTTATTGGCCAAGTGTGATTGGACACACAAGGAATTTGGCTTGGTGTAAATACTTTCAATATACATAAAGAAAAGATACATTCATTAAGAATCAAGAATCATAACGTACAACACTTAATGATGGTCATAGGGTACAATCAACAGTCAAATCATATTAGGAAACAGTCAGTATAAATCATAAGGATACAAGGGACAAAGTTACAGTCCTACAATCACAAGTGGGAGAGGATGGGTGATAAGGAGTGATGAGAAGATTAGTAGTAATAGTAGTGCAGACTTTGTAATAGTTGAACAGTGTTGAGGGAATTATTTGTTTAGAGAGTGATGGCTTTCGGGGAAAAACTGTTCTTGTGTCTAATTGTTCTGATATGCAGTGCTCTATAGCGTCGTTTTGAGGGAAGGAGTTGAAATATAATGAAACATATATTTATTTTATTTTATCCTGCCATTATTATTTTTGTAAATAAATCAAGGCGATGAACATACCTAATATTCCTTCTTCCTCCCCAACAACAATAACCCTGTGAGATGGGTTGGGCTGAGAGAGAGGAACGAGCCCAAGATGCACCCAATTGGCTTTCATGTCTAAGGTGGGATTAAAACTCACTGTCTCCTGATGATTGATCGAAAGTCACCCAGCCAGCTTTCATGTCTAAGGCAGGACTAGAACTCACATTCCCCTGTGGTTGACCCAAAGTCACCCAAGTGGTTTTCATGTCCAAGGCGGGGCTATAACTCATTGACTCCTGGTGATTGGCCCAAAGTCACCCAGCTGGTTTTCATGCCTAAAGAGGAATTAGAATTCCCAGTCTCCTGGTGATTGGCTCAAAGTCACCTAGCGGCTTTCATGTCTAAGACAAGCCTAGAGCTCCCAATCTCCTGATGATTGGCCCAAAGTCACTCAACTAGCTTTTATGCGGCCAGACTAGAACTCATTGACTCCTGGTGACAATTGCTGGATTCATTTAACTACTGTGGCAAGGAAGTTCGTAAAATGGGACAAAACTCGTTTAACAACTGTCTCATTTAGTAACAGAAATTTTGGGTTCAGCTGTGGTGGTAAGTTAAGAACTACCTGTATTTCCTTTTGATTAGCAGTGCGGTCCCAGAGGGAGGGATTTATCACAGAAGGAGGGGCAGGAATAATGGGAGCCACAGTGGCACAGTGGTTGGAATGTGGTATTGCAGGCTACTTCTGCTGACTGCTGGCTGCCTGCAATTTGGCAGTTCAAATCTCACATTCAAACCTCCAGGTTGACTCAGCCTTCCGTCCTTCTGAGGTTGGTAAAATGAGGACCGAGATTGTTGTGGGAAATAAGCTGACTCTGTAAACCGCTTAGAGAGCGGCTGTAAAACACTGGGAAGCGGTATATAAGTCTAAGTGCTATTGCTATTATCAGGTTTATCCCACCTGCAAGGAGATGAACAAAGCCCGCAGCTTGGATACTTTGGGAGGGGAGTCAGAAGGGGCCATGCTTGACTGCTCTCTAATAAGGAAGAGGCTGGAGGGGCGGAGATGTGAATCAGCATGGTTCACTTCCCCATGTAATCAGTCAAGTTCAAAACACACAGCTGTAGCGACCAGGAGGCATTTGAACTGCAGTATAACATAGCAGCAGCAGCTGGCAGAACCCGTGTTTGGAGAGACTGTCCCTGGAGAATGGGGGGAGGGGGCAGTGGGGCCACAAAGGCAGGAAATCATGAAGTCAGCAATTTAATGGCTGAGCTGAGAAAGTGGATGGACAGGGAAGGGGGAAGAGGGGGGAAAAACAGAGGCAGGAGAAAAGAGGAGGGGGAAGCGTACGGAAGAAGGGTTTTTTTAAAAAAAAATTCATTGGGTTTGCCTCTGAATGCAAACTAAGCAAATATCAAGATTTGTTTGTTTATTAGATTTCTTTAAAATCCTGCTTTTGTTAGTGGATAAGTAACTCAGGTGGGTGAACCTTTGTAAAGCTCCTTCATCTTCATCTTTTTAACCATAACAACAATCCTGGGAGTAAGGTTGATGAGAGACAGATAGGCAGGCAGGCAGACAGAGACAGAAAGAGAGACAGAGAGAAAGTCAGAGAGATAGACAGACAGAGATAGACAGAGACAGAGAGAAAGAGAAAGAGTGGGAGGGAGGGAGAGAGAAAGAGAGATTGGTCCAAAATCATCCAGTCCTGCCCAAAGAGGGCCTAAAACTCACCTCCTACTGGTGATTGACCCAAAGTCACCCAGTTGGCTTTCATGCCTAAGGTAGAACTAGAACTCACTGTCTCCTGGTGATTGGGCTAAAACCACCCAGCCGGCTTTCATTCCAAAGGTGGGACTAGAGCTCACTATTTCTTGATTTCTAGGCCAGTATCTTAACTGTTTATATTCATGCCTGGTCTTCTATTGATGATCCAAGGAATGACTGGGGCAAAAAAAAAAGTCAAAGCAAAAAGTGCACTTATGATGTTACCCAGTTGGGTAATGAAATGTCTGCAAGAAAACAACCAAACACAGAAAGCACCAAGGACCCTATAAACTCAATTTGTAGCCATGCAAAGAATTGCTGTTTGAGGCACAAGTCATTTGAAGAGTAGATCCCCAAATCCACAATTCCTGAAGACAGAAAACAGACTTTCTCCAGGCAAAACCTGTGTTGATAGACAAGGAAATAATTGCGCTCTTTTGTACCCGTTGTGTTATTCAACAATTGGTTGGCACTCAGCTTGGGGCCTGCTGTCGAGTTCATTGTTGTTTTTATCTAGGATGATCAGATGGAGACAAGTGCCTTTTGTGT
This sequence comes from Bungarus multicinctus, assembly GCA_023653725.1. NCBI lineage: Eukaryota > Metazoa > Chordata > Lepidosauria > Squamata > Elapidae > Bungarus > Bungarus multicinctus. Next base: position 176,855,276 of record CM042836.1, read on the forward strand.
TCAACACACAGACTATGTTGGCCTCAACACTCACATAGAACCAGTGGCCGATTCCTACAATCAAAGGGAACTTTGCAACTTGTTCCAAAGGTACTTTTTCAAGAGGCAACGGGACTTTCTGGTTTTACTTTGAAGATGTTTCGTTTCTCATCTAAGAAGCTTCTTCAGCTGAAGAAGAGCTGAGAGCTGAAGAAGCTTCTCGGATGAGAAATGAAATGTTTTCAAAAAAAAAACATAAAGTTCAGTTGCCTCTTGAAAAAAAGAACTTTTGGGACAACAATGACCTGGATGACTGAAAATCTCCACAGACTTTGATAGTCGTTCCACAAAACTCTTGAGTCCTGAATTGTTCATGCTAGGGCCAGATCCTAGGGGCTATAAATCAGAAATGATGTAAAGAAATTGCACAAAACAAGAAATTATAGGGAAAAGATGCATTATAGTTCCACAGGGCAACCTTCAATTTGGGGCTGTATAAATCCATTGTCCATGCTTTTACGAATAATAAGATTCTGGAAAGAAACTTGCCTGTCCTTTTTTTTGACTAGAAAACCAGATCATCTCCCAAAAATTAATCTCTTAGCCTGGTGGTGCTCTCTGAGCTTGGTTGTTGGCTTGCAGACATTTTGTTACCCAACTAGGTAACATCATCAGTGCAGCGGAGTGCAGGGTTTGCAAGCCAAAAACCAGATCTAGAGAGCAACAATTACTTCACGGATCAACCCTGAGCTACAGGTATTCTCTACCATATTTGATGTGTGTCAGAAAAAGGGCAATGAAGACATAGACAGGTAGACCTCAATTTATGACTACGATTGAGCCGCACATTTTTGCTACTGAGCGAGACATTTGTTAAGTGAGGTTTGCCCCGTTTTACAACTTTTCTTGACATGGCTGTTAAGTGAATAACTGCAATTGTTAACTTAGTAACGGTTATTAAGTGAATCTGGCTTCCCCATGGACTTTGCTCGTTAGACGGTTGCAAAAGGGGATCACGTGACCCTGGGACATGGCAACTGTCATAAATGTAAGTCAGTTGTTGAGAATTACGACTGTAAATTACGTGACCATGCTGCAAATGGTCATTAGTGTGAAAAACGGTGATAGATCCCTTTGTAACTTTGGTCACTAAATGGATTGTTGTAAGTTGAGAACTGCCTGTATTTAGATCTCCCCTGATCCATTCTAAGGGCACCTTCTTCTTTTACAACCCATGATGAGATTTCAACAACGTTTAGCACAGCCTTATTGTGGAAGCCCATTAAGAACAACTGATCAGCTGTTTGGCAAAGTAAGACTGGGAATAAGAGAATAAGAGGACTGTGTAGTTAGTCTAATGGGATAAATTGGTTAGCATCTCTCACTTGTTTTAGAGGGAGGCCAAGTGAACATGGGGGAATAAATACAAAGCTCTGAGATGCATAGATTCATAATTGATGGTCGCTTGCTATAATAAATACAATTTAATAGGCTAAGCGTCAGATGGTTGGGAGTGGAAGCCTAAATCCCATGGAAGCCTAAATCCCATTGAGATGGCTACGAGGATGCTCTTGATCTCAGCACCACAGCAGAAATTGGAAATGTTCCCTTGTTGTGAAAAGCTAAGAATATTTCATGAAAGGTGTTAGGGAGAAAACCTCAGGATGTCCCAAAAGGGCCACCAGCAAAAATGATCCCTCTACTCAGCCACGTAACCACTGGTGGGGTATGCCTTTCAGACTGTGTGAACAACGGACCTGCGATTTCTGTCAATCAGAAATAACCAAAGTGATGATGACTGATGGGTGATTGGAATTACTACTAGGTAGGGGCAACCATGGACCAGGTTAGGAGATCAGGTTAAGGACACCTTAGCAGAAAATCCCAAAGGGGCTTTTTTCAAAAGGCAACTGGACTTTTTTTTCCCTTGAACATGTTTTGTTTCCCATCCAAGAAGCATCTTCAGTACAGACTGAAGAACTCAAGATGCTTCTTGGGCGAAAACCTCAGTCGGTTAGGACAGGGATAGGGAACCTTGGCTCTTTTGTCACTTATGGACTTCAACTCCCAGAATTCCTGAGTGAGCCATAAAAGGTTCCCCATCCCTGACCTACTGGTTTTTCAGTTGTGGGGGAAATCAATTTTTGACTGGAATGGGATTGTTTGATATACAAATGTAGGACATATAAAGAATATATAAAGAATATGTCCTACATTTGTATATTAAACAGTCCCATTCCAGTCAAAAATTGATTTCCCCCACAACTGAAAAACCAGTAGGCCAAGGATGGGGAACCTTTTATGGCTCACTCAGGAATTCTGGGAGTTGAAGTCCATAAGTGATAAAAGAGCCAAGGTTCCCTACCCCTGGGTTAGGAGATCAGGTTAAGGACACCTTAGCAGAAAATCCCAAAGGGGCATTTTAAAAAGGCAACTAGATTTTGTTTTTCCCTGAAGACGTTTCGCTTCTCACCCAAGAAGCTTCTTCAGTTCTTCAGTCAGAACTCAAGATGCTTCTTGGATGTGAAGTGGAACATCTTCAAGGAATAACAAAGAAAGTCCAGTTGCCTCCTTGAAAAAGCACCTTTGGGACAACCATGAATTGGAGGACTGAGCATAGACACTTAGCAGAAAATATGTGATGCCTAGCTCTGTTCTCAGCAGAAAGGAAAAGGGGAACAGTGGGGAACAGAAAGGAAACGTGGGGGGGGTTGGTGGGGGCAATAGCAAGAAACTATTAAGTGCCTCATTGAACCTAACAGAAAGGCTGGTCCTGCTCTTTTCTGTAATTATATCTCAGCTTTCTTCCGGTGACTTCTCCTCCATACTTTGCCGTATTTTACAGGCCATCATTTGAACACGTCCATCTGCTCCCTTATCATTTTCTCCAATGGGCAACAACTCATTATGAGATGGAACACATCCAGGGGAAGGCAACAGACAGGACGATGGGTCCAGAGACCAAGCTGGGTGTGATGACCCGTACTGTCTCAAAAATAACACAAAAACTAAAACATGAATCAAGGTCTTGCAATGCCTTCAACTTAACTTCGCTGTTTTATTAGTCACAGTTTAAATTCCAAAATTAGATCATGAAGCAAAAGTAAAACCAGAAACAAACCGTACTGACGAGAGTTCCAAGGCAAACTAAGATAATTAATCACACATTCCAGGAAGATAACCGGGGAGAGTCCATGGGAAGAATGCCAACAAAGATAAAGCTCATCCAAGGAAAAACACTAATTTGACTTCAGCATCTGTGAACACGCAGTTACAAACTCTTATACCGAACTCACAGCTGCAACCCATGAGGAGGATCAGTAGACCACTCTTTTCCCTGATCCTCTCCTCCCTGCGTGCCCTAGGATGGATAGGGGATGGGCCTGGATCCTCCTCTGATTGCTCAGATGCCCTTCCCCAACCTCCTCCACCACCTCTGGAGCCACACTCCCACTCCCTGTTGGCTGTTCCTCCTCTTCCTCAGAGTCGGTCTCCACCAGGGGCATGACACTGGGTGTGTTTAGCCTGAAGAAGCAATGTTATAGAGACCAGGGAGAAGAATATCTTCTGGTCTTCAGAAGGCTATCTTAGCAGAATAACAGAGTTGGAAAGCACCTTGGAAGTCTTCTAGTCCAAACCCTATAAAATTTCAGACAAATGGTTGTCCAATTTCTTTTTGAAAACCTCCACCTACAACTTCTGGAGGCAAGTTGTCCCACTGATTAATTGTTCTTGCTGTCAAGAAATTTCTCCTTAGGTCCAGGTTGCTTCTCTCCTTGATTAAGTTTCCATCTGTGGCTTCCTGTCCTGCTTTCAGGTGCTTTGGAGAATAGTTTGAAGCCCTGTTTCAAAATCCAGCTATTGTACCCTGTAGTAGCAAAGTTCTCATCGTTCTATTGTTTATATTTTATGACCTGCTCTACCTCAAAGGGCTGACATTCTCTTTAAACTGGGTCACAATGAATCAGAAAGATATCATGTTGGCACAAGGTACCAAACAGCTCACTCCGATAGTGGTTGCCTCTTTTACATTAGAGCTTTCTAAGGAAAGCCTTATAGGGACGCAGTAGCTCAGTGGCTAAGATGCTGAGCTTGTCGATCAGAAAGGTCAGCAGCAGTTCGGTAGTTCGAATCCCTGGCACTGCATAATGGAGTGAGCTCCTGTTCCTTGTCCCAGCTTCTGCCAACTTAGCAGTTCGAAAGCATGTAAAAAATGCAAGTAGAAAAATAGGGACCCCTTTGGTGGGAAGGTAACAGCGTTCCATGCACCTTTGAAGGCGTTTAGTCCTGCCGGCCACATGACCACGGAGACGTCTTTGGACAGCGCTGGCTCTTCGGCTTTGAAAAGGAGATGCGCACCGCCCCCTAGAGCCAGGAACGACTAGCACAGATGTGTGAGGGCAACCTTTAGCTTTACCTAAGGGAAGTTTAGGAGGAGGCTATTAATCAAGGATGCTTACAACAACAACGGTTGGTTCTTTGAGGTCTCCCCCCCCCCCCGCATCTACAATTCTTTAGAGAGGAGCTTTTTATGTTGCTCAGAAAGTGTGTAAACCCTGGATTTCGGCTTTATCCTGGGCATTTATTCTATAAATCCCATCTCTTGTACAAAACTGTTGGCATCACATCAAAATCCCCAAGGTTAGGCACTGAAAAAATGCTTTGAAGTACATTATATCATAATGGGCTCAGTTGCATTTTGACACATTTTGTTAGTTTAATATATAGGAAGGGAGGGAGGCAGCTGAAGTACAACTGTATTGTGCCGAATTACATCATAAGCATGATAGGCTGTCCTGGGAGACAGGTACAAATCGACTCGCCAAAAGGAAGGAGAGGAAATAAGCAACAGAGACTTTCCCACAAATGAAATAATGGCTTTCATGTTTAATAAAAATATTATCTCGTGGGCTTTGTCCAGCCACTTCTGCCTTCAGCCTAGCTACTTCAGGCAGACCGCAAAGATGCTTCTCCTTTGAATCATCGGGGGAACCGGAATGAATATTGAGCGCTCAGGGGAGGGAGGTTCGAAGTATTCACTTATTTATTTTTGAGGCTTTTAAAGAAAAGGCAGAAGAATTGGGGAAGGGGTGGGGAAGACAGGAGACATAAATCTAGACTTGAGACTTGTAGCTAAAAGAATTGTGGGGCTGTGTTGGTTCCAGGGATGGGGGAAATTGCTCCAATCTGGTTTCTACTCCATTTCTGGTTTAAAATCCTACTCAATCAATCACCTTTTAAGGTTGTATATCCTGGGTTGTATAAACAGAGGCACAGAATGAAGATGAAGTACATGAAGTATTAATACTGCTTTAAAAAAAAACCCTAGTTAAGACTACACCTACAATACTGCAATTAATTTTGGTCACCATACTACAAAAAAGATGTTGAGACTTTGGAAAACCCTAGTTTCCAGAGAAGAGGAACTAAGATGATCAAAGGTCTGGAGACTAAACCATAGGAAGAACGACTGCAGGTTTTGGGTCTGGCTAGTCTAAGAAAAGAAGAAATAGGGGTGACGTGATAACAGCATTCCAGTATTTGTGGGGCTGCCCCAAAGAAAGGGAGGGTCAAATTATTATCCAAAGCACCAGAAGGGCAAGAAAAGAAACAATGGAGAGTAACTAAGGGGAGAAGTAACCTGGAATTAAGGAAAAGCTTCATAACAGTGAGGACAATTGACCAGTGGAACAGCTGGCCTCCAGAAATTGTGGGCAGTCCAACATCGGATGTTTTTAAGAAAAGTCTAGAAAGTCACGTATCTGAAATATTATAGGTTCTCCTGCTTTAGCAGGGGGCTGGACTAGAAGACCTCCAAGGTCTCTTCCAGCTCATTCATTGTATTGCTAAGATTTTACTGTAAAGTCTGTACAAAAAGGGCCTTGGTGGTGCAGGCTCTTAATCATCTAGCACTTAGTGCAAGCTGCCTGCAATTAGTGCAGGTTCGAATCCCACCAGGCTCAAGGTTGACTCAGCCTTCCATCCTCTCGGGGTAGGTAAATTGAGGACCCAAGTTTGTTGGGGGCAATAAGCTGACTTTGTAAAAATGCCGCTTGGGGGGGCCAAAAAAGCCCTACTAATAAGCAGGCATATACAATGGAATGAAAGCTATTGCTGAGCACTTAGCATGGTGCTCCATAGACTGTAAGCCGCCCTGAGTCTCCGGAGAAGGGCGGCATATAAATGTAATTAAAAAAAAAAAAGCTGCTGGTATTTTTATGGGCCTTTCTTCTAACTATGGGCCCATTTTATATAACCTGGCCTTACGGCCACATTTCTGGAATCCTTTTGAATGGTATATATTTTTTGACCATGGTGCTTTTTTCACTAACAAACTTTCAGTAAATAAACTTTACTGAAGAAAAGTGAGTTAGGACTGTTTTATTGAGAAGTATACTAAGTTCTAATGATAATAAATACAAGATGGTGGTGTTGAGATAATTCCCGTTAGGAGAATGAGTCCACACAGGGAGACGTAGTGAGAGTAATGTTGAATAACACCACACACAGCACACAGCTACACTGTATAGTAAAATGTAAGTTTTACTTCCAGTAAATGGTTAAGCAAAGTCAAACAAACAGTCCAAGTCATACATGGTTATAGCAGTCTATCCTGGTTTATATATTTCCAACCCAACTGTTAGGTTATTTACATTCCTAACAGGTGGCATGTATTTTGTTTCCAAAATATGAATTTTTTGAGTCAAACTTACAGGTATTCCTTGATTTAACCACCACTTGTTCAGCTGCTGTTGGAAGTTAAAATGGCATTGAGAAAAAAAGTGACTTAGAACTGGTCCTCACACATAATATCTCTACAGGTATGGGATCAAAATTTGTAACCATCATAATATACCTGCTTCCCGAGTCCCAGGATCATATGGTCACTATTTGTGATCTTCCCAGCCAGCTTCCAACAGCAACTGTCATAAATATGAGTCAGTAGCCAAGTGTCTGAATTTTGAACATGTGACCATGGGGATGCTATAAGTGTGAAAAAGAGTCCTAACTCACTTTTTTTCAGTGCCACTGTAACTTTGAATGGCCACTAAATGAACTGCTGTAAGTTGAGGACCGCCTGCAGGGTTGGGATTCTACTGGTTTGGATGGGTTCTATAGAACTGGTTGTTATGATTCTGCGCAGTTTGGAGAACCGGCAAATCGTGCCCCTGGCTGGCCATGCCCCTCTCCACTCATCCTGCCCCTCCCTGCCCAGTCAGTCCTTATCGTGCATGCGCAACATTGCACACATGCCTGACATCATTGACTGCGTTGTTCCCTGCCCAGTCACTCCTTAAGGTATTTCTTTTTGCCCCTCTCGATGATCAGCTGTTCCTATGATTCCCCTCACTTACTTACTGCTTCATCCAGGAGGCTTCCCTGAGGCCCAGGAAAGCACCCCCCACCCCTCTCCATTTTTTGTCTTCCTGTGCCCCAGGGAAACTTCTTGGGAGCAAAAACACCCCCAGGAGGCTTTCCTGAGGCCCAGAAGGTCCAAAAAATGGGGTTTTGCTGCAAGAAAAAAAGCCGCACTCACCCAGTCACATGGCCACACCCACCTAGCCATGCCTACCTAGCCATGCCCACAGAACCGGTTGTTACAATATTTGAATCCCACCCCTGACCGCCTATATAAAGACAAGCCCACTCAGGGTGGAATGGGGCACTGGAAAGTCCAGCTTCTTCCCCATAGCTTTAAGGAAACCATCCAAAAGGTAGCATGCTATGATTGGAAAAGGTCTATCAGGTGGACATTGTCAAGCACCAGGGAAATCAGGAGATTCAGGAAGTTCAAATGAGGATAAATGTTTATGGCAAGCTTAAGCTCTCTACAAGAATCTGAACTACTAACAGTCAAAGAGAAATTAGCAGGTGATAAGAAGGAACTCGAGATTAGTTGGACTTAGATCTCTTGTGGGCGTGACTCATGGCTGACGATGCATTTGACCCCTCCCTCGGACTCAGCCTGGTCATCACCTACATCCACATAAATTTAATAAGGGAAATGGAAATGGGATCGACCTATTAGCTAGCCTTGTTTCCTCTATCACGGGATACAGGGGGAAAAGAGAGGAATCTCTGCTTCCATAGGCATAAAAACCCAAACAGGAACTTCTCTCTATATTTCATAATCTGGATGATTCAGTAATTACGCAGCTGAGCATCAAAGCTATTCAGTGTGAACAACTGAAGGGCCATTGACGAGATCATAGCCTCTTTATTCAAGATTAATTCATCTGTCTTTCAGCTCAAGCAGCCTGGAGAGCTTCACACCACTCCAGCGCTTTCAAAGAGCCATTCTCAAGCTTGCCCATCAAAAAAAGCTGGATTTACAAGAACAAAGGCCAAGCCCATCAAGTCCTTCATGCAGTGGGGTAGGATAGGGTGCCCCCCCTCCACCAAAATGGAAAGCTGAAGACAAGATTGGCTGAATTAACACAGAGGGAAAGAATCAAGATCACATGAGATGTTAGTACTGCTTTATAAGGCCTTGTTAAGGCCACACTTGGAATCTTGCTTCCAGTTTTGGTCACCACGTTATAACAAAAAGATGTTGAGACCCGGGAAAGAGTGCAGAGAAGAACAACAAAGATGATTAGGGGATTGGAGGCTAAAACATATGAAGAAGGGTTGCAGAATTGGGTTATGTCTAGTTTAATGAAAAGAAGGACTAGTGATGATGTGATAGCAGTGTTCCAATATTTGAAGAGCTGCCACAAAAGTGGGTTGGATGTCGATCCATTCTCCAGAGCACCTGAGGGCAGGACAAGAAGCAATGCATGGAAACTAATCAACAGAGAGAAGCAACCTAAAATTAAGGAGAAATTTCATGACAGTGAGAACAAATAGCCAGTGGAAGGTTTACGTCCAGAAGGTTCTCAATCAATGGAGGTTTTTAAGAAGAGGTTGAAAAATGTATAGGGTCTATTCTTCAGCAGAGGATTAGACTAGAAGACTTCTAAGGCCTCTTCCAACTCTGTTATTCTGTTAAGATGAGGCACAGAGGAGTATAAGGCAAAGCATCTCTCTCTCTCTTTCTCTCTCTCTCTCTCCCTCCCTCTCTCCCTCCCTCCCTCTCTCCAATCTCCTCTCTCTCTTTGTGTGGCATTCACACATTGCACTAAGCCTTCATCTTACCATCTCCAGCAACCCTCTTCACCACAATGGGTGAATGCTGCCAATTCTGGCTTCTTTCACCCCCAAGACTGACATATTGCTCAATGTGGGAAGCCAACTGCCTGTCTCTCTTTCTCCTCCTAAGTTTCCACTTTTCCTTCCATTTTTGAGAATGCAAAAAAAGAAAAAGGAGAAAGAACAGGAGCCTTGAATTTAATTAGGCATGAAATCAGGGGAGGGATTCAAATTTTTAACAACCGAGTTCTGTGGGCGTGGCTTAGGTGGTAGGCGTGGCTTGGTGGTCATGTGACTGGGTGGACATGGCTTGGTGGTCATGTGTGGCCAACTCAATATCACTCACATCGAGGCATGCATCTCCTCGCCTGGCCTCTCATGACTGTGGGGATGCTGCAACAGTCGTAAGTGTGAAAAATGGTCATAAGTCACTTTTTTCAGTGCCACTGTAACTTTGAATGGTCACTCCACACAAGCAAAGTACCAGCAAAGGAGGGTAAAAAAACTCCAGAGAAGTTCCTGAGACAGGAAGTCTAGTCCTGCCAAGAATGTAATAAGGGTTAACGGAGAGGAAGTTTCTGTAAGCAACACCAGAATGTTTCCTTCCTGCCTTCCTTACAGGATTAGGCCAGTAATTTCTTCTAACAACCAGTTCTCCGAACTGCTTAGAATGTTAACAACCGCTTCTAGCAAATAGGTGCGAACTGTAGAATCCCATCCCTGCATGAAATTCAATGCAGCTTGACTCTTAAGGCCAAGGTTATCCACAGGCTTTCCAGAATTGCACTCTTGGCTTTTAGTAAGGCTCCCTATTTGTAAGCCCCTCTTATTTTCTATTACGTTTGGATTTTAGCTTTTGTGCTGGCAATTCTTCCTTGATTCTGCACTGTTCGTGAATGTGTTCTACGCTTGTTTCTCTTGACTGAAGCTCACACGTAACAAAGCATATACAACCCAAAGCAAAACAGAAATATTTTATTCATACAATACATTTCCAAGTCCTCCCCCTCCCCCTCCCCCCTCTCTCTCTTTTGCATTATTTCACTGGGTTTGACAACGACTTTCTGCTGCAAAGGAACCATTGTCTCTCTCTCGATGCCACCAAATGTAACATCTGCAAATCCCCCCCCTTTTTTTGCAGATCCAGCTCCTATTGAACACAGCTGAGGCTATATATCATTGTAGTGTTTTTTCTCAGTCAACCACAAATACAGCTTAGAAACCATGATGAGAAAAAAATCCTAGCAAGATTTTGGCACACTAACTCCTTAAACTAGAGAGCAGATCCCTCTTTAAGGCTTCCAAAATACCCGAAGCCAATCCTTAATTCTTTTAGAATTGGGGCAAAATTGCCACAAGCTAAGTCTTCCTTGGAAACAAGTGGCGGAAAAAGAAATCACGAGATTTGTGGTTGCAGAAAACAGGCAGTTCAAGGAACACCACTAGTTCAAGCTCTGCTTTTATGGTGGCTTGAAAAAAGTTAGATAAGCTTCATCCTCCTTTGCAAAGACATGTTTTCTGTCCAAAATTAATGAATTCAGAAGCATTTCCAAGCCTGCGGCTGTACAGAAAAAGTGTGTGGAAGTGTCAGAAAGAAACACACACACACACACACACACAGACACAACACCTGACATAATTCATATCCGCATTTCCTTCGCTTCCAGCATCTGCTGGCTTGTTCCTAAAACAGCTTCATTAAGGCAACTTTTGAAAATTAAAAATGTAACATACAGTACCTTCATTTATCAGAATTCTCCTTCCCTTGCTCTTCCTTCTACTCATTCTTTTTCTTAATGGGGCCTTAAAAGTTGGACTTTAGTGGAAATATCAGCGAATGCATTCAGGCTCTGAAGAAAAAAAGAGAGAAGGCAGCCTGTAAGGAGAATGAAACCATATGCAAGGGTCCTCTTTGTGGACTTCAGTTCAGCATTCAATACCAATTCCAGACACTCTTCTAAGTAAATTAAACCAACTAGCAGTACCTGAACACACTTGTAAGTAGATCATAAGCTTCCTAACAGACAGGAAGCAGCAGGTGGAAGCTAGGCAGAATCACATCCGATACCTGTACAATTAGCACAGGGTCCCCCCAAGGTTGTGTGCTATCTCCACTTCTCTTCTCCCTATATACCAATGACTGCATCTCAAACGATCCACTGTTAAAATACTGAAGTTTGCTGATGACACAACAGTGATTAGTTTCATTCGAAACAACAATGAATCTGCATACAGACAGGAGGTTATACAACTTGCCTTGTGGTGTAACTGGAACAATCTGGAACTGAACACACTCAAAACCGTAGAAATGGTGGTAGACTTTAGAAGAAACCCTCCCATACTACCACCTCTTACAATACTAGATAACACAGTATCAACAGTGGAGACCTTCAAATTTCTAGGTTCTACTATATCACATGACCTAAAATGGACACCTAACATCAAAAACATCATAAAAAAGCACAACAAAGAATGTTCTTTCTACGCCAATTCAGAAAGCTCAAAGTGCCCAAGGAGCTGCTGATCCAGTTCTACAGAGGAATTATTGAGTCTGCTGTCATCTGCACCTCTATAACTGTCTGGTTTGATTCTGCAACCCAACAGGACAGACACAGACTTCAGAGGATAATTAGGACTGCAGAAAAAACCATTACTATCCACCTGCCTTCAATCAATGACCTATATACTTCACGAGTCAAAAAGAGGGCTATGAAAATATTTACAGACCCCTCACATCCCGGACATAAACTGTTTCAACTCCTTCCTTCAAAATGACACTATAGAGCATTGCACACCAGAACAACTAGACACAAGGACAGTTTTTTTTCCAAATGCCATCACTCTGCTAAACAAATAATTCCCTCAACACTGTCCAACTATTTACAAAGTGGACATTACTATTACTGTTAATCTTCTCATCATTCCTTTTCACTCATCCCCTCCCACTTGTGATTGTAGGATTGTAACTTTGTTGCTTGTATCCTTACAATATTGACTGTTTCCTAGTATGATTTGATTGTTGATTGTACCCTATCATTAAGTGTTGTACGTTATTAACGAATGTATCTTTTCTTTTATGTATACTGAGAGTATTTACACCAAGACAAATTCCTTGTGTGTCCAATCACACTTGGCCAATAAAGAATTCTATTCTATTCTAAATGCAGGGTCTACAACCACCATATTGTACTTTACTTTTTATTGGCTATTTAAGTTTCTATAAAATTAGATGTTAATCAAAGCCCATCCCAACTAACCACATTACTGAAGAGCAGAAAAACTGGGAGAGGGGGAGAGATTGCAACAGGCTCCCTATAAATAAATCATGTTCTTTGTTACCAAGGTTAAACATGGTAGAAACTAACCTAGAACTAAGGAGTAACTTCCTGGGAGTTGGAACAATTAATCAGTGGAACAACTTATTTCCTTCCAGAAGTTGTTGGTGCCCCATCACTGGATGTTTTCAAGAAGAGATTAGACAGCAATTTGTCCATAATGGTGCATGGTCTCCTGCTTGAGCAAGGGGCTGGATTAGTAAACTCTGTTCCAACTTTGTTATTCTAAGATGAAACTACCTAGGAGGCTTAACCGAGTTAAGTTAAAACCCAACATTTTCATTTGCACCAAGAAGCTAAGCTTCATTAACGTTTTTCTTGTATAAATTCTTGGGTAACTTCAATCCATCCAACTTTTCAGAATAACAGAATAAAAGAATTCGAAGGGACCTTGGAAGTTCTAGTCATTTAAACCCCCTCTCTCTTCCCTCTCTTTTTCTATCCTCCCATCAAATCTGATAACTAGGCTAGGACAGAGAGAAGTAGGGCTCACGTTTGACCTTGGTTCACTGCATGATTAATTGAAAAATTTATTTTTCGCAGTGAGGTTTCCCTTTAACAGACTAATTGAGGGGAGATGTTCATTAACGCTGAAGGCAGGTTTTCCTATAAGCACCTGTCATGCTTCCCAGGTAGACTAGACAGGAAACAGATCACATGAACTAATCCTAAAACATAGAATAACAGAGTTGGAAGAGACCTTGGAGTTAATATAGTCCAACCCCCACATCAAGCAGAAGAATCTATCCCATTTCAGACAAATGGCTGTCCAGTCTCTTCTTGAATGCCTCCAGTGATGGGGCACCCATCACTTCCAAAGGCAAGCCATTCCACTGGCTGGTTTTTCTCACCATTAGGAAATTTCTCCTTAGTTCTAGGTTGCTTCTCTCCCTGGTTAGTTTCCATCTGTTGCTTCTTATCCTGCCTCCTGGTGCTTTGGAAAACAGGTTGATCCCCTCTTCTTTGTGGCAGCCCCTCAAATATTGGAACAGTGGTCTCATGTCACCTCTTGATTCACTGGGAATCAAGCTGGTGTGATTGCTTGAACAAACCATGTTTAGAATAAAACATTCCAGGGTACCATATGAGAAGCTAGGTTGGCTCTAGGTGGGTATAGTGCCCATTTTCTATCTTTCATAGCATCTTCCTTGCATTTGATCCCCCTGCAAACATACATGTCTTTACATCCAGATTTAAAACAAAATCTCTAAATTAATCGGTACTTTTGAAATAATCTTTTGGTTTTCCTGATATTCGCCTCGGGTTCCTATTTCTATGGTGAGAAACGCATCAATGCTCATTTAAGTCTTGTTAGCAAAATAATCCCTTCCCTAGAAATGCGGCTGCTGTTCCTTTTTGCAAATGATGTGATGTCCTACTTTTGTGTTCACCCCTTCCCACCTTTGTTTTCAACTTTTAACTATCAGGTTGTTTCCATAATTAAATATTTATCTTGGCTTTTCCTTCAGTGTCATGGAAACACTGGCTAACAATCAAACAGGAAAACAGTGAAGCAGCTTTTATGTTTCCTTTTTTTTTACAAAAATCAGTACTTAATTCTATTGTATTTTCAATGAGATTGTCTGGCAGGAGGAAGGATGGATTCCACAGACATACTGTATAACCTAGCAGCTCTTCTGATACAGACAGTCCTAGATTTGTAACCATTTGTTTAGAGACCATTTGAAGTTACAATGGCAGCAGAAAAAAGTGGCTTATAATCATTTTTCAAACTTATGACCCTTGCCGCACCCCTGTGATCAGATAACAGATAATCAGAGTTGGAAGGGACCTTGTAGGTCATCTAGTCCAACCCCCTGCCCAAGTGGGAGACCCTACACCATTTCTGTCAAATGGCAGTCCAGTCTCTTCTTGAAGGTCTCAGGTGATGGTGCTCCCACAACTTCCGAGGGCAAGCTGTTCCATTGGTTGATTGTTCTCACTGTCAGAAAGTTTCTCCTTATTTCCAGGTTGAATCTCTCCTTGGTCAGTTTCCATCCATTGTTCCTTGTCTGGCCTTCAGGTGCCTTGGAAAACAGTTTGACCCTTTCCACCTCTCTCTGGCAGCCCCTGAGATACTGGAAGACTGCGCTCCTGTCTCCCCTGGTCCTTCTCTTCCCTAGACTAGCCAAGCCCGGTTCCTGTAACCGTTCATTGTGTGTTTTAGTCTCCAGTCCCCTAATCATCCTGGTTGCTCTTCTCTGTACTTTTTCTAGAGTCTCAACATCTTTTTTATAGTGTGGTGACCAAAAGTGGATGCAGTACTCTAGGTATAGTCTTACTAAGGCTTTATAGAGTGGTATTAGTACCTCACTTGATCTTGATTGTAACCCTGTGTTAATGCAACTTAGGATTCCATTGGCTTCTTTTGGCTGCTGCAAACTGCTGGCTCATATTTAGCATATTCACCCATTTCACGTGATCAAAATTCAGATGCTTGGCAACTGGCATGTACTTATGATGCTTGCCGTGTTCTGGGCTCATGAGATCCCCTTTTGAGACCTCCTGATCAGCAAAGTCAATGGGGAAGCCAAATTTGCTTAACAACCATGTTATTAACCTAACAACTGCAGTGATTCACTTAATAACTGTGGCAAATAAGATCATGAAATGGGGCAAAACTCACTTAACAACTGTCTTGCTTAGCAACTGATATTTTGGACTTGGTTGTGGTTGTAACTCGATGAGTACTTGTTTTTTTGGAACTTTGTTTAGAATTCAATAATGGGTTGCTTCCCCTTCTGACATCCCCAACAATAATAAAGGGGAAGAGCTATTGTGCTACTTAGGCTTGCCATAGAGCAAGACAATTTACTGCATTGATGATGTTACTTAGTTTGGTAATGAAATGTCTGCAAGAAAATAACTAAGCTTGCAAGCACCAAGGACCCTGCAAGGCAATTTTATGTTGTTCCTTTAAGAGATATTAGCATAAAGATGGCATCCATGGTTTTTTTGTTTGTTTGTTGAATTGGACCGAGTGAGGTTTGCATGGAGAAGAACAAGAGAAAAATTATTTCCCATCAATCATTGTTGGTCCTTTATGTCTGCAAACTCACCACTTCATATTGGACAAAAAGAAGGCAAGTCTAGAACAGGCGTCTCCAACCTTGGCCACTTTAAGCCTGGCGGACTTCAACTCCTAGAATCCCCCAGCCAGCTGCTGGCTAGGGAATTCTGGGAGTTGAAGTCCGCCAGGCTTAAAGTGGCCAAGGTTGGAGATCCCTGTTCTAGAATGGAGCATCCTCAGGGAGTCTGAGTGCTGGTTTAGTCAACAAATCATGATCCAACAAGCCACGATTCAACAAACCACAGCTTAACACTGGGCACGATCCCAATCTTGGGACTCAACTATTCAGAGAAGCATCAAAGCAATTAGCCAAAGATCCTGATCATTAGACAGCGACAGGGGATCCACAAGAGATCATGTAGCAGGAGGGGAATTTAAAAAAACTGATTTCTTTTTCGCAAAGCCCAACCGACTTTGATAAAACATCTCTTTGACGCATGTCACACTTTCTTCAAGTAATCCCGGGGGCAATTTATTTCAAGCACAAAACTGATTAAAAAGCTGCTCTTTGCATCATATTGCTTTTCCCCAGAAGGGAATAGCCTGATCAGGATGGATGGGTGGATGGAGGAAACAGAAAGTGTGATGCAGGGGAAGGGAGGGGAGGGGGAGAAAGAGAGGTGGGAGAAAGAAGGGATGGATGGAGAGAGAGGGTAGGAAGAGAAGGAGGAAAAACGAATTTTTTGTTTTCATAATAATGGAGAAAGAGAAGTAGGAGAGGCTGGAAGGAAGAAGGGAAGGAAGAGAGGAAGGAGGAGGAAAGAGAAGAATAGGGGAGGTGAAGAAAGATGGAAGGAAGAGAGGGAGAAAGAAAGAGAGGGAAGAAGAAGGACCAGGAAAAGAAAGGAGAAAGATGGAAGGAAGAGAGGAACAGGAAGGAAGGAAGGAAGGAAGGAAGGAAGGAAGGAAGGAAGGAAGGAAGGAAGGAAGGAGAGGGAGGAGGAAGATATTTTTTTCATAAAGGAGGAGGAGAAGGGGGAGGGGAGGAGGAAAAGAAGGAGGAGGAGGAAAAAGAAGAATTGACAAATATAAAGTATATTTAACTTCATGTATATTCGTATCTACTCTCTTGGTGACACTAAAACTGATCCCATTTGGACAGGAGTTCAAATGGGAAAGCATGTTTATTGTCCTCCCCTGGAATATTTTTTAAATCATTCCTCACTTCCACTCCTTCCCCAAACAATTACATTCTCTTTCTCTGCCCCACTCCCTTTCCTCATCCTCATTTCCAGGTTTGTAGGAAACAAATGGACAGATTGAAAGTGAGAAAAAGAAAAGAAGAAAGAAACTGAAGAGATAGCTAAAAGTGCAAAAAAGGAAACAAGTAAATAAACAAAAATAGGAAAGAAAAAAGATACAAAAAGT
Source organism: Bungarus multicinctus (assembly GCA_023653725.1). Taxonomy (NCBI): domain Eukaryota; kingdom Metazoa; phylum Chordata; class Lepidosauria; order Squamata; family Elapidae; genus Bungarus; species Bungarus multicinctus. The sequence goes on from CM042836.1 coordinate 176,872,160, forward strand.
GGCTTCCAGCTGTCTTTACCATGCTTATAAAAACAACTATAAATTTAATTCTTATTCTATGGTTGCAGTGTAACCCTTTTTAAAAATAATCTATCCTGTCTAATCATCAAAACCATAAATCCTAAATTTGTATTTTTTTCCCTGCTTTGCGCAAAAAGTCCATAAGAGGTTCCCAGCCAGTTATTAGACTTACATGGCTAATTTAGAATAACTTAAGTGTTTTTTTCATTCATTTCTCCTAAAGTTTCTTCCAAGTTCCATTCAGCCCAGATAATACCCCAACTCTCAGAATAATGAAGGGAAAAAAGGGGCAAAAGACTGTATAAATAATACAACCTCGCCTTTATTTAATTTTTTTTATTTGAGCCATGAATGACATTTAAATAACCAGCTGGCTCCAACTCTCCCTGGGAGCTTTGCTGAGGCTTACCTACCATTTGCAAAGGTCAAATCTCCTGTTTCCACACTGGATGGATGAGACTGACCTTAAGATGGGAAATGAATCATCAACAGCCTTGTCTATAGTCCCTTTCCTAGGAGATGGTCAGCTTATTAAGAAATGAAGGAGTTGGATGCTCCTCAATTGCTTATCTAGAATTCAAATGTTAACAAAGTAATATTATGGCTTAGGACCTGGTTGTCAGCCTCTCCAGCAGCCAAATCGGAAGAGGAGGAGGCATGGAAGTCAGGATTAGCATCAGGGCAACCTGAGAGTTCCAAAGGGGAAGAGGGAATGGAGCTGGCAGAGAGAGGGAAGGGCGGAGCCTGGACCGTCTGTCAGCTTTCAGATGGAGAATCAACAGCCCCCAGGTCTGGAGGTGGCTGATGAGGAAGAGGAGGAACAGCTGGGTCCAGTGCCTGATGCGTGGATACACAGAAGGCAGAGGAGAGGAGAACAGGGGAAATCTATGGGCCAGAAGAGCCACTGCTGCTAGCTCTGGGGATAAAAGGCAGGGGGCGGAGATGAATAGCTGTGGCAGACAACTATTCATCTCCCTGCTGGACAGACTTATTAGCCTGCTGTGTGTGTGAGAGAGAGAGACTTTTTGCCGGGGCTGCTGGTGCTCTTAATAAGGGGAACATTTATTTAACTACAGAGAATTTGTTGTCTTTGGGAGCTGGTTATATAAAGCAGGGATCCCCAACCCCTGGGCCATGGCTTGTTTGGAACCGGATTTGGAGCTTCATCCCTGGAGACCTTCAAGAAGACTGGACTGCTACCTGTCAGAAATGGTGTAGGGTCTCCTGCTTGGGCAGGGGGTTGTGTTAGATGACCTACAAGGTCCCTTCCAACACTGTTAATGTGTTACTGATCTGGTCCACCTCGAAGGGCTGACAAAGCCTCACCTGCTCTTTTTGGGGAGGACTGTTTCCCATTACAACAAGGGCCCAATGCAACCTTTGAGAATTTTTACCCTCATCTTTAAAGAAAAGAGGAGGAAGAAGAAGAGCAATCGTTTCGGGCCTGGTGGGTCCTATTGCCCATTTTTGAGCGGGACAGGAAGCGTTCAACCCCTCCCCCCTCCCCAGTTTTACTGCCAAGCCCTTCTGTGGGTTGGCATGAAGAGCATTTGTTAGGAGAAGAGCAAGGAACTGATTCCCCCCCCCCCTCCCTCCACAAAGTATGACTGCTGGAAGCGGAAAGCCATATAAACTGGGTTGGGAGAATTACAGCAGCACTTAGTGGCGTCCGCAGAGAATTCAAGGATTCAGATTCAACGCAGCAATCAAGGAGAAGAGAGGAAAGCCATTATCATAATGTACAATACCGCCGAAGAGTGTTTTTGAAGTTTGCAAAAGAGAGGCTATAATTAAGGAAAAACAATCAAGGCTCTCCAGTTGCCCTCCGAAGAAGAGAAAGGACAGCCAGCCAGACGGGCTTTGGGTTTGGGTTTCGTTTTTTTTTTTTTTTGCAGAGATCATGAATATCCATAAAGATGGGAGAACTTGGCTGCAAAAGTCATTTCCTTACCAGATGCACAACTTTAAACACACACACACTCACACACACACTCACACATACACCAAAAAAACACAGTATCCAGGAGGGTTTTTGTGCCTGCGTTTTCCAGAGGCAAGGTAGTCCTTGACTTACGACTTCAACTGAGCCCCAGATTTCTGTTGGTAAGCGAGGCATTTGTTAAACGGATTTTGTTAAATGAATCTGGCCCCGTTGAGTGACTTTTCTTGCCACTGTTGCTAAGGGAATCTCTGCAGTTGTTAAATTAGTAACATGGTTGTTAAGTGAATCCGGCTTCCACCATTGGCTTTGCTTGTCAGAAGGTCACAAAGGGGGATTGTGTGACTCCCCCCAGGACACTGCAACTGTCATAAGTCAGTGGCCAAACGTCTGGATTTTGATCATGTGACCGTGGGGATATTGCAATGGTCATAACTGTGAAAAATGGCCATAAGTCCCTTTTTTCCATGCCATTGTAACTTCGAATGGTCACTAAATGAACTGCTGTAAGTCAAAGACTACCTGTACTCCAGTTAGATGTAAAAAATCTCTTACTGCAACTGTAGAGGTCTAAATTAAACCCTCGATCTGCTTTTGAAACTGAAATCTTAATGTCTATGGAGATTCTCAGCCATCCAGGTCATGGTTGTCCCAAAGGTGCTTTTTTTTAACAAGCAACTGGACTTTCTTTGTTACTCTTTGTTATGAGTCAAAAAGAGGGCTGTGAAAATATCTACAGACCCCTCACATCCCAGACTTAAACTGTTTCAACTCCTACCCTCAAAACGACGCTATAGGGCACTGCACACCAGAACAACTAGACACAAGGACAGTTTTTCTCCATAACTCATTCCATAACTCTGATTAAACAAATAATTCCCTCAACACTGTCCAACTATTTACAAAGTCTGCACTATTATTACTATTAATCTTCTCATCACTCCTTATCACCCATCCCCTCCCATTTGTGACTGTATGACTATATCTTTGTTGCTCGTTTCCTTACGATTTATACTGACTGCTTCCTAGTATGATTGGATTGCTTCTTGTACCCTATGATTATTATTAAGTGTTGTACCTGATGATTCTTGAGTCTTGATGAATGTATCTTTTCTTTTATGTACACTGGGAGCATTTGCACCAAGACAAATTCTTTGTATGTCCAATCACATGGCCAATAAAGAATTCTATCTGTGTGTCTGTCTGTGTGTCTATCTATCGAATGATCGATCGATCGATCGATCGATCGATCGACCGACCGACCGACCGACCGACCGACCGACCTACCTACCTACCTACCTACCTACTTGAAGACATTTTACTTCTCATCCAAGAAGCTTCCTCAGCTCTGACTGGATCTGCATTTAAAGAACAAAGGCCACTCTTTGGAAGACAGCAAAGTCCACATTTAGGACAGAGAGGACCGCTGGTTTGAAGGAGGAGTCAAAGAGGCCTTTATGTCAACAATGAACAGCCCTCTCTCAACAGAAGATAGATAGATAGATAGATAGATAGATAGATAGATAGATAGATAGATAGATAGATAGATAGATAGATAGATAGATAGAATTCTTTGTTGGCCAAGTGTGATTGGACACACAAGGAATTTGTCTTGGTGCAAATGCTCTCAGTGCACATAAAAGAAAAGATACATTCATCAAGAGTCAAGAATCATCAGGTACAACACTTAATGATAGTCGTAGGATACAATAAGCAATCCAATCATACTAGGAAACAGTCAATAAAAATCATTAGGATACAAGCAGCAAGGTTACAGTCATGCAGTCATAAGTTGGGAGGGGATGGGTGAAAGGAAGGACAAGCAGATTTACAGTAATAGTAGTGCAGACTTTGTAAATATTTGGACAATGTTGAGGGAATTATTTGTTTAACAGAGTAATGGCGTTTGGAGGAAAATGTTCTTGTGTCTAGTTGTTCTGATGTGCAATGTTCTATAGCGTCGGGGAAGGATACGACATCATCTATCCACAGTCTATAACACAACAGTGTCAAGAAGGCTCCACACCCATTTGCACTGCTCAGGTGATCCTGAGGACACAGATAAACCTCCAAGTAGGCCTCAATGACTCTCTGAAAAAAATGACCAGCTGTCTGCAAGGAGTATAAATTCTTCCATTCCCCACCATCCACTCAGAGCTGAAGAAGCTTCTTGGATGAGAAGCGAAATGTCTTCAAAGAAAAACCAAAGAGTCCAGTTGCCTCTTGAAAAAAAAAAAGCACTTTTGAGACGTCTAAAATCTTAGCACACGTCTCCATATTATCTTTTGAGGTCCACGGTATTGTGCAAAACAAAGAAGAGGTGTTAAGAAATATGCAACCGATGAAATGAACAACCAGGAGAAGGAAATGCAGCTTATGGAAGAAATTTCCAACTTATGACCGGACCCTTAGTGACTATTTGAAAAAAAGATGCCCATTGGTTAAAATGGGTTTGTTTCATGACCGTAGCATTTGCTTAACAACCATGAAGCTTGCATAATGAGCACTGCAAAAAATGGTTGTAAAATCAGGCATGGTCACATTGTGTTTAATGACCACCACGACTTTCAGGCTCAACTACGGTTGTAAGTATGGGTTGAAATAAGAGGATTTGTCAAGCTTAGAGCCTAGAGAGGCAGATCCTTCAAACAGGACCTGGATGTAGGCCCAACATCTCAGATTGTCGAAAGGCACTTCCTGTTTCTATAGCAGCTCGGCTCTTGAAAATCTCATCCTTGTCATCTGCAGAACCTGTAAAACCAATCGGATGTTGCCAGAATTCGAAACAAGGTTTGAAATAAGGGAGACACAGTCATATTTGATGCTGGCTCTTCGACTATTTTCTCTGGATCACTGCCACCTGGGACTCCAGGGATGTTTTTCTGAAGTGATGGGTCTTTGGTGCTTTGGAGACGCTTTGTGACCCGAACTAGGTAACATCATCTGTGCTGAGCTGGGTGTGGGTAATGAAACGTCTGCAAGAAAACCACCAAGCTCAGAGAGCACTAAGGACCCCATAGTCCTCCTCTTCCTCTTTCTCCTCCTCCTCTTCACAAATCCCACTCCCTCCTAGTACTGAAGGTGTTGTCTATTTGGGTAACGATATGTCTGTAAGAAAAGCACCAAGCTCAGAGGGCACCAAGGACCCTTCATTTCAGCCCTGAGCTACAAATATCTTCCTTTATTGGTACTTCTCTGAAGTATCTAAGGCAACCTTTGTGCAGCTGCTTCACAAACAGTCCTGGCTGTGGACCTCACCTCCTCTTGAGGAGCCTCACCTGAAGTAAAAATTGATCTTTGATTCAGAGACATGGCTGCCCTTCGTTGGTGGCAATTCCCTGGTGCAGTGTGTGGCTGCTCTCTGTTTTGAAGACGACTATAAGAGCAGTTGGTGATCCGTAGAAGTGTTTTGCTTTCTCTTGCTCATATCCAAAGTTACATGGATCACAAGCAGCCTGAAGGACCTTCTAAACCAAATTCTTCACTTCATGGGTAGCATTTCCTGCTGAGCAGGGATGTTAAGATTCACTGGAAAAGGAGACCCAAGCATGTGGATTTTTTTTTCCATCCTGAAATGCTACTTCAGGTTCAGAATAGAGTTGGAAGGGACTTTGGAGGTCCTCTGTTCCTACCCCCTGTTCAGGCAGGAGACCCTTAACAGATTAACAGAGTTGGAAGGGACCTTGTAGGTCATCTAATCCAATCCCCCTCGCCCAAGCAGGAGAACCGACAGATGGCAGTCCAATCTCTTCTTGAAAGCTTCCAGTGATGAAGCTCTCACAACTCCTGAAGGCAACTTCTGTTCCTTTGGTTGATTGTTCTCATTGTCAGGAAATTTCTCCTTATTTCCAGGTTGAATCTCTCCTGGATCAGTTTCAATCAATCAATCAGAATAGAGCTGGAAGAGACCTTGGAGGTCTTTTAGTCCAACTTTCTGCTCAAGCAGAAGATCCTCTACACCATTTCAGACAATTGGATGTCCAGTTTCTTCTTAAAACCTCCAGTGATGAAGCATCTACGCAACTTCTGAAGGCAAGCCATTCCATTGATTAATTGTGTTAGGAAGTTTCTCCTTAATTCCAGGTTGCTTCTCTCCATGATTAATTTCCATCCGTTGTTTCTTGCCTTGCCTTCTGGTGCATTGGAGAATAGGTTGACCCCCTCTTCTTTGTGGCAGCCCCTCAAATCCTGGAATGTTGCTATCTGTCACCCCTGGTCCTTCTTTTTTCTAGACTAGCCAAACCCCAATCTCGCAACCGTTCTTCAGAGGTTTTAGTCTCCAGGCCTTTAATCATCTTAGCTGCTCTTCTCCGCACTTTTTCCAAAGTCTCAAGATCTTTTTTTTTGTAATGCAGGGGTTCAAGCATACAAAAACAACTATCTCAATCTCCACCTTCAGGCCAACATGATTTAGTCCAGACCTGTCCAAGGTCCCTAAAATCTTTATCCTACAAAATATCCTCTGATCCTCCATCCAGCCTCTTGGAGAATTGGCACCTCTCTGGCCACAGAGATAAGATTAATTCCTCTTTTGCAAAGCAAGTTTTCTTTTCCGCATAAAGCAATCTGACAGTTGCCACCATTAGTGCAAAGTACACTTTCCCTGTAATAGTAGACATTTTGTAACTGACAAAAGGCATCATTTTCAGTTTAAATCCAGAGGAAGGGATGAGACAGACATGAATCCAGCAGGCTATTTTTGCAAGATAAAAAAAGAGAAAAAGAGAGTTTTGAAAAGAGGAAAGTGACACTTTAAGGACTCTGAATCCATCCTTGACCAACTGGGCTCATATTTCATTCTAAACCATAGTTTGCCTAAACATGGTTTACTGATGAGGTCCAGATGGCTGGTTTGACACAATGCACTCAACGAAAACCCAGTGGAGCTACATTTGGGCATTGTAAGCCACAGTTTGGTTGCACATGGTTTACGAAGCCACAGCTGGTCAGTTTGGTGCAGTGCTACCAAACCAAGGCTAATTCAGGATGTTTTCATTCCCCAAACAAACACAAACCACCTTCCTGCTTACTGCCACACTAACACAATTAACTCCAACAATGTCACACAGAACTGTCTCTCCGCTCAGCTTTTAAACACTGGACTGCCTAGGAAGAGGTTTTAAAGGGAAAGGTCACTGGCAACCCGGGGGACAAATTTCCTGACAGTTAGAAAAATTAATCCGTGGAACGATTTGCCTCTAGATGTTGTGGGTACTCCATCACTGAGGGTTTTAAAGAAGAGATTGGACAACCATTTGCCTGAAATGGTGTAGGATTTCCTGCTTGAGCAGGGGGTTGGACTAGAAGACCTCCAAGGTCCCTTCCAACTATTATTCTGTTCTGAATTCAAGCCAGAAAGAAGTCGACTCGATTCAATCCCCAAGAAAACTCTTTTTAACTACCAAGCTTAACAATGGGATAGTGACACACAAGAAGGAAATATATTTTTATTCTGTGGAAAAACAAGACTTGTTCCTATTTTTAACAAGACTTGTTCCTATATATTCTGATGGCCATTTGCAGGCAACCTGCCCTCTCACACCCTTTAAAGTTCCTGCAACTGGACTTTGGTAATATCAAGGTGCCCATTTAATGCCCTTTTATTCCATATTTTTTGTTGCAAGCAGGTTGCTTGTTTTTACCTAAACAGAACCAATGCCCTTGGTTTTTATGCAATTTCATAGAGACTGGGTTTATGAAGGCCTAATCCCTTCTCCCTCACCCCACCCACCCAGCTGCAGAGTTTATAATCGTTCCAGAGAAGTGAAGCTTGCTAAAAGACATAGATGCCAAGAAGGAGAGGGGGAAAAAGACAGAGATTTATGCTTATTTGTTTTCTCAAATGCATTTCAGAACTTGATTATTTTGCTTGTATAAACAAACCCGCATCGGATCAGTTCTGTACAGACTGCACAGCATGCAGAAAGTGGTTGTCTCCAGCTCATTAAATTTTACTATTTGCACATATTCTGCTTTTTAATCTGAACAGAGCTCTTCAAATCAGGTTTAGGGGAAATGACGGTCCTATCTTAGCCTCGTAGAAGCAGCTCAGAGGATTAACCCAGTGAGGGCTCTGTCAATACTTTGATCTGGAATATCCATTCGCGATCTGGAACCTTTATTCACACTATATTTCTTACTAACAATAGTTAAGATGTTAACATTCCTTGGTATTTCATCACAGTCCTCATGCTGGCATCCTACCCATGCTATCACCCGCAGAAATATAAAAGAGGCAATTTTTTTTAAAAAAGAAACCAAACTCAGCTCATCCGTAAAGCCGCTGTAGTGTAAAAACCAGAATTTATGTTTAAATGGAGTGTAGAATCATTGTGGCTTCTTTTTTTAAAAAAAATTGCATTTAACCACACATCACTTAGCATATTTTGTGAACCATACACAGTTCTGTCTGTAATATGCTATTCCTCATTTTAAAACCCCGCTTAATGAATTTTTGTAATCAAAAAATTGATTTCAATGCTTGCTGTTGTTGATGTTACAATATCATGGGCCTGGATGGTTTACATATCATCCAGATTCATTCATTTGTGGCCTGTTTTAACTATGATTTAGTGAGCACACCCTTACTGGCTAAATTCATACCTTTTATCACTGTAAATCAGGGTTTAAAAGACTCAATAGCTAGACCCAATAAAAGGCTCAATAGCTAGACTCAATAGTTAGACTGGCCTCTCGGGTGGGCTTTAAGATTTTAGTGTTAACTTTTAAAGCGCTCCATGGCATCGGACCAGGATATTTACAAGACCGCATTCTGCCATTTTCCTCTCACCGTCCGGTGCGCTCCCATAGGGAGGGTCTCTTGCGGATCCCGTCGGCATCTATGTGCCGGCTGGTGACCCCGAGGAATAGGGCCTTCTCTGTGGGGGCGTCTGCCCTCTGGAATGGGTTGCCTCCGGAGTTACGTACAGCCACGGACCTGGGGACCTTCAGGCGTGCCTTGAAAACTTGGCTCTTTGACCAGGCTGGCTTGGGCTGATTTTAGATTTGGGTATTTTAATTTTTATATTAAATTTTAGGGTTTTAGGGAGGGGTTTTAATTGTTTTCAGCCAGGGCCTTTAGTTTAATTTAGTTTTAACTTCTATATATTTATTGTTTTAATTATGGCTGTACACCGCTCCGAGTCCTTTGGGAGAGGAGCGGTATATAAATAAATATTAACATTAACATTAACATTAACCCAGAACCAGTTTGGTATAATGGTTTTTAGGCATTGGGCAAGAAACCAGGAGATTGGGAGTTCTAGTCCTGCGTCAGGCATGGAAACCAGCTGGGTGACTTTGGGCCATTTTCTCTTTCTCAGCCAATGGAACAGACGTTGCCTTCAGAAGTTGTGGGAGCTTCATCACTGGAGGCTTTCAAGAAGAAACTGGACTGCCTTTGTCAGGAATGGTGTAGGGTCTCCTGCTTGGGTGAGGGATTGGACTAGATGACCTACAAGGTCCCTTCCAACTCTGTTAACCTGGCTTAAGCCTATCCCACCTCACAAGGCTGATGTCGTGGGGAAAATAGGAGGAGGGAGAGGTATTAGGTATGTTCATTGTCTTGAGTTTTTTATAAAGTAATACAAATGGAATAAAAAATCTAATAGAATAACAAAAAATCTGTAGAGCACATTAAACTACAACTAAGCAAATAGTATTTCAAATTATAATAATAGGTCAACTCAAGCACATTTTTTAAAAACATGGTACAATGCAAACAACGAAAAAGCTTTCAAGATTGTGTAGAGGTTCTACTATGGATTTGGTTTTTAAAAAAAGGTTTGTTTTGCTCTATTTTCATTCCCATCCCCCCCATCACCGCATTCTGCCAGCGTTCTCCAACAGGCCGGTGCGTTCCCACAGAGAGGGTCTGCTCCGGGTGCCGTCGGCCGCTATGTGTCGTCTGGCGGCGCCAAGGAGTAGGGCCTTCTCTGTGGGTGCCCCCGCCCTCTGGAATACTCTGCCACCGGAGCTCCGTACCGGCACGGACCTGAGGGCCTTCAGGCGCGCGTTGAAGACCTGGCTCTTTGAGCAGGCCGGCCTGGGCTGAGATAATGGTTTTAATTTGGTCTCCATATTTAATTCTAAATTGGGTTTTAAGGGCGGGGGGTGGGGTTTTGTTGGTTTTATCAAGCAGCCGATTGAAATTTAATATTTTTTAACTTTTGTATTCTTTGTGGGGTTTTTAGATGAGCTGTTCACCGCCCTGAGTCCCTCGGGAGAAGGGCGGTATATAAATGGAATAAATAAATAAATAAAAAATAAATCAATATGCTTCTTCTTATAGATAAATCAAATTGCCTGTACCACTATAATTATAGATGAACAGAGTGGGTACTTTCCTTGCATTTTGATCAAGGGCGAGTTTAAGAAAGAAAAGTGGAAAGAGATAATATTTCCCTCTCGAAATAAGTACTTGTTAAAAAGAGCTCAGACATACACACACCATTTTTTTAAAAAAAGGCAATTTTGACACATGTGAATTCGGGAGTGCCTTCTGTATTCTTAACTCATTATGGGGAGTTTCCGCTTCCACCCCCACTTTCACACCTCTCAGCAAGTAAAAAAGAAAAAACTTAACCAGAGGAAGAACAGTGTGCGCCTACTTCTTAAAAAAGCTATCCACTGCCGTAGCAGAACCTCTAAGCATAATCTTTGAAGAATCTTTCAGGACCAGCTCCTTGCCAAAACTATGGTCACAAGCCACAGTTACCCCCATCTTCAAAAAGGGAGACCCCAGCCTAGTTGAAAATTACAGACCAATTTCTTTATGCTGCGTCACCTGTAAAGTCATGGAATCAATTATTAACCAATCCATCATCCTCTACTTAGAAACGAACAATCTACTCTCTAATAAACAATTTGGTTTCAGAAAAAAACTATCCTGTAATCTGCAACTCTTACACTGCAAAAACATATGGACTACACAACTCGATCAGGGCAAAGCAATAGACGCAATCTACATAGACTTCTGTAAAGCCTTTGATTCAGTGGTACACGACAAACTACTCCTAAAACTAAAATCTTACGGTATCTCTGGACACCTGCATAACTGGATAGAAGCATTCCTGTCAAACAGACAACAAATGGTCAAAATTGGGAGTGTCCTATCAAATTCTATACCTGTCAACAGTGGTGTCCCCCAAGGCAGTGTTCTAGGACCAACTCTTTTCATACTCTACATAAATGATCTCTGTGATCATATCAAGAGCAACTGTGTACTCTTTGCTGATGATGTAAAGCTATTCAACACCACAGAAAATACCGCTACCCTTCAAAAAGACCTTGACTACATATCAGAATGGTCAAACAAATGGCAACTTCAGATCTCAATAAATAAATGCTCTGTCCTACATATTGGCAAAAAAAATCAGAAAATAAAATACAGGCTGAATAGTCAAGACCTTGTTGATGATCCAAACTCTGTCAAGGATCTTGGAGTACTCATCTCTAATGATCTAAGTGCTAGAGCCCACTGTAACTACATAGCCAAAAAGGCGCTAAGAGTTGTTAACCTAATCTTACGTAGCTTTTTCTCTGGTAATATTACACTAATAACTAGAGCATACAAAACATTTGCTAGACCAATACTCGAATACAGCTCATCAATCTGGAACCCACATTACGTATCTGATATTAACACAGTTGAGAAAGTCCAGAAATATTTTACAAGAAGAGTTCTTCACTCCTCTACTCGTTGCAGAATACCGTATGCCACCAGACTCGAAATTCTAGACCTTGAAAACCTAGAACTATGCCGCCTTCGGTCTGATCTAAGTATAGTATATAAAATCATACATTGCAATGTCCTACCTGTCAATGAATACTTCAGCTTCAACCATAACAACACAAGAGCAAACAATAGATACAAATTCAAGGTTAATCGCACCAAACTTGATTGCAGGAAATATGACTTCAGCAACAGAGTGGTCAATGTCTGGAATACTCTACCTGACTCTGTGGTTTCTTCCCCAAATCCCAAAAACTTTAACCTTAGACTGTTTACTATTGACCTCATCCCTTTCCTAAGAGGCCTGTAGGGGGCGTGCATAAGTGCACCAAAGAGCCTACCGTCCCTGTCCTATTGTTTCTTTTATTTTTCTTATATGTACTCATTTCCTGTATTCATAACTATTTTTATCCTTATACCTATTATCTTGTAAGCGATTGACAAATAAATAAATAAATAAACAAACAAACAAACAAACAAACAAACAGGAGGAAGGAAGACAAATCAAGGCAGATCTCAAGCTGTTAAGGAAAGGAATGGAGTATATATGCCATTTACTAGTGGTAACCCGGGAAGGTGTTTTTCCTCCCAGCTGAAAATAAATATGGATTTTGGGTCTAGCGTTCTGTTGTAAAAAGGGGGTTTTTTGTCTGAGCTGAGCATGTTGTGTGAAGCACCACAAAATCTGTTTTGTGGGTGAGCAGGACATGCAAACCCAAACAACTGTGGCTGATTCAACCAGTTTACTATAGCAACAACACTTAGACTTATATATGCTTCACAGTGCTTTTACAGCCCGCTCTCAGCGGGTTTACAGATTCAGCCTATTGCCCCCGACAATTTCGGTCTTCTCATTTTATCCACCTCCAGAAGGATAAAAGCAGGGGTAGAATTCTGTGAGTGTGGCTTAGTTGGTGGGTGTGACTTTGTGGTCATGTGACTGGCTGGGCGTGGCCAACTCAATATCACCAGATCGAGGCATGCATTTCCTCGCCTGGCCTCTCATGACTGTGGGGATGCTGCAACAGTCGTAAGTGTGAAAAATGGTCATAAGTCTCCTTTTTCAGTGCCATTGTAACTTTGAATGGTCACTCCACACAAGCAAAGTATCAGCAAAGGAGGGGAAAAAAACTCCAGAGAAGTTCCTGAAACAGGAAGTCTAGTCCTGCCAAGAATGTAATAAGGGTTAACAGAGAGGCAGTTTCTGTAAGCAACACCATAATGTTTCCTTCCTGCCTTCCTTACAGGATTAGGCCAGTAATTTTTCTAACAACCGGTTTTCTGAACTGCTTAGAATGTTAACAACCGATTTTAGAGAATAGGTGCGAACCTGTAGAATCCCACCCCTGGACAAAAGGCTGAGTCAACCTTGAGCCTGGTGGGATTTGAACTGCCAAATTGCAGGCAACTGGCAGTCAGCAGAAGTAGCCTTGTGGGCATGGCTTGGTGGGCATGGCAGGGGAAGAATACTATAAAATCTCCATTCCCACCCCACTCCAGGGGGAAGGATACTGTAAAATCCCAATTCCCTCCCCACCCCACTAGCCTGCTTTCGAGTTCCATTCCCCTGTTCAGGGCAACCAAAGGAGACCCAGCCGATCAGCCGGGACTCAGGAGGCAGACAATAGATGGGGGCAGGGCCAGTCAGAGATGGGATTTGTCAGTTCTCCAAGCTACTCAAAATTTCTGCTACTGGTTCTCCAGAACTGGTTAGAACCTGCTGAATATCACCTCTATACTACACTCTAACCACTGCACTACTGGGGCTCAATAAGGAGTAAACGACACAGCGACTTGCAATAAAATGTTGCAGTATATAGGTAGTGGTGGGCTACAACCGGTTTAACAACGAGTTCCGTCAATGTGTGCTTCACACGCTCAGCATTCAAAATACAGCAATTTGAAGCTCAACTGCTTACCTTCTAGGGCAGCCCTGGTAAGTAGAACAGCTGAGGCATGAAAATCAGCTGTGCCACACAAATCAGCTGAGCCAGAAAGATGGAAATATAGGACAGGATAGGGTGGGTGTGGAGCTGATGGTTGGAACAACTGGTTCAGTAGTACCTGTCCAAACCAGCATCAGCCCATCACTGCAGGTAGTCCCGGACTTAACAACAGTTCATGTTGTGACTGTTTGAAGATACAATGACACTGAAAAAAGTGACTGTTTTCACACTTATGACCCTTGCAAGATCCCCAGGGTCTTGTGATCAAAATTCGGATGCTTGGCCACTAGCTCCTATTTATGATGGTTGCAGTGTCTTGAGGTCGCGTGACCAGCTGCTGACAAGCAAAATCAATGGGGAAACCAGATTCACTTAGCAACCGTGTGACTAACTTAAAAATTGCAGTGATTCACTTTAACAGTGGTGGAAAGGAAGGTCGTAAAATAGAGCAAAATTCACTGAAGAAATGTTTCATTTAGCAACAGAAATGTTAGGGTCAACTGTAGTTGTACGTCAAGGACTACCTGTACAGAGTTCCATTCAGGACTCTGGAAAGCTCATCGCTGTTTGTCATCCTTGTCAATTCTTCAATCTGGGAGAATGATTTGGTGCCGGACATCACCTGTATATCAAAATCTGGATTTTAGAACAGGTGGCCAACTCCACCTTTCTGGAACACATTTTCTGATGGGAAAAAGAGGTGTCCCAAATCCCTATCAGGTCTGAGATGTCTCTTTTTTGCCTTTTATCTATCTGTGTTTCTCAAATTTGGCACCCTTAAAATAGGTGGATTTCAATTCCTAGAATTCCCATTCCAGCCACCATCAAGATTGAGAGTTCTAGATCAGATCACAGTCAAATTTGAGAGTTCTCAATCTTGGTAGCTTTAAGTTAAATGGACCTCAATTCCCAGAATTCCCTGTCCAACTCTGATTGAGATTGAGAGCTCTAGAACAGTATTTCTCAACCTTGGTCGGAGTGTGCTGATGGGGGTTCGCAGGGGTTCCGGAGAGCCTCTAGCTAAGATTCTGTGCAGTTCAGAGAACCTCCAAATCCCACTCCTGGCTGGCCCCACGCACCTCACCCCTCGCCTCCCAGGAGTCCCCCACGCAGCCCATTTTGGATGCAGGTAAGTGCAGGGCGCGCACAGAGGTTCGCGGAGGGAGAAAAACGGGCCTCCCAGAAGTTCAGGAAGGCCGGAAATGGGTCTGTTTCCGGCTTCCAGAGAGCTTCCAGAGCCCAGGGAGGCCATTTTCACCCTCCCGGAAGCTCGATTAAAGCCTCTGGAGGCTTTAAGGGTAAAAACACCCCCCCTGCTATAGTGCAGGAGGCCAACTAGACCACGCCCACCATAGCCACGCCCACCCAGCAACAGGGCAGAGAACCCCTTATTAAAATTTTTGAAGCTCACCCCTGACCTTGGTAGCTTTAAGATAAAAAGATGCTGGCTGGGAAACCGAGGGAATTGAAGTTCACACCTCTCAAAGTCACCAAGGTTGAACTATACTGGGTTTGATAATGCTCAAAGTCCCTTGCATTCTGCAACATTATGAGCTTGAGAAGGCAGACTGTCAAACCCTTAGGAGACATAACAACTATCACTCTTCACAAAGGCTACACAACACCTCCTTGGCACGTGAGCTACACGCCAGTTACCTCCAAGCTTGTTTTAATCAGCCAGTTGAGAACATGAAACTGGGGGGGGTGGTGAGTATTTGAGAACCTGTAGCCCCTACAAGCAATTCAGAGAAATGAAATCTTGGCGAATACTATAGAAAGGTGTTAGTACCATTTTATCGTGCAAGAATCCTGTCCATTTAGGGTGTTATTTTCACCCTCCGCTCTGATTCCACTTGATACCTGCCGGATAATAGCTTGCTGCTAGAAATCCGTCTTCTAAATCCCGTTTTTTTCTTTCCCCTCTTTCCTAGGAAAGGAAAAAAAACATGATTCCAAAAAACAGCTTTCACTAATAGAGCAGAGAAATTAATGCACATCAAATGCCGAGTTTTACAGCGTCTGCTATATAGAGCTCTAGGGAGTTACTTTAGGAAGGGGGTGGGGAGAGAGAGATGCATGCACAGAGTATTTTAAGAGCCCATGTTTAGCAGAGGAAGGAATATGGATAAAGGTATTAATTTCAAAGTGCAAGTATTTCAAGAAAAATTATGTCTGCTTTTCCAGCCCTTAAGCTTTTTAAATCATAGCTTCAGGGTAGGATCTCTCTATTTGAATTTCACTGCTACATTATCCTACTAATATTGACATTAGCATCAATGGTATTTCTGAGACAGGTTTTTTTTTTTTTTGCAAAGCCTGGAAAACTCATCATGCTGGTACCTTAGCATGTTGGGTTATGCTAGACAGTGTAGTTGGTAAACTACATTTCACGATTTAGAACAAGGCTGGGCAATCTGCGGATTCAGTTGGGTTTTTTTTTGCAGCGACCATTCGTTTAGTGAATGTTCGAAGTTACAACAGCACTGAAAAAGTGACTTATGACCGTTTTTCACTTTTACTACCGCTGCAGCATCCCCACCAGGGGTGAGATTCTATTGGTTCAGACCGGTTCTATAGAACCGGTTGTTATGATTCTGCGCAGTTCGGAGAACCAGCAAATTGTGCCCCTGGCTGGTCCTGCCCCTCCCCTCCCTTCCCCTCCCTGTTCAGCCAGTCCTTATCGCGCTTGCGCAACATTGTGCATGCCCAACATCACTGACTGTGTTCTTCCCTGGCCAGTCATTCCTTAAGTTTTTTCTCTTCCCGACGATCAGCTGTTCTTATGATCAGCTGTGCCAGGATTCCCCTCGCTGTCTTACTGCTACACCCAGGAGGCTTCCCTGGAGCCCAGGAAAGCAAAAAATGGAGGGGGGTGCGCCCCCTCCATTTTTTTGCCTTCCTGGGCCCCAGGGAAGCCTTCTGAGAGCAAAACCACCCCCGCAGGAGGCTTCCCTGAGGCCCAAAAATGGGTGTGGGGGGGGGGGTGCTGCCAAAAAAACAGAAGCCATACCCACCCATTCACATTGTCACGCCAACCTAGCCACACCCACAGAACCAGTTGTTACAAGATTTGAATCACACCCCTGATCCTCACATGATCAAAATTCGGATGCTTGGCATATATTTATGATGGTTGCTGTATCCCAGGGTCATATGATCCCCTTTTGTGACCTGACAAGGAAAATCAATGGGGATTCACTTAACAACTGTGTTACTAACATAAATCTCTTAATAACTGTCGCAAGAAAGATCATAAAATTTATCTTGTTAAAGTGAGACAGTTGTTTAAGTGAGTTTTGCTTCATTTTAGAACCTTTCTAGCACAGTTGTTAAGTGAATCACTGCAGTTTTTAAGTTAGTAACCCAACAACCATGCAGTGATTTACTTAACAGTTCTGCTAGAAAGGTTGCAAAATGAGGCAGAACTCACTTAAACAACTGTCTCACTTAATAACAGAAACAATCTGGCTTTCCCGTTGACTTTGCTTGTCAGAAGGTGATCACATGACTCCAGGTTTTATGACTGCAACTGTCATAAATACATGCCAGTTGCCTAGCATCCATATTTTGATCACATGACCATAGAGATTCTGCAATGGTGGAAACAGTCATAATTTTTTTCAGTGCCCCTATAACCTTGATTGGTCTCTAAACGAATGTTGTAAATGGAGAGGCAGCTGTTTTTATTCACATCAGATTATTGTCAAAGGCTTATCACGTTATTGCAAATAAACATAGCTGAAGAAAATTAGTTTTCTGTAGCTTACCTCTAAGTTAAGGGGAGGCAGACATGAGACTTACACAATGTAAGTCTATTTGTGTGTTGCGCTTTATGGTGGTTTGCTTAATCGGGGTTATCCAATAAGCCCCAATTAGCTGACTTTGTACCCTGTGCTGAGTTATACACACCATGTACAAGTTTTAATATTAGCTTCACACATCAATCAAACCTAAACCAACTACAGTGGCTGGTTTGTCTCTCCGGAAACCCTAATATGTCTGTCTGGTTTTGGCTGATCCTGTTATGGGGACTTGAGCCTTGAGCTATGTAAACTATGAATTATGATTTAATATGGAGCAAATTTAATCAACTTTGATTAAGCAATCCTTGGCTTCACGCAGTAAATGAATCCAAGGTGGTTCTAGTAATTTGACGTATGCTTAAAACCAAAGCAGAGGATTTAAAGTGAGTTTTGTTCCCAAGTCTGTACACACAATTTTTTATGCTGCCTTCCTCCTTTTTTGCAACTTATTTAAGAGGAAAGAAAGCATCCAGAGCTTCTTATTAAAACTGTGAGAAAAGCTGTGATGCTCATAAATTTTAAATCCACAAGTTGCTGTGCAAGGAAGCAAGCCGGAGCTGAATAAGAAGGGGAAAAAAGATACTGAAGAATATGTAAACATTCCAGAGTTATTTACAGGCCACTCAAGGTTTTAAAGACAACAATTAGTAGCAGAAGTTTTCTGTCTACAAACACCAAAGATACTATGAAACAGTAAGTCAACAACAGCAATGTGATTTGCAACCAAGTTCTTGATCAGTGAAAGTCAAGTCTATAGGAAAACACTCAGGCTCAGCTCTTGTAAGTTGCTAAATCATGGCTTAATCCCAGCTTGTTAAATAATCCCCTGTGGTTTCAGCTTGCACTTGGAAGCCATATCCCTTGTCTTACTTGCCATAATGCTTGGATTCATAACTGTATTTTGTGATGTGGTTGGTTTAGTTACGAGGTGCAAAGCAGGTTGGTGAATTCCTTGTTGCCTAAACATTTTGCATACTTCAGCTACGGAAAATATCAGATTTGTAAGCCCTCCAAACAAGCTCAGATCATCGCAAGATCTAGAAAGTATTCTCCAAGACAATATGCTTCTGGGCCCCCAAAATGTGCATGCAACAAGGAAAAGCACCTCTAAAGACACTGTGGCACTTCCATGTCATCTATTTGTCAATGTGCTCCTCCCTTCCTTGCACATTACGGCCTGACGCATCAGAAGTGTGCGCTTAAAAATTTAATGTGTGACACAGCTCTAAGTGGCAGAGGGAAGACAGATTTCACACCTTGCTAAAGATGCTCTTATTTTTCACACCTCCAGTCATCACAAAAGGCAAGCACCGAAAGGGCTTTGAGGAAGCCTTCGGTCTGTTGCCAACAGGTCTTTAAAGGAAGAATCAGGAATGCTTAACCTCTCCCCTTCCCATTGATTATGCCCTCTGTGTTGCAAAATCATTAGGATTGATTTGAAGGAGGTAAGGAGGAGGGGGAAGGTTACACCTTTCCCTGCTACTTCTTTGCGTAGCTTAGAAGGACATCACAGGGCTGCTATAGACTAGAGGAAAAACTTCCAGGCATCAAATCATACTCAATCTGCTTTTGTTCCCTGCAAACTTCAGCTACCTCATTGCTCTGGAATTCTGCACCAGATTGTCCTTTTATATGCAGGCTTGGTCCATAAAGACTCAGTCTAGTGCTGTGAGATGGGAACATCCTAAGTTTTGATTTGTCTTTCTGTTACTTGGCTGATGGACAAGTAAGGGAGGGAGGAGAATGCAAGGCGAAGAAGGAAAATGGTAAAGAAGAAGAATGGGAAGGAAGGAAGAGAAAAGGAAGGGAGGGAAGAGGAAAGGAAGGAAGGCTGGGAGAGGAATAGGAAGGAAGGAAGGAAGGAGAATGGAAAGGAAGGGGAATGGAAGGAAGGAAGGTAGGAAGGAAGGAACAATGAGAGAGGTGGAGGGAAGGAAGGAAAGGCAATGAGATGGATGGATGGAAGGAAGGAAGGGACAATGAGAGGGAGGGAGGGAGGGAAGGAAGGAAAGGCTATGAGCCGGATTGATGGAAGGAAGGGATGGACAATGAGAGGGAGGAGTGAAGGAAAGGCAAAGAGAGCGATGGAAGGAAGGAAGGGTAATGGGAAGAAAAGGAAAGAAGCAAAATAAAGAAAAAGAAACCTCTTCAGCAACTACCCATACTTCAAACATCAACCCTGCTGACCCTTAACATTCTTGCATCTCCTCTGTTACAGACCAGAATTTTGTTGCTTTTGAAAACCTTCCCAAGACCAAATATTTCAAAATCCCAGAAGAGGAGGAGGAAGAATTTTTTTTTTCCATTTCAACTGAGAGTCCAGCCAAGCCTACCAGTAGATAAATGATTGGTTCCTAGTAGCTTGCAATTACCAAAGGAAATGGTTAGACATCCAGCCATCTTTCTTGCTTAATTGGGCCAAGACTGATTACAGGATGTCTTCCAAAACAGATGACACCCCACCGTCTGTAATTTGGGGTTAAGGAAGTAACAAAATGCCAATTTGCCTCTCTTGGCTTGAGGGGCGAGCTGCATCAAGAGTTTAATTGCCCAGTTGGCCTACCTTCCTAGGTTGTACAGATAGAAGCCAAGTTTTTTTTTTAAATTTTATTTATATCATGCCTTCATCTGCATAGCTCAAGGCAGCATGCATTGTGCTCTACCCTAGGGGATTTGTTTTTAGTTTTTTAATCCTGCCTTATTTATTATTTTTATTATTTTATTTTATTATTTAGCTGCCTGGATGCGAAATAGCATAGGATCTCCTGCTTGTTCAGGGGGAAGAGAGCTGAACTAGAAGATCTCCAAGGTTCCTTTCCAGTTCTGATATTCTGTTCTATCTTCTATGAGATGGTCAGCAAATAAATTTCATAAATAACTTTAATAAATATCTTAAGGCGGTGAACATATGTACTGTTCTTTCCTCCTCCTATTTTCCTGACAACAGCAGTCCTAGGTGGGTTGATTAAAAAAAGTATAAACTTTTAGGTTTATAGTTTCCCAGCTGAGATTTATAAAAAGTAACAAAGGTGGGATATTACATAAATAGACAAATCTTATGAACGGTCCCCATAAATACTGATGCTGACTGGGAATACTGGTGTTGAGTGAGAATACTGGTGTTGAGTGAGAATACTGATGCTGACAGGGAATACTGGTATTGAGTGAGAATACTGGTGTTAAGTGGGAATATTGATGTTGACTGGGAATACTGGTGTTGAGTGGGAATACTGGTGTTGAGTGGGAATACTGGTGTTGGGAATACTGATGCTGACTGGGAATACTGGTGCAATGAGGTTGGCTGCACCTCAGCTCAGTCCCTAGTTTGACCCTGGTTGGCTGGAGTGGGGTGGGGAGAGTTGTGTGAATCAGTTCAGGGTACCAAGGAGGGTCAACCTCACAAGTTACACCTCTACCGCCAACTTTCCGCAAAACCCGTTCATTCTTCCAGTGCCCTCAGTCTCTCTGGCACCCCTCAGCCCCACCCCCAACAGGTGCCCACCCTCACATTCTGACATCTCAGAGCAGGATTCAGCGTCCTGCTTTGCAAGGGGGGAGCAGGGACCCCCCCCCACTTCTTCCCAGCTCCAAACATGAGTCCATTCCGGGCAGGAGGTCAGGCTCACCCCGCCAGGTAAGGGAGGCTAACCTGCGTGCTCTTTGGGGCTCAGAAGTGGATGTGCAAAGCCTCACCCAGCACTGAGTTTGCCACCTGAGAAGGTTGGGGAGGGGTCTCAATTGGACTTACCTTCCTTTCTCTCACACAAACCCCTTCCCCAAAACTCCAGTCTGACTAAAAAAAAAAGGGGAAGGACAGCACCTCTGCCTTTCCCTCAGAGAAAGAGAGAGAGAGGGAGAGAGAGAAAGAGAGAGAATAAGTCAGAGAAAGAAAGGGAGAAAAGAGAGAGAGAGAGAGAAAAAAGAGAGTTTCCCCTCAGCCAAAGAGAGAGAATAAGACAGGGAAAGAAAGGGAGAAAAAGAGTGAATGAGAGAGAGAGAATAAGTCAGAGAAAGAAAGGGAGAAAAGAGAGAGAGAAAATAAGAGAGTTTCCCCTCAGCCAAAGAGAGAGAGTAAGACAGGGAAAGAAAGGGAAAAAAAGAGTGAATGAGAGAGAGAGAATAAGTCAGAGAAAGAAAGGGAGAAAAGAGAGAGAGAGAGAAAATGAGAGAGTTTTCCCTCAGCCAAAGAGAGAGAATAAGACAGGGAAAGAAAGGGAGAAAAAGAGTGAATGAGAGAGAAAGAAAGGGAGAAAAGAGAGAGAGAGAAAAAAAATGAGAAAGTTTTCCCTCAGCCAAAGAGAGAAAATAAGACAGGGAAAGAAAGGGAGAAAAAGAGTGAATGAGAGAGAGAGAATAAGACAGGGAAAGAAAGGGAGAAAATGAGAGAGACAGAAAGAAAGGGAGAAAAGAGAGAGAGAGAGAAAATGAGAGAGATTTCCCTCAGCGAAAGAGAGAGAATAAGACAGGGAAAGAAAGGAAGAAAAAGAATGAATGAGAGAGAGAGAGAATAAGTCAGAGAAAGAAAGGGAGAAAATGAGAGAAAGAAAGGGAGAAAATGAGAGAAAGAAAGGGAGAAAAGAGAGAGAGAGAAATGAGAGAGATTTCCCTCAGCCAAAGAGAGAGAATAAGTCAGAGAAAGAAAGGGAGAAAATGAGAGAGAGAGAGAGAAAGAAAGAAAAGGAGAGAATGAGAGAGAGATATTTTCCTCAGCCAAATACAGAATAAGACAGGGAAAGAAAGGGGGAAAAAGAGAGAAAGAGGAAAAAGACTCCCTTCGAGGCGGGTGGTCGCTTCCCTCCTCCCCCCCCCCGCCACCCCTCCAATTGGGGGAGGGGGGGCGGGGCCGACGCCCGCCCGCCAGTCATGCGGCGGCGCGCGCGAGGCACTCCGAAGTGGTGGGGGGGGGAGACAAGAGAGCGACAACGAGAGAGAGCGCTCGCGCCAGGTGGTTGGGGAAGGCGCGGGGCCGCGCGCGCGCGCGCGCGCAAGGAAGGGTGGGAGGGAGCGGGGCCGCGCGCGGGGCGGTCGGAGCTGCGGCGAGCGAGTGACGCGCAGCTGGCCGGCCCTGCTCATGCGCAGCCGGCCGGGCGGTGCTAAAGCCCCGAGCGAGCGAGCGAGCGAGGAGGAGGAGGGCGACCGGGGAGGGGGCGGCCGAGCGGAGGGCTGGGCGGCGGCGGTGGTGGTGGAAGGAGCGGCAGCGGGAGCAGAAGAAGCGGCTGAGGCGACTGAGGTGGCGGCGGCATGAAGAGGCGCAGCCGGCGCAGCCGGCGCGGCCCCTCCTGAGGCGCGCCCCGAGCCGGGGTGGGCGGCGCGCGCACGCGCGCGGGAGGGAGGGGGGCGGGCAACGGGCGGCCGAGAAGGGGGGGGTCGCAGGCGGCTCCTGCCAGGCGTGGGGAGCCCGCCGGGCCGGGCGAGGCGGGGGCAAAGTTGGGCAGGGGCCGAGCGGGCCGGCGGGCCCAGCCGCTCGCCCGCAGTCCCCGAGGAGGAAGAGGAGGAGGAAGGCTCTGGCTGCTGCTGCTGCTGCTGCTTGGCTTGCTGCAAGGCAGAGGCCAGTCCGATCCTTCCTTCCTTCCCTTCTGCCTTCCTTGCTTCTTTTCCTCTCCTCCTTTCCTTCATTCCTCCTTTCCTTCTTGCCCTTCCTTCCTTCTTTCCTCCCTTCCCCTTTCCTTTCCTCTTTGCCTTCATTCCTGCTTTCCTTCCGCCTTCCTTCCCTCCTTTCCTTCCTTCCTCCTTTCCTTCTTGCCCTTTCTCCCTCCTTTCAGCCCTTCCCCTTTCCTCTCTCCTTTGCCTTCGTTCCTCCTTTCCTTCCGCCTTTCTTTCCTTCCTTCCCCTTTCCTTCCTCCTTTCCTTCTTCCTTTCCTTCTGCCCTTCCTTCCTCCCTTCTTTCCGCCCGTCCCCTTTCCTCTCCCCTTTGCCTTCGTTCCTGCTTTCCTTCCGCCTTTCTTCTCTCCTTCTCTCCTTTCCTTCCGCCTTTCTTTCCTTTCTCCCTCCTTTCCTTCCTTCCCGACGCGCGCTTGGCCTCGCAACAAAGTTGCAGCTCCAGCCTCGGCGGAACGGCCGGCGCCCCTTTTTGGCGCCCTCCCCTGCACGGGTCTCCCCCCGGATTCGAACCGGGGCGGGGCGAGGAACGAGGGGTGCAAAGAGACAAGAGAGAGAGGAGGGGGAGAAAAAAAAAGGGGTGGGGGCTTCGGTTTAGTGCAGCCCGGCCGCCCCTCTCCTGCTCCTCCGCCGCCGCCGCTTCTCGTCTGGATTCGCCCTGCTGGATCTGCGGTGGATTGATTGATTTTGGGGGGTCTTTGGCCCAGCGGGGAGGGGTGATCTGTCCCGGCTTTTGTGCCTCCGAGGAGCTCTGGTTTGGATTTGGGGACGGGGGCGAACCTTGGCTCTGCCTGCCTGCTCTCCCACCCGGCCGCCCCCTTTTTTCCCTCTCTTTCTCCAGACCCGAACTTGAGATTCGTCGCAGCGGGGCTGGTGTCTTCCGCCTCCCCTGGATTTTCTCCCCTGGCTGGTCTTTTTCCTCTTTTTCCAACCTCCCGCCCCCCCCCCCCCCCCCCCGAGAGTGGGGCGCCGTTTGTCAAGGTCACTGTGGATTTATCTTTGGGTTTTTGCCTGTGTCTGGATGTTGATTGCCCCCTTGGTGGCTTTCTCTTGCCTTAGCTTGGATCGCCCCTGGCTCTCTTCTCCAGGGTTGCTGGATTAGCTTTCTCGTCCCCCTCCGCCTTTGGCTGCCCCCTCCCACTTTGGTTCCTCCGGATTTCATGAGCCAGAAGAAAGGAGCAGCTCTGAGCCAGAAAAAGAGGCTGTTGGATCGTACAAAAAAATCCCAATAAAGACAAATTGTGGGTTTTTAACTGGCTTTGGAAATGGATGGCAAGATCAGACAAAGCAGGAAATCCCGGTCCCAAAGGGATCGGGTGAGGCGCAGAGACCCCAACGGCAGGGATAGACTTCACCAAAGCCCCTCCTCGACCTCCGAAAGGGAAACCAGTCCTGGCAAGGAGAATACGAGCCAGAGTGGTCTGCTTCCCAAGAGCCAGGCTTCCGCAGGCAGAATTGCCAGACCTCCGAGGCGGCGGAGGCGGGAATCCAGTTCCCAGGAAGAGGATTTAATTGATGGATTTGCCATCGCCAGCTTCACCACCATGGAAGCCTTGGAGGTAAGATGTTGGTCTCTCCCCTGGATGGGGTGGTGGCGATCCTGTTTGGAGGGAGGAGGAGGAGAAGGAACACGGGAGGAAGAGT
The DNA here is from genome assembly GCA_023653725.1 of Bungarus multicinctus. NCBI lineage: Eukaryota > Metazoa > Chordata > Lepidosauria > Squamata > Elapidae > Bungarus > Bungarus multicinctus. The sequence continues at coordinate 176,896,844 of CM042836.1, forward strand.
TTTGGTCATCGTCTGGACTGCTTTGCTTGTGCTGGTCAGTCTGGTTGAACTTTTGAGGGCTTTGGGACAAGCAGCTGGAGGAATTGAAGATGGACCTCCAGGCCTGGGAGCTGGTCTTTGTTGATCTCCCTCCGTGGTACAGCTTTGCTTGTGCTGGTCATCTCATTCTGAAGGAGTCGGGACCAATTTCTTAAAGGTGGACCTTCAGGGCTGGGTTCTGTGTTGGCCTCCATCTGTGGGACCTCTTTGCTTGTGCTGGTCAATCTCATTGGACTTTTGAGAGGCTTGATATCAACATCAATCTTCAGGCTTTGGTCTGTGGCGTTTTCCATTTGTGATCCAAAGCATGCTAAACATCTGGCAACTGTCTTGGGTGTAACTTGTGTGCTCTTCTGAGCTGATGTAGTAGGCCAAGCCTTCTAGTTGACCCTTGCTCTCCATTTCAGCTGGGGAACAGTGAGGGGTCGCTGAGGCAAGCTGTGTGTGTTGGTTTAGCTTTCTAGTGGGCTTACAAACCTGTTTGGAGTGCAGGGAGATGAATGCGAAACTTCCTTTAAACACCAGTCCTGCTGAAAATGCACCACCATTTTAAAAGCGGGTTTAAAAGTGGGTTGAATGGTGTTGCCAATGCAGTTTTGGTGCCAGGGGTGTCATTGCCCCAACCAGGCTAATTCTTTGACTGTTGGGAGAAGCAACTGTTGAATCAGGCTGGAGAGATTTTCTGGCTTGACCTGAATGTGCTTTTGGTTTTTTAAGAAAGAAGAGAAATGAAGAATAATTGGAGGGAATTGCTTTGCTTGGTATTGTTGTATTGTATTTGGTATTGGCTTGTTACTTCTGCACATAAAAGTGAAACAAACAATATTTTTAGAGAGTTTGGACAAAAGAGGGGATTTTGTGTGTGTGGTTTGTGTTTTTTTGTTGGTTTTTTTGTTTTTCTGTTCAGTTTTTATTCATGATGTGATGGGAAAGTCTGAATGGGTAAGAATTTCTGGTAACTGTTTTTATCCTGCTATATATCTTAGTCATTTTCGATGGGCTGGTTTGGTTCCCTTTCATTAAGAAACGAAAATGTTTGGGTAATGTTTCTATTCTGGATTGTTCTTTTCAATAAAGCTGAACCAAGAATGGGCTACCTTACGCTCTGGTGATCATTGCATGCAGTGGCTGAGATCCTTCAAAGATATGGAGGAACACTGATAATTGCCCAAATAAAGGATTGTTCTAAAGTTGGCCAATTGGTCTGTCTAGAATATACTATGAATGTTATTTGTTTTTCCTTGTGGTTTTTCCCTGGAACATTCAACTTTGAAGTTGAATGGATTTCATTTTGTAGTTTGTCAAACTTTTTCTGGCTGTAAGCAAAACTAAGAACTGTCCACTTGGCCCAAGGAACAGTTGTTGCTTTGGAATCTTTCATTTGCATGGATTAAAAACAAAACCACCATGTTGTTTTTGAAATCTGCAATCAATAGGTGTTTGGAGAAGGATGCTGCTTCCATGCTGTAAAGTTGCATGCATTCGAAGCCTAAAAGTATTTTTCATAATATTGTTCTGATTTGCTCTTAATCAGAAGATTGATACGATATATTTCTTGTCTCAGTTGTGGTGGTAGCAGATGCAAGAAAAATTTCCTGATGATTCTTGTTTGTCATTGTACTACTACTTGTTCTCACAGTCTTTACTTTCCCTGGTATTTTCCTGCAAGATGATTGCTATCTATCTGTCAGTCACTCAAATTAATTGCTAATCAAACTGATGGGCCTCTAGAACAGTTGTTGGAGAATTCATAACATTTCTTCTGTCTGATCTATAGTGGTTGGGTGCAAGCTATAAAAGCTGCTTTGGTGTCTCCTGCAGTCCTTAGTCCTTAGAGCATCCTATCTTTGACAAAGCTGGATGGTTTGAAAGTATTACACAAATTCTTTAGTGGGAAATCAGGGGGTTTGTTTGTTCAATTGATCACCAATAAACCAGATGCAAATTGGCAGACAGCACCCAGCTTCATTCTCTCTAAAACTGCATTATTGTGAAAATGGAGAATGTATACAATGTGGGGTTCTCTCTGTTGTGAAGAATACCTAAAAGGTTTGTGTGCTTTTACCCTTCAGTAATAAACTGAATTTGAGTTGCTGGCTTGGTGTATATTTATATCATGAATCACTTCTATTGCTTATCTAGGGAGATTTAAAAAGCTCCTGTGTTTGGAATAGTGTGTTGTGTTTTCTTTCTAAATTAGCTTACACTTCTGTGTATCATTTGGCCTTTTTAAAATGATTCCCGCAGAGTGTAAACCCGATGGCTAGGTTCACCCATTGTCTAGAGCTTTGTTCACAATCAAGAGAAATATGTGCAGATTTATCTTTGCTGGTATGCCATGGTATATGGTATGTTACAAGAGTAAGTGTTTCCCTATGCATGGAGTTACTTGGCAATCTCTCTCTCTCTCTCTCTCTCTCCCTCTCCCTCCCTCCCTCCCTCCCTCCCTCCCTCTCTCTCTCTCTCTCTCAAGTAAGTCTCTTTAAGGATTTTCTTCCTTAAAAGTTTGTTTCAATATTCTTGAAACTGACCGGGAACCAGGCACAACAAAATTAGGACTGGTATGTGAGCAAATCAATAAAGAACTGAAACGAATAGGTAGGTCTACTTATCTTTCGAAAGATCCTGGAAGTGATACTTGGGAGCGTTTGAACAATAAAAGAGAAGGATGAATAGGATCTTATCAGTCTCTCAGATGATTTGAACCTTGATCAACCAGTTCAGAAAGGAGGTGAAGGATCATTAAAAAAAAAAGAGAGAGCGAGACTCTTCTGGGTGTACATCACTTGTGGATTTGTTGAACTGGTTTGTGGAAATGATTATATGGAATTTGAACTTTAGCTATATACTCCACCAAATGTCATTTTTGCAGAACAAAAAAAGGCTGTAATTTTGCCACCTGTATTAAAGCAGTCCTTTCCATCGGAGCTTCTTTAGGCAAGACAGTAGACCATTCCTATATTTTTTTATTTTATTTGTTAGTAGGGCTACTTCAGGCAGCTTGCAACAGTAAAAAAACAAAGAAGTGAAAGAGTATCAACAAAACAGAAGTAAAATAAACAATGGAAAAGAAAACAGTGAGAGTGTATCAGTATGGTAACAAACGATGGGCAGTTGGGGAGCAGACAGCAAAGGGGAGACAGAGTCTGCTATCCATCCTAGTTTTCTATTGCCCAAGTATAGAACTGGCTTTGAAACTGAGGGTGGCATTTGCCATCCATTTGAAAGATTGGGATGTCAAGTTTGAGGGAAAAATGATTTGCCAAGTAGCAGAACTTTAAAAAGTGTTTTGTAGAAGGGATTTAGCTAAACAGAGCGATCAGTACTTCTGGCTTAGCCCTTGTGCTGTGCAGCCTTAACCTAAAATGGGGCCACTTCGAAAGATTGTTTGAAGATGCTTGAGATAAAATGTAACCATGATTAAACTCTGACTAATGGTGCAGGACGAGCCAGGTGGGGGCCAGCCCTGCCATTGGACGATAGGAGAAAACGAGTTTTGAGGAATGGCAATAACATGATAGAGCTGTGTATTGTGATCCTTAAATTTAGAACATAGAATACTAGGGACTTTTGAGGTCTTTTAGTCCAACTCCTTGCCCATGGCAAGGGACCCTATGCCATTCTGGACAAATTTCTTCTTAAAAGCCTCAAGTGATGGAGCAGCCACGACTTCTGGAGGTTCCACGGATTGATTGTTCTCCCTGTCAGGAAATTTTTTAGTTCTAGATGGGATTTCTTGTTAATGGTCTTCCACTTCTTGTCCTGCCTTTCAGGTGCTTTGGAAAACAGGGTAAAAACCCCCTCCCTTTCTTTGTGGCAGCCCCTCAAATATTGGAAGAGTGCTGTCATGTCGCTCCTAGTCCCTTCTCTTTGTTAGACTAGACATACCCAGTTCTCTCGATCATTTGTTCGTTTCTTAGATTGTCTTGAGGGGTGATGGAGCTATTTTTGTGGCTATGCACATGACCCACCGCTTAGAGAGTTGGGATCCATGCAGAAGTGACTTCTGATCAGGAACTAGGCCAGGTGTCCCACAGGATCTTTAAAATAATCATCCTGCTTATGGGATGGCAGCAGCTGCCTAGAGCCCTACTTTCATTAATATGCGAAGGAGAACTTTTGCTTTCTTGGGTTGTAGTTGACTCATTGCAATAAACAGCCTACACAGGATCCATTTATTTTCTTTCAAGGGCCAGAGGTGGGTTGCCTCTCCAGAAGGCATTTGTGTTGACATAAGTTGTGTGTTCGGGTGGGTGTGTTCTTTTTACACATTCGGGACCGAAACAAGGTGGGAATTCCGAGACAAAGGCTGACATGAGGTTCTTTCCTTCTTCATATCAAGGTGTGTGGTTGTTCCTCTTGTTCATGGGGAAATGCCAGAGGAGCTTCTAATATGAGCCAGAAGTGAAGGGGATTACCAGGGCCAGAATCTCTCAAACTAGCATGTGCTTAACTCATTATGTACAATATAGACCTTCTTTCTTCTTCTTTATAGCTAGCTCAATCTTGTTGATTGAGATCTAGTTGTGTTGTAGACCACTAGAGAGAAATCTAGGGGTTTCTTTTTAATGCATTCTGTGTTTTGCAGTGCAAATGTTCCTAGTTTAATGCCTTGTCCTTGCAGTTATTAAAAAAAAAAACCTTTGCTTTGCTAATACATCCTACTTGGTTAATTAGATATCCCTCAACTTACGACCACAACTGAGCCCAAAATTTCTGTTGCTAAGCGAGACCGTTTTTAAGTGAGTTTTGCCCTATTTTACAACATATCTTGTCACGGCTATTAAGTGAATCACTGCAGTTGCTACGTTAGTAACATGGTTGTTAAGCGAATCTGGCTTCCCCATGGACTTTGCTTGTCAGAAGGTCGTAAAAGGGAATCATGTGATCTTGGAACACTGCAACGGTCATAAATATGAACCAGTTGCCAAGTGTCAAATTTTGATCACATGACCATGGGGACGCTGCAAACATTGTTCAGTGTGGAAAAACAATCCCCTTTTTGAGTGCTGTTGTAACTTTGAGCCAGTCACTAAACAAATGGTTGTAAGTTGAGAACTATCTGTACTCTGAACTCTACGTTTTTCTACATGTTGTGTCCTATAGAATAGAATAGAATACCTTTATTGTCATTGCATTCCACAAATACAATACAATTTGAAAGCTACTCCAGCACAATGCCCCAAACACCACATCACAATCACACTACAGAGTTTTAAAAATAATAATAATAATAATAATAGAACTAGATCACAAATGCACTGTTTGATTCAAGACAATTTCTGCCTTGGAAAAAAAACTGTTTCTCAATCTATTAGTCCTCATTTTAAGACACCTATAACGTCTCCCTGATGGTAACAGATCGAAATACGAATGTCCAGGATGAGAACGGTCTGTGGAGATTTTTAGTGCTCTCGAGAGGAGTCTGGTCTTCACAATCTCTTCCAAAGAAGAAAGAGAGCAACCGATGATTTTTTGTGCTGTGTTTGTAACTCTCTGGAGCATCTTCTTATCCACTACAGAGCTTCCAGCACACTGCACCGTTACACAGTATGCCAAAATGCTCTCGATGGTAGACCGGTAAAAAGTAACCAGCAACTTCTCACCCAAACCACTATTGGAAGGGAAGCATTGATGTAGCCAGAAATATTACATTATCTCAGTTTATGTTTTCATGTTTTTGATAGAGTCCATTCATCTTATGAAACTCTAGCCTGGCTGACTTGCTATTTAACTGGGTGCTTTGTGTTAAACCAGGCATTGCGAGTGGTAAAAATGGTTCCTTCTTTGGTGTAGTTCCAGTCAGTTGTGGCGTATTCAGCCAAATATGGCTTAGTTCAGGAGTTGAGACTTCTGTTGGTTAAAGAGTAGCCATAGATGAGAGCTGGAGAACTTTTGGAGCATTGAAAGCTTGTCATAAGTAGTCTCCTGAGGATGGAGATATGGTGAGCTATGTTTTCTATGTTAAAAGCCCTGAAAAATTAAGAGAGCAAGGAGTAAGGTTGCCTCCTTAAGTTCTTCTCTCCTGTTGGAATACTTGTGACCATCTCAGGTTAAGGTAAATCTCCTTCAAGTCAGAATTTTAAGTTGATAAATTTATGCCAGCATCTGTGCACTTCTGGGGCTAAGAGTACAGAGTTGGCTGGGTTTCCTCCATTTTCTTGAGATGTTTATCTTCCCAGTTCAGCCTTTAGACTTGCTAAACCAGATCGGACCCTGCTTAGCTTCTTGAGATCATCCTGGATCCTCCACCATCCGAATAACTTCTTTCTGGACAGTGTGCCTCTTTCCAAACAAAGAAAAGGCTGTTAGCTATAAATTATGTTCACTTGGTAAGAATGACTGCTGGGTCCTTGAAAATAAAAAGCAGGTCTTGTGTTATTTTGATGTGTGAGAACTTTCCTTCGCAGTTAATGTTGTTGGAAAAAATGAAAGTTATGGCTGGATGTGGTTTCTTGATGGTTTTAAGCCTATGCTGTTATTTTCTATGAAATTTACAGACTAGATGGACAAGAAAAAGTGTTGTTGTGCCTGGGGTCTTTCTGTTCTCATTTTGTTGCATTGTATCCATCGTATAAATAAAGTAAACATAAGTGAAAAACTTGGTTCTGTAAGAACCAGGCATTAAGAAAAATTGGGGTGGGGGGTGTCTATGGGATTTTTTTTTTCTCCTGCAGAATTTCCAAACCGCCATCTCTCTGCATTAAAAGGAAACGTTGCGGTGATGAATGTGGGAAGTTGTATTTTACTTATCTCGTTGCTCGGGGATTTCCCTCTTCCTGTAAAACTTACCATGGTAGCTTTTGTGTTGTTGCAAGAACAGGGTTCTTGTGGTCAGGCCTTTTTGCTTAGCATTGATCCGGGCAAAATTGGGCCTTCAGAAAGGTCTGGCGCTCTGCATTGGGCAAGCAAACGTGTCGTTGATTAGTTATTTAACAATTCCCTTAAGATTGAGGAAACTACACAGATGTGGAAGGGAAGCCTGGCCCTCAGTCATAAGTCCTCCAGTGCCATTTCAAACATGCTAAGGTTGTGTTTTGAAGGACACTGTCTGGACAGCTGTATAAATTCACCAGAGTTGTAAACAGTTGTCTGTGACTGCATGATTGTGAACTCGGCCGCAATCAATCGGCGTCTATCTTTTACAAGTTCAAATTTAAAAGCTGTCTTCTCGTGTTCATCGCTTTTTCTTTTTTCTTTTCTTTTTAAGAGAAACAAAGGGCAAGCTCCGAACCAGGCTTACATCAATCATCTATTCACATTATGGAAGTAATTATCTACCCAGAAAAAGGGATTAACTTAGAATTTGTTGGAGTTCATAGGGCTCTGAGTATTTGCAAATGACGATTTTACTGGAGTTTCCTCTTGAAAAAAAAAAAAAGGGAGAGAAGGCTGAAATTGAACAAATCCTGTTTCTAAAGAACTGTACAGGAAGAAAGTTTTGCGAGGGAAAACACTCCTCAAGAGGTTATTAAGTTGGCAGGAACCCGCCACGCAGTTCCTCTTGTGAGTAAATTCTGCATTTGGTCCGAGGTTTCTGTTCAGAAATAATTGAACAGTTCTCTTTGCTAATGCAGTATGGGCAGCTTCCTTAGGCTTACTGCTGATTAACTTTAATGGCAAATCAGATATTAGAATTTAGCAGCTTAAGCATTTAAAAAGATCTGGGAGCATGGAGCTGCAATTGGTTTCTGTCTTGTGGGGAGATAAGTTTACAGATGTTCTGGTTTACCCAGAAGTGATGCTGTTCCAAAAGAGGCTGTTTGGTGTAAAAGTTACAGGCACCAGCCCCAGAAACCAGGAGTCTGGGAATTTTAATCCTGCCTTAGGCACTGAAGTTGCTTGAGTGACTTTGGGCCTGTCCTTCTCTCTTGGCCCTAGGAAGAAAGCTGATAAATTTCAAATTGCTTCTGAAAAATCTTGCCAAGGAAACTGCGTAGACATGTCCACACAGTTGCCAGGAGTTTGAAGGCAGCAAAACAAACACAAAAAGTAGCATTGGGGATTTTAAAAAGGGAGAAATGTAAACTTACAGAGGGAACCAGTGAAATTTCTTAAACCAGTTCTGAATTACAGGTAGTCCTTGACTTACGACCAAAATTAGCACCTGATTTTCTACTGCTAGGCAAAGTGGTTATTAATGAGTAACGTCCGATTTCACAACCTCCTTCACCGTGGTTAGTTGAAGTCCATGCATCTTAGAGTTGCTAAGGTTGAGAAACTCTGAGGCGGTTATATTAGGGTCCCCGCAAAACCCTCTCTTTTTCACTCTCTCCCCAACAAATCTGGATTTTCAAACCATTTCATGATGGATCTTCATTAATATAGATTTGCCTGCCCTCAACGCTTCCTTGAAAGCCATGTAATCTAGTCAAAGGCAACCACATCTTGTGGCTGACAATTAGCATGAAATGTATTTTCACTCTTTAAAAAAAAAGCAAAACACCACTTCATCTCCAAGGCTTGGAAAACAGCAAGGATGAAAAACATTTTTCTTTGAGCTGTCAGACATTGTCATGCAACGCCTCACCAGAATGGAATCTTTGTGCTCTTGGGGCTGGGTTTTATTGCTGTATTTTTTTTTTCCTTTTGTTTTTGTGTTTTCTCCTCTGATCACCCACAGATTATCAGGGTTATGGAAGGTTATCAGTACTGTTGAATAAATCACTATTTATTCAGCTTTGTCCTGTGTTATCTCTTTTGGAGATGCCTCCTTGAATGAAGCCTTGGAAAGTTCTTCCTTCCCAACCTAGATAGTACTCCTAGATGAACTATTAGTCTTAATAATTGGACCCCTTGACCATAGTTTAACCACTCCAATTTATTTTAAAATTCCAGTGATTGAAAACAAGCTAAAGGAACTTTCAGCAGTTCCAAGAAGGCTCCACACCTATTTTCACTATTCAGGTGACCCTGAGGGCACAGATAAACCTCCAAGTGGCTCAATGACTCTCAGAAAGAATGCTAAGGACCACATGAGTGCAAGGAATATAAATCCTTCCATCCTTCACAAAACAGTCAGAACTGAAGAAGCTTCTTGGCTGAGAAGCGAAACATCTCCAAGGGAAAACAAGGTCCAGTTGCCTGTTGAAAAAACACCTTTGAGACAAGCTAAGACCAGACTTGTTGGTAATAGGGTTCAAGGCCAGCTGTTTTGATTGGGAAAATAGATCAGATCTACCTTCCTCCTCCTCCTCCTCCTCCTCCTCCTCCCTCAGCAGATTTTAATGCATGAAAGCATGCCAATGGACAGGAATGATTTTAAAATTATAATGAAGTGTTAAGAAGCCCTGTAAGATAAGGTGCTTCTTTTCTAGAGATTGTACAAGTTAAGAATATGTGGTATTGTACTGGATTGGACTTTTTAAATCATATTTTTCAGAGTTTCCAAAGCTGCTTCAGTTGTTTTCCCCTTTAAGATTGTCATCCACGGAAATCCTCCCCAAGGATTTTTCTCTAACTTTGTTGAAATCAGCTCTTTCAAAGTCTTAAGACACTAGTTTGATTATGTTCTATTGCTTGTGTCTGCATTATGTGGAATTCCAATATGGCACGGTCTCTCTCTCTCTCTCCCTCTCTCTCCCCAAGTTTCCAACAACTTTAACCCTTTCTATCACTTCTTCTCTTTTAGAAAGAATTAGGTTCAGTATATCTGCCCCTCTAGTTCCCACCCCTACCTTTTGCATGACAAAGTTGTCAGCGAGGTTGGTCAGAAACCTGTCTGATCTCCCACTTGATGCAGAATTTGCCTCCTTCTTGACGTCAGGGTAGCTAAAATCCCCCATTACCATTGCGCTGTGTTGTTTCCTCCATTACTGCCCCTTGTCCTTCTCATTGGGCAGGGAGGTTGCCAGCTTGATCCACAAGTATTGCATTTCTTGCAGATCTTGAAATAGACTCACCCAAGCTGAGTCAGCTGCTGCTCTGAAGTGCAGTTGGACAGGTTTCTTTGCTTGGCTGGTCTGCTTGAAAGAACTGGCAAGCGAGCAGCGCGGCAGCATCACTTGATCCTGACAGAAATGTAGCTTAAAATGAAAAGCTGGCTGATTTCTTAGTTGCAAATTTTTACAAAGCCCTTTATCGCTTGATGGTTTCCAGGATGTTTATGCTTGAAGAGTTCAAGGCCGTCTTTTCCAAGCTTGTGTCCTTCAGATGTGTTGGATACATGACTGGGAAATCCTCGGTGCTCCTGGCTGAATCATCTCAAGAGTGTTTTGAGTTGGAGAAGGGTGATCCAAGGTCCTAGGTGGTCGCCTGCATTTTGTATGGTCCAGGAATGGTGGAGCGTAGGGACTAAAAGGCAAAAGGAGCAGGATTCAGTTTTACTATTTCTTCAGTCATGTCCTAAAGATCATCTCTTGCCCTCTAAACTCAGGATAAGGTCTTAGAATCTCAGTAGGAACTTTGCTATTGGCACCTAACATAATGGGGCCATAACAGAGTTGGAAGGGACCTTAGAGGTCTTCTAGTCCAACTCCCTGCTCAAGCAGGAAAGCCTATACCATTTCAGACAAATGGTTGTCCAATCTCATCTTAAAAACCTCCAGCTTTGGAGCACCCACAACTTCTGGAGGCAAGTGGTTCCACTGAATAATTGTTCTCACTGTCAGCAAATTTCTCCTTAGTTCCAGGTTACTTCCTTCCTTGATTACTTTCCATTTGTTGTTAGTCGTCCCGCCCTTTGGTGCTTTGGAGATTAGGTTGGCACCCTCTTCTTTGTGGCAATGCCTCAGATATTGGAACACTGCTATCTTGTCACCCCTAATCCTTCTTTTCATTGCACTAGACATGCCCAATTCCTGCAACTGTTCTTCATATGTTTTAGTTTTAGCCTCCAGCCCCCCTAATCATCTTTGTCCCTCTTCTCTGCGCTCTTTCCAGAATCTTGACCTCTTTTTTTAATGGTGAGCAAAACTGCAATATTTCAAGACCCTGACTTCAACTTCAACCTTAACAAAGGTTTTCCACCTATGCCTGATTCTCCAGCATTAATAGCATGGATGCTCAAGTGTGTTTTGGGGTTCTTTTTCTGGATCAGAGCTTAAAAGCCCTTTCAACTGAACATCCTGTTTTCAGTGACATAGCTTTATTCAGGAAGTGTTTAAGGAGAGAATGCAAAGGAAGAATTTTTTATCTGGCTCTTGTTTCCAGCAGTCCCTGATTTCAGAGGCAGCCCAGAGAGGTTGTGCTTAGCAGCTAAGGTCTTATTTTCTGCAGATTGATCCCTTCCTTCTTTTAAAAAGATAGCCATGTCCTTGAGGGTAACTGTGCTTCTGAGGCCAATTCTGTGGGTCTTAAACTGCATAAACTGCAGGGACTCCACAGTTGTGCCTCCCAACATGCCCTGCCCTGCAAGCAAACAGATGTTTCTGCTGGGTTCCTTGTTGTTTTGTCAGATTTGACAGTTGAAAACTTGATGAATCTTCCTGGAGAGATAATTGGGTTAATGTCTCCCACTAAAAAAACCTTGCCTTTGTTGAAGAAAGACAGCCAGGAATGGCAAGGAGGTTAGACGCTGTTGGAATAAGACACTGACATCTGCTCACCTTCAACTTAAAAAAAATACTGAAATTTTTATTCTACACCAATGTGAATTTTATAGAGTATATTCCACACAGAACGATGAGTTTGCAGTGCGGCAGTTGTGTTAGGCCCAGCTAAAAAACCTGTGAAAAAAAGCCTTCAGGTTTTTTAATGTAGCTTTCGAGAATATGCCATCAAGGAAGCTGTTGCAAAAACCACAAGGATTGGAGGACGTAATTGAACTGTTCTTGATCCTCCCTGAGAGTGGTTACTTTCTTGCAGACGATTCGTTATCCAACTAGGTAATGTCATCAGTAATGTCATGCACTGATGATGTTACCTAGTTTGGTAATGAAACGTCTGCAAGGAAGCAGCACAGCTCAGAGTGCGCTAAGGACCCCCAGAGTTCATCCTTGAGCTACAAATAATTTCAAAATTACAACAGCACTGAAAAACAGGGACTCGTGAGTCGTGACTGTTTTTTACACTCACCGCCGTTGCAGCATCCTTATGGTCACACGATCAAAATTCACACAGTTGGCAACTGACTCATATTTACGATGGTCGCAGTGTTCCAGGGGGTCACGTGATCACCTTTGGCGACCCTCTGATGAACACAGCCAATGGAGAAGCCAAATTTGCTTAACCGCGTTACTGACTTAACTGCAGTGATTCATTTAACAACTGTGTCAAGAAAGATGGTAAAATGGGGCAAAACTCGCTTAAATGTCTCCCTTAACAACAGAAATTTGGGCTTGACTGTGGTTGTAAGTCGAGGACTACCTGCAGTGACTAATGTGACCTAATCACTAATGTGATTCAATCAACCGATGGAACAGAAGTTGCCTTTGGAAGTTGTGGGAGTTTCATCACTGGAGGCTTTCAAGAAGAGGCTGAACTGCCCTCTGTCAGAAAGGGTGTTGGGTCTCCTGCTTGGGTGGGAGGTTGGACTAGATGACCTACCAGGTCCCTTCCAACTCTTATCAGATTAACAGTTAATCTGATCTCGTTCCCTGGGTTGTAAGATATAGTTTCAATGTTATTTTCAAATAAAGAGGCATTGTTTCCTTTAAATAGCCGCCGGATCTCTTATGTGGGCCCACAGCCACCGTTAATTGAAGGAGGAAGCTAGAAAGGATGGATGTTGTACAGTTAAAAAGAGGCAGCTTATGGAATCAGTCAAACTTGGTATAAAATAATTATGGTGTTTTGACAGCCTTGTTAATAACTTACAACCATTGGAAGAAATATAATTATAGCATTGCAAGTTTCGTGGCATTTCTGTCAAGATTTGTAAAATTAAATAAAGGATGTGAAATCCATTAAAAATGGTTGGGATCGCAGAGCTCCGAGATGATCCATTAAAATAAAAATAATAATCAAAGAAAAAACAACTTTGGGTCTCACGAAGATGGCTGCTGCATTTCATGCTGGATTGTTGCTTTGACCTTGCCAGGCTGTTAAAACAGTTCTTTGGAAATTTGGGGAGTTTCTATACTGACGAAGTTGAAGGGCTAAATATAGAAATAAAATGGACATCTCTCTTTTACAGCTTGGTGGGAAAAGAGAACCCTGTCACCTACAATGATTAATATCTGAAACCTTGCCAAACAGTATGTACTTTAGGGATTGTATAATTATGTGATTATTGACAAAAGACAGAAGGGGCTCCTGCTGTCCCTCCTCTTCCCCCCCCCTTAAATAAAATTGAAGCACAAGTTCAAATACATGACTATAAACGGTTCAGGAATTTGTGTTTTTCAATTACTCTTCAGCATGTCTAATAAAAGAATATTTATTTATCATCAAATTGCTCCTGGCGTTTAACTAATTGCTTTTGATCAAGATTCATTTTGGGTGGGGGTGGGGGGAGGAATAAACACAGCGAAGCTTTGGGTTGCTTCTTTCTTAACAACTCAGTGAGTGGCCTGCTAGTTTTACTCCTAATTGGAAGGGTGTTGTTTAACACTACTGACTTAGTGCTGGCTTAGAACAAGCCTAGAATAATTGACTCCTGTAAAAGGGTAGCTGCCCAGGAATGCAATATCAGATGGAGTCCCAAGCTGGTAGAAGCCCAGTTGCTGATGAAACATAGGAGCATGATTGAGCCCAAAATTTCTGTTGCTAAGTGAGACATTTGTGAAGTGAACATTGTCCCATTTTACAACTTTTCAGGCCACAGTGAAGAAATTCCCTGACAGAACAATTAATCGTTGGAACAACTTGCCACCAGAAGTTGTGAATGCTCCAATCCTGGAAGTTTTTAAAAAGAGATTGGATAACCATTTGTCTGAAATGGTGTAGGGTTTCCTGCCTAAGCAGGGGGTTGGACTAGAAGACCTCCAAGGTCCTTTCCAACTCTTCTCTTCCAGTTGTTATGTGAATCACTGCATTGTTAAGTGAATCTGGCTTCCCCACTGATTTTGCTTGTCAGAAGGTTGCTAAAAGGGATCACATGGCCCTGGGACACTGCAACCATCATAACTATGAGTCTGAATTTTGATCACGTGTCCATGGGAATGCTACCACAGTCGTGTATGAAAAACAGTTATAAGTCACTTTCTTCAGTGCTGTTATAACTTCGAATGGTCACTAAATGAATTGTTGTAAGTTGAGAATGTCCTGTACTACTGAGTGCTGATTTTGACAAGTTGCAGGTCTGTAGGCTTCAACTCTCCACATGAGTTGAAGATGTACCGGCCGGTGGCCAACTTATTTTGAAGGACCATCTTTTCCCATTTGCATCTACCCATCCCACCAGAGCAGGGAAGCAGGAGGCGTTAGGGGTCCCTTAAGGTGGTCCATCTGGTGGGACCAAGAAAAAGGGTCTTTTCAGTGATGATTCCTTCCCTGTAGAAATAAGATTATTCCCCCCCCCCCCATCTTGATACTCTTTTGAGACTCCCTGAAGACATGGGCCTGGGGATACAAGCTCACCCTTGGGGCTTTGTTTCTGTAAGCCGCATGGTGTGTCACCACAAGTGAGTTATAAACAAACAGGACCCCATCAGACCAACCATGTAGACTTCACGAGAAGGCCTGAAGACCAACCCACCGTTGAGTCCACATCTCTCCCATGGACAGTCACGGTGAGGGAAGGAAGGAAGCCCTATACATTTTCTAGATAAACAAATAAGCCAGCAAGATGGAAAGGGAGTGGGTGGGAAACTTGTGCCTGGGATTTGGGTTGAACGCTGATTTGTTCTGGAGATCAAGGTGTATGTGAAAACCTTTTGCAGGTCCTGTCACTTTCTCAGGGCTAAGCCTTTGATCTTTTCCTGTGAAAGGAAGAGCCGATTCCTCAACAAAAATGTCCTTAACTCTTTCTCCTGTGAAGTGTTTAATGGTTGCCAATGCCCAGAGCTATTTTTAGAGAGCGACCTGAAGGCATTTGCAATTGGCAGCAGCTGAAACGGCAGGCAACTACTTCTGCTTTTGCATATTATTCTGCAAATTTTTTTTTTTAACGTAGCTGTTGAAAAACCTGTGCATAATAGGCAGAGCACTTTTGTCAATCTCTAGAAATGCTCTTTACTGGCAGTAGAACATCAGTTTCTTTTGTGATGTTTTTGTTGATTGCCATTGGTTGGGTCAAACCTTTTATTGATTGCCGTTGGTGGTTGTTGATTGATATTGGTGGTATAGATGCTTTAAATTATAAGGTGTGCACAACCAGGTTCATACACGGCTAAGCCCTATTTTATTTGATGGTGCTTTCTTGAATAAGCTACAAATGAGCTCATGCAATTAGTTAAGCTGAAACCTACTGTTTAATAAGCCATCTTGACTGTGATATGCACTGTTCTAAGCCAAAAATCAACCAAATCACATCTGGGTTGGCTTTTGCAAGATGTGTCAAGCCTGACCTAGGTGTTAATGAGCTGTACAAAATTATTTTGAGTCCCGATGCTGGGACTAGGTGCCAGACTTTGGGTAGTCAAAAGAAAAAGGAACAGGAAGGGGAAAAAAATGTTTAACCACAGTTCATGTTGTGGCTACTTACAAAAGTATATGTAAGGGTTGCAAAACAATGAAGTCTGTGTAATTAACGATAAGAACTCCAGAAATGTTTCTGCCAACCGGAGTGATTTTCTGAACAACACTGCTTTTCCTGCAGAGACTTTTAAGTTTACATTTTAAAAACTGGGTTTTCTACCTGCAAATGAAAACTCTCCGAAATAGGTAAACTGGTTTGCAGATATGTGCATCACCAAACCTTTGTATGTGTGGGGGTGGTGGAATTTGCATTAAAAATCCTTTCTTAAACCACAAACCAGACTCTGTCCATGGGCTTAGGACTGGACAAATAGAGAAAGTTAGCAAAAAGTGACTCCAGCTGACTTGCCAAGCGTGGCAAGGCTGCCAAGGGCAGATCTATTTTCCGATCTTGTAACTAACCGTAAGGAGAATTGGAAGAGAATCTAAGTTTCATTTACCCATTAATGAAGCCTCCATAGTCTGACCTAGCTACAGTGGCTGGCTTTTCACAAAAAGCTAAACCAGGAGCCAAACGAAACCACATTTTGGCTTCCTGCAACATAAGAACCAGGTGTGTTGAATGCTCCTTCTGCCTCCAAATTGGAAGGGACTTCTTTCCTATTCCCCAAACCAAATCTGTGCTTGTACATTTTTTAATCCCTTGTGCATTATGCTGAGCATAATACCATAATGCTCAGTAACTCCTATCCAAATGATCTTTCAGCCACTTAATCCACCTCCTGCACAGGCCGTATTTGGAAGGAGAGGGAGGTACCTCAAGACAGGTAGGATCTGCTGGAATCCAGAAAGGATTCCAACCTGCCAGCCTAACCCAGTAATTTCCTAATTTCAAGAGCAAGCTGTGTGTTTCTAGAAAAGTAGGTGCAATTGTGTGGGGTTTTTTCCCCCTGGCTATGTTATATTTGGGTCAACAGCTGCTAACATGGGGGTGTGGCAGTCCCTTCTGGCAGCTTCTCTGTTGATCTGACAACAGCAGCATAATTAACCTTTTGTGCTCCTGGCACAAAAGGATTGCTTTTTTTAGAAGAACCAAGTAAAGGAAATCATCAAGAACAAGATTCAAAAGAAAGCTTTAAGGAGGATGAAACTGGGGTTCCCTTCTTCATATAGATATAGATATATCTATATGTATATGCAGGTCTTGGTGTGTTCGGGTCTTTTCCCATGTAAGATTGAGACTATCTGGGCAACATTTCGACAAGATCTCACTCACCATCTTCAGGCGGGTGGTAGTTGCCTTTCATCTATGGGGTGGGTTTGGGTTTGAGTCTGGTAAGGGAGATTGGGGGTGGCGTCATGTGTTGTTTTGGATCCAAAAAATAGCCAACATTCTAAGAAACCCCAAAGACAAGATCCAGCTAGAAAAGCAAGGAGTTTCTGAAATACCATGCAATAATTGTCCATCCACATACATTGGACAAACCAACAGGAGAATAAATGCATGCATCCGAAGAACACAAGAACGCAGTCAGAAAAGAAGAAAATTCTTCCTCCCTTTTCCAGCACCTTAAAGCCACAGGACATGAAATTAATTTTGAGGGAACCAAATTAATTTACAATACTGAACACTTCAACAAGAGAATAATCAGGGAATAATAGAGAAACACCCTCATAACATGAACAAACGGGACAATGCCTCCTGCCTACCAGACATTTGGAAACTAGCCCTTATCAACAAATGAGTCCCAGCCACGAAAACCAACACTGGACCCCAAACAACACATGATGCCACCACCAATCTCCCTCACCAGACTCAAACCCAAACCCACCCCATAGATGAAAGGCAATCACCATCCAGAAACCAGACCACAGCTGCATCACCAGCTGCCACACACCCCGACCCCCAAACCAAGCAAACTGACACACACCATGAACACAGAGCCAGGCCTCAAACTCGGAGCCAAACCAAAACCTGGAACGTCACATCACAGCCACCCGCTCAGGATATCACATCACAGAACTCAGGAGGCTACACCACAAAACCTCAGGATGTTGCAACACAGCCAACGACCCAGGAGATTACAATACAAGACCCAGGAGGTCACAAGATTAGAACTCAGAAGGTCATCACACAGCCCATTACCCAGGTCATTAGGACCCAGGGGATTATAGCACAAGACCCAGGAGGTCACAAGATTAGAACTCAGAAGGTCATCACACAGCCCATTACCCAAGTCGTTACAACACAGGCGGCTGATAGACACACAGCCAGTACCTCAGCCACACATGTTCTTAAGAAAAAGCCAGCTAATCTGCAAACATCAACTCCATCAACCAATCAAGAAATGACAACACAGCCAACCTCCCCACCAGTATATATAGAGAGACAGCAGCTCAGATCACACTTTGCTCGCACAAGCACAAAGCCGAAAGCACCAGCCTGAAGATGGCGAGTGAGATCTCGTCAAAATGTTGCCCAGATAGTCTCAATCTTACACGGGAAAAGACCCAAACATGCCAAGACCTGCATACCTGTACCCATGAAAATCTACGAAAACACACACCACACACACACACACACATTTGCAAAGAGCCTTGATTTAAAAATATTGGTTGAAGTTTGAGGGATTCGGGGTCAACCCGATGCTCAGCCATGGATGATTTGAGGCCAACTATTTGAGGTCTCTGGATGGTTGGATAGAGAAATCAGAAGAGGATGTGCTGTACAGCCAAAATAGGAGATAAATCTAAGAAATCAATAAACGAAGTAAAATTGGTGGGGAGGAGGGAGCCTGTCTTTTGATTTGTAACAGGGATATTGATCAACCCTGTGCAATTGTTCAAGCGGCTCGTGTTTTTATCCTCAAGGACTTCCTGCTAAAAGGATGCAGATGTTTCCTACCAAGTTTAGGCTGGTGTAAAACAGAGAAGGACGCTCGAGAGAAGGGAATCCCTTCACCTGTGTATGTAAAGCTAGATTGGGGTAAAAAATATGATTTTTTTTTGAACTAGCCTAAATAGAGATTGAGGGACGTGGTGGCTCAGTGCCTAAGACACTGAGCTTGTCAATCGGAAAGGTTGGCAGGTCAGCGGTTTGAATCCCTAGCGCCGCGGAGTGAGCTCCCATTCATTGTTCTAGCTTATGCCAACCTAGCAGTTCAAAAGCATATAAAAATACAAGTAGAAAAATAGGGACTACGTTGGTGGGAAGGGAACAGTGCTCCATGTGCCTTTGGCGTTTAGTCCTGCCGGCCACATAACCACAGAGACGTTTTCGGACAGCGCTGGCTCTTCGGCTTTGTAACGGAGAGGAGCCGGAAACGACTAGCAGGTATGTGCGAGTTGAACCTTTACCTTTAAATAGAGATTGGAAGGATTTCATGCAGTTGTTCAGGTGACTCGCTGGAATTTGCTGCTGGATATGGTGCCCCTTAGAGATAGGTGCACGGGACAATATCTTTATTTGGGAAGTGGGCGTGTTTCAGCTAAGGGCTGTGGTGCCCAATTCTAGATCTCGCAATGTGAGTTGCATTCAGTGAGAAGCAGAAAGGCAAACAACTGGAGGCCAGCTAAGATTTTGTGCATGGAGAAATCCGCCAAGGGGATTTGGCCTCTTGACAGCTCTGCGGTCTCTTGATATCAAGATAGATGGTCCTTCAGTTATGATCAGTGGCTTAGTGACCATTTGAAGTTCCAACATTTCCCCAACTCCCCCATGGTACTTATAACCTGGGTCCAAAGTTCCAATGGCTCCCTTCCCCTATAGTCACATGACTGCATAATGGGTGTTTGGTAGTTGGTCTCTTCTATCATTTGCAGCATCACAAAATTTATTTCTGGCTTTCAGCAGACCCTAACCCCATGGCAAACAGTGGGTTTGCTTAACAATCAACAACAACGACAGCAACAACAAAGGTAAAAATGAGTCAGTCACATGGTGACTTGCTTTGCAACCGTCACGACTTACTGCAAGGATGGGGAACTATCTGACTTAGGAATTCTGGGAGTTGAAGTCATAAAAGGGCCAATAGTTCCCCACCTCTGACTTACTGTAATGGGCAGGTTCCATTAGTGTCATAAGCAGTGGTGGGATTCAAAAGTTTTTACTACTGATTCTGTGGGCATGGCTTGGTGGGCGTGGCAGGGGAAGGTTACTGAAAAATCCCCATTCCCTCCTTACCCCACTAATCTGCTTTCCAGCTCCGTTCTCCTGTGCAGGGCAACAAAAGAAGATCCAGCCGATTAGCTGGGACTCGGGAGGCAGAGAATAGATAGGGGCAGGGGCAGTCAGAGGTGGTATTTGCTGGTTCTCCAAACTACTCAAAATTTTCACTACTGGTTCTCCAGTACAGGTCAGAACCGGCTGAATACCACTCTGATGCACATACTATACTTCCAACATTATGCAGATTGCACATATTCTCTAGCCCCTTAGTACTGGAGTATGATTTATTTCTACAAAGCCAAAGAAGATAATTAGGAATGTGTTTGCAAAACAAAGGTTTCCATACTTGAACTCCTGCACAAATTAATATTTACTAATAGGTGCCAGTTTTGTTCTGTTTTTGTTTTTTCACTACAATTTATACGTTAAATGAAAAAAAAAACCACATTTTATTACATAGTATACTATGCATACATGCAGGACTTTGTTGATTCTACCCACTTAATGGAAAGTCCCCACACTGAAGTTTTAGGAACCAGATGCTTCCTGAAGACAATTGAGGTATACAATTCAGGAGAAAAAGCATATTCCACATTTTGTTGAAGATGTGAGTTTTCGCAGCCTGTCCTTTGCAGTGTCAATAGTTCCTGGTTTCTATATATGCACTAAAAAGGTTTAAGCATCTTTTTTTCTCTCCTGGGTTGCCAAAAAACTAAGTAATTCACTGACAGGGACAAGGCCACTCTAGCAAATTATTGATATACGTATTGGGAACAGATTTATGACATGCTGAAGTGAATAGTAAAATGCAGTGGCGTGTGTCTTCTGTTCTTCCAATATTTGCCGATGAAAAATATGATATCTGAAGCCTTTGAAGGTTGGTGGCTCAACTGCTAAATCTTTCTGATGTCTCTTTTAAGGAAAAAAATGTATCTTGATAGATGGTTTGGAATGAGAAATAGAAGGAAATTGAGGGGAGGGTTTTTTTGTTTTTTTTTTGGAAGTGCAGTGTCACTTGATTAATGGAAATAAACAGGCAGGAATTAAATCAATCAGCTCTCATAACAGGTGAGAAGTTTTGATTTAGCCGAGGTAAGATTGGAGAGTTGTTTGAATCCAGCAAAGGAGATTGGTCAGAGCTGTCTAAATATTGATCACCAACACTGAGGCTGGCGAGATTGCAAAAGAAAAGGTAAAAGTTTCCCCTGTCCAGTTATGTTTGACTCTAGGCCATGGTTCTCATCTCCATTTCTTAGCCAAGGAAGCCAGTGCTGTCTGGGGTCATGTGGCCAACATGTCTAAACACTGAGGTGCACAGAGCACTATTACTTTTCCATGAAAGTGGTACCTATTTATCTACTCGCATTTGCATGCTTTCAAACTGCTAGGTGGGCAGGAGCTGGAGCAAGGAAAGGGAGCTCACTCCATCATGTGACACTCAGATCTCAAACCTTTTCCAGCTGGCAAGCTCAGCATCTTTAAACCCCTGGTTTGGAGAATACCAGTTTTAAGGAAGGTGGACCTAGAAGATGCTACAAAGTTTTTTTTTCCAATTACATTTATCTCCACAGAAATGTTGGAAGGTGACTATGGCAAACTCAATTGGCACAGTTGATTAGATGTCAGAGTAAATCAGTTAATTGATCCATCAATCAGAAACTTTCGAAACTACTAAAAAGGCAGTCAAGATAATTTGGTAGCTGGAGAAATAAATGTATTTGGACTTTTTAGCTTAGCAATAAAAGGATGGGTGGGGTAGGAGGAACAACACGAAAGTTGTGTAGAATCATATGTAGATGGGACAAAGAGCTCCTTTTTAACCCTGATAGCACAATTTGCTTATTGGTTTATTGCTACGGGCATTTAGCTTAACCCTACTTCGATATAATTAGGCCATTTTCCCCAAGTTGGATGGTTTTCTCAAGAGCAACACCCCAGAAGTGATGCAAGCTTGTCACAGAGTTCCATTTAGGTTCCATTAACAGAAAAGGAGGCTGAGGTACAGAATAAATAAACTCCACCCTTCATTTATTCATAAATCTCTCTCTCTGGGAATCATTTGAACTTCTTTCTCCTGGTTTGTTTAACTGTAGGGCTAACAGCTCTTTTACCAGGTAAGACTGAAATGCTTCTGTTTCTTTCTTTACCATATTTTGAAATTCTCCCTTAGAGTTCTTCACACTCCTCTGCTGAATCCAGCTTAGCCCAGGGTAGACCACTGCAAATAGTGCTGCCCTGATTATTTGATTGATGATTGATAGGCATCTTTGATTGGGTTGGCAGTCAAGCTCATGGTTGCCCGGTTGTTGAGCTTGGTGTGTAATGAGCTTATCCCCACATCTCTGCTGGCTTTCCGAGGTCTGGTAGGATGCTGCTTTGGTTTCTTTGGTGGTACAAGGAATCCTTTCTAAGGTAAAGGAGTTGCAAAATAAGAAATTATCCCTTGGCTCAGTTCTCCCCCCTCCCCCTCCCAATGCTTTAAATTCTTCATCATGAAATTCACAACTTGTAACTTGCATTCCTTTTATCTCATTTTCCCTCCTTTTCACCCTTCAAGATTTGTGTCTTTAAAAGTTCTGAGGCCAGAACTGGACACTTGAGCCCACCCACCCCCCTCTCTCTCTCACACACACACAGAGAGAGAGAGAGAGAGAGAGATTCTCTGCAAATTCTACTAGTTATTTATTTTATTTTTTAATCCGAGGGGGAAAGAAGCCTATTCTCCTTCAGTCCACCCCATTCAGAAAAGGACCAGGTGCTGAATTCTTTTCAGAAAGCAGCTGCCCATTCAGTGAAAGAAAAAGAAGTGAGGGAAAAGAAAGAAATCTTGGGGGTAGGGAAGCCATTTCCCATCATCCTGATCTCTCCCTGCCTCTAGCTTCTTTTCCAGCTGTTTGGGAGAGGTAGGATGAATGAATTTTTATGCAATTTATGAAAAATAAACAGGTTTTGATTGCCAGAAATAGGGGGAAAGAAAGGTTGTTGTTTAACTAGCCAACTAAGGAAGACTTCAAAAGTGGTTGATGAATGCTAGTCTGTTTCCACCCTGCTGTCCTTTATTAATCCAGCATTTTGAACCAAGGTTACAAACCTGGTGTGTGGCTACAATCACAGCTTTTTTTGTTTGTTCCTCCTCTGAGTTTGCTTCGTAAGTGGCAAAACCTGTTTCCTTTCAATGCTTCCTTCTCTCTCTCTCTTTCTCTTTTTTTAAAAACTTTTCCCCTGTGATCTGCTGTCTTGCAACTGAGGAGGATAAAAAAAGAAAAACGTCCTCATTAATTCGTCAGTAAGAAAGTGAAGACAGCATTGCAACAAAGCAGTATTTTGCCTTTGACAAAAGGCTTGATGTACGGTGACAACGTTGTCTGCTTAGGAAAAAAGAAAAAGAAAGAGAAACAGAGAGAAAGAAACACACACATCTGTAAACGCCGTCTGATTGCGTTACCTACTAGTCTGGTTTTAAAACCTCCATAAACCTCCAAGTAGCCTCAAGGACCCTCCAAAAGGATGCAAATGACCAGCTGTCTGCAAGGGAATATAAATCCTTCCGTTCCCTCCTACCATCAGAGATGAAGCTTAGTGGATGATAAGTGAAACATTTTCTAAAAAAAAACAAGGAAGTCCTGTTGCCTCTTGAAAAAGCACCTGTGGGACGACCATAACCTGAGGGACTGAGAAACTCTACAAACCTGATTTTAAAACTACCCTTGCATTCGGAGTTTGGAAGGCATTAAGGGAATGAAATCCTAGTTTATTTTTTTAAAGCCTTGATTAGGAATAGGGGAGGTGGATGAGGACAGTTTTTGGCATTTCCTTCCTGCTCTTCTCATTCTGCGTGTCGGAAGAGAATGCACGTTGGAATTATTATTTTTTTAAAAAAAAACTGGAAAAGATTTTGGGTGAAGCACACCAGCCTTGAATGAATGTAGCGATGAAATTGTGGAGGACTAGGTGCTGTGACTTCTAGTAGCTGCCGTTCGATGCCCAAAGAAGAGCTGAGGAAATGATTTTCATGGTTTTTCTTTTCTTTTTTTCAGAAAGTGAGACCAGTCAAGGAGTGTGGGAAAAGTGCTTGATAGAAAAAGCTAGCAGTGGTAGCATTGCCACCTCTGACCATAAAATCATCTTAAAAAGAAAAAAAAAAAAACCTTTATGGTGTACTGTTGGGGAAAGTGCTGGGCCAGAAGAGAAGAGAACCATTCTGGTCTAGTGGTTAAGGCACCAGGCTAGAAACCAGGTGACTGTGAGTTCTAGACCTGCTTTAGGCCTGAAAGCTGGCTGGGAGACTAAGCACTAGGAGGCAGTGAGTTCTAGTGCTGTCTTAGGCATCAAAGCCAGCTGGGTGACTTTGCTCCAATCACCAGGAGATGGGGAGTTCTAGTCCTGCCTTAGGCATGAAAGCCAGCTGGGTGACTTTGGACCAGTCTCTCTCTCAGCCCAACCCACCTCACAGGGTTGCTATCATGGGGAAAATAGGAGGGGGAAGGCCTATTAGTGTGTCCTGATCAAACCCCACAGCCCTGAAAATACATTTGCTCGTAAGTCAAGCCAAACCTTTAAAACATTTAATGAGTTCACTTGTACCCGATCTCCAGGGCTGAGGTCCCAACACTCCCCAGCCTAAATCCCATTTGAGGCCTGCAGGGAGTTTTTCCTTTTAAGCCTTTTTTGTTTGGCCTTTTCAGGGAAGGGTCTCTGAGAAGGGTCTCCATGAACTCCCTCCAATTCCCCCAAGGGCTCTTCACTCTGCCGACTCGATGGCCTGCTCCTTAGTAACCCTCTAGTATCTCCAGCATTTGGAAAATAAGATTTCTCTCTCTCTCTCTCTCTGTCTCTCCCCCTCCCCCCCCCCTCCCTCACCAGCTCCAGGCACACAGCTACCATTCACGAGGCAGCTTGATCTTATCTGGGGTTACTCCTGGCCCTTCCTTCCCCTCCCCTCTCCTCCCCCCCCCTTCTTTCGCCCTCTTTCTTGGAGCATTGCCAGAATAATTCTCCCTGCTGCTCTGCTCTTCATGTGCTTGGTTGATGCAGGGCAGCTTCATGAAGCGCCTCTCTTGCCACAAGAGATTTGAGCCCCGGATGACAGAGAAGGGGAGGCAGGGTGTGTGTATGTGTGTGTGTGTGTGTGTGTGTGTGTTTCCTCTTTCAGGTCCTCTGCAATGGCAGGATCAAGCCAGCCAACATCATCGCAGGGTAGCAGTTTAGAAGAGCAATTTAGAAGAGATCCACTTCACAGCACCGGATCTGAGTTGGTGGGAAGGTGGGCGGGGCGCAGGACAGGAAAGGAAGGGCGAAGCAAATCTGAAGCCAGGGAAGGATCCCCGCTGCCCATCCCTCAGATTTTGGCTAGCTTGAACGGACACAGGCACGAGAAGGGTGACTTGAGGGAGGATTTGCAGAGAGATTGGGAGGGGGGGTGTTCATGTGCCATGTGCGACATGCACACCCCCCCCCCCGACATAATACAGTGGAAAGCTTGTGCGGTCCTTGGTGCTCTCTGAGCTTGGTGGTTTTCTTGCAGGCGTTTCATTACCCAACGAAGTAACATCATCAATGCTAGAAGGTGTGGGGTTTACAGGGTTTACAGTCGTCGTCTTCTCTGCAGACCCCACTCCCTTCCTCACACGTCTGTGAGAATACAACCAAGCTCAGAGAGCACCAAGATCCTCACAGTTCTCCTCCTCCTCCTCGAAATCTGCACATAAACAGCCAAGCTCAGAAAGCACAAGGACCCCACAGTCATCCTATTCCTACTCCTTCCTGCAAAACCCACTCCCTTCTACCACTGATGATGCTCCCTATTTGGGTAAGGAAATGTCTGCAAAAACCCCACCAAGCTCAGAGAGCACCAAGCAGACCTCATTTCAACCCTGAGCTCCAAATATTCTCTTCTAGCGATGATATAAAATTCCTCTGCGTGGAGAACAAGTTTCTTTCCTCTTAGTTTACCTGGGATGGTAGGGGAGGAATATCTATATGTTAAATTACTATTAGCCGCTTGGGGCTCTGCGTCTTAATAAGCGTAAGCAGCTAATTGGGTTAGTAGTCAGTAGGCCAGAACCAAGGTTTTTTTTAAAAAAAAAAAAATATTTTACAGCTTGCACTTTCATCCAGAAAGGTCTCCTCCTTGAGCAGGGGGTTGGACTAGAAGACCCGCAAGGTCCCTTCCAACTCTTGTTATTCGGTTACTAGGCTGACTCAGCCTTCTGAGGTCGATAAAACGAGGACCCAGATTGTTGGTTGGAGGGCAATACGCTGACTCTGTAAGGGCTGGAAAGCACTGGGAAATGGTATATAAGTAAGTGAGATTGCTACTAATGTCCTCCTAGACCAGCGTTTCTTAACCATGGCAGCTTTAAGATGGGTGGGGAAATTTGCTTCGGAAGGATGATCCGGTCTGACCCAAGCTGATCCTCTCCTTGTTGGCCGGAGTATCTGGCTGACCCTCTCCTTGAACCATCCTCTTGTCGGTTTTCCTCCCTCGCAAGCCCAACTCCTCTCTTAGCCATCCAGCTCCGGAGTAATAAACGAGTTCTGCTGCTTTGTTCCTGCTGGAAGGGTGTATGTAAATAATGGGAGCTGGCACTGTCTGGGCTTGGCGCAGGCTGCCATTCAAAGGGGGTAACCTTATATCAGCCGAACATCGCGCACCAGCATCGCGCAGGGTGGCTCTGAAACGAGGCCGGAGAATGGGAGCATTGTTCTTCCCAGCACAAGCCGTGCATGAGGCCGGCCCTTTCCGAGGGGGACACACACACACATACTCACACACACACATACACACACACACGCTTCCTCCCGTCCCTGCCAGGAGCGCCCGCCCGCCGTGGACGAAATAAATCAGCATGGCTCTTGATTGCATTCTCTCCCCTTGCCGCATTTCTAGGGGGAGGGGAGAAAAGGATTATTGGGGATCTGATGCTGATCCTCTGCCCTCCCCTTTTCCGCTGGTATAAGAAGGGGTGGGAGGTGTGTGTGGGGGTCCCTCTAAGGCTCAAGAGGTTCTAAGTGGAAGCAGCTGGGTGTGTTTAATTTAAATCATCGCTGGAGACTTGGGGAAAGTGGCCTGGCACTCCAGCACGAGGGTGAGTGATGGGCACACTCTTTGGCTTTGAGTCAAAGGAGAAGAAGGATTGCTTTGAGGGGTTGCATGGGGGTGGAAAGGAATTGGAGCAGGAGTGGAGTGACCATGGGGAAAAAGCTTGAGCTATAGCAGTAGCCCTTAGACTTATATGCTGCTTTCCAGCCCTCTCTAAGCAGTTTACAGAGTCAGCCTCTTGCCCCCAACAATCTGGGTCTCCTCATTTTACCCACCTCAGAAGGATGGAAGGCTAAGTCAACCTTGAGCCTGGTGAGACTCGAGCAGCCAAATTGCAGCCAGCAAGCAGTCAGCAGAAGTAGCTTGCAGTACTGCACTCTAACCACTGCGCCACCGTGGCTAATGTTGAGGAACATTATTATTAGATTTTCTTATTAGATTTCTTTTTTAATCCCACTTTCATTACATTATAAGTAACGTAAAACAGTGAACACATATTATACCCTTCCTCTTTCTATTTTCCCCATAACAACAAACCTGCCCCCCCTGAAGTGGGTTGGGCAGAGACAGAGGGACTAGAATTCACAGTCTCCTGATAATGGCCCCAAATCACTCAGCTAGTTTCATGGCTAAGGCAGGACTGGAAGTCATTGTCTCCTGGTGATTGGCCCACAGTCACCAAGTTGTTTTTCATGACTAAGACAGGACTAGAACTCACTATCTCCTGGTGATTGGCCCACAGTCACCCAGTTGCTTTCATGCCTAAGTTGAGACTAGAATTCACTGTCTCCTGGTGTTTGGCTCAAAGTCATTCAATTGGCTTTAATGGCTAAAGCAGGACTAGAACTCATAGTCTCCTGGTGATTGGCCCAAAGCCATCCAGGTGGCTTTCATGGCTTAAGGTAACACTAGAACTCATAGTCTCTTGGTTTCTAGCTTGGTATTCTAACCATTAGACCAAACTGCCTGTCAACAAATGTCAATAAATTCAACAAACGTCAAAGAAGCTCCTATAAATGATCACCATTACAACCCCAGTCCCCCATGCCTTAAGTAAAGAGCAAACCTTGAAGACTTTCTAGAAGACTAATAAGAAAGTCAGGACCACATGCAGGAGAGGCACCTAACCTTCAAAGTAACTTTCAAGGAAAGGCAGGTTTCAACACACTACCTCTGAAGGCTCAACCGTGGCTCCGTTGGAAGTCTTTTTGACTGCATTGTGGGGTTTAGCCATCTTCAGCTTCAACCACATATCCTCCTTTGCCATATCACCCAACTGTTTGGCAAATAAAGCCGTTATTAAAAGCTGTTTCTCCTGAGGTAGTTTAATTCTGTTTATAGCTACACCCCTTAAGACACACAACCTTGGGTGTCAAATATAATTTCTAACTCAAGGTAACTCTTGGTCCGCCTCCTGAAATAGATGATTCTCTATCCATAACCTCTCAACACTTCCAACTGGTCTTTTTCCTTCCACTTTTCTCAGCATTATAGTCTTTCAAATGCATCTATTCCCCACCTTCCTATTCTGCAAGCATAAAAGGATACAAATGGATAGCATTCTCTATACTGGCACATTTCTACCTCTGGTCCAACCCTGAAAATCTTGAGGAAAAACCTGCTGGGATTCCAACCGCTTAGTCGATAAACTGTGTATCCAGATGGCACTACACAAGTTTTGTTTTTTAAAAAATAAAAAAATAAAATAACCCACCACTATCAGATCAATAATTCTGGCAGGAAGATAAGCACAAAGACGTTCGTGGTTAGCCGTATGACAAATTGCCAGAACAACAACAACACGATCACCTAGGAGTCAGCTGGATTTGGGCAACGACACAACAGGCAGTTCAGAAGGCTCTCAAGATTGGCTCGGGTGTCAGTGTTGCAGCTGCAAGAGCAGCTGGATTCAGATTTAAGGCCTGCATTTTTTTTTCCTACCGTCCCTCCAGGCACAAAAGTTAAGTTGTCTGCAGCCCATTCTGACTTCTTTTCCTGGATGACAACAACCCCAAGCCAAACCTACATTTTAAGGAAAACAAGAAGAAAAAAGAAAAAAAGAAAGTCGTTTAACGAAACCATCCCAGTAAATGGCTTTTCCTTCCACCCTGCAGCTGTCAAAAGTTGTATTTGCAGGCTTTTTAAAAAATCCACTCTCCTAAGTGCAAAAACTCTCAAATTGTAGACATCTAGCGTTGATTGCAAAAGCAGACATAGGATAAGCCAACTGCCGAAAGAACAGGAAGGCCTCGACTTACAACCATTCACTTAGTGACAAGTTTGAAGTTGCAATGGTGCTGAAAAAAGCGGTGACTCTTTCTCACGCTTACAACCATTGCAACGTCCCTGTGGTCACGTGATCAAAATTCAGATGCTCGGCAACTGACTTAATACTTATGACAGTTGCAGTGTCCTGGGGCCATGTGATCCCCTTTTTGTAACCTTCTTCAAAGCCAGATTAACTTAAGAGCCACGTTACTATCTTCACAATTGCAGTGATCCACTCAACGACTGTGGCAAGAAAGGGTGGTAAAATGGGGCAAAAATCCATTTACAGCTGTCTCACTTAGCAACATTGAACTCAGTTGTAGTCATTAAGCTGAGCATCAGTTGAGCTGTCCAAATGTTTTTGACTCTAGATGCCTCAGGAAAATATGCTCACGGTCAAGATTTATGGGAGCAGCCTATGAATTGTATTCTGTGTGATCATTGAGAGTCACCACCAACATAATATATTTCTTCTTCTTCTTCTTCTTCTTCTTCTTCTTCTTCTTCTTCTTCTTCTTCTTCTTCTTCTTCTTCTTCTTCTTCTTCTTCTTCTTCTTCTTCTTCTTCTTCTTCTTCTTCTTCTTCTTCTTCTTCTTCTCTTCTTCTTCTTCTTCTCCTTCTCCCTCTCCTTCCTCTTCTCCTTCTCCTTCCTCTTCTCCTTCCCCTTCCCCTTCCTCTGGCTCCTCTTCCTCTCCTCCTCCTCCTCTCCCCCTCCCCCTCCCCCTCGCAGCAGAGAAGCAGTCCACTCCTCCTTCTATATGAACAGATAGTTTCCACAAGACAGCTATTTCCTAGGAAGAGGTGCATGCTACCAAAAAAACCCCGTTGTTCCTTCTTTCAACCAATTTTTTTTTTTTTAGCAGAATGTGAAAACCGATACTTTACGTTTTTCTGATGATATCCTGGCCTGCCACAGGCCAAAAGTGTGGTTGGAAAACAGTTAAGTGTTTTCAGCAAGTTGTGTTCCTCTCGACATTACTTTGCAGTTCCATCTGTCTCAGATGGCTGGGGAATTTTTCAAGATCTCTCAAGTTAGTGGACTGCAGAGAATCCCTTTTAACTAGATAACGCCAGAGCACTTTTCCAACTGAGCCACGGCAGAGGTGGGATTCAGCAGGTTCTGGCCAGTTCTGGAGAACCGGTAGCGGAAATGTTGAGTAGTTCAGAGAGCTGGCCAATCCCACCTCTGACTGGCCCAGCCAACCCCATCTCTTCTCTGCCTCCCATTGAATCCCAGCTGATCGACTGGGTCCTTTCGTTGCCCTGCCCAGGAGAATAGAGCTGGAAAGCAGGTTAGTGGGGTGGGGAGGGAATGGGGATTTTGCAGTATCCTTTCCCTGCCACATCCACCAAGCCACGCCCACAGAACCGGCAGTAATTTGTTTTGAATCCCACCACTGAGCCATGGGACCTTTTCCCACCAAGTTCACCGTGGTCATCCCGTGAAGAATTTAGCCAGGGAACACTCACAACGTCCTCTCCTTTCACTCGAACCACCTATTTTGTGTGTGTGTGTTTTCCCACCCTGGAGAGTTTTCACATCACAGAGGGACGGTGATAGAGAGGCCGTCATGCAGAGGCTGTATTTGTTTATTTTCCGTACTTACTCAGAGCAACCATGGGAAGTTTTTTGAAGAACGCAAAAAGTGCAAAATCTGTGGTCTCTGGCCCAGAAACCAGCTCTGTTGTTCATAAATACACTCTGCTAGTGCCCTCAATGGGAAAAAAAGAAAATCTAAAGAAAGCAGAGTGGCTGTGAAGCTACACCACAGGCCTTTGTACACTAAACACCATTCGCCTCCTCCCTCCTGTTTCTCTGCTGCGTTTTTCTCTCTGTTCACGGCCTTTCTCTTCCGCCTGCTTTGCCTTGTATCTGCTGACCATATTCCTAATTTCTGTTATGCGAGTCAAAATGCAATTATTTTGCACGAGCTTCCTGGTCCCCTCTCCTTCCACTGTCGTCTTTTGGCTGGTGAGCCGGTAATAATAGATTACATTAATGACGAAGAACAGGAACTCATAAGGAAGACTAATAATGATAATTATTAGCCATCACGGCTGCTTGCTAACAGCTGCTCCTAGGAGCAGTCGTTGCTACTAACCCTTCACATTGGTGCCTTGCAAACGTCTAAAGAATACTTAGGGCCAGGAGGCATCCTTGTAAATAAACATGCCTGATTTTTTTTTTTTTTTTACTGCTTAATTAAACCCGTTTTAAAAAATGGAAAGCGGTAAGAATACAATCAAGGTGGAAGGGACCTTGGGGGTCTTCTAGTCCAGTCCCCTGCTCGAGCAGGAGAATCTAAACCATTTCAGATTTTGCTTTTCCGAAAGTGCTAAAATAGAACAATATAAATCGTAGAGATAAAAGCAACACGGTTATAATCATAAGTGGGAAGAGATGGGGGCGGGGCCAGTCAGAGGTGGCATTTGCCGGTTCTCTGAACTATTCAAAATTTCCGCCACCAGTTCTCCAGAACTGATCAGAACCTGCTGAATGCCACCTGTGGTGCAGACTTTGTAAAAAGTTGGACAGTGTTGAGGTATTAATTTGTTCAGCAGAGTGATGGCGTTTGGGAAGAAACTATCCTTGTGTCTAGTTGTTCTGGTGTGCAGTGCTCTATAGTGTCATTTTGAGGGTAAGAGTTGAAACAGTTTATGTCCGGGATGTGAGGGGTCTGTAGATATTTTCACAGCCCTCTTTTTGACTCATGCTGCATACAGGTCCTCCATAGAAGGCAGGTTGGTAGTAACTGTTTTTTTCTGCAGTCCTAATTATCCATTGAAGTCTGTAAGAAGTGGTTTTGCCAGTGGACCTGGGGACCACGAATGGAGACAGAACCAATCAAGGGACTGATTTGATTGTTGTTGCTGTTGCTGTGACTGGGGGAGTGGCTGGGATGGGGGCTATTTGTGTGTTGTTGTTTTTTAATATGGTGGGTTTTTTAAATTTGTAAGCTGCCTGGAGTCACCTCTGTATGAGTTGGACAGTTAGATGGTGATGATGATAATGATGTTATCTAGTTATGTCTGACTCTTTGGCGATTTTATGGGCCAGGTCTCTCCACAGCTTTTGGTCTTGTGCTACACGTAGTCCTTGACTTACGACCACAATCGGGCCCAAAATTTATGCTGCGCTAAGCGAGACTTTCACCCCATTTTACGGCCTTTCTTTCCACTGCAGGTGGTCCTTGGCTTACGACCACAGTTGAGTTCAGATTTCTGTTGCTAAGCGAGACATTAGTTAAGCGATAATTTGTTAAGCCTCGTTTTATGACCTTTCTTGCTTGCAGTTGTTAAGCAAATCACTGCAGTTTTTAAGCTAGTCACACGTTTGTTAAGTGAATCTGTCTCCCCATTTGACTTTGCTGGTCAGAAAGTCTCCAAAGGGGATCATATGACCCCCAGCGACTGTCATAAATACGAGCCAGTTGCGAAGTGTCTGAATTTTGATCATGGGGATGCTACAGCGGTGGTAGCTGTGAAAAAAAGGTCAAAAGTCATTTCTTTCAGTGCCATTGGTCACTGAACGAACTGTTGTAAGTTGAGAATTACCTGTATTTCTCTGAGATTTTCTGTGCTCTGGCTGGGGTCAGCTTTGATGGTTTTCAGCCACCGTGTGCTTTGACACCCTGGTTTCCTTTTACCGCTGACCCTTCCAGGCATAATTGCTTTTTCCAATGAATTCCCCTGCCTGGTGTGGCCCAAGTAAGTGAGACCCAATTCCGTGATTTTGCCTTCCAGTGGCATACCTGGTGGGCAGCTCTATAAATTTGTTAAATAAAATAATAATAATAAGTAAAATAAATACTGATGGGTGCTCAAGCCACAGTCTGCAACACAATAGTTTTTCTTACATGGCCGCTGCTCCATCCATCGCTTACTCCCTGGCTACTATCCGCTTGGACAAATGGACAGTCTCCAAATGGATTCTAGAAGCTGCTGGGCTTGTAACCTCCAACAGGCACCGGTTTCCAAGTAGTTAAAATGCAAAAGGAGCTGCATTTATTCGTGGAGCTTGAAACAGGCACGTTGCAAGGCTAGTGTTCTGCCGAAAGATGTGTGTGTGCCAATCGCTTCCTTCTTAATTTTTGTTTGCATTCCTTGGGCCTTTCCCCCCACCCCCGCCTTGCATTTTTCTCCTGGCTTCCCCTCCTCCCTCTCAGGGTTTTCTGAACTTGCTCTGATGCTACTTAGCATGCAGGGTTTATTTTAAGCGCTGACTGCATCAGGCAGATTTGTACTAATTGTCTGCAAAAATCATGTTCCCCAGTCCTCCCGGCACTGTCAGAGGAAGACAATGTTCAGTGATTGTGCCTGCGCGGAACCGAAAAAAAAACCTTTTAATGAAACAATGGCAGTAGTTTTTGAATGGCAGCCTAACACGTGCAAACACGTATGTGCATGATAATTGCAGACAAAACTAGTAGCAAACCGTGTGTCCACTTGGAGAGCAGGTGTTATTTCAAGAAAGGCTCTGTTGTTCTGGCTTGTTATTTATCGCCTCTGAATGTATGAAAAACGAGCATGAAAACAATCTTTCTTGTTCTCATTAAAACGAAACGGGTGTTCTGCTTTTATCTTTGCACTCTGTGGACTGGGTTCATTTCGGTTTTCTTTCTCTGTTTGCGAAGTTTTGTTCCATTGTCGGTTCAAAAAAAATAATAATAACGCTTCTGTATTGATTGGCGGGTGGGGTAAAAAACATTCCAACCCCGCTCCTCCTCCTCCCCATTCAGTCCTCTCCTCCTTTGGACTGCTGATGATCCATTGCAGAGTGAGCCAAGTGTGGATAAAAAGGCAGATTATTAAGGGCAGCCAAAAGAGTGTGACCGTAGCTGTTTCTTGGACGGGAGCAGAACAGTTGCAACCTCGGGAGAGGCAATTAAAATATCAACCTCAATGTTTATTGTTGGTTTTGAGCTGGGATTGCACAAGGTTGCTGGTGCATGGAAATTGTAGTCAGATTTTTTTATCTACAACTGTCTTAAAAGTAAGCATACAAGGAGTCCTCGACTTAAGACCATTCGTTTAGCCGAAATTATTATTTTTATTAGTTTATGATATATAGTACAAAAGTGCAAAAGGAAACAGTAGGAAAACAGGGGAGGGAAAAGTTGGAACAGGGGGAACAAAAGAAAGAAAGGGCCTTGACTTCCGACTCCCTTTGGTGCAGTCAAACAAGATAATAACATCAAAGCTCAACTTTTTACTTTTACAGAATAGTATAAACTAGCCATTTCTATAACAACAAGCCTATCTAATTGGTGAAACCCCGAAATCAAAGTTTCATTCCCCACCACCTTGAACACAATGTCCAGAAGTGGGTTCCAAGGAAGAACAAAAGTAGTTGCACCTTTTTTAACCAAAACAGTTCAATTTGTCCATCTCTGCTAACTCCATAAGCTTTTGCAACCCTCCATCCCTTTGTAGGGATCAAAGAACATTCGTTTAGTGACTGTTCAAAGTTACAACGGCGCCGAAAAGAGAAACTAGAGACATGCAGCGTCCCTGATCCAAATTCAGGTACTTGGTAACCAGCATGCTTGAAACTTGATCACAGAGTTGCTTTGAAATGAGATGGGCGGCAAAATAAAGAAACAAACAAATAAATTTGTGACCTTCCCAGCTAGTTTCCAACAAGCAACATCAGTGGGAAAAAACAGATTTGCTTAATGGCCGCATGATTCACTTAACAACCCTGGTGATTTGCTTAAACAAAAAATATAAATTCGGGCAGGACTTCCTTAACAGTTGCCTTGCTTAGCAACAGAAGTTCCGGTCCCAATTGTGGTCATAAGGAGCACCTCTATGCTTTTGCTTTGCAAATCTATATTGCTAACACCTCCTATGGACTTCCTCCTGTGGGGAAATAACTTTGATATTCGGGGATTATTGTGGACTTGGAGAGCTGAGGGACTAACAGGGCAATTTAAATAGCTAAACTGATATACTTATCTCCGCGCAGAAAACATCTGATCTTTGTCTTTTCCCATAGGGCAGAAGTCTCTTTTATTGGTATTTACTCCCACAGTGCTATCTGATTTACTCTTCTAATATTATATTTGGGAAGCAACTCAGCCGAGTAGATAAATAACTAGAAAGGCAATAAGTCTATGGAGATCCTCAATCATTCAGGTCACGATTGTCCCAAAGGTGTTTTTTTTTTTCCCAAGTGGCAATTGGACTTTCTTGTTTTTCCTTTGAAAATGTTTTGCTTCTTATCCAAGGAGCTTCTTCAGCTCTGACAGGATGGTGGGGAATGGAAGGATTTATACTCCTGGCAGACAGCTGGTCATTTGCATTCTGAGAGAGTCCTTGAGGCCACTTGGAGGTTTATCTGTATCCTCAGGGTCACCTGATTAGTGCAAATGGGTATGCAGAATGTTTTCTGCCCTGTGTCCCTTCACTGTTGAAAAAGCAAGGCTGTTGGGGACGAGTGTGCATTGTCTGCATCTCAAACTGAAACGCAAATGGTTCCTGTAGCCTGCATTTTTTTTCTCATAATTCATTCATACTCCCTCATCATTTGTTCATCCCAAAGTGCTTAGCTAAAAGTCTGTGGAGATTCTCAGTCATCCAGGTCGTGGTTGTTCCAAAGGTGCTTCCCCCCCACCCTGCTTTACACATCTCCATCTATGCTTAACTCCCATGGAGAAAAAAAAGTTGTAAAAATCAGGCGTCATTCACTTCATAACTGCCTTGCTCAGCAAAGAAAATTCTGCTCCCGATTGTGGTCATAAATCAAAGGACAGTCATCTGTACTGTGTATTCTGCATTTGTGCAAACTAAGATCTTTCCCCCAGAAATAGGTTTTCCAGTTCCAAAATGTTTCAGCTATCATGTGTAATTTATCAATGAGGGCTAGTAGCTTATTGACACGTGCGAACTCTTTCATTCAACTTTCCTCGGGGGTCTAAATAGATCATGGATGAGTGTCAAGCTCTGTAGACCAGTTTATTCCCCTCCCGCCTAACAAATTCTTGGTATCTTGATTTAACCCTGTAGATTAGAATGGATTGCACAAAGATTAACACACACACACCCCCGCTTTCCTCCTCCTTTCAATTCTTTTAAAAGTAGGACACCTATTCTCTCCCTTTCTGCTTTTCAAATATAAATAAGCCTTCAAACAGATGGAATGCTACTCAAACAAAAATCTCGCCAATCAACCGTTTGCAAGACTCCACGAGGTCCTCAAAATATTGGGAGAGCAGAACCCCACGGGGTGGTGTTCAGCTTTTGAAGAATTGCTGGGAGAAAAAGCAGAGGATATCTTTGCTTCCGTTCAAGCGTTTTGTTTTTTCGCTTCGTTTCGAGGTTGGTTGGGTTTGGTTGGAGATGCACCGTGCTGAGATGAGAAGCAGTGGAGGCTCTACGATTCTACCTGAAGGCCACTCTGGAAAGAATGAAAACATATCTACACGGCTTGGATTGCTCACTCATGGTAAACTAAGTCAACG
This sequence comes from Bungarus multicinctus, assembly GCA_023653725.1. Lineage (NCBI taxonomy): Eukaryota > Metazoa > Chordata > Lepidosauria > Squamata > Elapidae > Bungarus > Bungarus multicinctus. The sequence continues at coordinate 176,933,283 of CM042836.1, forward strand.
TTGTATAATAGCAATAGCACTTAGACTTATACATTGTTTCACAGCCCTGTCTAAGTGGTTTACAGAGTCAGCCTCTTGTCCCCAACAATCTGGATCTCCTCATTTTACCTACCTGGAAAGAATGGAAGGCTGAGTCAACCTTGAGTGGGTCAGGATCAAACTGCTGGCAGTGGGGCAGAGTTAGCCTGCAATATTGCATTATGGCCACTGTGCACCATGGATGGAAGAAAGAACAATAGTAATAGCCCTTAGACTTATATACCGCTTCACAGTGCTTTCCAGCCCTCTCTAAGCAGTTTACAGAGTCAGCCTCTTGCCCCCAACAATCTGGGTCCTCATTTTACCCACCTCAGAAGGATGGAAGGCTGAGTCAACCTTGAGCCTGGTGAGATTCGACCTGCAAATCTGCAGGCAACAGGCAGTCAGCAGAAGTAGCCTGCAGTACTGTACTCTAACCACAGTGCCACCGCGTCCCTTAGTTGTTTGCTCAGTTGCAAAATGGATTTGTCCATTCGACATACAAGCAGACATCAGGTTTACGAGCACATTTGGGACTGTAATTTCCGTGGTTAAGCAAGGCGGTTGTTCAGGGAGCTGTGCCCAAGTTTACAACATTTCCTGCCACTGTCGTCAAGCGAATCGCTTCTGTTGCTATTAAGCCAATCCAGTGTCCTCCATTGACATTGTTTATTGGAAAGCGACCAGGAAAGGTCAACAAATGGCGATCACAGGACCCCAGGACCACCACAACTGTTTGTAAATACATAGCGGTTGCCAAAGTGCCTGGAGTTTGATTGTGTGACCGTAGGGATGCTGCAACAGTTGTAAGTCATAAGTCACTTTTCCACTGCTGTTAAAACTTCAAACGATTGCTGTGAATGAATGTGATGACCCAAAGGGGCGTGGCACAAAGGCAACACAGTCAAATAAGCAACAAGAGTCCCTTTAATTATCTCCAACTTTGCCCCCAATGTCCAGGTTACCTTCGACTGGAGAAAAACTCTCCCAGGAACAGCCTTTAGCTGTAGAAAATTCAGTCCAAAACAAGGTACACACAAACTGTAACTAAATATCCAAACAGACTAAATTGAAGTAATTAATTTGACAGGGCAGGAGAAGGAATTTCAGACTTGAAAGCACGGCAAAACTCACACAGTTGGGAAGATGCCAGGAACACAGATAACAGTCCCTTTTTGGGAGAGGGGGCGGTATAAAAATTTAATAAATAAATACATAAACAGATAACAAGAGTTGGAAGGGATCTTGTAGGTCATCTAGTCCACCCCCCCCCCAAACGGGAGACCCTACACCATTTCTGACAAATGACAGTCCAATCTCTTCTTGAAAGTCTCAAGTGATGGTGCTCCCATAACTTCCGAGGGCAACTTATGTTCCATGGGTTGATTGTTCTCACTGTCAGAAAATTTCTCCTTATTTCCAGATTAAATCTCTCCTTGTTCAGTTTCCATCCATTATTCCTTGTCTGGCCTTCGGGTGCTTTAGAAAATAGCTTGACCCCTTCCTCCCTGTGGCAGCCCCTCAAATATTGGAAGACCGCTATCATGTCTCCCTTGGTACTTCTCTTTACTAGACTAGCCAAGCCCAGTTCCTGCAACTGTTCGTTGTATGTTTTAGCCTCCAGTCTCCTCATCATCCTGGTTGCTCTTCTCTGTACTTTTTCTAGAGTCTCAGCATCTTTTTTATAATGTGGTGACCAAAACTGGATGCAGTACTCTAGGTGTGGTTTTACTAAGGCTTTATAGAGTAGTATTAGTACTTCCCTTGATCTTGATTGTATCCCTCTGTTAATACAACTTAGGATTGCATTAGCTTTTTTGGCTGCTGCTGCACACTTCTGGCTCATATTTAGCTGGTTGTCCACTAAGACTCCAAGATCCCTCTCACAGTTCCTGCTATTGAGCCTGGTTTCACCCAGTCTATATGTGTACTTTTGGTTTTTCTTGCCTAAGTGTAGGACTTTACTTTTCTCTACGTTGCATTTCATTTTGTTAGATAGGGCCCAGTGTTCTAGTCTGTCAAGATCCATCTGGATCTTGAGCCTATCTTCTTGGGTGCTAGCTATTCCTGCCAGCTTAGTATCATCTGCAAATTTGGTAAGTTCCTCTTCTATTCCCTCATCTAAGTCATTAATGAAGATAAGCCACAACCAGATAAATTCACATTTGCTCCCAACAACTTGCTGTGTGCAGCTTCCCTTTTTTATACACTGTGTTCCCAGCTGCTGCTAATGAAGGGAATCAGGGCCCTTTCCTCCCCCGTAAGCCACACAACTCACGTTGCTTTCTTCTCAGTTCCTCCCGGCATGCCCTAGGATGAAGAGGTGATGGGCCTGGATCTTCCTCTGAACTCCCTTCCCTTGTTCTACCTCTCCCTTGCTCTGCCCAGCTGGACATTGCTCTTCCCAGTTTCTTCCACAGCCAACTGAGCCACACTCCCGCTCCCTGTCAGCTGTTCGGCTTCCTCCTCCGAGTCAGATTCAGACAGGGGCATGACAGGTTGTAAGTCAAGGCCTGCCTGCCCTGACATTGCACGCTTCTTATCCTGGCTTCCTCCCCCCACTGGAAACGTCATGGGAAACCTGGATCTATTTTTCCCATTTGATTATGGCCTGAATTGACCCTAAAGAAATAAAAATGCAAGGGAATCTGGGAAAAGAAGTGGGGGGAAGCAACGCAAAGGAAGAGAGCAGGGAAGGAGGGAAGGAGAAACGCTGAAAACAGCCAAGGAAACAGGCCCTCGTTTGTTGATTTTTCTCTCTTTTTTCTTCTTTTGGCAAAAGGTGCTGAATAGAAGCAATTGGCACTTCATGTTCTCCTTAGCAAAGAAGACACAATCAAGGTCATGTTACAGCTGAGTCAGTTAGTGGGTGTAAATAGTCCTTTGGCATCCTTTTCCAACTCAGCTTTTTCCCCCTTCTGTGTTAGACCTTTGGCAGACTTCTGCATTGAGCTGAAATTGGCCAGTGACAGGATACAGAGGAACCCTGAGGCGGTGCAGACTTGGCCCTTTTTCAGAGGTGCCCAATGTGTGGACATTCAGGAACTGGAAATTTGAGAATTAACAGAATAATAACAGAACAATAACAGAGGTGGAAGGGAGAAATTGGTCATCTAGTCCCACCCCTCAGCCAAACAGGAGACCCTACACCATTTCTGACTGATGGTAGTCCAGTCTCTTCTTGGAAGCTTCCAGGGATGGGAGCTCCCACAACTTCTGAAGGCAACTTCTATTCCATGTCTAGATTGCTTTCACTGTCAGAAAATTCCTTCTTATTTCTAGGTTGAATCTCTCCTGGATCAGTTTCTATCCATTGTTCCTTGTTGGCCTTTGGGGGCTTTGGAAAACAGCTTGACTCCTACCTCTTTGTGGCAGCCCCTCAAATATTGGAAGACTGCTATCCTGTCTCCCCTGGTCCTTCTCTTCCCTAGACTAGCCAGGCCCAGTTCCTGCAACAGTTCATTGTATATTTTAGCCTCCAGTCCCCTCATCATCCTGGTTGCTCTTCTCTGCACTCTTTCTAGAGTCTCAACATCTGTTTTAGCTTCTCATCTCTTTTCAAGCTTTGCATCCTTGGGACAAAGCTGGGGTATGTTACTTGCAGAGAAGAAAAGAGTTGGGTATTTATATACTTGTTGATACATCTGCTTATCTCCTACCCTGCTGGTGCAGTGGCTTAGTGCTAGGCTTCTCGGCTGGAAACTGACAGCCCAGGTTCGAGACCCGAGCTCCACACGATGGGGTGAACTCTGGTCCTCACCTCAGCTCCTGCCAACCTAGCAGTTCGAAAGCACCCAAATGTGAGTAGATTAATAGGTACCACTTTGGTGGGAAGGTAACAGAGCTCTGTGATGCCATACTGGCCACATGACCGCAGAAAAGTGCTGGAGGTGAGCATCGTCCACTAGAGTCAGCAACCACTAGTGAAGTAAAATCTGCAGGGACTCCTTTTTTTCTCCTACCTTACTTCCAAGGATGTCAGGCGATTTCCAAGGAGTCTGTCTGTCTGCAGTTTATGGTCTAAAACTGTAGGAATTTCAGTTTTGCGCTGCTGGAGTTGCCAACTTGAATTGAATAGAGATAAACAACATCTACAGGCCATTCGCTTCTGATTTTTGAGCTTCCAGGCCAATTGCTGAGGGTGCAGATGCAGTCACACGATCACTTGGGAGCGGGGAACAGCCATCAGAATTTCAGAACTGTGTCCTAAGTACCGTTAGGGAAGTCCTTTCTTAACTTCCAATGATTGTAAGTCAAGGACCACCTATATCCTTTCCAACCTCAGGAAGGTGGTTAGAGGAGAGCATTTTAACAGGAAGGAATGTTTAAAAGTTTGCATCTCTCTAGCTTCCTGATATGTGCTTTGAATGGTACAGGCTTCCATGGGCCCTGATTATTTGGGGGGGGGTGTTGTTTTTTAATGCACTTTCTCTCCCTCTCTGCAAGTCAAAAGATACAAAAAACATCAGCTACCTGTCCCGAAGGAGTTTGGGGAAGGGTAAACTGTGGAACAGGAGCAGACAATGTGCTCAGCATTAGAACCACAAGGGAAATCAGACATCAGCTCCAGGACTGAAGTTAATTGCACCTGTATCCCAGGTTGCTGTAATTTGCATTTCATTCTCCTTAACCTGGCAAGTGCCAGACTCAAAACTTCATGGCTCTGCAAATCCAGCTTGTAGATTCATGCCCCCAAAGAGAAAACATTGCTCTTTATTTAATTAATTTTCTCTGGAAAGTCAGAATCCTTCTCAATGACTTTTTGCATGTTTTGGCTTGGTAGCTGGTTGTATGTTTAATATATGCAACATTTTAAAACAACTGCATATTGGAAGAACATGGAATCCTATGGCTGGAAGGGACCTCCGAGGTCTTGTAGTCCAGTGGTTGCCAACCAGTGGGCCGGGGACTACTGGTGGTCTGTGAGAAAATTTTGGTGGTCCGTAGAGAAATGTCACCCCCCAAAGCACCCCTCAAAACAATTCAGGCTGCACGCACCACCCACGTGGCCTGTGGGAACACAAGACTTGTGTCGCTTGCATTGTGAACAACACGAGGTAGTGAAGGGAGGAGGGAAAGGGTGGAGGGGGGAACTTGCCCCACTCGCCCCACACAACTGGCCTAGCCACCAGGCTGCTTCTTTCCGCTTCTTTCTTCTTCTGCTTTTGGATACACGCAAGGAAAGCAGCCAAAGTCTTTCTTTCTCTCCCCCAAACTCCGCCAGAAATGAGTCTTTGGGACCCTGCAAGGCATCCTGCTCCAAGAAGCTGTGCCAGCACGACAAGTCCCACAAAGACTCATTTCTGGAGGAATTTGGGAGAGGGAAAGAAAGACTTCTGCTGCTTCTGCTGCTTTCCTTGCATGAAGCCAAAAGTCTCTCTCTCTCTCTCTCTCTCTCTCCCCTGAGAACGGAGCTGGAGATGGTATCCTGCGATCCCAAATAAAGAATGATAGATTGGTAGGAAAACTGGGTTGGGAATTTTCCTGCAGACTTTTTTGGGGATTTTCCCAGGGACTCTGGTCCGCGGGATTTAAAAAGATGAGTTTGGTGGTCCCTGAGGTATAAAAGGTTGGGGGGCCCTGTTCTAGTCCAGCCCTCTGCTCAAAGAGCGCCTCAGAAACCAGCCTGCATTTTATAGGCATTTGCAGTCTCCCGTGGTTTTGCCAGAAACTGATGTTTACTTCCAGTTTCTGACAAATGAACCCCACTGTGGACAATCGGTTTGCTTCACAACTGCCACGTTCACTTAATGGCGGCAATCATTCACTTAACAACAGCCGCAAAAATGATTCTAAAATCAGGTGCAGCCATGTGGCGACCTGCTTAATGACTAGCACAACTTGCCGCCTCAGTTTTAGTTGTAAGTTGACAACTACCCTTTAACCAGGAAACAAAAAGTGATGCCCAACTTTCCATTTAAGCTAGTTTGGCGTCCTTGATTTGCCCTTGATTTGAATTCCATTGTTAGTCCTTGGAAATTCGTCTGGATTCTTTCTGGCACAGGCTAAATTCCTGTACGTTTTAGGTGAATGGAAACAAGTTGAAACTGTATTTAAAAAAGCAAAAACACAAAGAAAGGCCAGTCTAGACTGTTTGAACAAATGTTACATTAAAAAAAAAAGACGACAACACACCGAGACCAGCAGCGGCGCATAGATGACAATGATAATGTGAAAAGAAGAGAAATCTTTATCCCCTCTCTTTACTTTGCGTATTTCTTAATAACCCATCATGTTGATATTTATCCAGAGGGCAGATTAGGGACAAAGGAGCCGCCTCTACCTACGATGTTCTGTTAATCACCGCTTAATTATATTTCACACAGCTTGTGCGCCAACGTCTTGTAAGGGGGTGATGGGGATTGATGGCCTGTGCATTGTCTCCTCCGTTAAAGGTTTCCATGGTGATCACCACAGCTTTTGCTTCCAAATCTGGCAGAAACAAACTTGAGGAGGAGAAGAGAAGCACAGTCAGAGAATATCGGAGACCAACTTCAGCTTTGCTTTTCCCCTTAGCTGCTATTTTGGAAAAGGAAGTTCCCTTGAAGAGTGCAAACATTCATAGCCAAGCAACCCCGTTGTGGAAAGAGATCTGCAAGCCATTTTGTGCTAGTTCTGAAGGGCAGCTAGTCCTCAACTTGCAACCACAACATCTTATTTTAATGACCCCCATAATCCCTTGCGGGCTGGAGGCTGGGTAACTGAATGGAGCGGAGTGTTTACTGGCCGGATGCCCTTCCTGTTGCCAATGGGGAGTTGTAATCAGCAGATAGATTCTCATAATGCCCAGAGAGAGAAACATCAGCCTCTACCTAGGATCGAACACAACAGCCTCCTGATTGTGAGGTGACTCTGGGCCACTGCACCACTCAACTTGCAACCACATTAGACCCCCCAAATTTCTGTTGCTAAGTGAGGTTGTCCCATTTAAGTGAATCACGGAAATTGTTAAGTGACTCATGCAAACTGGTTTCCCCCATTGACTTTTTTGAAAGCCAGCTGGGAAAGGTTGCAAATGTTGGTCCCAGGACCCCAGGACACGGCATGCAATCATCATAAACACATGCCAGTTGCCCAGCGCCCGGGTTTTGATCACATGACCACGAGGGAGGCTCCAACGGTCATAAGTGTGAGAAACGGCCATAGCTCACTTTTTTCAGTGCCGTTGTAACTTTGAATACTGGCAGTCCTCAACTTAGGGCCAGAATTGAGCCCAATGTTTATGTTGTTAAGTGAGAAATTTGTTGATTTGAGTTTGCTCCATTCTACGACTTTTCCTGCTACATTTGTTAAGTGAATCTCTGCAGTTCTTAAATTAGTAACCCAGTTATTAAGTGAATGTGGTTTCTCTATGCTTGGCAGAAGTTCTGAAGAAACTCCTTAGATGAGAAGCAAAGCGTCTTCCAAGAAGAACCAGAAAGTCCAGCTACCTCCTGAAAAAGCACCTTTGGGGCATGTGGAAGGCATAGTTTGGAGATTCGCTCCTTTTAGCTGTGGTGATCCCCATTCTGTCTGAAAAGGAGACTTAAAGAAGGACTAAATAACTGCAGCCAAGTGGGCAAGTTGACCTTGGTTGATCTCGAGCAAGCTAAACAACGTTGCATTGGGTTGGTGTTTGATGTGAGCTCAGGGATGTAGACTTAGACGGTGAAGTTGAAAAACAACATCCAGAAATAATTTTCAAACTACTTCCTCATGATTGCCAAGGAAAGAACACTTTTGTTTATAGTCTCCAGGCATGCAGTATGAATCTAGGGAAGTTCACCTAGAGAAATTCAAAGAGATTCAAGCATCTACTGCATTTCTACAGTTCTTGATGGTCGTTTAATGTATTGAAGTAGGGTCACTTAAATGGGGAACCCGGTAAAAGGAAGTTATTGTTTCCTAAATACATCTGAAGGGCCCCCCGACGTGGCTCAGAATGGAAAAATGTTGGCCAGATCCTAGCTTCAGGCTTGCCTTAAGTGTTTAGAACTGGGAAGAGTTGAGGTGGAATGAATATGCCTCCGTGGCTTGCTACCAACAGGAGTTTCAAAAAATTCCACCAGCTCTTTCCAAAGGGCAATTAATCAAATGTTCTCAGGTGCATGTGGGAGTGAATTCTCATGCAGTCCACAGTAAACAACCTGATAACCAAGTCTGTCTATTCCCCAAGCAGGTGGAAAATAGGCCTCTTACCTACAGAGGGAGTTCCCCCCCCCCACTTGCATAGTTTGGAACCTAGAAGGAAATCCAAGGATTTAAAGTTTGATTTTAATATCCAAGCGATAGCGATTTCGTATCAACCACGATACAAAAAAAGATGCAGAAGCCCTAGAACAGGGGTGTCAAATTCGATTTCACTGAGGGCCACATCAGGATTGTGTTTTACCTTGGAGGGACGGGACGGGGGCCGTAGCCAGGTGGGCTTTGCATGTAACTCGTGTCGGGGGCACCTGTGTTGGCCAAGTGTTAAGACAGGACTTCCCTGAGACTCTCCCTCACTCTTATTATAACCTTCCTTCCTTCCTTCCTTCCTTCCTTCCTTCCTTCCTTCTTTCCCAATTGAGGCCAGCTCAAAATGGCTGGGGAAGCGTGGAAACACAGTTTGTTCTTTTTACGATCCTTTTGCCTAAGAGACGAAGTATGAAGTATAACAACATTTGCATTGCCTCATGAAAGCACTAAATTGAGATGCATCAGGTCGACTGCCAGAAAGATCAGCCACATTTTTTCATATTCCCACTTAGAGAGAAGCAAAAAAAACCCCCTCTCTCTCCCCCTCTCTCTCAGAGAATGTGTGTGTGTGTGTGTCTGCTAGAAAAGGGGAAGGGAGAAAGAAGCATCCTGCTGCAACAGCTCAGCAGCTAAAAATAAAATTTAAAAAACCAAAAAGAGCAGAGGCTTCCGTGCAAACCAATTATAAGGCTTGTCAATAAAATATGCAGTCTTCCTGAGAGTGAGGCAATGATGGGAAATTTATCAAGGTGATTAGGAATGGCATGGGACAACTTATTGCAGCCAACTCGCCATGGGACAAGTTCATTGCAGGACAATTCAGCTATTCAATTTAACCACTTGAAATTATATATATACATATATATGGATCTTTGGTTCTTCGGGTTTTCTCCCGCGTATAATTGGAAGTATCTAGGTGACATTTCGATGAAGTCTCATTCATCATCTTCAGGCTTGTGTCTTCGGCCTTGTGCTTCTCAGAGTAATGTGAGCTTGCAGCTGCTTCTTCCTTTTAACTACTAGTGGGGGTGTGACTTAATTGGGTGGGGGCTTGGCTGTGTTCTGATTGGGTGGGGGGGTGTTCTCATTGGTTGGGGGATTGGCTGTGTTCTGATTGGCTGGGGGTGTGTTCTGTTCTGGTGGGGGTTTGGTTGTACTCAGGTTAGTCTTAGTTGCTGGGGGATTTGCCTAGATATTTCCAATTTTACACGGGAGAAAACCCGAAGAACCAAAGATCCACATACAAATACCCGCGAAAACCTCCGAAAACATATATATATATATATATATTTCTCATTCACATTTCATTTTTGTCCCTCCTTTGGCATCCTTTCTTTAATGCATCTATTGCACCATTTTTTTCCATATTAGTGTAATTCTTGTCCTGTGGCAAGTTGGCCATCCATGGAGAGTTGGCCGCAGCAAGTTGGCTGTGCAGCACGTTGTCGTACACCCAATTAGGAGAGTCTTTCTGAGTTTTGTTTTAACTTCTGGCCTGTTCCTAAGGCCTAAGGGATGTGCAGACTGAAGTGTGTTGTGGGTTGTGGACATGCAAAAGCAAATGTAGCTTTTGTCGTACCAACCAATGCTTGTTGTATCCTGGAGAGAAAGTGTCTTTGTGGCTTGGCAGGATGGAAATGAACCGAGCAGAAGATTTAAATTTTCTGACCAGGTTGGAATAATTTCTGGTTGATCAGAAACTCTTAAGAGAATTATCTCAAGTTCTCCAGTCCATTTTTTCCCCCTCTCTTCTACAAAGGACCGTTGTCCTTGTCGACAACATTTGGGAATTACTGGAGCTGAATTTACCCTGGTGGTCTTCAAAAGAAGAATGAATAAGTAGCTGGAGGCTGACACTGTGTACTTTGTTTTTTTTTAAGTTTTTTTTCTTCCTCCTGCTCCCTCTTTACTTTCTCTCCTCTCTCTCGGGACAGACATTAAAGCAATTGTGGGAACTTCTAAGCATAAACAAAGAGGTTGTACAAATATGGTTTTAGGATGCTTTATACCTTGAAGAATTATGAAGGAGTTCGAAGTGTTCTCTTTGATTTCTTGAAAGGAAAATTGATACAGCCTGAGACAAGAGTGCTGACTTTGTGGGTTTAAATTTCTGCATCATTGGATGAGTTACAAGCCAGGGTTCTTTGGTTGTTGTTTTTTTACACTATATACTCTTGTTTTCTATATCATACTTCCAGACAAATTTGTGAAATCTGTGTGTGTGTATTTCATGGATCCACTATGTGCCATTAAGTCATCGTCAACTCTTACTGGCAACATAGATTTTCTTCATGAAAATCTATCTCTAACCTGGTCATCCAACAAAGCACTTATCACCCCTGTAAGTGAGCCTGTCCACTTTCCTCCAGGTTGTCCTTTTCTTCTTTTCCACTTTTCCCAGAATTGGAGCCTTCTCCAAAGAGATGGGTCCTTGCATTGATTGACTGGTTGATTTTGATTTGAGTGATGCACCATCAAGACAGTGTCAGTTCTTAGCAACCTAGACAGATTTTCTCCAGGATGGTCTGTCCCTCACCTGGTCCTTCAGCTTGTCTAACAGTGCCACCATAAACAGTGTAACTGTCTCCATCCACCTGACTGGTGGACCTCCTTGTCTTCTCTATCTTTCTACCTTTCCCAGCATTAGAGACTTCTCCAGAGAACTTAGTCTTTCTGTTGACTGAGGATGCTGGCTGAAGAATTCTGGGAGTTGAAGTTCACACGTCTTCAAGTGGCCAAAGTTGACCACCCGCTGATTGACTCGGTGATGGGGTGCCTTCAGGACAGTGCTAACTCCTAGCAACCACAAAAATACCGTTTCCCTGAAAATACAACCTACCCTGAAAGTAAATCCTAGCTTGATTTTTACACATGCATCCAATATAAGTCCTACCCCACCAAATAAGCCCTAATTAAGATCCTCCCCACTCCAGAGGGCATGGGTAAAAATTAAACTAGGGTGGGGATGGGAGGGTGGAGCTGCCTTACTACTTACCTTCGGATAGTTGTAGCCAGGCCTCGCACACCCCAACACCTGCCTTGCCGGCCCATTCCTTCCACAGCCGGCAAGGCTGGCAAGGCTTTCCTGAAAGACTCTGTAGCTGATTACAAAGCCCTGGATCAATCCGGAGCTCTGTTATCGGCTGCAGAGGCCTTCAGGAAAGACTTGCCGGCCGCAGAAGAAGAAATTCCTGAAGGCCTCTGACCGCAAAAAGGAGGCTGGGGGCGACACACGCAAGTGAGGTCAACAGATGACATCCCCTGAAAATAAGTCCTGGAGCCTTTTTTGGTGGCAAAAATTATAACACAAGGTCTTATTTTTGGGGAAACACAGTAATGTTCTCTATGATGATCTGTCCCTCATCTGATCCTTGAGATCCTCCAACAAAGCACCCATCATCGTTATAACAGGACTGGTCCATCTCTTGCTGGTGATCATTTTCTTTTCTTTTCTTCCACCTTTCTCAGCATCAGAGTCTTCTCCAGAGAACAGGATCTTCTCATAATATGTCCAAAGAAGCATGTGTAAAAATGAAATAGTCTGTCTCTTTTCCTCTCTGTCTTTTAAATCAACAGAAAGTTGACTCTTATCTTCCCAGTCTTAATAGTTGGAACCATCTGCTGAGTGTTTACATAAATGTTCTGTCAAGCCTGAGAAACACTAATTTCTATCTGCCCAGCTTTCATATTCAAGAGAGAAATTTCTGCAAACCTGTTTGTAGACGCCGCCCCCCCCCCCCCCCCCCAAAAGAAAAAAAACTTAAGTGGGATACTTTAAAAAAAATCTGTTAAGGAAATGAGAAACTTTTTCTTCCTTGCATCGTATCAGAGTATGTATCACCAATTTAGTCCGACAGATTTCTTTATATTCCCAAACAAAGAAATCACAAATATTAAGAACCGAAAACACCCTGTGGACTGAATACCTCTTTTCTTTCTATCCCACCAAGGAAGTCCAAATGTTTTGACAGTTTTGCTCAGAATGAAACATTGTCTTAGCTGCCCATGGAATTCAAGAGGGTTCCTGCAAGCCAAAACATTAATTTGTCCAAGCCACAGTTTTGAAACCGATAGCTATGTTTCAAATGCTTGAAAATTAAAAGGGAGCTTTTTAGCAACTTGGCATTCTTAATCATTTTGCTTCCCTTACGTCTCTCTCTAAATACTGGTGGGGAGGTGCGGTGTGCTGGTTCTGTTGTAAGCGGGCTGGTTGGCTGTGTTGTTGTTGTTTTTTGATTTCTTGAAATAACAACACAGCCAACTAGCCCGCTTACAACAGAACCAGCACACCACACCACACCTCCCCACCAGTATTTATAGAGAGACGGCAGCTCTGATCATGCTTTGCTCGCACAAGCATGAAACCGAAAACACCAGCCTGAAGATGGCGAGTAGGATCTATATATATATACTGTGTATATATACCATATATATACACGGTATATATATACCGTGTTTCTCATATAATAAGGCTGGGTTGTTGTTGTTTTTTTGAGCCCCGAAAAAACAGCTAGGCCGTCTTTTCGGGGGTGAATTAATTTCTCTCCTCCCCGGCGCACCCTTGCCTAAAGCACCCCGTGGGCAGCCACGCCTTGCCACCAGCTGCTCCTAACAACTGATCGTGGCAGAGCGCTCCCTACCCCTGCCAAGCACCTTTGCTGCCAACCTGGGTATGGTGTTGGTTGCAGGCCGGGTCAGTGGGTGGGTGGTGGCGGTGTGGATGTTGGCCTTGGCAGTGTACTTTAAATCACAAGACCTTCGGCGCCTGCCGCCGCTGCTTCCTCCGCTGCTCTTGCTTTCCCTTTGCATTCCTCCACCGGCAGTGTTTCAGCCACTTCTCGGGCAGCGGAGCTGCCTCCATAGCTTCCACAGTTCCCGCCGGCACTGGCAAGAGAACAGCGGCAGTGTCGGTAGGAACCATGGAAGTTTTTCAGCTGCTTCTTGGGCTGGGGAGCCACCTCTGTGGCTTCCAGTGTTCCCGCCGGTGCTGGTGAGAGAACAGCGGCAGCGCCGGCGGGAACCATGGAAGCGTTTCAGCTGCTTCTCGGGTGGGGGACCTTCATCTCCAGAACCAAACGCCTAGCTGACAAAGACCACCTGAGAAAAGAATTACACACTCTCACTAACATATTGATTTCCAACGGATTCCAAAGAAACACAATTACCAACCTAATCCTAAAGGAAACACCCCCCAGAAACCGAGACACAGAACAGGACAACGGTATCGCCCTCCTCCCCTACATCAAAGGCACCACAGATAAAATCAGCAAAATTCTCCACAAACACAATATCAGGACAGCCTTCGGTACTGACCAAAAAATAGCCAACATCCTAAGAAACCCTAAAGACAAGATCCAGCTAGAAAACCAAGGAGTTTATAAAATACCAAGCAACAATTGCCCAGCCACATACATTGGACAAACCAACAGGAGAATAAATGCACGCATCACAGAACACAAGAACGCAGTCAGAAAAGAAGAAAATTCTTCCTCCCTTTTCAAGCACCTTAAAGCCACAGGACATGAAATTAATTTTGAGGGAACCAAATTAATTTACAATACTGAACACTTCAACAAGAGAATAATCAGGGAATAATAGAGAAACACCCTCATAACATGAACAAACAGGACAATGCCTCCCGCCTACCAGACATTTGGAAACTAGCCCTTATCAACAAATGAGTCCCAGCCACGAAAACCAACACTGGACCCCAAACAACACATGATGCCACCACCAATCTCCCCCACCAGACTCAAACCGAAACCCACCCCATAGACGAAAGGCAACCACCATCCAGAAATCAGACCACGGCTGCATCACCAGCTGTCACACACCCCGACCCCCAAACCAAGCAAACTGACACACGCCATGAACACAGAGCCAGGCCTCAAACTCGGAGCCAAACCAAAACCCAGAATGTCACATCACAGCCACTTGCTCAGGATATCACTTCATGGAACTCAGGAGGTTACACCACAAAACCTTAGGATGTTGCAACATAGCCAACAACCCAGGAGATTACATCATAAGACCCAGGATATCACAACAGTAGAACTCAGAAGGTCATCACACAGCCCATTACCCAGGTCATTACGACCCAGGAGATTACAGCACAAGACCCAGGATGTCAAAACAATAGAACTCAGAAGGTCATCACACAGCCCGTTACCCAAGTCGTTACAACACAGGAGGTTGATAGACACACAACCAATACCTCAGCCACACATGTTCTTAAGAAAAAGCCAGCCAATCTGCAAACATCAACTCCATCAAGAAATGACAACACAGCCAACCTCCCCACCGGTATATATAGGGAGACAGCAGCTCAGATCACACTTTGCTCACACAAGCACGAAGCCAGAAGCACCAGCCTGAAGATGGCGAGTGAGATCTCGTCAAAATGTTGCCAAGATACTCTCAATCTTACACGCGAAAAGACCCGAACACGCCAAGACCTGCATATTATATATATATATATATATATATATATATATATATATATATATATATATATATACACATACATACATACATACACACACACACACACACACACACACACACACACAACACACACATATGCTTGATAACATCCTAATGCTAGCTCTAAATTCATTTAATCGACAGTCCTGGAATGTGTGTATATATTTATGTATGTTTGTAGTTACTCGACTTGTAATCCACTGTAATCTGCTAAAACCCTTGGCAGTTAATAAACAATGATACATAGCATAAAATAGCCGCAATAATTCTAAATAAGAAATCCATAACTAAATAACTGGAGAATTATATTCAGCCACTTGTGCAGAGGGACCGATTGGGTATGTATTTGTCTTTCCTTTTATTGATGGAAGCTGTAATTAGATGCAGCATTAAGTCAAGATGGGCTTTATCTATTGCTTGCTGAGCCAGAATTAATCTTTCCGGTGAACAATGGTGACGGTTTCGGGGAAGTCCTGATTTGTTTTTCCAAATTACCAGAGGATGGAGCCCAAAATAAGGAATTGGCAAAGAATCTTGGTTTCGCTTTGACAATTCAGCATAGCCTAAAGACACTAAGATTTTGTTGAATAATAATATATTGTTGACCCCTGCCCTGCCAGAAAATGTGATTTCTTGCTTGAGATAGGTTTGTACGTCAGCGAAAGCAAGAAACAAAAAACATATTATGACTTAGAATCACATGTTAAACCATATAAGCTTAGCATGGAAGAAAAGTTGCATGCTTCAAAAATCTGGGTTTACGTTATTTCTCTTATAGATTGACCAGCTCTGTCAGAGTTCTCTGTGTTGGTATTCTTGATAGAATGAGTTTAAATTATTCACTTTTTCCAAGTTTCTTATCTGCAGGTTGCTTTGCTTATCATCCATTCCTCCATCCATCCATCCTAAATCCAAACAGTGCATAAAGCTACCCATCTTATATGACCTTGGTAACTTTTTTTTGTTTAATACTAGAGTATTGTTATTTTGGATTACTGGTTTTTTGATAGTAGTGAAACAGGCATTCCTTTCGGATAGAGGTTCTTTTTAGTTTTTAACAGCATTTGTATTCTATGTGACTCTTGAGGGCTCTGGGGGCAGAAAACCAAGAATTTTAAAAAATTACTCATCTTCTGGTTTTTAACCTAATGGGAGATTGGTTTTGAAGAGCAATTTCTGGGACCTTCCTGTCATCTGTATGTAAGCTATTATAGAGATTTTATACGTTTTATCTGCATCTGCATCTGGCATCTCTTTCTCTCTTGATAGAAGAGAATATCTGTAGCTTAGGGTTGAAGTGTGCCATCTTCAGTACTCTCTGAGCTTGGTGGTTTTCTTGCCAATGTTTCATGACCCAACATGGTAGTTTGGTAATGAAATGTTTGCAAGAAAACAGCCAAGCTCAGATAGCAACAAGGACTCTACCTTCCTCTTCCTTTAGTTGAGGAGAAATAATTCATATTTGAAAACCAGTGGAATAAGCACAGAAAGAGAAATAAATCACTGTGACCTGATATTCTGTTTTGTTCTACATTAAGATGAACGCTCATGGATGAATGCTCTACTGATCAATATTAATATAAACCGAAACCCTTTTGATGCGATCAATTTAACCCCACACGAAATCAGGTTCTAGAACTAAAGGCTTTCCACCCAAGTTATCCACAGGAGAGCCCATTGGGGGGGGGGGGGATCCCTCACCACCTCCCAATTTGTAATATTTAATTTGAAACCTTACAAAAACAACATCATTATCATCAGAGCTTCCGGCCCGGCTGTGATTGTACCTTGACGGTTTTAGAACCAGCCCACTATGGCTCGGTCTCCGAGTTCCAAGCATTTAAACCTCTCTCCCGAAAGTTCCTGATCTCATTCCAAAGCTCATTTCCTACTTTGTCAGGAAATTGTTTTGCTGCCTTATTGCTCGAGCTGCAAAATAATCCCAAAGAGAGGAGGAAGCTGGCTAAAAAGCTTTCTCCCGGCATCATTACAAGCTGGCACAGGAAGAGGGAGGGGAGCGAGACCGTAGTGAGAAACTATGCTGCTTCTCGCTGCTAACCACGGAAGGGAAATGGCTCACTCCGAAAACGGAATTCAAATTTCTGCAGGTGAGCTTCCAGAGGACCCGTCTTCTGGTAAAGGAGTTGAGATGAACCTGCCAGAGCTGGGCTTTCAAGAGAACATCAGATGGTGTTGCCTGGAAATATCCCTGGTTTGGTTGGAGCATTCTTTCAAAAGAATGGGAGAAATGCACAGGGGTTACATCCCTCAGCTCCCAAGAATATGCAAGATCACACCCCCAAAATTGTGACCGGCATAAGGTGAGAGTAGGGGAATCGTTTATATTTCTCAAGGTTGTGGTTGGGAAGCAATATAGCAAATAGCACTTAAGACTTACATACTGCTTTAAAGTGCTTTTACAGCCCCGCTCTAAGCGGTTTTAAAGAGTCATCCTCTTGCGCCCAACAATCTGGGTCCTCATTTTACCCACTTCAGAAAGATGGAAGGCTGAGTCAACCTTGACCCTGGTGAGAGTCGGGCTGCCAAATTGCAGGCAACCGACAGTCAGCAGAAGTAGCCTGCAGTGCTGCATTCTAACCACTGCGCCACCGAGGCAGGTTTTCAAGTTGTCCCTTTGCATTTGAGATTAACCTTATTTTAATTTATTTGCATACCTCAAGGCAGTAAACATATCCAACACACTTTCCTCCTCCTATTTCCCCACAAGAACAACCCTGTGAGGTGAGGTGAGTTGAAAGAGAGGGATTGACCCAAAGTCACCCAGTTGACTTTCAGGCCTAAAGTGGGACTAGAACTCACAGTTCCTGGTGATTGGCCTAAAGTCACCCAGCCATCTTTCATGCCTAAGGCAAGACTAGAAATTACCGCCTCCTGGTGATCAGCCGAAAGTCACCTAGTTGGCTTTCATGCCTAAAATGGGACTAGAACTCACAAGTCTCCCCCTTTCAAGCCCAGTGCCTTAACTGCTGGCTCTCCTGTTATTTGGTCTTCATCCATTTTTCACAAAACCATTTATTTTCCCAGATCAGTGGCTGCAAAATAAGAGTTTGTAAAGGGAACAGTGCCCATATTCAAACATTAACCCCACTGCACGAAGCATACTTAGCCATGAAAAATTGCCCTGATCACAATAAAAACGCAGAGAGACTAATATAGAATAAACCAAAACCACTACGAGCAGCTCCCAGGTTCTGTGGTTAGTGTCCGGAAACTTAGCTGGTGTTTACTTTGAGAAGTCTGGATTAAGGACAGGAAAAGCCAAAACGCCTTTCACATTCTTTCTTTCCTTGCTGATGGAATCCCTGCTTGCATTCAGCAGAATTTCTTTTTTCTTTTTTCAATTACGCATTGTATTCCGGCACTATCGATTTTCGTGCTAGTTTCTGCTGATAATCCGGCTGTTCTTTAAAACCACGGCAATATTCTTGAGAAGTAATTATGCCAGGGGGGGGGAAAAATAGAATTCTTGTGATTCATGTTGGAAAGTTTCTGGTAGCATCACTTTACATAACGAAGCATAGCATAGATAAACACATATGCAGCTTGGCGTGGGAAATCCAGTTGGTTATTAGCAAAAGTTGCCCAGTATTGAGAGCTGGTTATGGATTAGCAACTAAAGCATCAGGCTGGAAAACAGGAGATGATGAGTTCTAGTCCTGCCTTAGCCACGAAAGCCGGCTGGGTGATTTTAAGCCAATCACCAGGAGATAGTAAGTTCTATTTTCACCTTAGCCATGAAAGCTGGCTGGGTGACTTTGGACCAATCAGCAGAAGATGGTGAGTTCTAGTCCCACTTTAGCCATAAAAGCTGGCTGGGTGATTTTGGGCCAATCACCAGGAGATAGTGAGTACTAGTCCCACCTTATCCATGAAAGTCATCTAGATTGGAAAGCTGATGAGAACATAGCCAAGTTAAGTCCTGAAATAGACATATTGCTATTTTTTTTTTTTAAAAACACTCCTGTATCCAGAACTGAGCTCTACTCCAGAAAGATGACACGGTTTTATTCATTTCATGGATGTTGGCCGTCTGCTCTTGAGGTTGACATAAAACAAAGCCTCCCTTGAGCCCAGCTCATTTGCTGAAGACGGCTTTTGACACGTGCCTTTGATTTTGTTGGCCACACAACAGAAACGGTTCGTCATAGACTCCTCGTGATGCCTCTGATGGCTTCCAGTCTAGCCTGCAGCCCTGGGGTTCCCAGTAGATTCAAGACCCCATCAGGTCTAATTCCGCTTAGCTTGATGAGATCAGCCAGGGTCGGTCCTATCCAGGGGTGGGCTGTTGGGGGTTTGCAAAGGTTCGAGAGATCCTCCAGCTAAGATTCTGTGCAGTTCGGAGAACCCCAAAATCCCACTCCTGGCTGGCCACCCATCCCTCCCCTCCTCTCCCAGGAGTCCCCACGTGGCCCGTTTTGGATGCAGATAAATGCAGGGCACGCACGGAAGCTTGGGGAGGGCGAAAAATGGGCCTCTCAGAAGTTTGGGAAGGGTGGAAACGGGCCCGTTTTCGGCTTCCAGAGAGCCTCCGGAGCCCAGGAGGCTGTTTTCGCCCTCCTGGAGGCTCAACGAAAGCCTCCATAGCCTGGGGAGGGCAAAAATGCCCCCCACCCATGGTTCAGGAGGCTGACTAGGCCTTGCCCACCATGGCCACGCCCACTCTGCAACTGGGCAGAGAACCCATTGCTAACAGTTTTGAAGACCACCCCTGGTCCTATGCGGTCACCCAGGCAAGGGAGACCCAATCAAAAAGCCTGACTCATCCCCAAACTATTCGATGTTGCTCCCATCTCCCCTTCCCTTGGCTGAACCCACCTCTCAAGGAGGTACCAAGAATTATAAACACAACAACACCATCTCTGCCTTGGATGCCCTCAACGATAGGTGGGGTTTCCACTGTTAAGAATGACGCACTCAAGCCCTGGAGCTCTCAGATAATTGCTGGGCAAAATAATGTCTTTAAAGGCTGCCTGCTAAACGCTCACAAATTTTGGCCGTCTGTTTTTCATTGCCTCTGGCAGGCAGTTCAAGAGGTCAGCCTTGACAACTACAATAATTCAGACCTATCCATGCGGTCTTCTTTATCATAGTGTAGAAACCATGGGCTATTACGTTCCAAGTCTATCTGTTGAGACCTCCTCAACTCAGTCAGACCAGGGAAATAAATGGTGTGTAAATTTCAATAAGGTCTCCTTTAATTTTCCTGTCGGTCGGCAAGTTTTTTTTTTTAGCCTTGGTTTTTATGGCTGATTGTGAGCTGCCTGGAATCATGATAGCAGATAGGCAGCCATATAAGTCCTCTTAAGTAAGTGAATCACGGGATTTTAAGAACTGTCATAGGAACTTTCCAAGTCCATGTAAAGTGAGTTAGTTAAGGCAGAGTCTGAGTATTTTGATATTTCCCTCCCTCATTGGGACTAACTTGCCATTTAATGAAATTAGAAATCTGAAGGATCCTTGGTGCACTAGGAACTTGGTGGTCTTCTTGTTGATGTTTCATTACCAAACTAGATAACATATCAGCATTGATGAGGCTACCTAGCTGGGTAATGAAATGTCAAAAAGAAAACCACCAAGTATCAGGGACCCCACAGTTCAGCCCTGGGCTACAAATATTATCCTTTACTGATAAACTGTGATGGTCTACTCTTGTATTTCTTTCCCAGCCTCCTACCTCTGCTACCAGCCTAGAGTCCTGGGATTTTCTGCTAATCTCCTATTCAAAAAATATCCAGGTCTAATCCTACTTAGCTTCTTAGCTCAGCCTTGTTGGGTGGACTTTGCTATCCAGTGCAACCAGCATGTATGGAAAGGATAGGAAATAAATGAGTGGGGAAGGGAAGGGAAGGGAAGGAAATAGGGAAAAGAAAGGAAAGAAAAGGAGGAGAAGGAAAGGGAAGGGAAGGGAAGGAGCGAATTACAGCTTATAAACATTTCAGCTGACCTACCTGCCTTTTTATTGAAATAATTCTTTGGCAATTATACTTAAAAACAAACTGTCCATATCAGTATGTGAATCACAGTGTAATATCTAAAATTAAGCCATTCCGGGCAACAGTCTTTGAGAGGGCAATCTGGCAGGCATAATGCCCCATTGTTAAATCCTTTGAATTAATGATCTATTTAACAGAAGGATTTCAGATTTAAAAGAGCCCATCCCCTTATCTCGTGCAAAGGGAGCAGCGTGGCTATTAGCCTTGGGGGGCGAGTTGATAACCTTTAAAAGCATAACTATTATAGCAAATTGGTTGACCCTCACTGTAGATACTGCTGCTAATCAGTTTCCACTTAAGAGGGGTGGGGGACAGAGAGAGCAGGAGGGAGGGACGGAGAGGGAGGGAGGAAAGGAGAGAGAGAAAGGAGGGAGAGGAATCTCTCTCCCTCTCCTCCCTCTCTTTCCCTCCCTCTCCTCTCTGTCCCTCTCCTTCTCCCTCCCTCCCTCTCCTCTCTCTCCCTCTCCTTCTTTCCCTCCCTCCCTCCCTCTCTCCCCCCTCTCCCTCTCCCTCTTTCTCTCGCCCTCCCTCTCCTTCTCCCTCCCTCCCTCCCTCCCCCCCTCTCCCTCTCCCTCTCTTTCTCTCTCTCGCCCTCCCTCTCCTTCTCCCTCTCTCCCTCCCTCTCTCTCATCGATCCACCTCACAGGATTGTTGTTGTGGGGTAAATTAGAGAAGGAAGGTACATCGGATATGTTCACCTCCTTGACTGATTTGTTAAAAAACAATAAAAATGGGATATAAATAAATAAAAATAAAACAAATTATCCTTTCCCTGCTGGACTAATGCGCTTGGCTCCTGACTTGCAGCTATGGATTGGGTTACTTATCTCTGCCTGGAGTGGAAAACTCAAAGTCACGTTGATGTACTTTCTTTCCTTCCTCTGGCTTTTCAAGGTACTTTATAGTGCCCTAAATGCTTTTTCGTATTGACTCGGACCTTCCCCATTTGGCTTCGTAGTTCATGCTGTGTCTGCAAAGGATCATTTACTGTGATGCAACGGCATTTACTGGAGCGAACAAAGGAACACGTTGCCAGGGCTAAAAATAAAATGCTGTTTTTTCCCAGGCTTCCTTGCGTGGGGCTGGTGAGGGTGGGGGGAAGAGTTAGAAGAGGAAAGAAAAAACCCCGGGGTTTTTGGCACATTAAAAATCTGCTTTTGCTCTCTGCAGAATTAGAAAATGCAGCTTTCTCTGTTTCTGTTCCCCCCTTCTACCTTATAAACTTTTTGTCAGTACTTTCTTTTGAAAAAAAAAAACAAAAACAGGAGTGTCAAACTCGTGGCCCGTGGGCTGGATGCATCCCATGCTGACCCGGCCCTCGCCTGGTTTAGCAAAGGGGAAAAAAGTCCCGATACGTCACGTGACATCGCTGTTCTGACCAAGGCTTCCTGAGGCCATAATTAAGCACACACTTAGTTAAAACAACTCTTGTTTTATTTCAACACTGGGAATTAGGTTCATTCCCAGCCTGTAATGAGTCCCAAACAGTCCCTCGAGATAAGCACCCACCTTTCTCTCCTTTGAACTGCTGCCAACAACTAAAGTGCCAAATTAACTGTAAAAAACCAGCCAAAGTACAAAGTCCACACAGAGCTTCAAGGTTGAATCCGAACAGAACAAGCGACTTTGTGTCCTGCAAAGGTTTTTCTACCTTTGCACCTCCTTTATACCTTAGGGGGGGCAATCACCTCCCAGCCTTACTCCTAAGTCTCCCCTTTTGTCTTAGCTGCTGTTGCCTTCTGGCAGCTCTGCGCACAAGCGCACTGGGAACAGGCTCCCCTGGGTCCTTGGCCTCGCTGCTGCCAGACTCAGAAGGCTCCAGAGGCAGCACCTCACTCCCAGACGGTCTTGGCCCCATCTCTGAATTGGACGCAGGACCCTTGTCCGAGTCCTCTCCAGATTCCCAGACTGGTCCCCATTCTTCCACACTGTCCAATTTTGCTGCCATCTGCACAGGCTGCCGGCGAACCACAACAGCCACGAGTTTGACACCCCTGACGTACAGCCTGCCATTTGGCAACCTTTGAAAATCACAGTGGCACTTCAAAAAGGGTCTTAGAATCCAGTCCTCGGACTTACAACCATTGCAGCATTCTCCACGGTCATGTGATCAAAATTCGGGGACTTGGCGACTGGCAAGTATAGCGAAGTCTTTGACTTATCACCACAACTGAGCCCAAAATTTCTGTTGCTAAGTGAGACATTTGTTAAGTGAATTTTGCCCCATTTCGTGACCTTTCTCGCCACATTTGTTAAGCGAATCACTGCAGTTTTTAAATTAGTAACACCGTTGTTAAGTGACTCTGGTTTCCCCATTGACTTTGCTCCTCAGAAGGCCCCAAAAGGGAAGGCTGCAACCGTCATAAATATGAGTCAGTTGCCAAGCATCTGAATTTTGATCACGTGACCCTGGAGATCCTGCAACAGTCGTAAGTGTGAAAAATGGTTGTAAGTAACTTTTTTCAGTGCCGTTGTAACTTCGAACAGTCACTAAACAAACTTTTGTAAAGTCGTATTTGGTACGTTCACCATCTTGGATTGTTTATAAAAATAATAAAGGTGGAATAAAAATATTTTTTTAAAAAAAAAATCCTAAGCATACTCTCCCTGGGTCATGATTTGAACTTCCGATCAATAGTTTCTGCTCATTGCATGCCCTTTTCGAATATCAGTATGGATTTCCAGGAGGAAAAGAACCTTAATTGCGTGGCAGCAAGCCAACGTAAGTGAACTGGAGATGCCTTCCCTCTATATGCCTTATTATTATTGTTTTGTTGTTTGTTATTGCTGTTGCTATTATTATTATTATTCACAAAAAACAACAGTTTTGTGTTATAGCAAACGAGATAACTATGCTGGGTTTCGTATCACACATCACTAGTCGAACCCTTCCCAAGCTTTTAGACTGCGTGATGTATCAACGGATTATGCAAGCAGATCGCAGTAAGGTGGCCTTCTGCAGCTGACCCATGGTGATCTTGTCAGCGCCAATTGTTTTTAAGTGCTTGCCTAGGTCTTTAGACACAGCACCCAGTGTGCCCAGTACCACTGGATCAACCTGCACTGGTTTATGCCAGAGTCTCTGCAGTTCGATTCTCAAGTCCTGATATCTGGTGATTTTTTCAAGTTGTTTCTCGTCGATTCTGCTGTCACCAGGTATGGCAATGTCGACGATTTTTCCTCTCCACAATCATGATATCCGGGGTGTTGTGTTCCAAACCTTTGTCAGTCTGTATTCGGAAGTCTCACAGTAGTTTTGCATGCTCATTTTCGACCACTTTCTCAGGCTTATGATTCCACCAGTTCTTTGCTACAGGCAGATGATAGTTGTTGTTGTTGTTATTGTTGTTATTATTATCATTATTATCATTATCACTACAATAACTTGCCTCTCCTCTCCTCTCTTCCCTCCCTCCCTCTCTCTCCTTCTCCCCCCTCCCCCTCTGTTTCTCTCTCTCTCTCTCACACATACACACACTCCTTATCTCCCTCTCCCTCCCTCTCTCTGTCTCCCTCCCTTCATTCCCCCACCATCTCTTTTAATTGCAAAGAGGAGCCTCAACGTGGTTGCAGAGACGTCTCTGTGCAAAGCTGAAAGAGGGGAGAGCCCAGACTGGGTCAAAGGAATAAAATATCTCTCTCACGCACACATCCCCCCCAAACAAACTGGGATAGCTCTCGAGCAGCTCCAGCTCCACTTTTTAACATTTCACTCCACCGGGTTGATTTCCCTGTTAAAGCCCGAGGACCCCTTTAGATCTAAGTAGAGTGTGTGTGTGTACACCCAACTATTCACTCCTCCCTCCGTGACCTTCACCCATCCCACAAAACGGTGGAGAGAGATGTAATTCCCAGAATGGCCGTTCCTCGTTAATGACAATGAAGGGCCTTCTCCGTTGAAGCCACCTGCATTTTGTACCAGGCTTTGTGAGATTTTGGCACTCAATGCAGGGGTGTTGTATGTGTGCATGTGTGTGTGTGTGTGTGCACGTGTGTGTGTGTCTTTTAAGTTAGTGTATGGGTGGGTGGGTGGGTGGGTGGGTGGCTTCCCGCAGTGACAGAGGGAATCTTGTCGAATGTGTGAGCTTAGGATGTTTTTATATCTTCGCCCTCCAACTTTTCTCTCTTGAGGATTTTCCTCTCATTCCTCTGCCTCTCCAGGTTGAATACAGGTTGTCCTTGACTTACGACTGTAATGGAGCCTGCCCACTACGGTTATAAGTCGGTCCCGTAATCACGATCTTGTACCTGTAATTCTTGTCCCTGCGTTTATATTTTCGCATGGTTTCCATTGCCAAGCAAGACTTCGGCTAAAGCGAGTTCTGACCCTTTCTGTGAGCTTTCGTGCCACAAATCGTTAATCCAATCGCGTCAGCTTTTTAAAGATGGTGCTACGGTCGTTAAGTGAACCAGGCTTCCCCCCCCCGTTGACTTTGCTCGTCATAACCCCCGGGGCTCTGCAGCTGTCATAAACATGAGTCAGTTGCCAAGTGTCTGAATTTGGATCGCCGAGGATGTTGCAATGGTCATAAGCGTGGAAAACGATCAGAGGTCACTTTTTCCAGTGCTGTGGCCACTTCAAACAGCCACTAAATGGAAGGTTGTAAATCAAGGGCGACTTTTTTTTTTTTCAGTACATTTATAAAAATAACTTTTGACTGGTCACTAAACGAATGGTTGTAAGTCGAGGGCAAGGTGTGCAAGAGGGGCAAGGGCAACGTGCAAAATGCATACCCCGCCACTCGCTGCTCTCTGGTGGGTGGGGCAGAAGCAGCTCTCATTAGTAATCTAGTTAAAGGGCTCGTGTTTGCCAAGTTATAATTACTTTTATCTTTCCACGCTTGGTTTGCTGCGGTACACTTTGCCATTTTATCGGTATCACGTAGCAATAACATTTAGTCAGCGATATAAAAAAAACCCCCTCTGCAGTGGTGGGTGGTGGAATCTGCTCTGGGATTGGGTTTTGAAGTGGGTGAAGAATTGCAAGGTCAGAGAAGGAAGTAAGCTCTCTCTCTCTCTCTCCTCTCTCTCTCCCCCTTCCTTTCTCTTTCCCTCTCTTTCTCTCTCCTCTTTCCCTCTCTCCCCCCTCTCTCATTCTCTCCCTCTCTTCCTTTCTCTCTTCTCTCTCTCCCCCTCTCTCTCTTCCCCTTCCTTTCTCTTTCCCTCTGTTTCTCTCTCCTCTTTCCCTCTTTCCCCCTCTCTCTCTTCCCCTTCCTTTCTCTTTCCCTCTGTTTCTCTCTCCTCTTTCCCTCTCTCCCCCCTCTTTCTCTTCCTCTCTTCCTTTCTCTCTTCTCTCTCTCTCCCCCTCTCTCTCCCCCTTCCTTTCTCTTTCCCTCTCTTTCTCTTTCCTCTCTCCCCCCTCTCATTCTCTCCCTCTCTTCCTTTCTCTCTTCTCTCTCTCCTCCTCTACCTCTTCTCTCTCCCGCTCTCTTTCTCTCCCTCTCCCTCCCTTCCTCTCTCTCGACCTATCTTCTCTCTTCTCTCTCCTCCTCCCCTCCCCTCCCTCCCTCCCTCCCTCCCTCTGTGTGTGTGTGTGTGTATGAGAGAGAGAGAGAGAGAGAGAGAGAGAGAGATCAGAGAAGAACAATGAAGATGATTAGGGGACTGGAGGCTAAAACATACGAAGAAGGGTTGCAGAATTAGGTAGATCTAATTTAATGAAAAAAAGGACTAGGGACAATGTGATAGCAGTGTTCCAAAATCTCAGGGGTTGCTACAAGGAAGAGCAGGGTCTATCTGTTCTTCAAAGCACCTAAGGGCAGGATAAGAAATAAAGGACGGAAATTTTTTATCAAAGAGAGATCTAACCTAGAACAGACAGTGAGAACAATTAATCAGTGGAAGAGCTTGCCTTCAGAAGCTGTGGGTGCTCCAATACTGGGTTTTTGTTTTTGTTTTAAAAGAAGAAACTGGACAACCATTTGTCTGAAATGGTAGGATTTCCTGCCTGAGCCGGGGGTTGGACTAGAAGACCTCCAAGGTCCCTTCCAACTCTTTTATTCTATATTCGGTATATTCTGTATATCTTAAACCCATAACATTTCAGCTCCCTATCACCCTCAGATGCTTAAGGTAGAGGAGATCTTCACCTTTGCTTTGTGAGAAGGAACTGTTTCAGAAACTGAGAAGACAAATGTTCCCCCCCATCCAAGAAAACCTTCCACCCCTCCCGCCACCCGATAACAAGAGTGAAAAAAAAAACCCCCGCATCTTCTTTAGCGAGTTGACAAATGCCTTCTGCCAACATGCAGACTTGACAGGTAGGACAGGCTGACAAATGGGAAACAAAGTCATTAAAACCCACCACTCCAAAGCTGTTTAAATCATTGCTGTGCCTATTGTGAATTTATTATAATGCACGCCTCCTCGGGGGACAGAGATCTGAAAGGGCTGTTTGTAAACATGGAAAACAATAAGTGTCTTCCTGCAGCGCTGCGATGGTTGGTGGGACCTCAAAGAGAGAGCGGTGGGGGGGGCGGGGGGGAGACAAATGAGAGAGAGAGAGAGAGAATAAAAGAGAGAGGGAGAGAGAAAGACAGGGGAGAGGAAGTGGGAGAGAGAATGAGAGAGAGAGAATGGGAGAAGGAAAGGATGAGAGGGGATAGAGAGATAATAAAAGAGAGAAGGAGGATTAGAAGATAAAAGAGAGAATGAGAGGGGGGAGAGAAAGGGGAGAGAGAGAGAGAGAATGAGGAGGGAGAGAGAGAATGAGGGGAGAGAGAATAAAAGAGAATGAGAGAGGGAAAGAGATCGTATGAGTGAAAAAGAGAAAAGGAGAGAGAGACAGAGATATGCTGGTTTGGCCTCATACGTAGTTAACTAAGCAAGCTTGCTTTTCTTTCCTGCTTTCCCTTCCTCCTTCCCTCCTTCTCCAGCAGATGCAAAATCCCTTTTAGCGATACCGAGGCCCACATTTTCGCTGCTGGTTGAACAGCTCTGTCTCTCTTTCTCGGTAGATAGGTTAATTATTTAAGAAAGGTTAAAGATACAGCCATGTTCTAAAAGGGCTTGAGATGAAGCATCAGTCAGCAGCTGGGATCTCTTGGTCTCCCGAGAGGTGGAAAACTGCTGCCTGTGCTGTAATAAAACCTTGGTATTTTTCACACCTACGTCAGGACCAGGTTGATCGTCCTGTGATTTGTTTGTTTTCTAATCTCTCCTTCCCAGAGGTGCCCTGAGCAATATCCAGGAAGAACCAGCCATGAAGACAAAACTTAGATAAAAGAAGTGGTAATAGAAACTACCCAAACATGGTTTTTTTTTTCTGAAAGGCTTCCAGGTTTTAGTTACAGAACAAAGAAATGTTAGAAGTACTGTGCATATGCCACCATTCCACACAACCTCCCGCAGGATCAAATGTAGAATAGAAGAGAACTGGAAGGGATCTTGGAGATCTTCTAGTCCAGCCCCCTGCTCAAGCAGGACGCACTTGCTTATGTGTATTATTTGGAGATCCCAAACTATCCAAGTGGTACCAAGAAAGCGAGGGTCCTTTCTTGTATTCCAGAAGAAAAGTAATCTTCCACCTCAGCACTGACCTAATCCAGATGTTGTCGGGGTCAACACTCTGTGCCTTCAAGATAAGGCCCTTTAAGAGATGTTGTGTAACATGTTCTTCTTCCAGTGTCTTAGCTACATGTCCTTATGGAAGCATTCGCACCCATTTCGATATTGAAGCTCGGGGAGTTACAGAATTAAATTAAGAGGCTCCAAAGGCATGGTCAGACAAAAGCAGAATTTAGAATTGTGCGGTCCTTGGGGTTTTTTGATCTTGATGGTTTTCTTGCAGATATTTCATGACCCAACTAGGTAATGTTATCAGTGCTAGAAGGGAGTGGGGTTTGCAGAGAGAAAGTGAAGAGAGAAGGGGGAGGAGGAGGAAGAGGAGGAGAAGGAGGGTCCTTGGTGCTCTTTGAGCTTGGTTGTTTTCCTACAGATGTTTCAACTAGGTAACATCATCAGTGCTACAAGGAAGTGGGGTATGCTCTCTGTTTATATACTAGTGGCTTGCCCAGTCAGTGTTGGTGGGAGTGTTTTGGTGGTGCCTTGATTAGGCCGTTGCTTATTGTTTGATTGTCTGAGATGATAATTCCTCAATTGGGTTATTCAGTATTTCTGGGCTGCCCAAGCGCTGGACTGTAAGCCTCTTCCCCTCTGTGACTTATGTAACCGGGACGTATTTGGGCATGTATTTGCCCCAGATAGAAAGCCTCTTTTTTTCCCCCTCCCTTCTTCCAACACTTGAGTGGGTGGAAAACTGGTTCCCATCTCCTTTTGTCATGCTGCAGCGGGATTCATTTCATCCTTTAGATTTCCGTTTCTAAAGCACTTCAGGCTGATAAGTATTCCTTTAATGTGCGCAAGATGCTGCTAGGTTTTTAGCCAGCTGTGAAACACAGGGGGAAAAAAATGATTTCAGTTTTCTGAAGCGAAGGGAATCAGAGACAAAGGCGATAGAGACACTTCTCTGGGAATTCCACCCGCGCTTTTGTTTTGGGGAGGAAAAAGGTGAAGATCCCAGAAGTGTTTATGCAAGGATTCTCCCCTGAAGCTAGGCTGGCCTTGGTCATTGCACTGGACGTGGTATGTGCCCTGCAGATATATGTACCCACCAGGGCCCAGATTACAAACTTGGAAAGTGCAACCCATAAATTATGGAGACACTATAATAAATTGCAAGGGGCTGCAGGTGTGTGTCTTGGCACTGAAGTCTATTAAATCCTTATGGCTTCAGGATTTTATTTTAAACCCACCCCCACCCCTCTCTTCTCAGCCCTTCTGCTGTAATGCAAACCCTACTCAGCTCAGATTTACCTGGGGGGTCCTTGGTGCTCTCTGGGCTTGGTTGTTTTCTTGCAAATGTTTCTGAACTGGGTAACATCATTTGTGAACTAGGTAGCATTGCTGAAGTAGGTAACATTTGTCCTAGGAGGGAGGGAGGTTTGTAGAGAAGAGGAGGAGGAATATGGGATCCTTGGTGCTCTCTGAACTTGATTGTTTTCTTGCAGATGTTTCATTACTGAACTAGGAAACTTTATCTATGCTAAAAGATAGCAGGCGTTTGTGGAGTGGAGGAGGAGGAGTATGGGGCCCTTGATGTTTGGTTGTTTTCTTGCAGATGTTTCATGACCCAACAACTAGGGAACATCATCAGTGCTAGAAGGGAGTGGGAGTTGTAGAGAGGGGGAAGGAGGGGAGGAGGAGGAGGGGAGGAAGGCAACTATGAGGTCCTCGGTGCTGCTCTGAGCTTGGTGGCTTTCTTGCAAACATTTCACTGACCCAACTAGGGAACATCATCAGTGCTAGAAGGGAGCCGTGATTGCTACTGATGATGTCACCTAGCTGGGTCATGAAACGTCTGCAAGGAAAAAAAAAAAAAACCCCAGGCTCAAAGAGCACCAAAGGAGCCCTCCTTTCAACCCTGAGCTACAAATATTCTTCTTTATTGGTGTCCACTTTACCTTCCCAGGTTCTTGAGAATCCACCCCACAGTGTTTTTAAACACCCCGAGACGCCGAGGGATGAATGGTATTAAAAGAGCATCAGGATTTATTGGCAAGCTGACAATCTGATACATTTTCGCCCCGCTTTATTCATTCTGCCTTTTTTTTCGGCTGACGAACCAATTCCCCCTTCTTGCCTCCTCGCTGCTTTTTCATTCTTAATGAGGGACAAGTGGGGGGGGGGGGGGGCGGGCGGGAGAGAGAGAAAGCTCTTCACCTTCACAATGAAAGGTCCTCAGGCATTTGTATTGTGTGAGGTCTTCTATCCATCTGCTGCAAACGGCTTTTTTTTGGTAACACAAATGGTGTTTTCTTTTTCTTTTTCCTTTAATAGAAAACTGCTCTTTGCAGACTTGGTAGTCATAATATGCCTTTGCAAATGAGGTGTTGCCTCTCCCTCCCTCTCCCTCTTCTCTCTCTCTCTTTCTTTTTTAGCAGACATATACACACATTCTCTCTCCACTCCCCCTCCCTCCCTCTCTTCTCCCTCCCTCTCTCTCTCTTCTCTCTCTTCTCTCTCCCTCTCTTTCTTTTTTAGCAGACATATACACACATTCTCTCTCTCCCCTCCCCTCCCTCCCTCTCTTCTCCCTTCCTCCCTCTCTCTTCTCTTTCCCTCTCTCCCTCCCTCTCTTTTTTAGCAGACATATACACACATTCTCTCTCTCCCCTCCCTCCCTCTCTTCTCCCTCCCTCCCTCTCTCTTCTCTCTCCCTCTCTCTTTTTTTAGCAGACATATACACACATTCTCTCTCTTTCTCCCTCCCACCCTCCCTCCCTCTTTTCTAGCAGACATATACACACGTTCTGTGTGTGTGTGAGTGTGCGCACACGCACACATGCATGTGTGTGAACGGTATGCGCGGCCGCTTGGAGCCCTTCCAAAGGAAACTGGACCGAGAGCTCATTTAAAAAACGAAGGTGGCTAGAAAAAGGAATTGTTATCTCTTTGGCCGAAGCCGAAGCGTTACAATAACAGCCAAGAACTAGAATGGGAAGGAAGAGGGGGGTGGATGTTGGATAAGATGAGATCTATTTCTAATTTGGCAGGGGTGGGTGGGTTTGAGAAGCACCTAGTTAAGGACCGTGTCTTGCCACTTACGACCGACCGTTGCGGCTTCCCTGTTGCCCCGTGATCAAAATCCGGACGCTTGGCCTCCTGTTTAGGATAGTTGCTGTGCCCCATATGATCCCCCCCACCTTATTCCCTTCTGACAAGCAACAGCCAGTGGGGAAGCCAGATTTGCTTAACAACCATGTGACTCGCTTCACAACCCGCAAGCAATCCACTTGAGGGGGGCAGGGAAACTCACTTAGCGACAGACATTTGGGACTCAATTGTGGCCATAAGTCGAAGACTAATTATATACTCCGCCAGGATGAGGGACTCATTCGGTCCCTGACCTCCCCCCTCCCAGAGGGAGCAGGGTATCAGCTGGCAAAAGGACAAAGAGGATTTCCCTCCTCCCCCAACTCAATTCGCAGGGGGCAGCAAATGTTTTTAATCAAAAACTGTATGTTGCTAAAGTGTATTGGAGTTTGAAGGCATGCCAGCAATTACAAGTCATTCTCTCTCTCTCTCTCTCTCTCTCCTTTCTCTTATCCTCCCCCGCCCCTCCCCTCACCCCTAATTCTGTGAAATAGAGTCATCTTTTGCCAAACTCCCATTAAATGGGCTTTGGGGCGGTGGGGGGGAACAGTGCAGAAGAGGCCAACTCTCCGATTGCAAACACATGCTTGGCATTTTGGGTTCAGGGAAGACGTGAGGGATGGAGAAATATTTGCTTTATGAAGGAAATGTGTGATTGGAGAGCAGGGGAGGCCTTTCAGGGTGCAAAGGAGGGAGGGCTATCTTGCAACCTATACGCTTCTCTGACAGACCTCCCTCCCGGTGCATTTTTCAGAGGAAGAAATCATCCTTTAATTTATTATTTTATTTTATTTTATTGTTTTATTTATTTTATTATTTTATTTAATTTTTTAAATTTATTTTATTTTTGGGGGGTGAATATTTATATCACTTACACTTTGCATTAGTTCCTCCGCTCTATTTATACAGTAGTCCTTGACTTGCAATTGTTTGTTTTAATAGCCGAAATTGCAACGACATAGAAAAAAGTGACTTATGACCCTTTTTCACACTCGCCCTCTGCGTGAGTTGCTATCAGTTGCATTCAAGGTTGCACATGAACACTCTTAAAAGCCACCTTTGTGCCTCTTCCCTTTTAATTTACTTTATTTTATTTAAAACATTTTTAGAGCCACCCATCTCTTGTCAAACCCCAGCCAGTTGTCAATCCTAAAAGATAAAGCCACATCTTTATTCATTCTCTCTGTCTCTCTCTCTCTCCCCTTTCCTTTCCTTTCCTTTCCTTTCCTTTCCTTTCCTTTCCTTTCCTTTCCCTTTCTCTTCCCCTCCCCTCCCCTCCCCTCCCCTCTGGCCTTGGTGTTTTCTGCCTGTAATTGTCCCTCCATCAGGGAACCTTGTTAAATACTCTCTGTGGTCAACCACAGAATTTTAGCTTTGCTGGGCTGCTGGGGGGAAGTTTTGCAACAGGATCCAAGGAGAGAGAATTTGATCCATGCCCAAGCGCAAGGAGGAGGAGGTGGTTCTCCTTTTCTGCAGCCAAAGAAAGAGAGGTCTAATCAGGAAAAACAAACACAGCCGTCTTTGAAGGTCGCTCATTCAGACATCAAACTGCTAAGGTGACTTTATTCTGTTACAAGAGCGAGGGGGAGGGCCAAACACAGCGACCTTAAAAGGGAGCCTTGTCAGTCGATTCTTCCTCATATTCTGCACGGCTGGCTTTCCTTTCGACTTTCCTTCTTTTCCTGCCCCACTGTCCTGGGGCCATCAACTTTGCTTTTTAGAATGCCCTGGCACCTTTTTTTTTTTGGGTGGGGGGGTTGGCTTTTGCTTTTACTTCTTGACACAATCACAATCGTGCAATTCTTTTGGAACAATGTGCCAGAGTTTGAATCCGGGGCCACCACAAAAAAGGCCGTGTCCTTTGGAGATACAACATTTCCCTCCCTTAAAGTAATTGGAAGAGTTCACCAAGGCTGGTGAGAAACCCCAGTCAGCGGCCACCTTGACTGGAGGCTCTGAAGTAGCCATTGGTTTTGTTTTGTTTTTAAAAAGCACAGGGGTCCTTGATTTACAGCAGTACAAAGGCACTGAAAAAAACAACAACCCCCACTTAACCGTTTTTCACGCTGAATGACCGTTGCAGCATCCTCGTGGTCAGGTGGTTAAAATTCAGGTGATTGACAACTGATTCATATTTATGACGGTTGGCAGTGTCCCCGGAGGTCACGCGATCCCCTTTGCGACCTTCTGACAAGGAGAGGCAACTGGGAAGCCACTGAACAACCGTGTGACTAGCTTAACAACGGCAGGGATTCACTTAACAACTGTGGCAGTTGGGGCAAAACTCACTTAATAGATGTCTCACTTAGCAACGGAAACATTGGGTTCCATTGTGGTCGTACAGATTGTGCTTGACTTACAGCAGATTGTTTAGTTGGCTGTTCAAATTTACAGCAGCACTGGAAAAAAACCTGACTGACAACCGGTCCTCACACTTACAACCATTGCAGCATCTCTACAATCGCGATCAAATTTCAGTTGCTTGGCAACCGGCATGTATTTTGGGTAGTTGCAGTATCCCAGGATCAGGTGGTCGCCATTTGTCACCTTCTCAGCTGGCTTCCCAGAAGCAAAGTCAATGGGGAAATCCAGATTTGCTTAATGACCACCTGATTCACTTAACAGCTGCAATGATTTGCTTAACAACCGTATCAAAAGTCATAAAATCAGGCCTGGCTCACAACTGCCTTGCTTAGCAATGGAAATTCTGGTCCCAATTACGGTTGTGAAATCAGGGACCATCTGTGCATTATAATCTCTATCCCATTTTGCAATTCGGGACTTCCAAATAATTCCAAATAAATGCTTAATGAAAGAGTGAAAGATGGATGTGGGATACTGTATACTGCTACTGTGAATATCAAGACATCAACAAGAGTTGAGATATAAAAACAGGAAAGAGATGACGGATAAATGCAGAATATTGTTTAACACAGAAGCTATACCATCAAGAATTAGTACTAAGATAGAAATTAGAATTGGGGAGAAGGTTACCTTTGTGATTTGGGATCCATTTTATGGTAGAAATAATGGCAGAAGTTAGAAATCTGGATATGTAAACATAGATGCCTAATAAACAGAGAATAACTAAGATAAATAAACATTAGGCTCATACACTATAACTATTGTATGTATAAGACTTATTATCAATATGTAATTAAGAATGTAGAGATTGTACCCAGATGGCATACTGTTACTGTGAATAATGAAATCCTATACATAACCAAGAAAATTGTACAATAACAGGTATTAATATGCGATGTATAACAAAGGAAAAGTACAATAAAAATATTTGGGAGGAAAAAAGAAAAAAGACGGATTTTTAAGATGGATCTTTAAGACGGATGGATGGATGTGGGAAAAGAGATTTGCATAGGAGAGGAAGATGTTTTGTGGATTTTAACCCAATGCCAAAAAGAACTTTTGGACAGAGCTGAAGGAAGAACCAAAGCTGGGAAAAAAACCTCCAGGGAGACAGTCTCATTTCAGAAACTGGGAATATCAAAAGAAGTTTTCAATTGAAGAGGCACATCAGTATGGAAGAAGAGATTCCATAAACTGGTTAAGCAAAGCCGAACGGAGTTTGAATGGCGAAGTTGCCCTCCCTGAAAATTCTCCTATATGCTCTTTCGAGAGTCCAAGATGGGTTAGACTCCTCCCTATTATGTCATAGAGCTGAGTCTGCTGTATAAAAAGGCCAGCCTCTAGCTAGGTCCCCCAGCTTTGACTCAGTTCCTAGTCAAAACGAGCTTTGTGTTGGCAGCAGAGTTAAGGATCGTAGCTAGCAATTAGCTGGAAAAGTATGGAAGAAGAGATTCCATAAACTGGTTCAGCAAAGCTGAATGGAGTTTGAATGACGAAGTTGCCCCCCCTGAAAATTTTATGGTGCTATTTTTAAGCACGAAGGGCCCCGTGGAAGTTTTGGAAGCTGCATGTTCAGCTGACAATTCTTCAGGCATTCGCTGGGTTCTCATGAACAGGCATTGGTGGTTCAGCGTGGATTCGTTTACAGGTAGTCCTCGGCTTACGACCATAATTGAGCCCCCCAAATTCTGTTGTTAAGTGAGACATTTGTTAAAAGAGTTTTGCCCCCATTTTACGACCTTTCTTGCCACGGTTGTTAAGGGAATCCCTGCAGTTGACAAGTTAGTAATGCAGTTGTGAAATGAACCTGGCTTGCCATGGACTTTGTTTGTCAGAAGGTCGCAAAACGGGATTGCGTGACCTCGGGACACGGCAGTGGTCATAAACAAGAATCGCTTTCTGAGCATCTGAAATTTTTGATCACATGACCATGTTGGTGCTGCAAAGGTGATGACTGTGATGACCCGGGGCGTGGCACAAAGGCAACACAGATAATCAATAACAGCCCCTTTATTATCTCCAACTTTGCCCCCAATGTCCTAGTTACCTTCTGGCTGGAGAAAAACTCTCCCAGGAACAACCTTTGGCTGCAGAGAATCAAGTTCAAAACATGGTCAACACAAACTGTAACTTTAAGTCCAATCCA
Source organism: Bungarus multicinctus (assembly GCA_023653725.1). Classification (NCBI taxonomy): domain Eukaryota; kingdom Metazoa; phylum Chordata; class Lepidosauria; order Squamata; family Elapidae; genus Bungarus; species Bungarus multicinctus. The sequence continues at coordinate 176,969,178 of CM042836.1, forward strand.
GCCAAACTGTAGTAATTAGTTTGGCTGGGCAGGAGCAAGAATTTGAGACTTGAAGGCATTGCAAAACTCACATGGTTGGGAAGACGCCAGGAACACAGATAAGCAACGACAGCACAAGATAAAGTCACATTTGCTCCCAACAGCCTGCTGCGTGCAGCCTGCCTTTCTTATCAATTTCCCAGCTGTGGCTAATGAATGGAATCAGGGCCCTTTCCTCCCCCATAAGCCATGCAACCCATATTGCTCCCTTCTCCATTCCTCCCTGCATGCCCTAGGATGAAGAGGGGGTGGGCCTGGGTCTTCCTCTGAACTCCCTCTCCCTTATTCTACCTCTTCCCTGCTCTGCCCAGTCAGACTTTGCCCTTCCCCAGCCTCCTCCACAGCCAACGGAGCCACACTCCCACTCCCTGTCAGATCTTCGGCTTCCTCCTCGGATTCAGACTCTGACAGGGGCAGGACAATGACTGTGAAAAATGGTCATCAATCACTTTTTCCAGTGCCGTCGTAACTTTGAACGGTCATTGCATGAACTGTTGTAAACTGAGGACTTACCTGCATTTCCTCTTCCCGGTGAATCTTGATAGATTTGTAGGCTTCTCCCTTGGCTTGACAAGAAGGATGGTGACAAATGTTTGCGGCCTTCTGTTCACCCCTTGAGCCTTGTTCATCAAGGGATTTGCCCTCTTCCTCACTTGGTCCTCCCTTTCAGAGGTCTTGCACAAGCCTTAAGCAACCATTGAGTGTATTTAGCTGGAAGAATAAAATAAACAGAAATTGTGGGAGGGAGCCACACATGTTTATTTACGGCTACTTAATTTTGCCAAGGTTCTCCATAAGGGATGTGCATGGTTCCTTGTCAGTCAATCAATCCATCTTTAGCTCTGATTGATCGATCATTTGAGCACCTGTCATCAAGTCGTTTTCAACTGCTGGCAACCACGGAGATAAGATTTTCTGCACCTTGACTTATGACCACAAATGAGCCCCAAAATCTTTATGGCTAACCGAAACAGGCTGTTCAGCGAGTTCTGCCCCATTCTACAACCTTCCACACCACAGTTGTAACAGAGAGTCAAATAGGTTAAGCAAATAACATGGTTGTTAAGTGTTTAATCTGTTAAAGCTCAGAGAGCATTAAGGACCTCTCACCGTCAGAAAATTCCTCCTTATTTCAAGGTTGAATCTCTCCTTGCTCAGTTTCCGTCCATTATTCCTTGTCTGGCCTTCAGGTCCTTGGAAAACAGCTTGACCCCCTTCCTCCTCTCTGTGGCAGCTCCTCAAACATTAGAAGACTGCTATCCTGTCTTCCTGGTCCTTCTCTTCACTGGACTAACCAGGCCCAGCTTCCTGCAACCATTTTTCGTATGTTTTAGCCTCCAGTCTCCTAATCATCCTGGTTGCTCTTCTCTGCACTTTTGAGTTTCTCTGCAAGAGCCGCGTTTCCAAAACCTTTGGCATTTTTCTTAGTTCTGCGGGTCAGGGATTCTCTCAAAAGGGCCCTGACCTATGGTGGGCATTGCCTTGAGTTCTCATGTACAGCAGGCCTTCCCCTTCATGCAGCAGCAATTCATCATTAATTTGCCTAATAAATTGTGGCATGAGAACAAGAGTCTTTGGAAGATTAACATCCATAATCATTAGACTCCTCCTCCTCTCCCTTCTAGCACTGATGATGTTACCTAGTTGGGTAATGAAACATCAAGTAAACTACTCAGAGAGCACCAAGGACCCCACAGTTCAATCCTGAGCTACATATATTCTTTTCTATCGGGTTGTAAAAATGTCTGGCATTTTGCAGCCGTGGCACAGAACAAGCGAGTTCAACGCCTGAAAATGTCATGCCATTTAGACCGGGACCACAGCTACAGACCTCCAAAAATAAGCCAGGTCATCATCTTAATCAGTGAAGCCACAAAATGAATGACCAGCAAATGAAATTAAGTGAATGAGATAACAGATGGAGGATGAAATGACAAAAGTTGGGCTGATGTATCTTTAGCATCCCTAAACCTACAGTGCAGTATCCTGCTTCTAACTAAATTTTAACTCCTTCTGTTTGGAAGAAGGAAGGGGGAGGGAGGGAGAGAGAGAAAGAGAAAGCGAAAGAAAGAGAGGGAGGGAAGGAAGGAAGGAATTCCCTCAAGTGGGGGCCATTTTGAGGAAGATTCCAACTTCCAATACTGGAGGACTTCAACCAACCAAAAAAACCCATGCTTATATATCAGAAAGCAAACCAGCTGTAAACCATTTAAAACATATTCAGGAGGGATACTCAATCAAGGGAATAAACTGTTATTAGAAACATCAACCAAAGCAAAAACAGAACCCCTTGAAAGCAGACATGAAGCTGCCTAGAGTCTCCTGGGGGCAAGATAGGCAGTGTATAAATGAAATAAATAAACACATAAATAAATATATCGTAGAATCCTGTGATCAATTACCTGGGATTCCAAGAGAGGGGGAGAACATTCCCGTTGCGTTTGAAGGAAATAGGAAGAGCGATCATTGTCACTCATATTTCTCATATCGCTGTGGCTTAGTCCAAGGTCTGTGGCATTAAATATTTTGCAGCTTTTTCCCCCATTCAGAGCCGAAAAAGATTCTGTGTCAGTGAATCATTGCTTTCACCAGGAGCCTATTATGAACTGGAGCTAATTAGGGATTCCACAGAGACTTGGGGCACAAGGCAAGGGTATAGTTACCTTAATAACAGCTTTCTGCAGCAGGATAAAAAAAGAATCTCCTTTTGGTCCTCGGAGGGCAGGTGAGGAATGGAGAGCTGTAGAAGGACAGGGAAGCATTTTTAGGAACCAAGAAACTCTTTTGAGGTTGGGAGAAGAAAATCAACCAAGAGAAAGAGAAACGCCTCCAGGTCCAGCATGTTCCTGCTAATTATTTAGAGAATCCTTGATGGGAGGGTGATCAATATCCACTAATAATTTCAAACATCCTTGATTGGAAAGATAGGGTGCAATCAATAACATCACTACCATTGCCATCTAGGTTCTTGCAGGTATCCTATGAAGGCAAACTGGACTGTTTTTCCCTTGAGGAAATTTTTTAAAAAAAGAGCGGAAAAAGGAAAGTCGGCCATTAACTGACCCATAGAGATAAACCATATTTATACGCCATTTGAAGAGGTGATAAAAAGCTAAGAAAGAAACATAGAGATCTTCTTCAGCAACCAACAACCAGATTTACATCCAGAACTAAGTTTAACCTACTTAGGAGAAATTTCCTGACAGTGAGAACATATTTTGGACAGAGAGGAACCCTGGTTTGAAAGAGGAATCAAAGAGGCCATCTATGTCAAAATTGAACAGCCCTCCCTCAACAGAAGGGGAAGGATACAACCTCTTCTATCTCCAGTCTATAACACAGTCCTTTCAGCAGCTCCACACCCATTTGCACCACTCAGGTGACCCTAGAGGATACAGATAAATCTCCCAAGTGGCCTCAAGGACTCTCTAAAAGGATGCAAATGACCAGCGTGTCTGCAAAGAATATAGATCCTTCCATTCCTCCTCCTTGGAAGAGAAGCAAAACATCTTCAAAGAAAAAACAAAGTCCAATTGCCTCTTGAAAAAGCAACTTTGGGACAACCATGACCTGGAGGACTGAGAATCTCCACAGACATTAGTCCTGTTTTTCCATGTTTGTTGTCAATAATGTCCATGTATTTTGCCTTTGGATATAAGATTTGAATGCTCCCAGATTGGGGTGAGGAGAAAAGAGAGAGATTATCTCACTTGCTTGACCCTGTAAGGCCTAATCATCATTAGCCAGAGGAGTAGCTTTTCTTTGCTCACCAGCTTTGTGCTCTTGCAGGGAGCGGATAACAAGAGCAATTCCAAGAATGTGTGATTGTGCAGCAGTGACACATTAACACTCAACTCACACCTTTCTCTCCGCAAAAGCCTTTATCTTCCAGATTAACAACAACTAGAAGCAGTTACTAAACCAATCACCTATTACATTACTGGAACCAGCAATCCCACAGTATCGTTAGGGTCTGGTAAAAGCGATTCAATGTATTAACACGAGATTTGGGTGCTTTGTTTATAATCACAGGTAGCTCAATTAACTCGGCTGAACAGAATTAGGTTGGTTAGGTTGGTTCCATTGTATGTTAGCCTGTTTCACAAACATAACTTCAGAATGTGGAAGCTGGCTTAAATACAGATGGTCCTCAACTTACCTTTCTGTTGCTAAGTGAGACATCTCTTAAGTGATGTCTCATCCAACTTCCTTGTTAAGTTCCTATAGTAAGTAACCATATTAGTTCCATGCTACTAGTTTGTTTAGAATCTTTGGCTACGTAACACTGGATTTTGTATCCTGCTGGGATTCAAATAGTAAAATTAGTGGATATGTTGGTTCCTCCGTTATTTATGGTAGGACATGATGGGAACGAAAAATAAGAATTCATGTAGGGGGAGGATTTAGAAAATGAAATGGGATTTTGCTTCCCATTCAAAGGCTGCATCATTCAGCCCTAGATAACTATGATAAATCTTCATTACGGGCTACTTAATCCAAGCATATAAGCAATCCACAGTTTTAAATATAGTTTAAAAATAATAATTAAAATAATCTATAGCTCAGAATTGGAAAACAACACTCTGCAGTAATTAACTAATCTGAAGCAGAAGCATTTAGCTTCTTCTTTGCATCTTTTACTCTCCTAATACGAAACCACCATTTAGTATTATATTTGAACTGTTGCAAGTCAAGGACTATCCATTGGCGGCAGGTGTAATTCACACAGGCCACCTCCAAGGAAGGCAAGATGACACAACTTGAATCACCAACTTCTGTAAGATTGACTTATTATGGCCACTAAATGAATTGTTGTAAGTCGAGGGCTACCTGCCAAAGCAAAAATGGATATTTTGGGTATTTCGTATGTATGTATGTATGTAGGGGTGGGTTGCTGGGGGTTTGCAGGGGTTCAGGAGAGCCCCCTAGCTAAGATTCTGTGCAATTCGGAGAACCCCCAAATCCCACTCCTGGCTGGCCCTGTGCACCCCACCCCTCGCCTCCCAGGAGTCCCCACAAGACCCATTTTGGATGCAGGTAAGTGCAGGGCATGCACGGAGGCTCACAGAAGGAGAACAATGAGCCTCACGGAAGTTTGAGAAATAGCAATAGCACTTAGATTTATATACCGCTATATAATGCTTTCCAGCCCTCTCTAAGCAGTTTACAGAGTCAGCCTCTTGCGCCCAACAATCTGGGTCCTCATTTTACCCACCTCGGAAGGATGGAAGGCTGAGCAAATCTTGAGCCAGTCAGGATCGAACTGCTGGCAGTGGGCAGAATTAGCTTGAAATACTGCATTCTAACCACTATGCAAAGGAAGGAAGGAAGGAAGGAAGGAAGAACAATAGCAATAGCCCTTAGACTTATATATCTCTTCACAGTGCTTTCCAGCCCTCTGTAAGTGGTTTACAGAGTCAGCTTCTTGTCCCCAACAATTTGGGTCCTCATTTTACCCACCTCGGAAGGATGGAAGGCTGAGTCAACCTTGAGTCGGTCAGGATCAAACTCCTGGTAGGGGGCAGAATTAGCCTGAAATACTGCCTTCTAACCACTGTGCACCATGGAAGGAAGGAAGGAAGGAAAAATTGCAATTGTTTCCCAGTGCTTTACAGCCCTCTCTAAGCTGTTTGCAGAATCAGCCTCTTGCCCCCAACCATCTGGCTCCTCACTTTACCCACCTTGGAAGGATGGAAGGCTGAGTCAACCTTGAGCCTGGTGGGATTCGATCTGCCGAATTGCAATAGGAGTAGCTTGCAGTATTGAAAATGGGCCTGTTTCCGGCTTCCGGAGCCCGGGGAGACCGTTTTCGTCCTCCTGGAGGTTCAAGGAAAGCCTCCAGAGCCCGGGGAGAGCAAAAACTCCTCCCCTGCCATGGTGCAGGAGGCCAACTAGGCCACGCCCACCCAACAACGGCAGAGAATCCATTGCGAGAATTTTTGAAGCTCACTCGTATGTGTATGTGTGTATAGATGGATGGGGGGAGGAGAGAGAGAGAGAGAGAGAGAGCGCCTCCCAATCAAGGAGGTCCAAGAATCACAAGGAAGCCCTGGAATTGGTCAGTAAATCCCAGGCCCTCTCAAGACAGGAAGCCTGACCTTCCTTATTTCCCTCTTCTCATTTTCACGCTGGGCTGAAGCTGCTGCGGCTGCGGTATTAACATTTGACCGAGCTCCTTTTCCGGGGCTCCGCGGGCGAATGGCTTCTTGTCTCGCTTGCATAAATAGCTCTTCATCTAGGCAAGCGGGGGCATCGAGAGATTTCATTAGCCGGCACACCAAAGCCTGCTGGCTTTGCCCTCCCCGTGCTCCCCCAGAGTCAGGGACATGGATGGGTGACACCGTTTCAACGTGTGGCTCCGATTGTGGTTTTCTTCCTCCTCCCCCCCCCCCCCCCCGCTAGCACAGAAAAGACACACACAAACACACACGCACACACACAGCCCTGCTCGTATAAGCAGAAATGGTAAAAGCACAGATTTGTTTTGACTCAAGTGACCACGAGGGTGATTTCTATTACTTTGGGGGTTTTTTTTTTGTGTGTTTTTTTTGTAAGCTCCCAGGAGCATCTGCTTGGAAGTCTTGGGTGAGATGGTGGTTCTTGGCTTTGAACTCCCTTTTTCGATGGTAATTGAGCGATTTGTCTGCTACCTGGCTGGCTTTTATCAAGTGTAAAACAGAAGACAGAGGTTGGATGAAGCTGCTGAAATATTTAACAAGGATCTGCTTAGTTGGTGTTGTGTTTTCCGTCTCACCCCCCTCTTCCCCTCCCTCCCTCCTTCCTCCTCCTTCCTGCCTGTACTTAAAATGGCTTGTTACAAGACTTGCTTCCACTTAGCATGTGCAGGTGGTTTTCAGTCAACTTTAGCTTGGCTGCTTCCCTGATGATGGTGGTGGTGTGTGTGTTTGTGTGTGTGTATGTGTGTGTGTGTGTGTATATGTGTGTGTGTGTGTAAATGAAGTGGGACCAACTGACTTCAAAGCTTGGAATGAGAGTCCTTGAAGAGTTACCTGGTGCATGGAACAAATAAAGAGTAGCCTGATGGCCTAGGACAGGGGTCCCCAAACTTGGCAACTTTAAGACTTGTGGACTTCAACTCCCAGAATTCTCCAGCCAGCACACCTTCCTGGAGAATTCTGGGAGTTAAAGTCCACAACTCTTAAATTTGCCAAGTTTAGAGACTTCTGGCCTAGGAGGCTAGAAAAATCTGAATGCAATAGACGCGTAGCAGAGATCTTTTCTGTACTAACGGAAGAGAATGTTTTTAGCTCAGGGTTGAACTGTGGGCTCCTTCGTGCCCCCTGAGCTTAGTAGTTTCCTTGCAGACATTTCATGACCTAACGAGGAGAAGGAGGAGGTGGTGGTGGTTTTGGAGAACTTTGCGGTATTCATCCAAGGTATGGAAAGTTGTTGAACATTGCCCTTTAGGGTGGGGGGAGGAAAAGGAGGAATTTTTGGTGCTCTCTGAGTTTGCTGGTTTTCTTGTAGCTGTTTCATGACCCATCTAAGTAAAATCTCAAGTGCTAGAAAGGAGTGTGGTTTGGTCTCTGTTTGTATACAAATGGTTTGCCCATTCAAACCCACTCCCCTTCTAGCACTGATGATGTTATCTAGTTGGGTAAATGGTTTTTGGAAAGATAGAAGATAGGAGAAAAAAAAAACTTAGATGACACCTCCTGACCAAAGATCCTAGCAGTGAATGTTTATAATGGAAATATATTTTGGAAAAGAGTGGGTTCAGATTAAATTTCTAATCTGTCTTTGTTCTTCTAGCAAACCTAAAGAATCTAAGACTTGGCTTTTGAATAGATTAAAAAAAGCCCCAACCCTCCACCCTAAATAAAGATTTGCTTATATACTCAGATGCTGGAGTATGGATGTTTTAAACCACGATGGGAACAAGTCATGGTTTAACACAATAACCGAATAAAGGCTTAGCTTTTGACATTTGTAAACATGCAAACATTCCTGTGGGCATGACCTGAACGAAGAAATAAGATCTTACCATAAATTCTTTCTCAGCCCCTCCTCCTGAAAAGCTTCCAGACATAATGCTTTTTACTGTCTTTTAAAATCCCAAACTCCCTGCTGAGTGATATCACTGACTGGGTCAGAGAAGGACAGGAACAGAATTAAATTAGCATTTGAGGGAACAAATGGTTTGGTTTTTTTTGCCCTGGAAGAATCTTCTAGGTCTGTTTGGGAATGCATTTTCTGCTAATAGGAAACGATAAGTTATAGAGAGGAAGCAAACACTTAAAAAAGTATTTCCTTAGGTGAGCTGTGGATGGACAGAGAAGATTCAAATGCCCTCCAAAAGACAGAAAGGAAAACTAGATAGGTTAGTTAGCTGCTAGTTAAATCGGCTGGCCAACAGCTTGGGAGGAAGGGAGAGATGGGGCCACATGTGGCTCTTTCATCCCACTGCTGCAGCTCCCTGTCCGGTTGGGGTCACAGTTGATAGGGCTTTTGGTTAGGACAGGTATAGGAAAAAGGATTCCATGCTAGGAGGAGACTCTGTGGTGGGGGAACTGGACTTCCAGTCGGCACCAGAATTGAATGGGGGGGGGTGGGCTTTCAATTAGGACCTTTGTGGCTCTTTGAGCGTTTAAGGTTGTCGACCCCTGATCTAGAGGTAAAGCATATTGAATAAATAGGTTGGACCAAACTTAGAGTACTGCATCCAGTTTTGGTCGCCATAATATAAAAAAGATGTTAAGACTCTGGAAAGAATGGAACTCTGGAAAGCACCCGGAGGCTCCAGTTGGTGCAGAATGCGGCCGCGCGGGTGGTTTGGGGGGCTTCTCAGAGCTCCCATGTTACGCCACTTTTGCGCGAGCTGCACTGGCTCCCGGTGGCCTTCCGGGTGCGATTCAAGGTGTTAGTGACCATCTTTAAAGCGCTCCATGGCTTGGGACCTGGGTACTTATGGGACCGCCTACTGCCACCAACAGTCTCCCGTCGGCCAGTGCGCTCCCATAGGGCGGGCCTCCTCGGGGTGCCGCTGGCTGGACGGCTGGTGACCCCAAGGGTCCGGGCCTTCTCTCTGGGGGTACCCTCTCTCTGGAACGAGTTACCCCCAGAGATGAGGACCATCCCTGACCTATTAACCTTCTGGCGCGTGCTAAAGACCTACTTATTCCACCAAGCCGGTCTGTCCTAGAGTTACGTGTAGGGTTTTTAATTTGTCCTTAATGGTTTTTAGTTTTTTAATCCTTTGATAAAATTTTTAATTTTTCCAGCCAATTATTTAATTCTTTTTAAATTCATTTTAAACATTGTATTTATATTTGTATTTTATTCGGCTGTACACCGCTCCAAGTCCCGCTGGGAGAGGGGCCGGTATAAAAATATAATAAATAAATAAGAATGCAGACAAGAGCAACAAAGATGAACAGAAGGTTGAAGGCTAAAACATAAGAACAGTTACAAGAATTGGATATGTTTGGTTTAATGAAAAGAAGGACTAGGGAAGACATGAGCATGCAGTCTTCCAAAATCTGAAGGGCTGCCACAGAGAAGAAAAGATCAACCTCTTCTCCAAAGCCCCAGAAGGCAAAGACAAGAAACAATGGATAGAAACTAATCAAAGAGAGAAGCAACCTAGAATTAAGGAGGAATTTCCTGACACTCAATTGTAGTTGTAAGTCAGGGACTATTTGTACAGAACATGCTACAGTGGCTTAAAATAAAATAAAAAAAAAGACACAGATCTAGATAAATGGTTTCTCTTCCTTCCACTCCCCAGAAGTCAGTCTTGATGTGTCAAAGGAAGACGGTAATGCTGATAAATCTGTTAAATAAGATTATCTCCCATCGTTAATACGTTATGCTTGGAAAGCCTGAGTTTTGTGATGTACATCAGTATTCCTGCTGCTAGTCTGGGGGAAATGCATGCGCGTGGATGTACCAGACTGCGCTTAGACCTTGGGAAATGCAAACCTAGTTAAGATACCCGCTCCAGATATAAATCTCATCTGTCCCTTGAAATGAGAAAGGATTAGTATCTTTTCATATGAAGGATGACTTGCTGTGTATGGGAATTACTTGAAAGCATTAATTCAAGACTAGAAAAATCTCAGTGAGGTTTTGACAACCGGTGCCAAGCCGATGAGCTACCAGTAAATCATCTGGTGATGGTATTGCTTTCTTTTTTTTCCCCTTTCCCTTCCCTTCCCCTAAACTAGCTTTCTTCTGCTTCCTTTGATTTAATTTCAGGGAAAGATGCTTTGAGCAGAGGCTGCAGGCTGTCATAGCTGGCGGTTCTCAGAAGGAGAATATGCTAATATGCGAGATGCTCATGACATAATCAGGGAGAGTAGCAGCAGAGCAAAAGAGAGGGAGGCTGTACCAGGAACACCCACGTGTGCCAGCTTTGTAGCCTGAAAGACTTGGGAAAATGCCCATGGCAAGTTACAAGCAAAAGGCAAGTGGAAATCACACCATCGCAACCGGAGTCTGTGATTCAAGTCTCAAAGGAACCCAGAATTGGATCTAATTCAACTGGGTGACGGGGCCCCGATTCAACCAGGAATCGAGAATAGGACTCAGTTGTAACTGGGAATCCAGAATAAGACCTGGTTCTACCAGCGATCCAGTATAGAACTCAATTTAACCAGGGGTCCAGAATAGAGGCTGATTCAACCAGCCTTGAATCTTCTTTGCAGAGACAGCCAAGGGAGATCTACGGGGCTGCCATCTTCAGGTGGTTTTTCTGCCTTCTTCTGGGTTGTGTTTATCCTTTCTCCTAAACCAGGGGCCTCCAAAACAAGGCTCACAACTCCCAGAATGCCTCAGCCTGGCTGAGGGATCCAGGAAGTTGAAGTCCATGAATCTGAAAGTTGCTAAGTTTGGAGGCTCTTGTCTCTAATGGGGGTTTCCTCTTGGGTTGAGTGATGAGCTATGAGCAATTCAGGATAGATGCTGCTTTCATTTCATTTCACGGATGAAAAGCAGTTAAATTAGGGATTTGGTTCAAGGGAGGCTTCATATTTAGGTGCTGACAAAGAGCAGACAATAAGAAACAGGAAGCAAGTCAAGAAAAAAAAGGAAGCTGTATCCTGTCAACTTAAGGCAAACACTGTCCTGGCTCACCTACGTCACTAAGCCACAATACAGGTTGTTGAGTTTGGGTTTCATACAAGGGCTCTCCAACACTGGCAACTTTGTGGGCCTTCAACTCCCAGAATTCCCCAGCCACACATGCCTTCTGGGACTTGTAATTCAAACACATCTGGGAGATTTCATTCCCTCCATAACAGACAGACGGAACTGCCAGTCACCCCAAATGCTGTAGTAATACAGTTATAGGTCTGTCTGTCATATACAGGTAGTCCTTGACTTACAACCTAGTGACCATTCGAGCACAACGGCGCTGGAAAAAGTGACTTACAACCGTTCTCTATGCTTGTGACCATTGTGGTGCTCCCCCCTGGTCACGTGATCAAAATTCAGACGCTTGGCAATTGACTCGTATTTATGATGGTTGCAGGGGTCACGCGATCCCCTTTTGCGACCTTCTCACAAGCAAATTCAGTGGAGGAAGCCACTTAACAACCGTGTTATACTGACTTAACAACTGCAGTGATTCACTTAGCAACAGCGGCAAGGAAAGTTGTAAAATGGGGCAAACTGGCTTAACCAATGTTTTGCTAAGTGACAGATATTTTGGGCTCAATTGTGTGGTCGTAAGCAGAGGACCACCTGCACAAATTTTCTTCCGCTGAGTATCATCCAGGATAGTATGGAACTGGTTACTCTCCTGTTTTTTTCCCTCTAATTGTTACATTCTACAGCACTCTGCATCCCTGTTGTTGGCGTAACAATATTTCAATGGGTTTGTTTGCAACAAATATTGCAATTTGAGCTCCTCTCAGTTAAATGAACTTTTTTTGATAAATGCTCTCTGTCAATTTCTGCAAAAGATCTCCCTCCGCTTGAAGTTTTCTATGTCGGTCTGCAGTATTTTGGTTTAGCACCCTTTCCCTTTAGATGTACAGAACCGGTAGTTATACCAGATGTGTATATACACATCTGGTATAACTACCGGTTCTGTCTATTAGTGTCGCACGCGCATGCACAATTTACCACCTGCTGAGCTGCCTGGACAGCTGAGCAGCGTTACGTGCAAGTGCACAGCAGTTGGAAAAGCCTTTTTTTCTTGCTTTTTCAACGGCAGCTGTGTCGGGCAAAATAGCTGCCGTTGAAAAAGCAGGAAATAAAGGTCAGGTAAGAACCCAAGCGGGTGGGTTGGCCACAACAGCAACAGACATAGAACCGGTTCTATGTCTGCTGCTCTTCGGAGCAACCGGTTCTATAGAGGTGGACAGAACTGGTAGAAACCCACCCCTGTGTGTATATATATACTCTGTGTACACACACACACACATACACACACACACATGCCTCTTTATGTGTGTCTCAGTTTGTATTTTTGACAATCACTCTAGTGCCCTTGAAAATATTGCTGCTTCTGAACTACTAATGAAGTCTGATTGCAGAAGGTTATCTCTGTCCCTCCCTCTCCCTCTCCCTCCCCCCCACTTGTCTGGGTATACAGCTTGCTTTCTCTTTTCAACAGTTCACAGGCTGCCCCTTTCAAAATGAATTTAGTTGTTGCCCCTGGCAACCTCTGAGGCCTACCCATTCTGTTTTTCTGCACATTTCTTTGGCTGTAGGAGTAGATTAGATTGCTAGTGCCATTTTAGTATCCTTCCTTCCTTCCTTCCTTCCTTCCTTCCTTCCTTCCTTCCTTCCTTCCTTCCTTCCTTCCTTCCTTCCTTCCCTTTTCCCTTCCTTCCTTTTCCCTTCCTTCCTTTCTTTGTCCCTCCCTCCCTTCTTTCCTTCCTTTCAATTTTATGGCATAAACTCCACAGTCTGGGTCTCTCTAAAATACATGCTAACACCATGTGACAGATGCCTCTTGTTGGTTTTGATTTAGAAAAAGGCGGTTTAAAAAAAAAAAATCTGGTTATTTCAGATGCCACCTTCAGAAAACCCAAGGGGTGGCAAGCTTGCTGGTACTTGCTATGTTGTGTTTGGAGTTGCCAAAGCTTGCTTGAATATTAACACAGCATCTGTGTTTTGTTTAACCTCTGGTTGCTGAGAGTATTCATAAATTAGATGCATTATTGGTACTCTGCCAGATAACCTCGGGGAAATGGTCAGCTATGGTAATTGCCTCCTTTTAACATAAAGGCCCTTTTCTCTCCAGACAAGTGGCTACGGTTTAGGATGTTTATAAGGAATTCAAGCTCTGGTTTGGAAGAGAATTCTTTTTTCAATGCAGCCAATAATTTCATAATTAGCTTTTAAAATTGCAGAGCAGTAAAAGCCTGAATGTCATTAGACATCAGACGTATTCGAACATCTGTCTTGCATTTTGACTCCGCTGTCTTGTTCCTCCTCGTTGCCATTAAAATCTTGAAAATGGGGTGTGTTTTGCCTTTGCCAAAGGGAGAAATGGTTTTGTTCAGGAATACATTTTCTCCTCTGATATTAAGATGGCTACTAACTTAGTTCTAATTCTTAGGACAGTTAAATAATTTGAGGTTAGCCTTGTGAGTGTTACCAAGCAGGGAAACAAGTCTTAAAGGCAATGAATCCAGCAATTGTGTTCCATTAAGAAGGATGGTGATATTTAGAACACAGATAGTCATTGACTTACAACCGGTTGCTTAGCGATTGTTTGAAGTTACGATAGATATCCCTAGAGGTACTTAAGACTTGGTTCAAAGTTACAATGGCCACACACATTCCTCCTCTAATTTTTCCTTCCAGGGCCCCCATCATCTTGGCTCTTCCATGTAACTATAAACAAGCTAAGGCTCAGCCCAATGTCATCTTCCCCCAATGGAACTGTAGCTTCCTGGCTACTCTCCCCACCCCGTAAATTAAGTCAATTATATCTTGGACGTCTAATGCTAGGATTGTTGAAGTCACCCTGGTTACAATGAAATCTGATCAAGATTTTGTTGGTTCCAGAACCCTTCAATGAATGTATCATAAACAAGCCTTTCATGACATAACTGTCTCCTAAATATATTTTCCTGCAGTATGTGTGTGAGAGAGGGGGAGAGGAGGAGAGTGAAAGAGAGGGAGGGGGAGAGAGAGAGGGAGGGAGAGAGAGAGAGAAATTTGTTATCTTATATGATGTGGTTTGAGCACACTCTGAAAGCAGAGTGGAAAAATATATTAGTATTAATGATTAAAATCTCACCCTGGTTATTAGAGGTGTTTATTATTTACTTACAGCTGGTCTCCTTTTCCCTCTCTCTGTCTCTTTCTCTCCCGAACTCTGCTTGCAGTCCTTAACAGAGTTTATGTTGTTACAAGAGAGAGACAGAGAGAGAGAGAGGCAAGGAGGGAGGGAGGGAGGAAGGAAGGAAGGAAGGAAGGAAGGAAGGAAGGAAGGAAGGAAGGAAGGATCAAACTTTTATCTCCAACTTCTAAGTCTTCAGTTTCATAAAGAAGGTCTTTTAAGAGAGGGACATACATCCTCAGAGGGCTGCTTCAATTTTAATTTGAGATATACAAGAAAACATTAGCAGGTTAGAGCTCTCAAGAAAGAAACTGGAGCTAATCTTGCTCATCCTAAGCATGGCAGAAAAACTGAACATGTCTATCTTTGGTCTAGACATGTGGGATATCTTCCTTTATATTTAACTCCAAATTTCAGGCGTGTGGGTTCTATTTTCAGGAGGAATGACCACAGCCAAGAAAAGAGAACGCAACTCATGTCACCTTTTGTCTCCAGTCAAGCTTTGCTCCTAGCTTTGACTTCCCTAACCCCTAAACCTCCCTTGACAAACAAAATTAAATAAATAAATTGCAAATAAATACATCACAGAGACAAATTAACCGAGTTGGAAGGGACCTTGTAGGCCATCTAGTCCAACCCCCGCCCAGCAGACCCTACAACATAATAAAAACTACATACTTTTTTTTTTGCCCTACTAGGCCTACCTTGGCATAGGCTGTTGCATCATTTCCTTTTTCTTCACGCATTCAAGCTTTTCCAGAAAGCCAGACTCCCATTCAACCCAAGGACACAACTCACCTCTGTTTCCAAACCTTCCGTCCCAACTTGCAATTGTACGTAAACACATCCAGGGAAGGAAGTGAAGCGAAGCCTTGTTTTTCTTTTCACAAGTTTTCACAAAAAAACTTTTCACAAGTTTTTTTTTTTGGGGGGGGGGCGGGGCAGGGGGGGGGAGGCTGTTAATTCTGGATGACCCTCCCAACTTCATAATTCCAGTTTCCATCCTCTTCCTTTCGTTCGCGCCCAGAAACTGTTTTTTTTTTTTTTTTCCTTACTTCACTTCTCCAAGCCGCAATTTTATCTCCATCCCACCCAGGAGCGAAAATTGGCATGCAGTTGTTTTGGGGTTTGCTTACTTTTTTTATTTAAAGAAAAACCTGACCGCTAACCTGTTCAGCCCTGAGCAGCGAGGCATAGAAACCGGCTTGTAAAGTAATGGGTTACAGACCGTGCGGTTTAGTCGTCTGTTCCCTCCCCACCCTCTTTCCTTTCCCCCCCTCCCCGCAGGCACTGGTTCCTTCTCAGCCTGCTGTGAAGTCTAGACACGAGAAGTTCAAAGCCTCCCATTTCCCTCCTTGGAAATGCGCTGTTTAACATGTTCCCTGCAGTTTGGCTGCAGGGAGGAAGGGGAGGAGTGTACGGTGGCAGAGGAGAAAGTTTTCAAGTGGGTGATACCTCTTTCGGGTCTCCTTTTCCTCCCCTCCTGCTATGGTGAGAAAGAGAGGTTTCCTGCCCAAAACTGGGAGAATGAAGGCACCCCTGTCAAAAGCAAAATAATAAGGAAAATAGTAGTCTGTGCAGAGATGGACAGACTAACTCTAGAAATTAAGGATAAGGGTGAGGCAGAGTACTATGAAGATTGGAGTAAAATGTATCCGTGGTTGTGGAGTCGAGGAAAAGAAGAAATTGTTGATGCTATAGCAGAAGTCTCCAAACTTGGCAACTTTAAGATTTGTAGACTTTTACTCCCAGAATTCTATGCTGGCTGAGGAATTCTGGGAGTTGAAGTCTACAGGTCTTAAAGTTGCCAAGTTTGAGGACCCCTGCTGGAATTAAAGTTTTAATGAACAAATATGAAATGAATATAAAGACTATAAGGGGAAAAAGGAGATGGAAAAGAAGCTAGGTTGTAAATATGTATATAAATGTATATAAATGTAAATAGAAACAAATATATAACCAGCATTAAATTAACAATGTAGGGAAAAAGGGAAAATTAACTCTTACATCTATTTTTATGCTATAGCACGTATAGCCAAAATGATGGCCATGAAAGTCGCACTGTGTTCAACTGTTTTTAATGTTTACTTAATAAAAAAATTATAAAAGAGAGAGATGTTTCCACCATCCCTTCCCCCATAGGTCCTCGACTTACGATGGCAGTTGAGCACCAAAGAGAAGGACTCATCTCTTGCTATCTCCAACAAATGATCTGCTTTAATTTAAAAAATAAAAGTTTTGTTGATCATCAACGTGATGTGAGGTTGGAAGCCGTTGTGCAGATGCGGTTCTTAAAATGTTTTTGCAAATACATACAATCCCTAATGAAACACACATCATTCAAACTCCTTACAGAGAAGCAGAACTCTGTGGAAGCTCTTTGTCCTTAAAACTAACGCAGATCCTTGGAGGTTGAACGTTGCTCCAGTTCTGTGGAGAATTAACAAGATGTAGATCGAAGATGTTGTCCATGATGTTTGCATTTTCTATCCTAAATATCTCCTAAAAGGATGTGTAATCGGTTATAGAAAACGGTTCCAATATATCAGAAGTCTGTAGAGATTCTCAATCATCCAAGATATTTATCTGTGTCCTCAGGGTCATTGAGTAATGCGAATGGTTCTTGTAGCCTGTGATTTTTCCTCTGCAAATCCATTCCCACCCCATTTCAGAGGGGTTCATCCCACATTGTATTGCTAAAAGTCTGTAGAGATTTTCAGTCATCCAGATCATGGTTGTCCCAAAGGTGCTTTTTTCAGGAGGCAACTGGACTTTCTTGTTTATTCTTTGAAGACGTTTCTCTTCTCATCCAAGAAGCTTCTTCAGCTCTGACTGGGTGATGGGGAATGGAAGGATTTATATTCCTTGCAGACAGCTGGTCATTTGCATCCTTTAAGAGGGTCGTTGAGGCCACTTGGAGGTTTATCTGTATCTTCCTGAGTAGTGCTCTTGGTCCCTGTAATCTGCAATTCTCCCCCCCCCCCCAACCCGGAAATCCATTCCTAACTCCCACACCATTCAAAGGTTGTTCATATATTGACTTCTAAGTTCTAATAATCTCTCACAGCTTTTGTGTAATGTGGAATCGAAGTGAAAGTGAAAACTAAAGGAAAGAAGAAGATTTTGTCAAAACATGCAGGGCAAGAAAAAAAAATGCACCAGCTATGATGGGTTTGACCCTTACATTCTCTATGATCCATCCTAGGTTTGAATTTTCAGTCTATGGAGATTCTCAGGCATCCAGGTCATGGTTGTCCCAATGGTGCTTTCCAAGAGGAGACTGGACTTCCCTGGTTTTTCTTTGAAGAGGTTTCGCTTCTCACCCAGAGAGCTTCTTCAGCTGTGAACCTGAAGAACCTTCTTGGATGAGAAGCAAAATGTCTTCAACGAAAAACCAGAAAGTCCAGTTGCCTTTTTGAATTTTTAGGAATAATATCAGGGGAAATAGATATTCACCATCCAATTTTAAAGGTTGTCTATTTGGAGATTTAAGATAGCTCACAGATTTCTCTCTGTCTCTATTTTTGTTGTTGTTGTTGCTTGGCCTAGTGGTTAAGGCATCAGGCTAGAAACCAGGAGTCAATGAATTCCTTGCACTTTAGCCATGAAAGCCAACTGAATGATGTTGGGCCAATCACCAGGAGGCAGTGAGTTCTAGTCCTCTTTAACCATGAAAGCCAACTGAAAGATGTTGGGCCAAACACCAGGAGGCAGTGAGTTCTAGTCCTGCTTTAGCCATGAAAGCCAACTGAATGGCCCAATCACCAGGAGGAAGTGAGTTCTAGTCCCGCTTTAGCCATGAAAGCTGGCTGGAGGATTCTGTGCCAATCACCAGAAGACTGTAAATTTTTGTCCCACCTTAGGAGAAAAATTATTAGGTATGTTCACCATCTTGAGTTATTTATAAAAAATAATAAAGGTGGGAAATAAATAAGATTCTCATGAACTGGAATCTTATTATAGTACTCATTTTTGACCCAAATTCTTTAAAAAGTAGGTGAATGGGAGAAGGAAGAACCTGCGTTTTCCTTCTTTCAGCCCCTTTATTCTGGTAGTGGTTTAAAGGTTATTATTGAAGCAAATATTCCCTTTTCAAACCCCCAAGTACTTAGTTAGTGGAACGCTTTCATCCCTTTGGTCCAGGAGACCAATCAAAATTTGAAGACTGGAAAGGGGAAGAAAAAAGTTGGAGATGAATCAGAGGAAAGAAGATTAATATACCCAGATCTGGATGATGAATAGACCTCTTCTTGTAGCTATCTGAAGTTAAGCTGTTCACTCTTCTGTTTCCACTCAGGGTTGATTCTCCTCCATCATAATGTTCCTCCTTTATTCATCCCAGTCTTTTGTGGGGCTTAGGGCAACCATCTCCAACCTTTCAACTCTAATCCTTTGGGGAAGGATTAAAATTTGGGCAGCTGGGCTGCGCCTCCTCTTAGCACCCCCCCTCCATCCTGCCCATGAACCTCACATTAATTACTCTCTAGGCCCGGGGCCTCCTCCTCCCTCCTCCTGCCCCTCTTTTCCCCTGCTTTTTGAGTGATGTGTTAAGTAAGTGGAACTGATAACGTCCTGCAACAAAGCATCTGTAATAGACTTTCTCTGGTGTGACTGAAGGAGCTTTTAATTAGAAGTGAAGGTCATTCTTGTTGAGGGAGATGGTTCAAAAGCCAGTTCAGTTTGTCTGGAAGCTGTGTGGGTATGTGTGTGTGTGTGGTTTTAAAAAAAAGCAGTTGGCAAGGACTAATTGCTAATGAGGTATCCGGGGAGGGGAGCTGGACACATTTCAAGTTTGGTCTGATGGGTTTGGGTCAATCCTCAAGGAAGACTCTTGCCTAGTGGCGAAGTATCAATAAAAGAGAATATTTGTGTAAGGATGGACTTGTAGGGTCCTCTCTGAGCTTGGTGGCTTTATTACAGATGTTTCATCACCCAGCTAATTAACATCATCAATGCTAGAAGGGGGTGGGATTTGAGGAGGTGGAGAACTTCGAGGTATACACACAAGGCGTGGGAAGTTGTTAAACGTGGTCCTATGGGGGAGAGGAGCAGGGGAACACAAGGTATGAGAAGTTGTTGAACATGGACTTATGGGGAGGAGCAGGAACAGGAGAACTTTGAGGTATACACATAAGACATGGGAAGTTGTTAAACATGGCCCTATGGAGGAGAGGAAGAGGAGGAGGGGGAAGAGGATGTTCGCTTGAGCACTGATGATGCTACCTAGTTTGGGTAATGAAACGTCTGTCAAAAAAACATTCAAGCTCAGAGAACATCAAGAACCCCTCATAGTGGTTAAGATTTTGATTCTGCCTTTAAGAATTACACTGATTGTTCTCAGGTATTCATGCTCTCCTGCACAGGTTTAGTGGGTGGTGTACATTGGGGTGGGTGGGCTGTATTGCCTTAGGAGTGAGGTGTACCTTTGCAATTGATACACATTCCTTTGTATACATGATTGTGGTGATACACACCCTCCTTGAGGTGCATTCCAGAAATGTGTCTGAGTGTCTGAATAGAGTCTTCTAATAAGGTCTTGGCAAGCAGACAAAAAATAATGAAATGATTCATTTCTCCTTTGAGTGATATAGACGTTTTTTAAATGCCCTTGTTGCTGCATACTTGCTGAATCTTTGTTAATTTATGGACCCAAAAAGATCATGGCATGCTTTCCAAACATCTGATAGTATTTAAATAAAAGAGAGGCTCATTTCTGGAGTATCTAAAATGCATCTTTGGTGTTTATCTTCTGGTTTTCCAGATACAAAGTTTGTAGAGCAGCTGACAACAGAAATTAAAAACGGGGAAAATACAACTCGTATAATGTATCATATGATCATAAAATCTCCCGGTTGAAGGGACCTTGGAAGTTTTCTAGTCCAGCCTCATTCCTCTAGAGCAGAAATCTTCAGGCCATTAGTAGGTCAATCTTTGCTTGAAAGCCCTCAGAGATGATCTTTAGAGGCTGGCTGTTCTTCTGATTAATTTGTCTCCAGGCTCCTCAATACAAGTTTGAATTTCCTGTGTATCACACAGAGCCCAACTAAAAGTAAGAAACTTTATTTCTAACTTTATTATATTATCCTCTGGTTTCCCTTGGATTTACCTAGGATAGAAAGAAAGAAAGAATCTCTCTCTCTCTCCTTCCCTCCCTTCTCCCTCTCTTTCTCTCTCTGTATAGGATCAATGCTCAGCTACATGAAGTGGAAGTTATATTTTTAGTGTTATTATTGAAAAAAATAATGTGTGTTTAAAAAGCTCAAGAGTCTTAATTGTACCATGTTTGCTGATATAAAGAGACTTACAGGTTGTTCAATTTGAATGTTTAAGAAAGTTGATGGGGGGAATGGAAGGGAAGAAGTGGGAGAGGAAGGGAGGATGGGAGGGAGAGAGAGAAGAAAGAAAGGAAGGAAGAAAAGAAAAAGAGTGAGAGAGAGAGTGTTCTCCCATGAGCTGTTCAGAACATCCAGTTGTGGGAGGTGCTTCAGTCTCTGTTTGTCTAGGCTGGGCTTAATTTGCAGAACGCTCCTCCTCCTCCACGGGACTCCTCCCCAGCATTCCTCAGTTTTGGCTCAGTCTCGTGAAGGATGGACAGTGCTTTTCTCTCTCTTCCTTGGCCGAAACAGGAGAAATACTGTTGGTTGAGATTTGGAGGTTACAATTTGGTCTTTTAAGGCTCTATAGCCTCCAAATTAACTACGATCTCCCGACAGCTTTCCATCTGGCAGTCGGAGATCGCAACATCGGGAAGTGCTGCTCGCGCCCTGAGGCGAAGGGAAGCTTCGGGTTCATTCCGTGCCCCCCCAACCGCTAGCCCTACCCTTGCCATAGCGATAGTTGTGTTGTTGCAAACAACAGTATGGCGTTTTTCTCGCTCATCAATGAGTCATATTGCTTCCCCCCCCCCCCCCACGAACACCACCTTGGGGTGAGGTCTAGTCTTCTCTCTCACTCCTCCCCACCATTTAGCCAAAAGGAGAAGCCGTCTGGGGTGAATCCTGGTCAGGGCAGGAGATTGCTGCTGGCAGCGCGCACCAAAAGTTAACAGCTGGACTCCATTATTCTTCAGGCGGACTGCATGGCCGCGCTGGGTGTGTACCATCAGAGGCTGTGTGAGGTAGTTTTGCTTTCCCAGTAGAGGTTTCTATTCCAGAACCCCAGGGAATATTGTACCCTTGTTTCTAACCCATATTTGAGGCTATTTATTATTTAAATTGTTGGCTTAAGCCTCACAGCTCTATCTATTCAGCGGCACAACAGTGAGCACCCAGGCCAGTGTCCGCCTGTGCATGGAAGCTGTTGAAGGCCTGTGAATTATTCTGGCCTGTTAGGTGTTCTTAATTTGGCTGTTTGGAATATCAAGAAAATTTGACTGTTATACTGATATCCATTTACACATATAGTGTATTATTGCTGATATTAATAATATTAATATTGATAATAATTATTATTGAGATATAACTCCCATTATAGACAGATTTATATTTATATATATATATATATATGTGTGTGTGTGTGTGTGTGTGTGTGTGTGTTAGGTTTTTGAGCTGATAAATAATTAAACAAGGGAGACTAGAATAGATCTATTTCGAGCTACTTAGCTCTTGTCAGCTTGTAATATATTCAATACTATACTGTGTATTTGATATATATATATATATATATATGGAATTCTATTTCAGGCACCCTGTCCATTCTTGGGTCAGGCCCCTAGGCATGCCAACTGCCTATACAGTATAGTATTGAATCTTGAACATATTGTAAATCTTAAATCGAAATGGCTGGTGGTAGTAGCTCCCAGACCTCAATTCAAAGGTCTAGTCCAAATCTCAGCACAAATCTAAACAAACAAAAGGGATCTCTAAGGCTTCAGAAAAAGATGCCAACAGGCACCACAAGGCATTGGAGAAACAGATAAGTGCACACGAGAGGCATATAGGACCTCTCAAGTTACTTCGCCCCCCCAGTCCAGGACCATCTACTTCCTCTCACCCTCCTCCTCCCCTAGATCTTTCCCTCTCATCCAGACACAACTTGCCTCGCCAGAGTCAACAGGCCCAGTCAGCTGGATCACCAACCATGCGAAGGACACCTGAAGCAACGTTCACACCAACGGCTGCCAGTCATCGACAGGAACAATTTTATCCAGATGAAGTGCCAGAGCAAATGAAGGCCTGGATGGAGATGGCCATCCATCAGGGAATCGCAGCAGGCCTGCAACAGGTGGTTCTGACCAGGGATCATCCTGCACCCACTGAGTATGATTCACAATCAGTTCGATCAGTGGCCAGGTCGGAGCAACACGATACCCAGGTACAGTTTCAAGGAGATATGCTCCTCCAGGAGCCGCAGGAGGAAGAGCAGGAGGTGGAGGCAGAAGAGGTGGAACACGTTGAGCAGATGGAACAGAGTGACTCAGGATCAATATATGATAGTGACCTGGCCATGTCAGAAGCGGACCCCTTAGAAAGGGGGATGTCTGAGGATGAGGGCCTTGTTCCCAACCTGTATTTACAGGCTTATTCTGCCCACAACTATGCAAATCGCTCTTGTTTAAGGCCAAAAACACTGCATGCCTGTACAAGCCGGCCCCTTCTACCACTACAATTCCATCAGAAGAGGGACCAGAGGATCTCATTTTCAACCAACCAGTAGTCGAGGCAGACGTGGTTCCTCACATGTTTGCAGATCTAGTACAGAAACAGTTGGTATCTGCAGCAATGTACCCGGTTCCCACGGGTTACGACAGGAAATACTTTAATTTGGCCCCCTGATTTCTTAAAATTGTTGAATACTCCCGAGGTAGACGAACCCATTGTGGGATTAGCGTCCTCATCCTCCATTCCCAGTGAGGCACTGGAGACATTAAAGCCAGAGGAAAAGCGGGCCGAGCTGGCCCTACGCAGGACCCATAGTCTGATGCGTGGGCCATCAGGGCGGCCACGGCTGCTTCCTTCTTTACCGCTCTTCCCTCAGATGGCTCCAGCTATTACAGGAACATGTCCCCAATTCTAACATTATAGCACATCAAGACATTGCAAAAGTTATAGCAGCCGCTATATTCTCCGCTGACGCAACCTTTCATGCAGCTAAGTTTTCAGCCAGAGCCATTATTTCACATGTCACAGAGCGACGCTTGCTATGGTTAAAGCATTGGCAAGCGGATATTAAGCATAAATGCAAGCTGGTTTCATCTCTTCTGACGGGAAACAGACTGTTTGGACCTTCCCTTGATCCGTTACTTATCGAGACTCAAAACAAAAAGAAAATTTTACCTTCCCTTTTTCGGAAGTCAGATCCTAGAAACCCTCAGTCCTTTCGGAGGGGATCCTTCCGGCCCTTTTACCAGGGACCATTCTCAAGCAGATACCCCAGACCTCCATCCTTCTGACCAGGGCAGCAGCCAGACAGGTCAGACTTTGGGGAGAGGAACCGAAGGGATGGCCAATCCAAGAGATCCTTTAGGAAATAGATCTTTCTGGCATCCAAGATAACTCCATGGACCCGACTCCCATTGGTGGTCGCCTTAAATTATTCATAGAACAATGGGACTCCTCAACGTCTGATTCCTGGGTTAGAGACATGATCAGATTCGGCCTTGCGCTGGAGTTTCAATCCGCTCCCCCAATCTTTTTATGTTGTGCCCTCTTTCCAGAGATCCGGTTAAACGAAATCTTATGGAAACAGCTACCCAACATCTACTGGACATACGAGCCATCCAACCAGTAGCTACCGACCAACGAGGGCAAGGATTCTACTCACATCTTTTTGTTGTCCCCAAAAGTTCAGGGGGGTGGAGAGCAATCTTAGACTTGAAACATCTTAACCAATTCTTAGTATATCGCAAATTCAAAATGCACACCCTGCAATCTATCTTACTGGGCATTAGAAAGGGCAACGTCCTTACATCCATAGATCTGATGGAGGCGTACTTACATATTCCCATTCGGCCTTCCCACTATAAATTTTTATGATTCTGTTATAATAATCTCCATTTCGAATATGTAACTCTCCCTTTTGGACTAGCATCTGCCCCCAGGACCTTCACCAAGATTCTCGCAGCCCTCGCTGCTCATCTCCGAGGTGTCCCTGTGCGACTACAGTGTTACCTTGATGATATCTTAATTTTGTCATCATCTGCTCATCAAGCAGTCAGAGACACTCAGACTACATTACAAGCCTTACAACTACATGGGTTCTCAATCAATTGGAAAAAGAGTCAATCAACACCATCGACTCGATTAATCCATCTAGGGGCAGTCATAGATATGATAGAAGGCAAAGTTTTCCTGTCACCAGACAGACAAAATAGTATCCATCAATTAGTTAAGGACATCAGGATTCAAAAAAGGGTGCCCCTAGATGAACTATCAAAGTTATTAGGCAAAATGATCTCATGCATATCTATTATTCCTTGGGCCCACCTCCACACTAGATCCCTCCAGTGGTTCCTGCTCCCGTACCAGCGGTCCAGCCAAAGCAACTCCAAATACAAGGTCAGGGTACCATCACAGGTCCTCATATCTCTCCTCTGGTGGTCCAGACCAGCCATAAACAGAGGTTGTCTCTTCAAAGAGCCCCACAGACTTACCATCACCACTGATGCCAGCCTGTTCAGATGGGGAGCTCACCTTCAATCGCTTGCAGCACAAGGCCGCTGGTCCTCCATAGAATAGTCATGCAGCATAAACTGGCTGGAGCTTCGAGCAGTGTACCTGGCTCTCTGTAGCTTCCTTCCACAGGTGCGTAATCAACACATATTAATATTGACCGACAACATGACCGCAAAAGCTCACATAAACAAACAGGGAGGCACTCAGTCGAAACACGTCATGCGAGAAGCGGAGCGCTTGTGTCGTTGGGCAGAGAGCAACCTGCTTTCCATCAGAGCAGAACACATTTCAGGACTGTCGAATACACAGGCAGATTGGCTAAGCAGGGCCACGATAGACCAATCGCAGTGGTGCCTCCATCCGACCCTCTTTCAAGAGGCGGTCAGGACATTTGGACAGCCAGTGATAGACCTGTTCGCTTCCCACCTCAACGCTCAACTCCCGAGATTTCTTTCCAGATACCCCTTGCAAGGAGCCAAGAACTTCAATGTGCTCCATTGCCATTGGCCCTCGGGACTTCTGTATGCATTCCCGCCATTTCCACTGATCCCCAAGATCATCCAGAAGCTGCTCGATGAAGGAGCAGAGCTGCTTCTGGTAGCTCCTTACTGGCCCAGACAGCCGTGGTTTGCAGACCTCCGCAGTCTATCCGTGTCACCACCATGGAGAATTCTGCTGCACAGGGTCTTGTTAACCCAGGGACCCCTTCAACATCCAGACCCTCAATGGTTGCACCTGACTGTCTGGAGGTTGAGCGGAGTCGTCTGAAGAGCGAAAAGTTTTCCAACAGAATTATTGCTACCATCCAAGCTGCCAGACGCCCCTCAACAACTCGCGTTTACAATGCCACGTGGTCCAGCTTCTGTAAATGGTGTACCAAATCTAAAATTGATCCCATTTCCCCATCTGTGGCTCAAATCCTAGAGTTCTTACAAGAGGGGCTTGACAAGAGACTATCACCTAATACGTTGAAAAGACAGGTGGTGGCCTTGGCGTCAGTTGTCACTTGTGAAGGTTTACTATCTCTTCCCCATCATCCATGCGTACGGAATTTCCTTCAAGGTGCCACAAACTTAAGTCCGCCAACGGTTCACCGTTATATCACTTGGGACCTTAATAAGGTACTTCTTGTACTCGCTTAAGTGCCCTTTCGAACCTTTGCAATCGTCAAGTCTCCAATTTCTGATGTATAAAGTAGTTTTCCTCGTAGCGATCACTTCCGCTTGCTGTATTTCAGAACTCGCAGTCTTGTTGATCAGACAAGAACTTTGTGTCTTCCATTCCGACAGGGTCATCCTCTGTCCTGATCCTATGTTTATACCCAAAATTAATTCAATTTTTCATAGGGCACAAGAGCTGATACTTCCTAATTTTTGTCCCAGGCCATCCCAAGGGTTGGAACTACAATGGCATCGGCTTGATGTGAGGCGAGCATTGCGAATATATATTCACCGCACAGCGTCTTTCAGAAAAACGGAAGTCTTATTTGTGTCTTTTCAGCCAAACGCTCAGGGATGCAAGGTCTCATCTTCCACAATAGGCCGTTGGCTATGGGCCGCAATAGTGAAAACGTATCAGACTCAATCACTACAGATGCCTGGGGGCATAACAGCTCATTCAACAAGGAGCGCCGCAACATTGGCAGCATGGGCCACGCAGGCACCAATCACTGACATCTGTCGAGCTGCAACCTGGGCCTCTCCATCGCCCTTCATTAGGCATTACAAAATAGATGTGTTTGCTTCAGCTGAGGCCTCCTTTGGCAGAAGGGTTCTGCAATGGGTCCACAGGGACCAGGGGGAGATTCCAAGCCAGATGGTGTCCCTCCCGTAGGACAGGCCAAGCTTTGGTATGTTCCACTACTGGATGCTCTTCACAACTCATGGGAGATAGGGCGTTGGTACTTATCTGACACACCCGTTCTCTTTGAGCTGTGAAGAGCATCCAACCCCACCCTCTTTCCATCTGGTGGGGTCCTGTTTCGGCCAACAAATTATTAGCTCACTAAGGGGCGAGGGTGTTTATTTCTCTCATCTTTACCAAATCTGAGGAACGCTGGGGAGGAGTCCCGTGGAGGAGGAGGAGCGTTCCGCAAATTAAGCCCAGCCTAGACAAACAGAGACTGAAGCACCTCCCACTACTGGATGCTCTTCACAGCTCAAAGAGAACGGGCGTGTCAGGTAAGTACCAACGCCCTATATAGGAATAAGAGTTAGAAATATAGGGAAACATGGACATAGAAATAAAGAGATAGAGATAAATAGCAAAAGAGAGAGAGAGAGAGAGAGAGAAAGAAAGAAAGAAAGAAAGAAAGAAAGAAAGAAAGAAAGAAAGAAAGAAAGAAAGAAAAAGATAGGCTGGTACTAGTGAATATTAATGAATAGCAAAAGCAGAATTAAACCTCAGCTGAGAAAAAAAACTGCTGGTTCATTCTGACCAGTTTTACCTTCTCTGTACCCTTGCATGGTAGGCAGTGGCTCTCTACCACCCAGTGAGATTTTGAGCTGGTTTCAATGGACGGTTTCCCCTCCCCACTTTCTCCCATTCCCCCCTCACTCACCCCATCTCTGCACTTCAGTACCTGCCTCTGTGAAAAGGCCTTAAAGATCCAGCCGTAATAGCAGCCTACGACATTCCTGCTGAGTGATTTTCTGAACTGCTGGCTTTAAACGCGCATTTTCCATCTCGAAGGAGTCCCATCTGTCAGAGGGAAGAAGGCACCCATACAATCAGATTAACATCAGGTGAATGGCCTGGTATCCAAGCACCCAAATCCACCATCCGCTGATCTTAGCCTTTTGAAGCTGGTTTGCATTTTTTTTTTTTTTTTTTGGGTGGGAGGGGGCGCTGCCTAAGCTCAAAGGCTGGCTCTTGCAGGTTTATTTCATATTTATCGCATTTTTCTTTCTTGAATGGTGGTAGTCCGATGTTCCATGTCAAATTACTATCCTCAGGCTGGTGCACAGAGGGAGAGGGGAGAGAAAATAAATTCCCCTTCAATCCGAAAGACTAATATTGTGCCTGACTGTATTTTATCTTTCTCTTCCACGTCAAGCTTTTTTTAAATAAAAGTTTATTTTTATTACAACAACAAAAACAAACATAAAACCTTCTTTCTGCTCCACAGTGTGTCAGTTGAGTACATATTTCTTCATGCACAAAATAATATCATACATATTTAACTAGTATATATTTATAATTGTTCTTATCAATATTTTATATCACATTTAGTCTCTTATTCTATTATCTTTAACTTTTAAGTCCTTAACTTTCAATAATATATTTCAAGTTCATTTTCTTACGTAGATTCCAAATTTTATAATAGTTTTTTTCTTCTTGTTCTCTAATCACCACTGTCAATCTACTCATTTCTGAACATTCCATTATTTTCTTAATTATTTCCTCTTCTGTCAGAATTTTTTCATTTCTCCAATTTTGTGCAAATGCAATCCTAGCTGCCGTCAAAATATTAATAATCAAATACGTTATTTCTTTGTTATAACCCACAGGCAAAATTCCCAATAAAAATATCTCTGGTTTTAAGTCTATAGGTTGTTTTATCATCTTCTCCAGCCACAGGTGTATTTTAGCCCAACACTTTTTAGTCTCTGTGCATGTTTACCACATGTGGTAGTCTGATCCTGGTAATTTCTGGCATTTCCAACACTTTGCGGCCTTATCTTCAAACATCTTAGCAATTCTCATTGGGGATAAATGCCACCTGTAAAACATCTTATACAAATTCTCTTTATAGGCTGTTGACATAGTTAGTTTATAATTTCTAGACCATAATGTCTGCCATTTATCAAGATCTATTCCATATCCAAAATTTTTCCCCCATGCAATCATTGTTTCTTTTACTTGTTCATCCTCTAACTTCGCTCCTAATAGATAACTATATAGTTTTTTAATCAACTTCTCATCAGTGATTGTTAGGATTTTATCTAATTCAGTCAATTCCATATAAAACCCAGTCATCTTAATGTCTTTTTCATACCGTGTATGTATTTGAAGTACCAATTTATATTTATCCCTTGTAAATCAAATTCTTGCTTTGTTTTGAGTTTACCCTTTTCGTTTAAAATTTCATCATATATAATTATGTGTTCCTTTTTAAATAGCTGTGGATATGAAAAGGGTTCTAAAGTTGATAACCAGACTGGTATTTTCAAATAGTGATAGTTGCACGTCAAGCTTTTAAGATAGGCTGGGGGAGAAAGGAGGAGGAAATGTTATGTTTAAACATCAGCCTGTGGCAAAGTTAGTTTGTACCCAGCCTCCTTGGGTACCACAATAAATAAGTTAGTGGATGGCAAAAGGGGCAAGTAAGACCTTTGCATCAGGATCGCAGAATTCAGGGGGAAGTGAGCACCTATACTGGCCAAGCTAGAATTGCCAAGGATTCTCTGAAGCCACCATGCTGATTTAAGCACATCTGGATTTTGTACACCCAACCTTGGAATGTCATTCAGAATTCTAGCTGGAAAAAGACTGGGGCAGAGGTGCACAGTCTTCTAGATCAGCCCATTGCCCAAATTGGGCAAATAAGTTTGGTTTAAGATGAAGTATGTGGCATCAGCAGGAGTGGGAATGAATTCTGCCGAATTTGATGGTCAAGCAACTTGGACAGCATGAAATCCGGCTGGGTGACTTTGGGCCAATCACCAGGAGACAGTGAGTTCTAGTGAGTTCTGCCTCCAGAAGTTGTGAATGCTCCAACACTGGAAGTTTTTAAGAAGAGATTAGACAACCTTTTGTCTGAAATGGTTTCCTGCCCGAGCAGGGGTTGGACTAGAAGACCTCCAAGATCCCTTCCAACTCGTCTAGTCTAGTCTAGCCTTGCTTTAAGGATGAAAGCCGGCTGGGTGACTTTGGGCCAATCATCAGGAGATAGTGAGTTCTAGTCTCACCTTAAGTATGAAAGCCAGCTGGGTGACTTCAATCAGTCACCAGGAGACAGTGTGTTCTAGTCTCACTGTAAGCATGAAAACTGGCTGGGTGACTTTGGACCAGTCTTCTCTCCCTCAATTCAATCTACTTCACAGGGTTGTTGTTGTGAGGAAAATAGGAGGAGGAAGGAATATTAGATATGTTCCCCCACTTGAGTTATTTACTAAAGGCAGGAATGAATGAATGAATGAATGAATGAATGAATGAATGAATGAATAGAAATGTGAAGAAGTACTTGGGTATTCTTTCTTTCTGGTAACAATCATTCTGGTATGTGAAAAAGCAAAAGCAATCTTTGGATGCCTTTTAGGGGAAGGCTGTAAATTCCTGTCACCCCCAATTGAAGACACAAACCATTCTTTCCTTGGACAAAGTCAAGTTGAAGTCCAGGGCACCTAGTAGTATGGTTCCCCTTTTATCCTGGGCAACCTTTGGCTGTTTATTTCTCAGTTTCTCTCTCGGCTTTTTCTCCTTCTTGTGTTCTTCAGTTCCAAATTAGCACCGCAATTAAAGCCCAAGATCCTGCTGGCAACTCTGCAGTAATTACTGTACAATCAAAGGGAGAAACATCTGTCCAAGCTCCGAGGAGATAACAGCTGTAATTGCCACTTCCCAGAGCCTGACCACCAGCAGATGGCCAGGGCTAAGTTTTTAATAAGCCAGTCTAGCAGAAGTTGGGGATTCGAGTTGTGCCGTTTTGCCTTCCTTGGAGGTGGCCTGGGAGAAATTGCACCTGCTCCAACGAATAGTCCTTGACTTACAATGGTTTGATTTGTGACCTTTTGAAATTATAGCAGTGCTGAGAAAAAAATGACCTACAACCATTTTTCACACTGTAATGACCATTGCGGGGGTTCACTTTAATAACGGTGGCGAGAAAGTTGGGGCAAAGGTCACTTAAGAGACATCTCGCTTAACAACAGAAATGTTGGGCTCCATTGTGGTTGTAAGTCGAGGACCCAACTGCATTCATACCAGAGGAAACGGAAGGCAATAAGATCCGCCTCTGTATGCACCATCTATCTTGAGCTTCTCTGCCAAGAGCCTCTTTTCCAAAACCTTTGGCATTTTTCTTCATTTCCGTGGGTCAGGGATTCTCTCAAAAGGGTCCTGACCTATGGCGGGTGTTCCTTGAGTTCTCATGTACAGCAGGCCTTCCCCTTCATGCGCAGCAATTCGTCATTAATTTGGCTAATAAATCGTGGCACGAGAACAAGAGTCTTTGGAAGATTAACATCTACAATCAATTGGGAATTACAATGTTGGCTCTCACCACGCAAGCTGATCGTTAAGGTCTGGGAAATTTATTGCCTCGCAGAGCTGCCTGTAGAAAAGAGAGGGAGGGAGGGAGAGAGAGGGGGAGGGAGAGAGGGAGGGAGAGGAGGGAGAGGGAGGGAGGGAAAGAGGAGGGAGAGGGAGGAAGAGAGGGAGAGGAAGGGAGAGGGAAGGAGGGAGATCTGTTGACATGAAGCTTTCATAGATTGCATTCTTGTCATTACCACTGTCATGATGAGATGGTAGAAATTCATTGGCAAACCCTTTAGAAAACAGTAATTTCCCTTCCTGGAATCTGCTCTTTTTATGCCCGGTAGCTCTCTAAATACAGCCATTCATTTAGAGAGGGTTGGAAGGGACAACGGCACTGAAAAAAAGTTACTTATGACTGATTTTCATCTTTACAACTGCTGCAGCATTCCCATGGTCATGTGATCAAAATTTATGATGGTTGCAGTGTCCAGCAGTCATGGGATCACCCCATCAGAAATAGGGAACCACTTATATATAAACAGAGAGCAAACTCCACTCCCTTGAAACTATGATGATGTTACCTAGTTGGGTCATGAAACATCTGCAAGAAAACAGCCCAGCTCAGAGAGCACCAAGAACCCCACAATTCTCCTCCTCCTTAAATCCTTCACCCTTCTAAGCACTGATGATGTTACTTAGTTGGGTAATGAAACGTCTGCAAGAAAACCGCCCAGCTCAGAAAACACCAGCGACCCCACAGTCCTCCTCCACTCCACACACACCACTCCCTTCTAGCACTGATGATGTTCCCTAGGTGGGTAATGAAACCAGCAAGCTCAGAGAGCAGCAGAGACCCCTCATTTTTCCCATTTCTCACCAAAATAGTGACGTATCTAAATAGCTCTTCTACTCATGAACATTTAGGTGGACTCCCACGACTAAGATTGAGGGTGTTATGAGGATGTTCATTTAGGTGTTTCTGACCAAGAATTTGGTCAGAAAGGAAAAAAAAAAGAAATGACAGAAGAGGGGGATCTTGACCCCTCAATAAAACATTAGCAAAACATGACAGCCAATATCCATCTTCCAAGCCATAGTTGGACCCTCTCAGCCTGCCTGTCCCATCAGTATCAACTTGGACGCAGCCTGAAACCTTCTTCTGAACTTCTAACCTCGATGCTCATGTTCACAGGGGAGGGAAAAACAGCCGAAAGGAATCCCAGCAGAAAGAATTTGAAATTTCCCCACGTTTTCAAGTGGAAGAGCCTTCCATTAGCTGGCGTGCGTTCGCTCTTTCATCTCTAGACTAATTTAATCTCCTTGACTGGTATCTCAGAAACAGATTCCACTGTCATACGGGCTTTAATACCCTTGTATTAAATCCCCCCAAAAGAAACACTTACATTCTTGTCTCACCGCGTTCAATTACCTTTCATCCAACACATTTTCTGTGCGCCACCTTTACTCTCCAGCTTGTCAAGCCTTGCAGTTTTTAAATCATATTTTTATGACCCATACGCTATTTCACATAAAATCTATTGCCTTAACTCAGTGCCTTGGTTTTTATGGGATCCCTCCCCCTCCTCCTCCCTTCCCTGACTTTCCTACAGCAGAAGAGGTAGTCGTCTTTGAGGCTTTTCTGTAATTACGTAGAGTGGATCTAAGCAAATCTACTCAGGATCTCCTCATTCTCATCTGGTGGCCCAAAGGAGAGGACAGGTTCTCCAACTCTGCATTCTTCAACTTTCAAAGTTGGAGTATCTGTGATCATTAATAGTAGTAACTGTGAGAGGGATCTTGGCATCTTAGTGGACAACCAGTTAAATATGAGCCAACAGTGTGTGGCGGCAGCCAAAAAAGCCAATGCAATTCTAAACTGCATTAACAGGGGTAACTCAAGAATAAGTGAGGTACTAATACCACTCTATAAAGCCTTAGTAAGACCACACCTAGAATACTGCATCCAGTTTTGGTCACCACGTTATAAAAAAGGAGTTGAGACTCTAGAAAGAGTACAGAGAAGAGCAACCAGGATGATGAGGGGATTGGACTCTAAAAGATACAATGAATGGTTGCAGGAACTGGGCCTGGCTAGTCTAGTGAAGAGAAGGACCAGGGGAGACAGGAGAGCGGTCTTCCAGTATTTGAGGGGATGCCACAGAGAGGAGGAAGGGGTCAAGCTGTTTTCCAAAGCACCCAAAGGCCAGATAAGGAATAATAGATGGAAACTGAACAAGGAGAGATTCAACCTGAAAATAAGGAGAAACTTTCTGACAGGGAGAACAATCAACCCATGGGACAGAAGTTGCCTTCAGAAGTTGTGGGAGCTTCTCCACTGGAGACTTTCAAGAAGAGATTGGACTGCCATCTTTCAGAAATGGTGTTGCTTGGACGGGGGGGGGGGGTGTTGGACTAGATGACCTACAAGGTCCCTTCCGACTCTGTTATTCTGTTATACCAGCAGAAGGAAGCAAGATGAAGCAATGTATAAATAACTTGCTTGCTGTTGGTGCATAAGTGCTTGAGTGGTTTAACCCTGCCTTCCTTTTAGGTTGCATAATGTGCCCTGTCAGTAGATCTTTCTCCATAAAAGCTTAAAGCATCGTTGGTCAGTTTGCCTTTAAGACCATTGGACTACATTTCACTGGACATTTGGAAGTATTTGCTTGGGTTGAAAGAATGGACTATAAATAGCAGATTGAATTGGTGGGATTATATATAGAATTTTGGTCTACCAAAATGTTAGATGGTTATAGGTGCTGATTACCTGAAAGGTGCTAGTAAAGGCTAGGAGTAGCTAGAACTACCAGGAACTGGTGAGCAGGGGAGAAGGTTGAACCCATTGATCCAGATAAATATGTAACTAGTTGGTGCATTTACCAAGATGCTGGGGGAAGAAGGGGTTGGCTGCAACAGACCTCTAGAGTCTTTTACCAATATTGTGGGAGGAGGGATATCAGTGGTGTTCACTGCCAGAGTGGCTTCTAAATTGCACCTTACTGAGAATGAAACCCCCCAGCTAAAATGTGAATGGGCACAGCCTTCCCTCCCCTCCCCTCCTTTCCTCTCCTTTCCTCTCTTCTCCCCTCCCTTCCTCTCTCTTCTGTTTTTTTCTCTGTTCTTCCTCTTGCCTTTGCACTTTGCCCTTCTCCTCCTCTCCCTCTTCTCCCTCCCTCCCTTTCTTTTAATTTGCTTAAATTAGTGTGTGTGTGTGAGAGAGAGAGAGAGAGAGAGGGTGTAATTATGTCTGATTGGAAATCAATCTGTTTTGTCTAGTGAAGTGCTGGGCAGGCATCTCTGATGCAAAATGAGCCCCTCCGGAGTAAAAAAACCACTCTCTCTAGGGTCTTCAATGAATCGGGAGAGGGAGGGGCCCTACACTTATTCTCCTCCTTTCTCCTTATCCCACCCTGAATTAAGGTTTGGTTTGCCACCTTGGTGTTCCGTCCACAGAAACTGGCAAGGATGAAAGTCGCAGGCCCTTTCTGAAACGGCCTCATTACTCATTCATTGCCTGTTGGAAGAGGGGAATCAATTAAGGAATTAGGCAAGAGCCATATAAGAAGGTGAAGTGGTAATAAATATTACAAAAAAGCCCCCTCCCCCCATCTTAATTGGTAATAATTAGGTTTTTGTTCACAAGTAAGTGATGTGTGAGAAATACGATCATTCTTGGCTGCGTAAGGTTGATGCTTTCTCTTCTCTTTG
Organism: Bungarus multicinctus; assembly: GCA_023653725.1. NCBI lineage: Eukaryota > Metazoa > Chordata > Lepidosauria > Squamata > Elapidae > Bungarus > Bungarus multicinctus. The sequence continues at coordinate 177,003,996 of CM042836.1, forward strand.
CAAAAAGAAGAAAAAAGATGATTCTGGCTGAGCTCTGAAGGATAATTATGAGATATTTCTGTACTCCCGTTACCATTTTTATTAGGTCTTTAAAGGGCCGCTCAGTGTGATACATTAATCAAGGTAGAAAGGGCTGGGGAATCTCCCGAATCGCTCTGCCTTGAGTGCCAGTTAGTCCTTCTTCAGAATAACACAGGTAATCCTAACCTTCCCTTGCTGGCTTCTGACAAGCAGAGTTAATGCAGGAGGCCCGATCTGCTTAATGACCCACAGAATTCACGCAACAACTGCAGTGGTTCGCTTAACAACTTGTGACAGAAAAGGTGGCAAAAGAACCTATTGTAAAACTCACGGAACGGAAACGTTGGGCTCAATTGTGTTCATAATTCGAGGGCTAGCTTTAGTTTCCCTCCGAAGCTGAGGGACAACCAAGGACTCTTCTCAGAAGATAACAGAACATCTTTGTTTTTCTGGAACCTGACAAGACCCTTCAGAAATGACCCCAGAATATCTTATCGCACTTCTGGGATTCCAGAACCTAACCAGCAAATAACTTGCCCTATTTTTCTTCTCCTTTCCCTCTTCATCTCTAGATTAGAAAGACTATCATGTGCTAGGAATCCTGTTCCTGACATTCCTACCTCTTTTCACTGTGAGATTCATTTTGGCTGCCAAATAAAGCGCCTGTTAGGAGCAGCATTAGAAAGGATCGAGTGGATGGCTTCCAAGCTAGTACTGGGTGTGACAGGGGTCTCTTGTGGCCTCAACTTTCTGGGAGATCCTGTACAACTCCTGCTCCTCGTCTTTTTTTAGATCAGGAGAGACTCGTGGACAAATATTTATCTCTTTTTCAGCAAAACATGTACCAATGCTTTTTCCTGCCTTCTTTGGTCCTCCTATTATGGCTCCCAGCGGCTAGTGGAGCGGACAGTGAGGAGGTTGGGGAGGAACATGGGCCGGTCCTGGAGGCTGAGGAAGGCTCGGATGAGGGCTCTGCATCAGAGGCAGAGGTGGGGCCAGGGCAGGCTGGCAGTCATCAGCTGCCTTTGGAGTCAGACAGCAGTGAGGTGGAGGAGCAGCTGGAGACGGTTCCCAGTGTGCGCATGCACAGAGCTGCCAAAAGAAAAGAACAATTACGAACTAAGGGTCGACCTGGGAGTAAGGCCACAGGTAGAAGGTGAAAAAAAATGGGCATCAGGACACAAGAATATGAGTTTTGTATCCCTCGCATACCACCACCTCTTACAATACTAGACAACACAGTATCAACAGTAGAGACCTTCAAATTTCTAGGTTCTACTATATCACATGACCTAAAATGGACACCTAACATCAAAAACATCATTTATTTATTTATTTATTGTATTGAACAGTGTGCCATGCTTCAGATGGGGCCCTTTGCAATTACGGTAGATAGAGTTGGTATTTAATTGCCCCAGAAAATAAAGGAAGGCAGGTGGAAGGGAAAGGAAAGGAGGAAGGAGAGGAAAGGAAAGGAGAAAGGGAAGGGAGGGAAAAAATGAAAAAGGGAGGAAAGGAAAAGAAGTTCTACTTGTTCAGAACAGTGGTTTTACTATTCTTGGCGGCTTCCTTATCTGGATTTGGGGGAGGGTGGGAGAAACTCTTTATACCTATTTAATTGCACTTGTTGTGTTCTTTTGAAGGTTGTTTCTGGGTAGCAGTTCCTGTAAAACTCCCACTGAGGTTTTTCCTTTGTTTAGAAACAGAGGGCAACGAAGGAGTTAAAAACTCAGCGCCAGAGATCCAGAATGACTCGGGAGTCCTTTCGATTTTGTAACATTGCCCTGATGGGCCTTTCAGGTTGGCTGTCTGCCTGTAGTGCGGTTTTATTTATTTGCACTGCATAATGAAATTGCAAGTTAGCAGTATCCCAGAAATACCTTTCTGGTTAAGCTACAGAGCGTAACAGACACCTTCATTTCGGCAACCGTCGGGGACGAGCACAAAGCCAGATGCACTGTTTATTTTGCTGCTTGCGGGGCTTAAATTGCAATTAGCATGCAACCCTCTTTCACTAAAGCAGGGTATCGGCTTCCCCCAATACCCAAGTTTAGAAATTCTCCTAAAGCAGATGAAAAGCAGCTGTCGTTTTTCTTTAGCAAGCCACCAAATCCAATCCAGGGATGGCTTAAAATCTCAGAAGTATGGCTGTCTGTGTGAAACCTACTCTACCATTTTAGAGTCCAAAGGAATGCTTTCTGTCTTTGTAAATCCCATACCCGTATAGAGCTAGTCCTTGAGTTACCACCATTTGTTTAGTGACTGTTTGAAGTGACAATGGCGCTAAAAAAGGGGGACTTAGGACCGTTTTTCACACTTGTGACCGCTGCAGCACCCCCAGGGTCACGTGATTAAAAGCCAGACACTGGGCAACTGACTCACATTTATGAGCCTCGGTGGTGCAGTGGTTAGAGTGCAGTACTGCAGGCTACTTCTGCTGACTGCCGGCTGCCTGCAATTTGGCAGATCGAATCCCACCAGGCTCAAGGTTGACTCAGCCTTCTATCCTTCCTAGGTAGATGAAATGAGGACCCAGGTTGTTGCGGGCAAGAGGCTGATTCTGTAAACCTCTTAGAAGGGCTGGAAAACACTATTAAAGCGGTATATAAGTCTTAAGTGCTATTGTTATGACGGTTGCAGTGTCCCTTTGGCAGCCTTCCAACAAGCAAAGTCAGTGGGGCAGCCAGGTTCACTTAACAACCGGGTTACTCGTGTTACATCTGCAGCTATTCATTTAACAACTGCAACAAGAAAGGTGGTAAAATGGGGGTAAAACTCACTTAACATCTGTCACGCTTAGCAACAGAAGCATTAGGCTCAAATTATGGCGATAAGCCAAGGGCTACCTGGAGAGAGGGGAGGGAGGGAGGGGAGAGAGAGAGAGACTCAAACACACACAGAGACCATGATTGCTCATATACTTTATTTTGTCTTTAAATGCTGGCTTTGAACTGGAGGGGTTTGCAAGCTGAGTTTTCCAGAAGGTAACTTGGCTTAAGCAGACTGTGGAGACCGCCTGAGAAACGGCCACATAAATCTCTGGTAGTTGCACTAATATAAAACAAAGTTCTCCCCTGGTTCCCTGTCTCTCTTGGTTTCAGGCAAAGTCTCCTTCAATTCCAACTGGAGTGCCGGTGATTGCCCAGACATGCCTGCATAGGTTTCCTGGCAGCGGCACAGAAGCAGTTTGTAGGTGCCTCCTTCTAGGGAATTGCCTTCCCTTGTGAGTCTCACCTTGAGTGCCCAGCAGGGGTTCCTTGAAGGCCTTCTTCTCAAATCCTAACCAGGACTGATCTGGTTTAGCTTCTCCGTCCAAGCTGGCACTGCCAGGCATTGCTACCTGCAGAGAAAATCACTTGGTGAAAGTGGTCTTTTAATGTGTATGGGCGAGGCTTTTCAAAACCTTGACCACTTTACAACTCGTGGACTCCAACTCCATGAGTTCAGATGCTGGTTGAGGAATTCTGGGAGTTGAAGTCCACACATCATACAGTAGCCAAGATTGGAGAGTCCTACTCTAATAGACATTGGAGAACATGTTCTGGAAGATGTTTTGGGGTTTCTCTGGAGGCATCCTGATTGAACACAGAAAGCAGAATGGAGCGTTAGACAGGCTTTAATTTTATCCCAAAGGGTCAAGAAGCACTTATGTAAGACTTCATACTATCAAAATTGTTCTTAGCTTCTGTCTACGGAATATGTCACCTTTCTAGGAACTGAATGCAGCAACATCCTGCCTAGATTCAAAGTACAATGAATTTCAAACAATCCCTTTTGCGACTTTTCAGTCTGAAACTAGCCCTTTTATTATTTTGAGAGCTGCAATCTTCAGCTGAATTTCCCAGCCATTCAAGAATTCCAGACAGAGATGATCAAGGGCTTTTTTTTTTTAATATCTTCAAAAGGAACAAGTAGAATTGGAGACATGAAGGTTCTTTTTAAAAGGCTTTTTAAGGTGAACTGGAACAACAACGTTCCTTCTGAGACTTAACCCAGCCCATAAATCTTCTGGATTGAACTCTCCAAGGTCCTGATATTGCTAAAGTCCAGATCTCCAATGATGAAGCACCTACACCTTTAAAGACAAGTTGTCCCATTGGTTAATTGTCCTTTGGTCAAGATAAAGTAAAGTATTTTGGAGTATTTTGAAAAGATGTCTTTTCATAGAGATCTTGGTGGAGCAAATAGATTTTTCCCTGAATACCACTGGGAATATGTGAAATCCTACCAAATTTAACCTTCGAATTCTCCCACCAAGAAGCGATTGCGAGTCAATTTCCCACTACCATCTATTGTAAATGAGATTCTGTGTGCCTTTTGATCAGCTGGATGCATCCATATATCTTCAGGGCTTTCTGTGAGCTGAGCTCAGTTTGTTTAAAGTTGGGACAATGTTAGTCTGGTATATGGTTTGCATTAACAAGCATCACGATACGTTGACATTAGCCAAGGTCTTCTACAAAGTTTCACAATCCTTAATTGGACAACTATTTGGTAGAGAGACTGCTGCTTGAGTAGGGGGTTGGACTAGAAGACCTCCAAGCTCCCTTCCAACTCTGTTATTATTTCCTCTCCTGTCCCCCCCCCCCTCCCAGAAAATCTAAATGTCTTTGGGGCTTTTTGAACTACTGAGAGATAAGTAAATGCAAGTTAAATTGATAACGCCTACAAAAATGCTATGCTGGATTAGGGCAACGTAAATTGAGTGCTGCATGAGTACTGGTGCATCGTCTCATAATTTACTCAATAGGTGACACCACTCATAGTGGTGTTTGGTGAAAACCAAAGTTTCAGCTCTTTCTGTTCTCACTGAAGAGATAAGACTTCTCTGGTTTCCCAGTGGCTAAGACTTTCTCAGAAGAAAATACTGTCATTTGTTTACCATTTCGTGTGTGCATCTGAATTCTGGGATACGACGCGGCGTGTTTTTTTTCCACCTTTTATCTCGCATAGAAAAAGTATACACTTGATGAAAGGGATAAATCATCATGATTCATATAAGCCTTGGCCTGAGAGGATTTCTCGATGCGGCAGTTCTGAGCAATTTACAACAGGAAATCACAACGCCCTTAGTCATGAAGGGCTGGCTCGATCTGTGTAGTTAGGTTTACATCAGCCTGTGTGTGTGGTGGTGAGCCTTTGCAGGACAATATTCGCCTTCAGAAGTACGAAGTTTAGAGTTCAAAAGTTGCCTTCCCGAGGAGAGCCCTTTTCAGGGGTGGGATTCAACAATCCCAGCCACCCAGTTCGCTGCCCAGTTGCTGGGTGGGCGTGGCCGTGGTGGACGTGGCTTACTGAGACTGCCTTCCCCAGTCTCTGGAGGCTTCCCTCGGGCCTCTGGGAGGGCAAAGAACGTCCTCCCCCAGGCTCTGGAGGCCTTCCAGAAGCCGGAAACAGGCCCTTTTCCAGACTTCCGGAAGGCCCATTTTTCCCCCTCCCAGAATCTCAGCACAGACCCTGCACTTACCTGCATCAAAAATGGGCTGTGTGGAGACTCGTGGGGTGGGCAGGGCCAGCAAATTTAACATCCATTTTGCCCGAACCGGTCCAAACTGGTAGAATCCCACCCCTGACCCCTTTTCTGTTCTCTTGAAAGATTGAGCCATATCCTTTACTTTCCCTCTAGTTGGGACACAACTGTGCCTGTTTCCTTGTTATGAAGAGAGTAAGTGGGGGGGGGGAGGGTGTCACCAGATCTAGATTACTCAAAACTGGTTCGTGGTATCCCGGGTGGAATTTTAAGTTTGCAGCAAGAAGCAAAAAAAGTTTGGGTAAGGACAGGGATCTGAATGCAGACTTCTTTCTTTGCATCACTGGGAAGCTGTCTGGCATAAGTTGTGTGGGTTCAAAATATGTTCTTTTGCTATTGAGCTTGGCCCTCTTGTCTGTCTGCCTGTTTATCAGTCTGTCCATTAGTCTGTATCTATCTTTCTTTCTATCTGTCTGTCTGTCTGTCTCTCTCTCTTATTTCCATCCATCCATCCATCCATCCATCCATCCATCCATCCATCCATCTGTATTGTCTACCTATATCTATCATTATCTCTCATTTATCTATTTCTGTCTGTCTGTCTGTCTGTCTGTCTATCTATCTATCTATCTATCTATCTATCTATCTATCTATCTATCTATGTCTATGTATCTATCCATCCATCTTTGTGTCTGTCTGTCTGTCTGTCTGTCTGTCTGTCTGTCTGTCTGTCTGTCTGTCTATCTATCTATCTATCTATCTATCTATCTATCTATCTATCTATCTATCTATCTATCTATAATTTATTGAATTCTTTCTCTAATTCTTTCTCTCTCCCTCTTTCTGCAGCAGTTACCTTATTAATCTTTCTCCTTCCCATCTCTGAAAGCAGCCTATCCTTGGAAAAAAATCTGTAGGACTTTGCCCTCCTTGCACTTATGCTACGGAAGCAGAAAAGCAGGAATGTGTATGGAAGGAAGGAAGGTGGGGGCCTGCTTTGAGAGGAGAGAGAGAGAGAGAAAATACAGTGGGGCTAGGATAGCTTTCCAAATTTAGGAATAGCAGGAGGCTAAGACAACAGCCTGCCTGAAAGAGGATCTCACTCTCTCCACAGCAGCTCCAGGCTACTTTTCTCTTGAAATGTTGATTGGCTTTACCCTTCCTGATTATCCGGCTTTGACGTTTCGGAGTCTGCTCCCCCTCCCCCCACCCACCCACCTTAACTACAACCCTCAACATATGCATTGCAGTAGACTTCAGCCAAGAAGAGGCAAGTCAACCAAGTTTGGGTCACGTTTGGTCTGCCTTGACAGCTGAATTTCCAAGTCTCTGCTTTCAGGAGATATCTCTTGTCCCCTTGTCTTGTGCCAAGAATTTCTTGGAGAATAAATGAAGTCAGTAGGCTTCCAAGCCAGGAACAGTGTGAGTCTTTTCAACAAGTGTGTGCTTGTGGTGCTGGCCATGGAGGGAGAGCAACAGAGTGGGTTTGGAATGAAGCTGTATGGTAATGCATTCTCAAGACAAAGAAGGGGTGAGGGCAGTAAATGAAATTGCATATCCCATTGCTGGAATATTTTTGGTTAGGGAAACAAAGACGACTTCACTTTCTTCCTACCTCTGAATAAGGCATGAGGTTTAACAGAATGACACAAGAATTGGAAAAGACCTTGGAGGTCTTCTAGTCCAACCCCCTGCTCAAACCAGAAGCCCTCTACCATTTGAGAAAAATGGTTGTCCGATCTCTTTTTGAAAATATCCAGTGTTGGAGCATCCACAGATTCTGGAGGCAAGCCGTTCCACTGGTTAATTGTTCTCACTGTTAGGAAATTTCTCCTTAGTTCTAAGTTGCTTCTCTCCTTGATTAGTCTCCATCCATGGTTTCTTGCCTTCTGGTGCTTTGGAAAATAAGTTGACCCCCCTCTTCTTTGTGACAGCCCCTCAAACATTGGAATACTGCTATCATGTCACCCATAATTTCTCTGGACCGGCCATACCCGATTCCTGCAACTATTTGGATCAAGGGTCTTCAAACTTGGCGAGTTTAAGACTTGTGGACTTCCAACTCCCAGAATTCCTGAGCTAACATGACTGGAGGAGGAATTCTGGAAGTTGAAGTCCACAAGTCTTAAAGCTGTCAAGTTTGAAGACCCCTGGTTTGGAGGAATAAGGAAGAGAAGGCAGCAAATCCTTGGTTTCCGCTGAACTTAAAAGAAGATGAAAAAAAAAAGCTCAACAAATAATTGTGACATAATTACAGGTTTTGAATTCTGCATATTAAAAAAAAATACAAGGTATAATTGCACCGTGTTTGCTTAACAAAATCTCCAGAGTTTGGCAGCAAAGTTATTTACCTGCTGTCACTGAATGCTCTCTTTCTTACCCTTGCTAGTCATGCCGTAAAGCAAAATTTAAACTAGATTCACCTGTTGGGATTCAACTCTGAAAAACGAGGCATTTCAAAAATCGGGAGGTGTCCTCAGTGGAGTCACTGAGCTGATGTCTGAACCCACAAAGCTAGTAGTCATAAGTCACTTCTTTCAGTGACATTGTCACTTGGAACTGTCGCTAACTAACTCAGTTATAAGAAGAGGATTACTTGTAATACATGTCTGATAATCTGTGCCCTCTTCAAGCAAGTCTTTCAGCCTCTGTAACTCAACGCATCAATCTTGGCATTTACAGCTGCGGCTGTCTATCACTCTTCAACACAATTGGCCAAACTTGTAATGGTGTGTGGTGGGGTTTTTTTTTTCCCTTTTCTTTTTAACTTCAGCAAATTTGGGTTTATCTTGTTCATTTTTGGAAGAGAGGGACTGATAACAGCAATGTTTTAGCTTTCCTGGGGTCCACAGAGCATGTTATGCATCTGCAAAATCATTGGCTGATGTTTTGACGGGTAGAATGACCCTACCTGTGTTTCATTCTGCAAACTTTCTCCAAAAGGTTTATTAAGAGAGGATTCAGCTCTGCACAAGCTGACTTTAGGTCAGGGGTGTCCAACCGTGGCAACTTTAAGACCCCTGGACTTCAACTCCCAGAATTCCCTACCCAGCATGAGTTAAAATCCACCAAAGGAAGGTTTCTATACAATCCAAATGGTGCTTTTTCCAAAAGGCAACTGGACTTCATTTTCTTCTTTGAAAATACTTTATTTCTCATCCAAGAAACTTCTTCAGTTCTTCAAAATAAAAAAACCAAGGAAGTCCAGTTTATTTTTGGAAAAGCGCTTTTTTTAAAAACAAATTTTATTTCAGTTTTCCACATTTTAAAAACTTCTCTTTTTAGTGAACAGCATGATTCCAGGTTCCACATTTAATACAAATATGACCATAGTTGTATATTCATCTTTTACATTCAACTTCCTATCTTATCAATTCTTTTACATATTTTCTATTTATTATGTTTTCAAAATGCTTTCCTCTTATTTAAATCACAAATGATTCTCATATTTTCACAATCATTATACCTTAGTACTTTTATCGGTCAGATTTGCAATTGCATTGCATATTCTTATTTCATCATTTCATAGATTCTAATGTAATACAAACATTTAAAAGAAAAAGTAATCCCCCCCCCAGTTACTAGTTTGAGTGTGCCACCCCTATAGCTTACATATTCATTAATTACCTCCCCTTTAAATCCCAATAAACATTTAATTTTTATTACCTAGAAAATTAATAATAATGATCCCTTAAGAACTATGTAGCATATATACCTTTTAGGTCAGATTCCGCATGGCATTTGGAAAAAGCACTTTTGAGGCTGTGTTTTGGCCAGCAGATGCACTCTCCACTCGAGGCTGTGGAACAAGTGTTTTTATTTTGCAGTTCTCAAAAGTTCTCCTCTCCCCTGAGAAGGACAACGTCCATGGCTCATGTCAGAGTAGACCCTCTTTGTCAGTTGCCAAGCACCCAAATTTCATTCGTCTGACTTTGGGAATGCTGTGATGGTTACATTTCCATTGAGTACAAGTAGTCCTCAACTTACAACGGCTCATATTTAGTGACTGTTCAAAGTTACAGCGGCCCTGAAAAGCACGATGATCTTTGCAGTCTCTCCATGAACATGCGATCAAAATCCAGGTGCTTGGCAACTGGTTCATATTTATGACGGTTTGCAGCATCCTGCGACCTTCTGACAAGCAAAGTCAATGGGGAAGCCAGATTCACAGAACAGCCAGGTTACTAATTTATCAGCTGATTGATTGAACTGAATCAATTGAATTTATCAGCTGTAGCCATTCGCTTAACAACTATGGCAAGGAAAGTCGTTAAAATGGGGGCAAAACTCACTTAACAACCGTCTCCCTTAACAATGGAAACTTTGACCTCCATTGTGGCCGTAAATCGAGAACTACCCCTTTTCATACGTCCCTTCTTTCAGCACTCTGGTACCTTTGAACCGTTGCTAAGCATCAGTGGTGGTATTCAGCCAGTTCACACCAGATCGGGCGAACCGGTAGCAAGAATTTGGTGTGGTAGAACTGGTAGTAAGTTACTACCGAACTGGTAGTAAGTTCTGGCTGGCCACGCCCCTGATTCGGTCAACCTCCCACCTGATGCTCTCTTACCCACCCGCCTGACATTTGCCTAAGGTATTTCTTTTTTTTCCCCCTCCCAACAATCAGCTGCAGAGAAGATCAGCTCAGCCCCCCTCCATTTTTTGCCTTCTAGAGCCCCAGGGGAGCCTCAGGGGAGCAAAAATGCCACCCCTAGAGGCTTCTCTGAGGCTAGGAGCTTCCAAAATGGAGCTTGGAGGGGTGCTGGGCGCCCCTCCCATGCTCTGTTCCTTCCAGAGGAGCCTTAGGAGAGCAAAAACACCCCCCCCAGAGGCTCTTCTGAGACTAGGAAGCTCCCAAAATGGAGCTTGGAGGGGTGCGCTCTCTCTCTCTCTCTCCCCCTCTCCCTCCCTCCCTCCCTCTCTCTCTCTCTCCCCCCGTCTTTCCTCTGCTCTTTTCCCAGTGACAAAACAGCTGTTCACGACAGTCTGGAGAGTTTGTTCTAAATGATATATTATTTATCCAGGGTGTAATGCCTCCTTTGTCAATATGTCTTCTTCTTCCCCCAACTTGGTTAGCTCCTTTGAAATTCACACTCCCAAGATTGCTTAGTACATGCATTAAACTAAACATATGTATTTAGGGACTTGCATGTGTTTTTTCTTAATGGGCTATTCATCTTTTTCACTGTGTATTTAGAGAGACTTAAATCTGTAGATTAGTCTGCTGTTGAGCATTTTGGGCTACCTCTACCAGCTGAGAGCAATATAAAAAAAATTGGATTGTGTTTGAGGATAAAGGATTTGGCGTAGGAGAAGCTGTTTGATTACCGAAGAGGAATTGAATTGTCTTTTCTTTTCTTTTTTAGCAAAATGGAATCTCGCCCCAAAGCTTGCCTTTTTTTCCCAGAACCTGCAAATGAGATACGGTTTTCAATGTCTTGTTTTGCTTGAAACAATAGAAAAGCATGCCACAACTGGCCTGTGAATCTTGTTTATGGAATTAAGCAATGTTCTGGGTTTGCCTCATTTATTTGTTCCATTAGATTTATGGTGGACGCCCGTTCTTGTAGCCTCTTAGGCATGAACAACTTGATCCACAGATGAAGAGTTCTATTAGGTTATTTATTTATTTTATTTTTATTTATTTTATTAAACTTATATACCACCGTCTTTCCCTGACAGGACTCAGGGCGGTGTACAGCCGATTAAAAATGCAACAACAATACAAAATTAAAAAACAATTAAAATCAAATATAATGGCTGAAAGGTAAAAACATATAAAAGAGAATTAAAAAGACTAAAAACCAGATAAAACCAGATAAAAAACCCTAAGAGAATCCTAGGCCAGACCGGCTTGGCGAAATAGATGAGTTTTCACCGCCCGCTGAAAGGTCAGGAGATCAGGGATGGTCCTCATCTCCGGGGGTAATTCGTTCCAGAGGGAGGGTGCCCCCAACGAGAAGGCTCGCACCCTCAGGGTCGCCAGCCGTCCAGCCGGCGGCACCCCGAGGAGACCCACTCTGTGGGAGCGATGATGGCAGGAGGCGGTCCCGTAGATACCTTTTTGTTACTTTATTGCTCTTGCCTATTTTACGGGAATCTTCCCAGACTGGCAGATTGTACCTAGGCCAGACTAGATAAAGGTCAGCAGCATTCAGAGGAGTTTGGACCTTGCTCTCTAGTGGAATCCTACGTAAGGATTCCAGACTAATTCCCTGCTTGACACCTCCCTCAGGCTTAGCCAGCCTCTCTCCAACATGGACTTCGATTACATACATGGAATCGCACTGTAGCCCAACAGGTTTGATTCATACAATATGAATGCATGAATGCAAATGTGAAACCTAGAAAACATGAGAAAAAGTGAACCCTTAAATGCATCCATTAGGTCTTTCATTAAGCATGGTTAATTTCATTGCCTAAATACAGTTAGTGTATTTTGCTAAAGCTCATGGAGAGCATGACGTATGTGGAATGGATTTCTGGGCACGGTGAAAAGCCGTATTCAGGATCTGGAGTAGAAGTCTTCAAAGTTTGGTCACCCCTGTTGCAAACCAATGTTGAGTTTTAGCAACTTGGTTTCTGAATGGGGTCTGGAGAGGCCACCTGGTATGAGTTGGGTTGGATCTGGATGTTTATGGTTCCTTGATGGTTATATAGGTAGTTCTCAACTCACAATCATTTGCTTAGCGAGCATTTGAATAGAATAGAATAGAAGAACTTTATTGTCATTGTACAAGTACAATGAAACTGTGGATGCACTCCAGCAACTGTTTGCAATACAATAAAACCAAAGGACTTAAAGATAAAAATAAGAAAAATAGAGTACCCACGTCTCCATTTGCAATTTGAGAGTACAATATCTACGAATATACACAAAATATACATCCAACACTGACTGTGATGCTTGTCAAGTGTAATACACAAAAGATGGATTGTACTGTAATATGTTATTATACATCTAAATGAGGTATTGCGGTTTCACATCTTTACACATCTTAATAAGGTAGTAACATATTTATTTGCAGTACGGATGGCCCAGGGAAAGAAACTATTTGTTAGTCTAGTGGTGTGGGATTTAATTGACCTAAAGAGCCATCCAGATGGCAGCAGGTCAAAAAGATAATTGCCAGGGTGTGAGGGATCTCCTATGATGGCCTTGATTCTGCTTTGGCAGCGGGATCTGGCTAAGTCTTCCAGGGAGGGCAGAGGGCAACCAATGATCTTTTGAGCTGTGTTTATCACCCTCTGTACAGTTTTTCTGTCCTCAGCTGAGGAACCTGCATACCACACACCCAGACAGTATGTTAGAGTGACCTCCACTGAGGCTTTATAGAAAGCCAGCAACAGCTTCTTTTCCAGATTGTTTTTTCTCAGGACCCGCAGGAAGTGCAGCCGCTGCTGAGCCTTCTTCATATGGCTTTGGTGTTAGGGGACCAGGAGATATCAGCTGAGACAGTTTCCACTTGTTCTCCATTGATGATGAGTGGGGCGTGGTCCTGTCCATGTTTCCTGAAGTCCATAATTAGTTCTTTGGTGTTATGGACGTTCAGTGACAAATTGTTCTATGAACACCAGACAGACAGGTTCTCTACTTCTGCCCTATATGCCGTCTCATCCTCTCCAAAGATGAGACTAATCACGGTCGTATCATCCGCAAACTTTATAATGGTGTTTGTTGCGTGGCTTGGTGAACAGTCAAAGGTGTACAAGGCATATAACAGGGAGCTCAAGACACAACCCTGGGGGGAACCAGTACTGAGTGTAATAGTGGAAGAGAGGTGGGGGCCACGTCTAACAGACTGTGGTCTGTTTGTCAAAAAGTTCTTAATCCAGGAGCACATGGGGATGGGGACCTGCAGATTATACAGTTTGGTTACTAGTATATCTGAGTTGATAGTGTTAAACGCAGAGCTATAGTCCACAAAGAGCATCCTCACATAGTTCTGTTCTCCAGATGATTCAGCGCTCTATGAAGTATGATGGCCACAGCATCCTCTGTAGATCGGTTTGCTCTGTAAGCAAAATGATATTGATCAAAGGGAGGCAGTCTCTGATGTGCTGTGAGACTAGTCACTCAAAAACCTTCATGATGGAACTTGTTAACGCTATGGGCCTATAGTCATTGAGACTATAGTTTATATTTGTTTTTTTGGGAATGGGGATGATGGTTGCAGCCTTTAGGCATTGTGGGATGATGGTATGCATTAAAGATAGATTGAACAGCTCTGTAAGTATTTCTGCCGACTGGTCAGCACACGCTTTAACTACTGCACCAAGAATGCCATCAGGCCCTGCAGCTTTCCTGGAATTTACTGCTCTGAAAAAAGTAACTTCCCACCAGCCCATGCTCTTAGGATCTTATGATAATGATGATGATGATGATGATTGTTTCTCGGGGTCATGTGACCACCATTTGTCTCTCACAACAACTTAACATGAATTTTGAGTTCAACTGTGGTCATACATTGAAGACTTACTGTATTCCTGGCTCAGTATCCTTGCTTTGAAATAACGGATGGCTGAGAATTCACTCCCAACTCCACTGTTTTACATCAGGACAAGCAGAATGTTGTCCGTGGGCACTGGGGTGCCCACGGACTGCTGCCTTTTGGTCTGCCAGCCCATCCTCTCTTCCCTCCTCGATTTAGATTTGTTTTAAAGCTTTTTCTAATTAAAAATAAATGGGTGCTGGCTTGCTGCCCAGCAAACAACCATTGCTGATTCGATTCCCAAGAATGCCTCCGGGGCCCCATAAGTTTCCATAGAAAATAAAATCGGTCAGTATTGTAGCTTGGAAAGATGCCCACCTGCCCAGAAAAAGAGCAAAGGGCACCTGGTGTTTGAAAACAACCTGAGGGCATAAAAGGAAATAAGGGTGTAATGGCATGTGAGAGTGACCTTGGGAGACCGGGTGAAGAGAAAAAAAACAATCAGATAAGAGACAGCATAGCTGCATAATGAATGGAGAAAATGCTCAGAAGGGACCCTCCCTAGTTTCTCAGGCTGTAAAAGCTATAGCTGTAATGGTATGTGGGAAAGATCTTGGGAGAGGGAGGCAATGCCTATAGAATAATTAGATAAGGGATAGCATAGCCCAGAACTGCATAATGGGTGGGGCATGAGATTCAGGAGGAACTCTCTAGTTTCTCATCCTGCAAAGGAAGCAGCTGTAATGGCCTGTGAGAAAGACCTTGTGAGACTAGGGAGCAGTCAGAGAAGAGACTGCATAGCCCAGAGTTGCATAACAAGTGGAAAAAGACGCTCAGAAGGGACCCTCCCTAGTTTCTTGGGATGTAAAGGAGAGGGCTGTGGGGAAAACCTTGGGGGAGGGAGGCAAGAGATGCTGTCTAGGCAGCAGTCTAAAGCTTGAACTGGTCTTACGGGGTAGATTGAATCTTTTTTTAAAAAAAAATTATTTGAGTTTTCACAAAAAAGAAAAAACACATACAAATAAAATATCTTTTTTTGAGAATAGCCTGATCCCAGGTTACCACTTCTCTATACAGACACAAGCTCAATTTCATATTCATCTTTATATTCTATTCCATATCTTCTTACTATTTTAACTTTTTCTCCATAACTTTAATTTACTCAATATTCTTAATTATCACATATCTAAATCCAATTATATATCTTTTTCTAAATTCCAATGTCTTTCTACTCATTGTATTTATACTTTATCTACCCGTTTCCAATTTCATATCATCTTTTATCATTAAACAAATTTTAATTAAGATATAACACCTTTATATCTCTTAGTTTTATCCTTTCAACTCTTATTTAAACATCAGTTTAAGCCTTTAAGATTCAATATAATACATAATTTCCAAGTCAAATTCTAATTGGTATATTCTTGAAATACACACTGTATTCTTTAAACAAAAGTATATATAACAATAGTAGATAAGCATTATATTTATACTTTTATCTGTCCTGTTTCAATTTCATATTGTCTTTTCTCATTAAACAAATTTTCCCCTGTAATTACTAATTGGAGTATGACATCTTTATATCTTTAAGTTTTGTCCATTCAACTCTTATTTAAACTTCAATTTATGCCTTTAGAGTTATAACATTCTATATAATACATAATTGCCAATCGAATTCTGCTTGGTACATTCTTAAAATACCTACTATATTCTTTAAGCTAAAAAAAAAAGAAAAAGAAATATATGTGTATGTGTGTATAACAATAATAGATAAAACACTCATTCCCTTCCAATTCAATTCTATTAGTATCAGTTACAGTCATATTTCCTTGGAAATACATATAAACAATTATCTCATATCTAACATCAATTATATATCTTTTAATAGGTTTCAATATCTTATATTTATACTTTCATCTGTCCTATTTCAATTTCATATTTCTTTGAATTTTATCCATTCAATTCTTATACCTTTATTATTTAAATTGAAGAAAATATATATAACAATAAAAGATTCACTTATTCCCTTCCAATTCAATTTTATTGATGTCAGTTAAACTTTCCATAATTAATTAAAGTGTTCCTTCCCTTTCCTAATTCCAATCTCTCTTATTCCATTTGTTTATTAAAAAAACATACCATTATGTTACATTAAGTATTTTATCCATCATTTTAATCATACATTATCTCATATTTTCTAAAAACTTATTTCTATTTCTAATATAACAATACTACTTTATGTACCTTTGCAGAATCCTTTTTTCAACTAAATTCTCACCCATTATCTCTAAATAGGCTTATTATTTCAATTCTTATACCTTTTCCCTGTTTCTCTGTCTCCTGTTTCTGCCTTTTATAACTTCTTTTCTTTTCCTTCTTCCCCCTCTTCTTCTCCCTCTCTTTTTTGCCCCCTTTTCTCTCTACTTCTGATTCTCTCTTCTGTGGTCCTCTCCTCTGTTTCTTAGTATTGTAATTATTTTTCAAACTATTCTCTTTTTTGGTTGTTTTTTTAAACCTTAAACTTTCCACTCTTTCCCAACTTTCCCTTTTTTTTCTCACCCAAAGTTACTTGATCATTAAAAATAGCTTCTTCTTTGTCCTGATCTTCTTATTCCACGAGTATTTCTTGTTGTTTCTCATAGTTGCAGATCTCCATTTCTAAAAATTGAAATACAAAGCCAAAAGAAACCCCTCTTTCTAATGCTTCTTCTTTGTATTTTTTAAGTTCCATTTTCAGTACTTCGAAGAGTGTTGCCATTTTAAATACTTTTAAACAACCACCCGATTAATTTTAATCATTTAAATCCAATTGCCAAAAGTTCAAAAATATTCAGATATTCCAAATAATCCAAAGCTGTTTCTTCTTGCTTCTTTTTTCACTTTCTCTTCCTGAGGGCTCTGTTACTTTATTACAAAGTTTCAGTTAAAATGTGTCTTTTAGGAATCTTGTTAAAGTTTCACTGTGAGTTCTTTTTAATTCCAGGCAGTCTCCTCCATTTTCCAGATCCCGCCCTTTTATTCTTGCTTTTTCTCTCCTTTCCTTCTTTTAAGTATTTGAATATCCAAGAAACTTTATCTTTATTTATCCCTTTGACATTTTATTTCCAGCTTAAATGCCTATTGATGTCAAAGCAGATTTCTTTTTCACTTTCTCTTAACTGTCAATATAAGGAAAGGAGGGGGAGAAAAAAACCCAAATCTTTTCCCTTTTGTCTCTCCTTCACTGCTTCCAAATCTTCTCTGGGAACAATGTTAATTTTTTTATAATTAAAATTCCAGGGTATCTTACGTTCTTGCTTTTCCAATTCAACCCAGTCAACCAAAACTTTCTCTTCTTATCTTCCTCCTGCACTTACTTTTCCGGTTGGGTTCTTCTTTGAGGTGGCCATTTCTGACCACCGCTACAGCTGCCTTCGGGAAAGGGAGTAAGGCCAGCTGAGGAGGAGAGATGCGGCTCTCCTCGATCCTGCTGGCGGTCTCCCCCCTTTTCGCCACCTCTACGGGGTGGCTTAGCCCCAAATCCAGCTGGATTGGGGCGCTCCGGTGGTGAGCACGAATTGAAACTGCGCACAATCGCAGATTTCAGTCCGTCTCCAAAGAGCCTCAAACCAGAACTCCGGGGTAGATTGAATCTTTTTGGCTGAGCTATAAATCAAGGAAATTTGTGATACTCTGGAGGAGCAGTAGGGACCCAGGTCTGAAGTAGATTGAAGTTATTATCCAGCAAGTTTCTGGCTAGCTTGATAAGTAGCAAAGGAATCAAGGAGGAAGAGCTGCATAAACTAGGGATAGAGGCAAGATCTCATTAAGTGTTATAATGCCTTGGTAAGGCCACACTTGGGATACTGTTTCCAGTTTTGGTTGCCACGATGTAGAAAAGATGTTGAGACTCTAGAAAGAGTGCAGAGAAGAGCAACCAGGATGATTGAGGGACTGAAGGCTAAAACATATGAATAACAGTTGCAAGCTGATGGTGGGAGTTGGTTTTTGTTTTGTTTTTTGTTTTCCCAAATTTTGTTCTATTGTACTTTACTAATTTATTTGATTCTTTTTGTTAGTTCTTATTGTTTTTATTTTTATTTTTTATTTTAAATATGATTTTACATTGTGTAAGCCACGTTGAGTCGCCATGGGTGAGTAGGCGGCAATATAAATCAAATAAATAGATAAATAATAAACAAACAAACAAAGATGATCAGGGGACTGGAGGCTAAAACATAATAAATGGTTGTCTGAATTGGGTATGTCTAGTATTCTGACGAAAAGAAGGACTAGGGATGGCATGCTAGCAGTTTTCCAATATCTCAGGGGCTGCCCCAAAGAAGGGGGAGTCAAGCTGTTCTCCAAAGCCCCTGAAGGCAGGACAAGAAGTAACGGATGGAAACTAATCAAGGAGAGATCCAACCTAGAACTAAAGAGAAATTTCCTGTTAGTAAGAACAATTAATGTGGAACAACTTGCCTTCAGACGTTTTAAATGCTCCAACACTGGAAGTTTTTAAAAAGATGTTGGATAACCACTTGTCTGTCTGAAAAGAAGCTTCAAGAGATGTATGAAAGGGGAGGCCTTAGCCAAACCCTGACTTTGCTGTCGAGATGTCTCCAGTTGTGTCTGTTGACTGAGCATTTCCAGAACCGAAATTGCCTGTGTGAACACTTCACCTTAGGCCATACTATTTCCCTCTATTACATTCAAAGCATACAAAGAGTAGAGGAAGCAGGGCTACCCAACTACAAAGTCTGCCCAGATGCTCCAGAGAAAAGGCAGCTTCTGATCTCAGCATGTTCAACGGCTTGCATAAATTGCTTCAGTGTGATGGAATACACTCAAACCCAGCTCTGGCTTTGCAGAAGTCATGGGAAAACATTTTAAAAAAAAAAAAAACGTGATCCCTTTATCTCAGTTGCTTCCTTTCCAAACAGGATCAGCCATCTGGATCTGAGTGTTGGCCTTTTTTATATTGAGAGATTTTCTACCCCTGTTCCTGACCTAGAGGTGCTGGAAAGGAAGGAGGGAGGGAGGGAGGAGGGAGGGGGAAGAGAGAAAGAAAGATAGAGAGAAAGAAAGAGGGAGGGAGGGGAGGGAGAGAAAGAGAAAAGAGGAGGAAGGAAGGAAGAAAAAGAAAGAAAGGGGGCATGGAAAGAAGGAAAATGAGAAGGGAAGGAAGGAAGGAAGGAAGGAAGGAAGGAAGGAAGGAAGGAAGGAAGGAAGGAAGGAAAAATATGGAAGGGGGCAAGGCCAGGTATCTCAAGTACGTTTTGCAGTTTCTCAAGAGTTTGTATCCTGACAAGGAAGTGGTTTTGGTTGATTAGTTGGTTTTGTTTTGAAACAAGATGGTATCTCTTCTGTGTTTGGAGAAAACACCAACTTACTTTCTCGGTTCTCAGTTGCATCTGGCACCCACGAACGATCTTCTTTAATTCTGAAAACGTTGTTGCAGCTGTTGGCCAAAGGGGAACCCAGTGGCTGGAATTAAAAAAAAAAAAAAGAGGATTTTCTCTAGGGTGCAGTAAAAGCCTCAAAGCTGTTTTTTTCCTGATAGAGTTCTTGTAAGGAAGTTACATGTAGCTTCTCATCTAGGGTTTTCTACAGTGGTGTGCTGAATCAGGGGACAGGATAGCTTTAGGGTAGATACACACACACGCACACACAAGCGTGCACGTGCACGTGCACACACAAGGACACACAGAGCTGTATCTGGCTGTAAGGGACAGAGTTCACGAAAAGGGCAAACTCTGTTTATGCCACCTTTGACCAAGATCTCATTTTTTGCTGACGATGTAAATTGTGTGTTTTGCTTCTGTATTTTCAAGTCAGAAATAATGTGGTAGAATGTCTTCCATTGCAAACCTAGCAAAGCATCTTTTCTATGAAAAATATGTGCCTCATTGTATTTTCCAAGGAAACCGATATCACAAATTCACCTTTGCCTCAGTAAAGTCTTGGATCTCTTTTCTGTTTTCCTAATGACTTGAAAATACTCAAGATACTAGCTATATTCACACGGTGTCATTAATTTAGCGACTGGATGAACTTATCTTCCAAATACGCTGGATGCCTTGGGTTGTAAACTAAACCAAATAGACTGGGTCAGTTTACAAAAATCCCAGGGGCTACATCCATACATTCTAAGTATTATCCTATATTACCTTGTTTCCTTGAAAATAAGACCTGGTCTTATATTAATTTTTGCTCCAAAAGAAACATTAGGGCTTATTTTCCAGTTCGGTCTTATGTTGAGGGGAAAATGGCACTAAATGTATGGCTGACAATCTTAACTGGGGCATATTTTCGGGGTAGGGCTTATATTACGAGCATCCTGAAAAATCACGCTAGGGCTTATTTTCCAGTTGGGTCTTATTTTCAGGGAAACAGGGTAGTTTGTCATGATTGTGTGTCATAACATATTGTGGGCAACCCTTCTGTTTGGTTGACCTGTTCAATTCTGAATGTCTCCATTTCTTTGCTATTGCAAATTTTTCTTCTTTCCTCTATTATTCTTTGGATGTTTGCATGCTAGGAAATCTTTGAACATCTCTTCTTACTATTTAGTATTCAGTTCAAAGCTTTGGGCAGACTACCGGGATGGTGGAAGAGAGAAGGAGAATGAGAGAGGGAGAGGGAGGGAGAGAGGGAGGGAGAGAGAGAGAGAAGGAAGAAGAGGAAGAAGAGGAGAAAAAGGCAACACGCAGGATTCACCTTGACATCCATAACTTTGTCTTTGTATGTCCCTAGCCCCACCCTCTTATGTCCCTAGCTCCGCCCTCTTATGCCTGTAGCTCTATCCCTCCCAACCACCATTGCTTCTGAGAGTATTTTTTGCCTCTAAAGGTGGAGCCTTCAACCTATCATTAAATCTTTTACATGGCCTAAAGATTGAGAATTTGCAAAATCTCTCCCTCTCTCTCCCTCTCCCTCCCATCCCTCTCTCTCTCGGTTTTTTGCCCTTCTCTCTTCTCTCCTTTCCTCTTAAATGAACATGGGACTCTGTTTTGGGGGGGTCCCAAACCACTCAATGAAACCTAAGCAGTGAGAACAGATGTTCTTCCCATGCCATGCCATTCCTTGGCGAGACCTGATGTTCCTCTAGTAAAACAATGACCATCCCTCCAAAAAAAACCCTCACAGGTATCTCCCCCTTTCCAAAGCTGAATGGTCAAGGATTCTGTCTAGGGAAATTCTCAGTCCTCCAGGTCAAGGTTTTTCCCAAAGCTGTTTTTTCCCTGCAAGATGTTCCACTTCTGATCCAAGAAGCTTCTTCAATTCTGCGGGAAGAACCGGAGAAGCTTCTTGGGGAGAGAAGTGAAAGGTCTTCAAGGAAAAACAAAGCCCCCTCGCCTTTTGAAAAAACACCTTTGGGACAGTCAACGATTCTCTTTTGAAGAAGAAAATGCCTTTTTAATAATAATAATAATAATGATAATAATGATGATGATGATGATTTAGCATGCAGCCTCATGTCTGAAATCATATAGGATCTCCTGCTTGAGCAGGGGGCTTGACTAGAAGACTTCCAAGGTCCCTTCCAGCTGTATTCTGATTTTGCTGTTTCCACCAGGCTGCGAAAGTGCAAACGTCTTAAGAAGGTTGTCCCTCTGTGGTGTGAGAAGGAAGGCGACGCCTCGAAGAGCAGAGTCTTGGCTTGCCGATAAAGCAGTCACATTCTCTGAACTTCACAGAGGAAGGTGGCATTTGTACTTGCAAGATCTGTGTGTTTACACCAGTCTCTCAGGCTACCGATTGCTTCTGAGTTTTTTCCCACCCTGGTTCTTTTCTGTCTCCCTCTCCCTCCCTCTGTCAACCTCCCCTCTTCAAAGGCCTCCTTTTATCTTGCCACACGCATTTAACCCTGATGCGGAACCTCTCACCTTCCCCTCTCCTTTGTTTGCAGAGGATTGGTTGGTTTTTTTTTTCCCCTTTCTTAAATTTAATTGTTTTGGGAAGACCCAGTTGTCCCCCCGACTTGCTATTTACAAGCCATCGCATCGTGGTTTTCCAGCCTCCTCTTGGACTCGGAGAATGGCTCCTCCTTGGCGAGGCATCAAGTGATCAAGCGTTGCAAAACATTAGAAGCCCCCTTACCTTTGAAAGACTCCAGCCAGCTTGTTGGGGGTGGGGAGTGTGTGTGTGTGGGGGGGGGGATAGAAAGAGAAGCTGTTCTCCCCATAAGGCCCACTTAGTTGCTTAGCAACCGGCTCTGGCAAGATGGAGATAGGGAGAAAAGTCGCTTCCTTCTCCAGCTTCTCCTCCTTGGCTTGTCAATCTGGAGAGAGAAAACTCGGGAGGAGGGGGTGGCAAATCGTTTGCGTGGGTGTCCCTAGGCCAACCCCTCCTGGAGAGGTGACGATTTTGCTCAAGTAGAGTAACAAGGGGGAAGTGGCTGGTCCTTCATCGCCAGAAGAGCTTCCCAAGAACTAATCATCTCTCGGGGAGGGGGAATTGGCAAGCTGCCCGGGGTTGCCATCAGCATCGAAGGGAGTAAAGAGACAGACCCCTTCCCCCCTTTGTGTGCACAGACAGAGAACTTCCTTCGCGCCCACTAGGAAGGGGGCCGGAGTAAGGTTGCAACGAAGGACTTCAGATGAACAAGAGTTGGAAGGGGCCTTGTAGGTCATCTAGTCCACCCCCCGCCCACCCAAGCAGGAGACCCTACACCGTTTCTGACAGATGGCAGTCCAGTCTCTTCTTGAAAGCTTCCAATGATGAAGCTCCCACAACTTCTGAAGGCAACTTCTGTTCCATGGGTTGATTGTTCTCACTGTCAGAAAATTCCTCCTTATTTCCAGGTTGAATCTTTTCTTGGTCAATTTCCATCCATTCTTCCTTGTCTGGCCTTCGGGTGCTTTGGAAAATAGCTTGACCCCCCCCTCCTCTCTGAGGCAGCCCCTCAAATATTGGAAGGCTGCTCTCCTGTCTCCCCTGGTCCTTTTCTTCACTAGACTAGCCAGGCCCAGTTCCTGCAACCATTCATCGCGTGTTTTAATCTCCAGGTCTTTGATCATCTTAGATAGATTCAGATTAACAGAGTTGGAAGGGATCTTGTAGGTCATCTAGTCCAAACCCACCCTCCCACCCAAGCAGGAGATCCTACCCCATTTCTGACAGATGGCTGTCCAGTCTCTTCTTGAAGAAGTGGGCTAGTGGAGTGTGGGGTTTTGTGAAAACAATAAGCCAAGAGCTAAATGTTCTTTTTCTGGAGTATATCTGATGGAAAAAGAACATCTGAAAACTTGGTTATGATGGATTTGCTCTCCTTAAAGGGCTTTGCTCTTTGATCTAAACAACTGGGCAACAATTGATCATCGTCTGCTTTTGACTTTGACCCATGATGAGGTCATCCTTCAAGTCCTGATAGTCATTGTAGGGAATTTTGGTTTAAATACTGGTAGTCCTTGAATGACGATCACAATTGAGCCCAACATTTCTGTTGTTAAGTGAGCGTTGTCCCATTTTTACAAACTTTCTTACCCCGGTTGTTAAGTGAATCACTGCAGTTGATAAGTCAATGTCCTGGTGGTGAAGTGACTCTGGCTGCCCCATTGACTTTGCTTGTCAGAAGGTCGCAAAAGGGGATCACGTGACCCTGGGATGCTGCAACTGTCGTAAGTATGAACCAGTGGCCAAGCATCTGAGTTTTGATCACTTGAGCATGGGGAATGATGCAAAGGTCGTGTGTGAAAAATGGCCACTAATCACTTCTTTCAGTTCCATTGTAACTTTGGTCACTAAACAAACTGTTGTAAATTGAGGACTACCTGTACTTAGTTCCTTTAGCCGCTGTTCAATGGATTCAGCCTCTAATCCCCTTGCCATCGTTATTGCTCTTCTCTGCCCTCCTTCTAGGACCTCACCAACTTTTTTGAATTGTGGTGACCAGAACAACTCAGTAGTTAGTCAAAACGTGGAATCGCCACCAGTGTAATATAGAGTGGTGCTACCACTTCTCCTGATCTTGATTCTATCCATCTTGTTCTGACCTAGGCTTCCCCAACAGCACGAAACTCACTCCTCGTCTAAACCCCTTTTATTTAGTTTACAGTGAATTATTCTCCAGCAAAGTCCTGGCCAACAGCCTTTCAAGAGATTTCAGAACTGCATACCTTCATCAGACTTGGAGAGTTGGCAGGCCGATATATTCCAAACTGCCACACTGTAGCAGACAATACTAGGCAAGAATGCAGGAACAGATCTTTACCCAATGAACTAATTGTCTCCTGCAAAACACCACTCCCCTTTCGCTCGTCTTTTATTCCCTATGGGCGAGGCCATTCACTGTCCACCTGTGCCTTTACTCCGAATTGACCCTTGTTCCTTAGCTGTTCCCTTCTCCTGGCAGCTCTGTGCAAGCGCACACAGGGAACAGGCTCCAGTTGTTCTTCTGCCCCACTGCTGTCCAACTCCGAAGGCAGCTGATAACTGTCGGACGGCCCTGGCCCCATCTCTGCCTCCGTCGCAGAGCCCTCATCAGAGCCTTCCCCAGATTCCAGGACTGGCCCATGTCCCTCCCCAACCTCCTCACTGTCCCAAGTCTGCTGCCAGGTCCACTGGAAGGCCACAACACCTCTGTTGATGCAGCCTGGGATTGTGTTGGCTTTTTTGGCAGTTGCAGCACAACGCTGGCTCATACCTCAGCGGAGGTCGTTGGCCAGGATACCTCCATCCCTCTCACAGGCACTTGAGAGAACAGAGGCATTTCAATCAATTTTCATTTTGTTTTGTTAAGAATAGTTAAAAATTGGGATTGTGCTGCCAAAGTCTGCAAGTTTCGTCTTCCGATCTGGGAAACTGCTGGGATCGTAAAATAGCTTTGCCTGTGAGGTGTTTGATTTTTCTGTCCATCTGTGACGCATTCCGGAGGAGGGAGGGGAACACCCAATAAAAACCCAATAAATAAATGGAAAGCAGCCGCTTTCTCCTGACTGCGTAATGTAACAGATGAATAAAAGGCTGCAGAACTCAGGCCTTTTAGTTAGGCAGCCTGGTATTGTTTAAAGAAGCACTCAGAAGGATAGATTAATACACATTTTTACTGAAGAATTCACTTCCTATAATATGCACTGAGCAATCACATGGTCTTTCTCTCTCTCTCCTCTCCCTCCCTCTCCTGCTTCTCTCCCCTCTTCCCTTTCCCTCTTCTTCCTCTCTCTCCCTCCCCTCCCTCGTTCTTTCCCTCTTCTTTCCCTCTCTCTTCCTCTCTCCCCCTCTCTCCCTTCCTCTCCTCCTCTCCCCTCCTTCCCTCCCTCTCTCCCTCTTCTCTCCCCCTGCCCCTTTCCCTCTTCTTTCTTTCTCTCCTTCCCTCTCTCCCTCTTCTCTCCCCCTGCCCCTTTCCCTCTTCTTTCTCTCTCTCCCTCCCTCTCTCCCTCTTCTCTTCCCCTGCCCCTTTCCCTCTCTCTTCCTCCTCTCCCTCCCTCTTCTCTCCCTCTCTCTCCCACTCTCTCCCTCTTCCGTCCCTCTCTCCCCCTCTTTCCCTCTTCTCCCTCTCTCTCCCCCCTCTCTCCCTTCCTCTCCTCCTCCTCTCCCTTCCTCTCTCTTTCTCCCTCCCTCTTCTCTCCCCTCCCCCTTTCCCTCTTCTTCCTCTCCCTCCCTCCTTCTCTTCCTCACACTCCCCCTCCCTATTCCCTCCCTATTATCTCCCCCCTCTCCCTCTTCTCTTCCTTACTCTCCCCTCCCTCTTCTCCCCCTCTCTCATCCTCTCTCCTTCTTCTCTTCCTCACTCCCCCTTATCTTCTTTCCCTCACTTATCCACTCTCCTTCCTTCCTCCCTCCCTCTTCTCTCCCTCTCTCCCTCTCTCCTTTCCTCCTGTCTCATTTTTTTTTTTTGCAATTGCAACTTATTTAAGTCTGGAAAATAAGTTTTTAGCCTCTTGGGAAGAAAAACAAAGAAACAGCCCAGACTGAATTACTTTCTGTTCTAATCCAAAGGATATCAGTTATATCTACTTCTGCTAACTGTAGCCCAAGTTATTTCAAGAATCAGCTTCTGCAGTTAAAGCTTGATGCTCATCTGAGACACTGCTCTGTGCAATTTTTGGTTGTGAGGAGTGGGATTTTGGCTGTAGTGGCCCTGAAATTTTGGTTGCCCTGAATTAGACTTACGACACATAGTGAAAGGCATGTGTGTGAATGTTTGCATGCCTCTGATTTTCAGGCTTTGGATTTTGCTAAATTTCATCCCTTCCTTTTCTGTTGTAGGTTACTACTGCAAACAGATGGCATTCCTGCTATTGCGCCTGCTAGTTTTGTTACTTGGTTTAATTCAGATTTTGAATTCTTTGTTTTTATTTTATTTTTTTTAAAAAAATCTTTAGCTCTGTTTAAAAGCTCCTGGGAGCAAAAGCAGACTCAAATAATTTTCTCAGAGCAGTTACCATGTGCTCTGGGCAACTTCAAAACAATGCAGTGTTTAAACAAAATTTTATTTTTTAGACAAACATACACAAACACAACATAAAAACATCAAGCCATCTTCCACTTACGTACATACAGTGTGTCGGTTGGTTACAAATTGTTTTGTGCATCCACTCCATAGTCCTCACTTACAATTACTTGTATATATTCTCATCAATCAAATATTCCTAAATACATTATTATCATTGTTAATCAATCATTTGACTATACTATTATTCATTCATGTTATGCGAGATATTCCATATTTTTAAATTAATTTATCTTATAACAATTCATATTATCATCCTAAATCCATTCCATAATTATAATATGATAATACATCTTTATATATTCTATGTAGTTCTATTCTCCTTATATTGTAAAGTTCTACATATTTCATTACCGTATTTTATTTTCTAACCATTGATAAAATAAATCCCAAATCTTATAAAATTGTTTATCTTCTTGTTCTCTAATTTCAAATGTCAATTTACTCATTTCAGTACATTCCATTATTTTCTTAATAACTTCCTCCTGCATTGGTATTTTTTCATTTTTCCAATTTTTAGCAAATACAGGCCTAGCCACTGCTAATATATTTACAATCAAATATTTCAATTTCCTACTGTATATTTCACGTAAAATTCCCCAATAAAAATATCTCTGGTTTCAAGTCTATGTGTTTTTTTGTCATTTTTTCCAGCCATGTATGGATTTTAATCCAATATCTTTTAGCGTCCGCGCACATCCACCACATATGGTAATATGAGCCAGGTATCTGATGACATTTCCAACATTTTTCAGATTTGTTATTGAACATTTTTGCTATTCTTGTTGGGGATAAGTGCCACTTGTAAAACATCTTATTCAAGTTTTCTTTATATGTTGTTGACATTGTCATTTTATAATTTTGAGACCACAATTTTTGCCATTTCTCTAAGTCAATCCCATATCCAAAATTTTTTCCCCAAGCAATTGTTTCTTTAACTTGTTCTTCTTCTAGTTTATTTCTAATAAATATCCATACAGTTTTTTAATCACCTTTTCATCAGTACCTGTCAAAATCTTATCTAAATCAGTCAGTTTATCATAAAAACCTTCTGTTTTGGAATCTTTATCATATCTAGAGCGTATTTGCGCATATGAAAACCAATTCATCTTTATACCTTGTTCTTCTAGTTTTTGCATAAATTTAAGTTCACCCTCTTCATTCAATATTTCACCATATCTGTTTATTCCTTTTTATATGTTATAGGATAAGAAAATGCTTCAATAGTCGATAGCCAGACTGGAATTTTCAAATAACATTGCCTTTTAGTCTTCTCCCAGTTTAACAACAAAGCCTCACGTATATAATATCTTCTAAAATACCCTAAAATATGTTTTAGTTCCCTTGTACCATAAGAAGGCATGCCACCCTAACAACAGATCATGTCCTTCTAATGTCAACAGTCTAGTATTTCTTGGTGTTATCCATTCCTTAACCCACATCAGATTTGTAGCTTGATAGTATAACTCCCAATTAGGCAGGCCAAATCCTCCTCTTATTCTAGCTTCTTGCAACAGTTTTAATTTTATTCTCGCTTTCTTTCCCTGTCATATATATTTCAGCGCTATTTTATTTAAATCTTCAAAGTAGTCTTTCCCTAGCCTAATTGGAATTGTTTGAAACAGATATAAGATTCTAGGTAGTATCTTAATTGTTGATATTCTCCCTATTAATGATAATGATCTGTCGCAATCTGTTGTTTGAGTTTAATATAGTTATTCTCTTTAAGTGTGCTACATCTTGCTGTCAAATGTATCCCCAAGTACTTAATCTTATTTGTGATCTGGATTTTCAAAACATCCGCCAATTCTTCCTTTTGTCTTAATAACATATTCTTTGTCAAAATCTTCGTTTTGTCTTTATTTATTTTCAGACCAGCTACTTTTCCATATACCTCTGTCTTTTCTATCAGTTTAAATGCTGTTTCTAATGGATCTTCTAAAATGAAAACCAGGTCATCTGCAAATGCTTGCAGTTTAAATTCTTCCTTTTTAATTTTCATCCCGTTTATATCTTTTTCTTCTCTAATGTTTCTATTTAACACTTCCAAATTAACACAAACAACAGAGGTGACAGTGGGCAGCCCAGTTTTGTCCCTTTTCTTATATCAATGGAATCCATCAATTCTCCTTCTATCATTACCTTTGCTGTTTGTTTATGATATATAGTTTCTATGGCATGAATACATTTCTTACCAAAGCCCATTTGCTCCAACTGTAATAACATGAATCGCCAATTCACATTATCAAAGGCCTTCTGTGCATCTAAGAATATCAAAGCCATTTGTTTTTCAGGATGTGCCTTATAGTATTCCAAAGTGTCTAAAATTATTCTCATATTATCTTTAATTTGTCTCTTTGGCAGAAATCCATTTTGATCAGGATGAATAAAGTTGTTCAAATATCTTTTAAGTCTTTCTGCCAATATTGCAGCAAAGATTTTATAGTCTGAGTTTAACAGGGAAATAGGTCTATAGTTCTTAATTTGTTGGGTCAGCGTCCTCCTTTGAGACAAGTGTAATATATGCTTCTGACCATGTTTTGGGTATCCTTTTCTTTGACATAACTTCATTCATAACTTCTAGCAATGGAAGATTAAACGATTCTTGTAGTGTCTTATAAAATTCTGTTGGAAGTCCATCTGGTCCTGGTGCTTTTCCATTATTTTGCTTCTTGAGTGCTTCAGTTAACTCCACCATCATTATGTTACTTTCTAGCATTATTTCAGTCTCTTTAGGTATCTGGGGTAGATTAGCATTCTGCAGGTTTTATTTAACTCTTTCATTGTCTATATTCTCTTGTTCATACAATTTCCCATAGTAGTCTCGTATAATTTTTTTCTTCTCTTTACTTCCATAACAAGCTTGGCCTTGATCATCTATTAATTGCAATATTTTTCTTGATTCTCTTTCCTTTCTCAATTTATATGCTAACTATCTACCTGGTTTGTTTGCATCTTCAAAATAATTCTGCTTCGCATGTCTGATTTTCTGTGCTAATTCTTCTTTTTCCATTAATCCCATTTTATGTTTAATTGTATCCATTTTAACTTAATGTCCTTTTCCTGTGGCAGTTTCTGTAACTCTTTTTCAAGTCTTTTATACTCATCCTCTAATGTCTTAGAGGCTTGTCTTTTCATAATATTTCTATTCCTTGTATAGTCTATTATCAAGCCTCTGGCATAAGCCTTCATTGTATCCCATAAATTCTGCATTGATACATCTTCTTTTTTATTTTCTTTGAAAAAAAAAAAGCAATTCTTTCTCCATTTTCTGTATAAAGTCTTTTTCTTTTAATATAGTATTATTTAAAGTCCATCTGGATCTTCTTCTTTGTCCTTTCCATTTAATTGTCATTGGATTATGATCTGCCCAGGTACTTGTTAATTTCTTGTAGATTAGCTATCAATTCTGTTGACATCCATATCATATCTATTCTAGACCATGATGAGTGTCTGTTTGAATAAAAGGTGTATTGTTTGGTCTTAGCATTTCTTTCTCTCCATGCATCTTTTAGATTTATTTCATCTATCATTTTAAAAAAGGATTTAGGGAGAGTCTTTCTACTTTGCTTTGTTGTTTTCTGTGTTGTATAGTCCAGTTTATTATCTACTATTCCATTAAAATCTACCATCATACAAATGTTAACATAATCCAAATCAGTTATTTTCATATGTAATTTTTTATAAAATTATTCTTGATTATCATTTGGAGCATAGATTGCTATCAGGAGTGTTTTCATATTATTGCCCATTATTTCCACCATTAAGAGTCTTCCATCATCATCTGTATAAATCAATTTCGCTGGGATAGTATCTTTAATATATAAAACCACTCCTCTTTTCTTACATTGTGTCAAAGCAGTAAATATTTTCCCTAGCTTTGGCTGTGTCAATATTTGTTCATGTTGCTTTTTAACATGTACTTCTTGTAGGCAGATTATATCAAATTTTAATTTCTCTAATTTATGAAAAATTTTCCTTTTTTTAACAGCTGAGTTAAGTCCATTTATATTAATTGTAATCAGTTTTTTCTCTTCCATTATTATACTTTATAAGCAGGTTTTGCAGCCCTAGTAGATCTTGGTTCTCATTCTCTAGCTTCCACCTTTCCACTTATAGCACCTCCTTCTTTTTCAATTACTGCTTGACAGTCCTCTTGGAATTCAATTAGTGATGTTTCTTTTTCTGTCTCCTCCTCTTTCCCTCCAAAGTATTCTATATAAAATAATTCTGGTTTCTCAATTGAATTAATTCTGTGTCTTTGTTCTTGCCATGTAAACATTAAGCCTTCTGGTATCAACCATCTATAATTCACCTCTTTTTTGAGTAGTATTTTAGTCAAGAATCAATACTCTCTTCTCACCTCTCTCACTCTTCTGGGTACTTGTTTCAGAACTACAATCCCCTTATCTTTGTATTTCGATGTTTTCTCTCTTGCCATCTGTAATATTTGCATTTTAATAGCTTTCTTTGTAAATCTAATGTGAACTTCTCTTGGCAAACCATTTCTCATTGCATATCTTGTGAAAACTCGAAAAACCTCATCTATTCCATCCGTCATCTTCTCTTTAGTTATTTCCAATGCCTCAGCCAAGATTTCTATCATTATCTTTGCCAAATTTTGTTCCTTTTCTTCCTGTATGTTTTGGAATCTAAGATAAAATTCTGATCTGACAATCTCCCATCCCAGCATCCCACTCTTATCTTGTTCAACCACGGTTAATCTGCCACCAATATCTCCAATCTTCTTATCTGAAGTTTATCTTCTTCAATTTTTTGGAGTCTCTCATCATACTTCATCATCATTTGTTGAATGTTCTCCATCTTTTCATCAGTTTTTCCTGTTCTTTGTTCAATGTTCTCTGTCCTCTTTTCAATATTCTCTGTTCTTGCTTGTATGTTTTGAATTCCTTGCATTATCATCTGCAGCATCACCTTTTCCTGTTCTTTTTCTTGTTGTAACATTGTCTGTATTGAACGTTGTCCTCTAGATGGTGAAGAGGAAGAAGTAGGAATTGAAGAACCAGCCGCCGTTAGTTTCCTACTCATTTCATAAAAAATTACAAGGTTGTAAACAATTCAAAAACTTCAGGTTTTTCTAGACCTTAATCCACTCGTGTAATGAACAATTATAATTCCAAATAAAAATAGTGAAGGAAAAAGGAAAACAAAATAAAAGAGAAATTTCTTCAGGTTCTTGTACACCTTATCCAATCAATTGATTAATTAGCGAGAAAAACCCAAAAAGAAAACGAAAAAGAAAAAAAGAAAAAGGAAAAGTTGTCAAATATAGAGGGTGGAAGAAAAAGTAAAATTCTTCAGGTTCTTCAACACCTTAATTCAATTAAAAAAGTCTCAGAGATACAAAAAAGAAAAAATAAGAGCCACAAAAAATCTAATATAAAAAGGAGATAAAAGGATGGGAGAGGAAAAGGAAACAAAGCTACTCCCTTGAAGAGAAAAAGAAAAAAAAAATAATACTAATTAACAATAAAAAAACAGAAGAATTTTTTTTTAAAAAAATAAAAAATAGACTTTTTTAAAAAAGGAAGACAAAAGTAAATTCCAAAAGGCCAAAATCCCAAGTATCTACCAAAAATAAGTAGCTAATAAGGAAGGGGTGAGTAGAGGATAGCCCAACGTAAAAGAAAGGTAAAAGAAAAAAAGAACACACTACGCCTATATAATATCCAAGGCTTTTTGTTAAGTTCCAAACAATTTTATAACTCTCTTCTCTAGAGTCTTGTAATCTTCTTTCTGTAAATTCCAAACTTTCTTTCAACACCAGACTCCTGCCACTGATAGAAACCCAGAAGAGCACCTGTAATAACACTCTCCCATGCTCTTCCCTCTATCTTATCAAACAGGCTCAAAGCCCTTGAAAAGAAGCCTCAGTTCTTTCTCAGCTTTGTCTGGTCTTAGAAAGTAAAAGAAAAACAATGTTTCTCTGGATGGCAGTGTTACATTTCCTTTACTTTCACTTCCCCCCCCTCCTTTTCCAAAACAGAAATGTATTTTTTAAATAGTAAATAATTAATTAAAAAGAAAAAAAACTTAGGAGAAAAAACTAAAAAGGAATCTCTAGCCTAAAATATTATAAAGGCAAGAAAGAAAAATTAAAAAATAGAAAATTTTTTTTCTAAAAAATAGAAAAAAAACCGTCCAGTTTCAAAGTAAAAAAGCATACATAAACAATCCAGCAATAAAAAAAACCACTAATTTTGACTTCCTGTTTAAAATCGCCACTTAACCAATTTCGTCTTCAATTTTACAAATTCTTTCTTTTTCTTAGAGTGTTCTCTCAAATCATAAAGATCCTCTCACCAAACCGACACACTTTCTCTTTCCATTCTCTTCCGTACAGAGCTGTCCCTTGGTGGCTGTCTCTTTGCCACCGGCAAAAAGAGCTTCTCTTGGATCTACCAGGGACTTTGTGGTGTCCCTGGGATCAGCAGGATGTACTCTTTACTTTCATCATCTCTTCGGGATGGTTTAGGTCGAAAAGGACCATCCAGCAATGACGGGTGGCGATCTTGGATCTTCAAGATCATGCGTCGTATCACCGTGATGCCAGCCCCGCCTTCCAAAACAATGCAGTGTTAAATATCACAGTTTACCCATCCATTTTAATAATGCTGAGAAACATCTCAGTGGCAGAGAGTAACCAAATAACATATGGAGCTGTATGCAATCCTTTGAGAGCTGAATCTTTTGGTTTTACGTTCAGTAAATTTAAAATTGTGGGGTCCTTGGTGCTCTCTGAGCTTGGTTGTTTTCTTGAAGATGTTTCATGACCCAATTAAGTAACATCACCAGTACTAGAAGGAAGTGGGGTTTGAGCTCTGTTTATATACAAGTGGCTTTCTCTGTCAGAGTTGATGGGAATGTTCTTGGTGATTCTTTGATGAGACTGTTGTTTACTGTTAGCTTGTTTGTCTGAGTTTGTAGTTCCCTGATTGGGGTATGCTTTACTTCTTGATTATGTTATAGAGCAAGCAACTTAATATAAACAGAGAGCAAACTCCACTCCTTTCTAGCCCTGATGATGTTACCTAGTTGGGTAACCAAACATCTGCAAAGAAACAGCCAACCTTGGAGAGTACCGAACTATCCACAATTACGTTGTTTTACCCTTGTGCAAACCGAGCTGACAGATCACACAAGTCTTAATAAAGTTGTGAAAGGCAGGCGACCTTGAGCCACCTAGCGAATGAAGATCTCTCTTTAAAAGCCGGACAGGTGAAGTAGATTCTGGCCATGTGTTTTCTTTCCTCGGCCTGCAAATAAGGCCTCTATGTCCTTTCAATCACTTAAGCTCCCTTGCTACCTGACATGTCTTCTGTTGATAGTAATTTTGCACCCCTTAGTCTCTGGGTATTTACCACCATCCCTGGAGAACATGCTGATGGCTTAAACTAGGATCATTTCCTTTTTGATGGACAGCCAGCACCTGGGGAGTTTTAATAGCCTCTCCTCCGAACACCTGTCAGAAGGTACCGCAGGAGATGTGAGCTACTACCCTACAACTGAGGCACTGGCAAAGGAGGGAAGGTCTGTTGGGAGATCAGCAAAGGGAGAGGAAGAGAGAAAATGAGAGAGAGTGGTGGGGAGAGAGAGGAGAGGGAGAAAATGAGAGAGAGAGAGACAGGCATGTGTGAGAGAGAGAGATGAGAAAAAAAAGAGAGAAAGACAGGAAAGAGAGAGAATGAGAGTGACAGACATGAGAGAGACAGAAAAAAACATGAGACAGAAAAAAGAGAGAGATGAGAGAGACAGACAGACATGTGTGTAAGAGAAAGAAAAAGAGAGAGGGAGGGAGAGAGAGATGTATGAGAAAGAAAGAAAGAAAGAAAGAAAGAAAGAAAGAAAGAAAGAAAGAAAGAAAGAAAGAAAGAAAGACAGGAGGGAGGGAGAGAAAGACAGGAGAGAGAGAGAAAGACAGAGAGAGAGAAAGATAGGAGAGAGGGAGAGCGAGAGAGAAAGTAAGACAGGAGAGAGAGAGAGAGGAGGGGAGGGAGGGAGAAAAAGAGAATGAATGAATTAGGATTGCAGCAAAGACTTTATAGAAAATTTCTTCCTGGAGAAACCTAGGCCAGATAGCTGACAAAATATAGCATTTCCCTCCACGGTTGCTGCCAAGCTCCTCCAAAATATATACATTCCAATTTTACTTTTTTAAAAAAAATTCTGCCCTCTAAGAAGAAGTTTTTTTAGCTCTCCCAGTTGCCAGGAATAAAGCTGAGGGACTCTACAATCCAGAAAAGATGCCGAGGCCCTAAAAAGAGTGCCTAGAAGAGCCACGAAGATGATCAGGGGTCTGGAGGCTAAACCATATGATGAACAACGGAGGGAACTAGGTACGTTTAGCCTAATGAAGAAAAGGCTCAGGGGAGACCTGATAGCTGTCTTCCAGTACTTCAAGGGCTGTCACAGGGAAGAGGTAACCAACTTATTCTCTAAAGCACCTCAGGGCAAGACATGAAGCAATGGGTGGAAGCTCCTCAGAGGAACGTACAACCTGGAAATAAGGAGGAATTTCCTGACAATGAGAACAATTAATCAGTGCTCCCTGGGAAAGCCAAGGGGAAATCATCAAGACCATAAAAAAGTAAAAGTTAGAATATTTTGGACATGAAATGCGAAAAATGCAGCATTCACTTCACTTAATCCTCCAGGGAAAGATTGAAGGCAAACGAGGTCCAGGCAGAAGAAGAACATCATGGCTTCAAGATCTAAGGGACTGGTTTGGACAAAACTCAACAGCACTTTTTTATGCATCTGTTGATAAAAATAAGATCGCCAACATGATCGCCAATGTCTGATGATGGATATGAGAGGAGGAGGAAGAGGAAGGAGAGGAAGAAGAGGGAGAAGGAGAGGAAGAGGAGGAAGAAGAAGAAGAAGAAGAAGAAGAAGAAGAAGAAGAAGAAGAAGAAGAAGAAGAAGAAGAAGAAGAAGAAGAGCAGCAGCAACAACAACAACAACAATAACAACAGCAACAACAACAACAACTTGCCTCCTGGAGTTGCAGGTGTTCCATCACTGGAGATTTTCAAGAAAAGGTTGGACAACCATTTGTCCTGGATGGTATAGGTTTTCCTACCTTGGGCAGGGGACTGGACTAGAAGACCTTCAAGGTCCCTTCCACCTCTATGAAACTATAACTCTGAGGCATGGAGGCACTCTAACAAACCATCTGTTGCCTTTCTAGAGTATCAAAGGAACATCCATGAAAACCCAATTCAGCCCTCTAATGGAAGATCAAAAGAGGCTTCAAAAAGGTCAGAACTCCTTAAGACAAAGAGGAAAGGAGGAGAGGAAAATAAAATGGAAAGTATCTTTTAGTTCAAAGATGAAGGATGGATGGAAAACGTGAGCCTTGGTAATAATAGGATGGCAATCCCAGTCATCATGACTACAGTGGGTTCTTTAGAATCAGAAGAAAAAGATTTCCAGATCCTTTTGAGAAGGTTGTGAAAAGATCTCCCTATCAATGCAAATCCCCAATATTTTTTTTTTTTGCCTTGAAATTGAATCACTGGTGCTTCAATCTCGCAAGCCGCAATGCTCTGAGCGATCGTTCCAGCTGTCACTTCCCTTCCCAAAGCCTCAGATGGAAATACATGAGTTATTGATGATGAGGCAATTTTGACTGATTAATGTAGTGCCATCTCCTGAGTAACTTCTAATTGAAGGTAGACAGTTATTGATTTATGCTGGCATTTTGCATTCAATTTAACACTTATTTCATAGATATTTTGTTCGGTTTCTAGATCCCTGGGGAAGGTTTGTTATTGAAACATACTGCAGGCCACTTCTGCTGACTACCGGCTACCTGCAATTTGGCAGTTCAAATCCCACCACGCTCAAGGTTGACTCAGCCTCCCATTCTTTCTGGATGGGTAAAATGAGGACCCAAATTGTTGGGGGCAAAAGGCTGACTCTGTCAACCGCTTAGAGAGGTCTGTAAAAGCACTATAAAGCAGCATATAAGTCCAAGTGCTATTGCTATCCATTCTTTGCAGAAAGACCTTTAACTCAGGAGAGGCCATCATCTTTTGAGGCAGTGTGTTTCAAGGTTACACAGTTTCTACTGCTGAGAAATGTGAGTTTTGGAAGCTCCATTCCCACCTCTGCCCAACTTCCCTGGGAAAAGGGAAAATAATCGGTGCCAAACCTGAAATAAGGAGGAATTTCCTAACTCTACAAGTGCTGATAAGCAGTGGACGTGACTGCTTCCTGGAGGTCAGGATGCTCCACCACTGGAGATGTTCAAACAAAGACTGGGCAGCCAATTGTCTGATATAGCAGTAATAGGATTCCTGCCCCATGCTGGGGTTGGATTGGAAAATTTACAAAGTCTCTAGTATAGATGGCTAAAATAATAATGAAAAAATAGAAAAGATAGATGGTAGAAGATAGGTAGACAGACGGATGGATGGACAGACAGACAGACAGACAGACAGATGATGGATGGATGGATGGATGGATGGATGGATGGATGGATGGATGGATAGATAGATAGATAGATAGATAGATAGATAGATAGATAGAAGATGGAGAAAGAGGAAGAAGATGGATGGATAGATAGATATTGATAGATGACAGATAGGTAATAGATAGATGATAGATAGATAGATAGATAGATAGATAGATAGATAGATAGATAGATAGAGGATGGAGAAAGAGAGGAAGAAGATGGATGGATAGATAGATATTGATAGATGACAGATAGGTAATAGATAGATGATAGATAGATAGATAGATAGATAGATAGATAGATAGATAGATAGATAG
Source organism: Bungarus multicinctus (assembly GCA_023653725.1). Lineage (NCBI taxonomy): Eukaryota > Metazoa > Chordata > Lepidosauria > Squamata > Elapidae > Bungarus > Bungarus multicinctus. Next base: position 177,041,152 of record CM042836.1, read on the forward strand.
ATAGATAGATAGAAGATGGAGAAAGAGAGGAAGAAGATGGATGGATAGATAGATATTGATAGATGACAGATAGGTAATAGATAGATGATAGATAGATAGATAGATAGATAGATAGATAGATAGATAGATAGATAGATAGATAAATAGAATTTACTAGCTCCAACCCTATTAGTCTTAAGAAGATTCATTGTTGATTAACTCACCCTATAAGATGTGGTATAGTTTGGAGGGCTCTGATTGTGCCTCTTGTTGTGATTTTTTGTTTTTCATTGTTTTCCTGAGATTTTTTATGTTCTTTTTATCAATACTGCCCAGATTTGCATTTTTACAGATTGGACAGCCCTATAAAGCAAAATAAATAAATTAGAAAAAGCAGAGATGATTGGGTCAGCTGAATTCCAAAAGGAGCAAAGACCGCTTGGAGTTGTGTTCACAGTATAGGGAATGCTGCCATTTTCACCTCTGTGAAGTCCCACCCTTAGATGTTTCCATTGGCCTCTAATAGTGCTATAATGTTTGCCTAGAATGAACAAAAAGTTGAACAAGACTGGTTGGCTTCAGCTTGTGTTTCCAAGGAGCCAAACACACAAGCACCCCATTTAATTGTTGCATGTTGTTGCAGTAAAAATAAATAATTGTCATGAATTTAGGCATTCAGCTGCATGGATTTGTTTCTTTTCCTCTCTGTTGGCTACAAGTCAGGTTATTTTTAATTTTTATATTGTCTATTTCTGATCTGTGTTCAAAGTTCTGAGCTTAGAAACAGACGTGTGCAGCTGTAGATATTAGACCAGATTAGCATGTCCGTTTCAAGGACTTTCAGATTCAAAACTGGGTGAGAGTTAACTAAAACAAGAGCTTTATTGTCTCCCAATGCAGTTCATGGTACAAAAGCTTGAATTGAGACTGCTGCAGAATCTTTTTTTTTTAACTTTTGTTATGATTTATTTACTTATTTATGAAATTTATTTGCTCTGGGTGTACAACATGGCTTCCTTTTTTGCATCTAAGTCAGTTAGTTAACGGGCCTTCTCTTTTTCAAAAAATATTGCACCCTCTTGCAAATTGAGATTCAAATCATCCCGGTTGAACCCAAAAAATCTCTTTTGGGGGGTGATGAACCATTTAGTTAATTAAAATTTTCAGGTCTCATTTTGTGTTGGACCACCTCAAGCTTCAGTGCTGAACTTTCCACTGGTTTATCAGGACAAGAAGCATCTGTCTCTTACTCTGCAGTTTTGACAGGCCTTCTAAGAGAACACAGTCCTAAGTGCCTCTGGATTTTATCAGCCAATGTTATGGGAAATGTTGAAGTTTAACGTTTTTTTTTTTTTTTTAAAAAGAACTGAGAAAGGAAACGTGGCCAGCTGAGAGAGGAATTGTAAGGTGGAGGTTAGGAAAAGCAACAATTTCCTTTGCAGTCACCCTAATTGAGATCCATCCCAGAGCTTCAATTTGGGGGTCAATGCCAGAATTTTGCTGTTTGGATTTGAATTGCATCTCAGCTCTGTGTGGGAGCTGGGATTGAGTCTCTGAAGTCAAGGAGGTCACGCCCTGGGAGGTTTCCCTCTAGAAGCTGTTCATTTTGGGGCTAAACCAGAAAGGATACTGCAGAAGCTATCTCAGTGCCTTTCCAGATGTGTGTTTGGATACTCATCATTTCTGGGAATGAGGGAGCAACCAACCAGCACATCTTCCATGCAGCCCTTTCCCCCAATGGCAGTCCAAATAACAAATTAGGGAGAAAACCCTCTTGGATGCTCTCCAGGGTCCTTAAAAGGGGCCTCTTGAGACAGAACTACAATCAAAGGGCCCAGAGTCCTTCAAGTAAGGCCTACAAAACTGTTAAGACCTGTCAACTAGCATGGAGATCTCTGAAACTTGGTGGCTTCTGGGCTCTCTGACTTTAACTTTGTTTATTTTTCTATTGTTTTTATGGTTTAAAAAAAACTTGTAAACTGCCTAAGATCACTTTTTAAGAGATGGATAGTGTATAAATTTGAGATAGAGATAGATGGATGGATGGATGTGTAGATAGAGATAGATAGATATTGATAGATTGGTTGGTAGATAGGTAGATGTCAGGTAGGTAGGTAGGTAGATAGATAGATAGATAGATAGATAGATAGATAGATAGATAGATAGATAGATAGATAGATAGATAGATAGATAGAGTTTACTAGCTTTAAGTCTTTAAGAATCCTTGAATGTTTCCTCCAGCAGGGAGGGAGGGACAGACAGACAGACAGACAGACATGGATGGATGGATGGATAGGTAGGTGTGTGTGTGTGTGTGTGTGTGTGTGTATGTGTGTAAGCTGGATAAACTAGACCAGTCCAGACTAGACTAAATTAGATAAGATAGATCTAGGTAGATGGATGGATAGGTAAGTAAGTGGATGGATGGATGGATGGATAGAAACAGACAGACAAATAGACATAGTTTCTTGCAGCTTCTTGATTAGAAGGACACTGAAAGACAAGCACACCTTTCTTGGAAAGGGTCTTCCACAACTGAAGGCCACCCAGGAGAAGGTCCCATCCTTGAATCGACAGTGAAAGGGCTCTTCTGAAGTGCCTCTCCTCTTCATCTGGGGCAGGGATGTCAAACTCGTGGCCCGCTGGCTGGATGCATGACGTGCTGGCCCCGCCCTTGCCCAGTTTATCAAAGGGGAAAAAAGTCCTAATACAGCACAGGACGCCGCAAGTTTGACACCCCTGATCTGGAGAGAGAACAATAGATGTCATTCCAGATATGATTTGGGTTTGGAGCTCTTTGTTCAGACTCCCTTCCCTAGCCACTACACCATGCTATTTCGTAAGATACTTTCAACACTCATCCAACCCAACTGTTACTCCCAAGTGTATGGCATTACCTTTCTTGCTGCAATGGTAGCTTCCATGTTTTGCTCAGATGGGACTGTCCTTTTTTTTTTTTTTAAAAGCAATCATGTCACTCTGTGGACAGATGTTTCATGTTGGCTTTGGAGCAAATTAGCAGCTTGCAAGAAAATCAAATGTCACTGATTTACACAGAGGAAACAGAGCTTTGGTGCACAAAGGAAATTAACCAGTCCTCTGGTGTTGATGCAGCACAGCTTTCTCCACACACAATAATCTGCTACTTAAAATTAGAGAAAGAAGGGGGAGAGAAACACAGGGTAGTGCAGCCATTATTGGGGCATTTATTCAGCTCCTGGTTTTGCTTCGCGTAGGGCAACTCATGCAGAGCCAAGGGAGTTGGCTTTCAGTTTGCTCCCTCCAGTGTCTGCTCAAGAGGCTGAATAGAGACATCACGGTAGTGACCAAGTTAAAAAGGCGTCACTGAACATATAATGCACTGGTTTTATTTTTATTTTTTAAAAAAAACCGCCTACAGCATTTTATACTTTCTACCATTGTTAGCTTCTCCCTAGGGGAGGCTGTGTGGCTCAAAAGCATTTCTCCTGTTTAATAGATAAGAAAACCAATGTTGTATCTGTATGATTTTGGTGTGAGTGTGTATATGTGTATGTGTGTGTTTCTGTGAGTTTCAGAGGGAAATAACCAAAGAAAATTGCAGGGATTTGTCCATGCAGGCTCTTAAAAATTGGACATCACTGAATGGAGGGAAACCAACAAACAAACAGAGGAAATTTAGAATAGCAGACAAACTACTGTGTTAAATTCAAAGAGACTTAGGATTGAATTGCAGGCAAAAAAAAGATTACAGCAAAACATCTCACATGCGCTTCTGATCACTTCTGAAGAGGAGCTGGTAATCAATGGTGGAAAAACTCACTGAGATTTAAAAAAAAAATAACCAAAAAGGGGGTTAGATTGACAAAAAAAATTGCTAAGAGGTTCAGACACAGACACACACACACACACACACACACACACACACACACACACTCATTGCATGAGGTTGTACACCAGTGTGAAATCCTAAACAGAGGGGCCATTTCCACAGTTCTGTAGTTCCCATCCATATGCTTTTCTCCTCCTGATTAATTACGTCGGGGCCTGTGAACCAAACTCAGCATAGAAGAACATAGGAACATAGAAGAACTTAAGAACAAGAACATAGGAGCTAAATTAGGGTGGAGGAAAAAGAAACATATTGTGTTTGTGTCGGGAAACCGCCAACTAGGCTGGAAAGGGAAAGGTGTCAAGTGAGGCCCTAATTTAGAGTCCTTGCATAGCTGTAAGCGCATAAGCTTAACTTTCCTCATGATCCATGAAGCCTGACCTGGTTATTCCCGTGGGAAGTCAAGCATCTGGGCATATTCTTGTAATATAGATGGAAAGCAATAAAGTTGCTTACTTTAGCTATTTAGGAGTATTTTCTGGTTGCTTATGTCTGGCAATTTGTTTCTATTTTATACTCCTTCCCATTTCTCCAACCTCAGTTATGCTGTGAAGTGGGGAGGAAATTCCTCCTTGAATGACACTGTTGCATATTATCAAGCTAATAGAGTGATAGGAAAAGTTCCTATTGGTCATCTAATTCCTCTGCTTTCTAGAAACAAGAAATCTAGAGCTGAAATGTTTCAGGCAGAAGGTTCTCCAACAACTGTCTGAAAATCCCACAGCAGAAAGGCCTATTGTCCTTCAGAAAATTGGCTTTATTGGTCAAGAAGCTTACAAGCACCTTGAACTACAATCTGTGAAGCCTTGCGGAGGAAGGCCACTAGGTTTTTCTGGTCCTCTAGAACTGAAGGAACAAGGTTTCCCTTCTTCTCAGTGATGGGTATTTAGGGATTTGAAGGACATTGATCCATGTAGCTATCAAAAGTCATACTAGAGTCAGGAGAGCATTCACAGTCACTGTATGAGCCTCCTTGCTTCTCACAGAAAAGAGACTATAAAGATGCAATAAATGTCCTGGAGGCTTAGAACATAGAATTAGTTGGAAGGGAGCTTGAAGGTCTTTTAATCCAACTTCCTGCCCAAGCAGGAGATCCTATGCCATTCGTCTAGTCTCTTTTTGAAAGTCTCCAGTGATGGAGTGCCCACAACAACTGAAGGCAGGCTATTCCCTTGGTTGATTGCTCTCACGGTTAAGAATTTTCTCTTTAACTCTAGGTTGCTTCTCTCCTTGGTTTTTGTCACCTTTTGGTACTTTGGAAAATAGTTTCACCCCTTCATCTTTTGTAGGAGCCCTTCCAATATTGGGACACCGCTATCATGTCTCCCGTAGTCCTTCTTTTAACAGAGAAAGGTTTAGTAATCCACTATCCTTGCCAACTACCTGCACTGAATTCCTTAACGTCTATAGCTGTTGGGTTGACATTAACATTTTCTCCCCCTTTCTGATTTTGGCTCTTCTACAGAAGGACATGTCACTGAAGCCTCAGGAGAGAAAGGAAAAATGGGAGAGACACCCCGGAAAGAAATTCCGGGAAAGTGAACATTGCGTCTCAGCCGAACCCAGTGAAAATGGGCACAGCAACGATGCCGGAAGTTCGGGGAGAGAAACGGATCGAGGGAAGGAGAGAGTGAAAAAGAAAATTCCGTTGAAGGTCCAGAAACAGGTAGGATGGAGAGATGGCCATCTATCTTTAGCCATGGAGGTGTCCTTTGGGAAGATTTGTTTTTGCTTCGATTTGATTAGATCAGTGTTTTCCAACTTTGGCAAAGATATTATGGACTTCAACTCCCAGAATTCCTGAGCCAGACATGCTGGCTGGGGAATTCTGGGAGTTGAAGTCCACACACCTTAAAAGTTGCCAAGTTTGGGAAACGTTGAATTAGATTAAGACAGAAAGAGAATAAAGAATCCAGATAGGTTCAGATATTATATACAGGAAGTCCTTGATTTACAACCAATTGCCTAGCAATCTTTTGAAGTTATGATAGACCCCCCAAAAGGTATTTATGACCTGGATTTGAAGTTTTGATGTCTGCTTCTCCCATGTCATGTTATCACATTTTGGGCACCTGGCAGCCATCCTACAATTGATGATCTGCTTAACGACCAGCAGGACTTACAGCCGTAATTTCATGCTCAGTTACAGTCGTAAGTCAAGAACTACCTGTGTGAAAGGGATGCTGTTGAGGATACATTTATGTGTGGAGGAAGAGTCTAAAGAAAAAGGTTGACTTATGCGAAATATGGATGGAGAAAGGAGACTGTGGGGATATCAACTGCTGGTTGAATGTGTCTGACTCTAGTGGAAATCTCTTAGGTTGTGTACCATGGACAGTGGGTCTTCTCTGGGTGAAGCTTGTGGCAAGGGTAGGTGGCTTCGAAACACCCAAATCTGGAATCCCCCAAGGTGCTATCTTTTGTTCCGTGGCAGCCACAGGGTTTTGGGATGATGGATGATAGGGTAGAAGGTTGGAAAAACATCTGGGCATTATGAACTTATTTTATTGAAGATCCTTGTGTACCAAATTGCTTCCGAAGCAGGAGACTTAATTGAAACTCAGATTCTTGTAGGCTGCACACAACGTATGACGTTTGTGGGGGAATTTATGTCGCAAGTTGCTTGTGAGCCATCAAACTTTGTCGAGGGGCCGAATGAGACTTGAGAGGCTTCCCTCTACCTACTCCCTCCTACTTTTAAAATTTAGAGACACCCTCTGAAAAGTGAGCATCTCTGGGGGAAGAAAAGAAAACCCAACCAACCAGTTCCTCCCCTTGGTTTTCCTTGCCAAATTTGTGCCAGGAAACCTTTCCATACTAACAAGCTTACAGATAATCTGTGGAACTGCTTCTTGTGCAAATAGCGTAGAAAGTTGTGATGCCCCGATACAATTAGTACAGACACACATACAGACACAGAAACAGACAGAAACACACACACACACACACACAAATTCAAAACTTGGTGATGTGTCTAACCACTCACAGTCTAGCCTTCCCATCTGAACCAAGAGAGCCTTCTGCATCTTCCTTGACTTGCACTAATAGGTTGGTTAACAGGTGAGAGAGAGAGAGAGAGAGAGAGAGAGAGAGAGAGAGAGGGAGAGATGTGTGTGAGATAGTGAGACAGAGAGATATATGTGTGTGTGAGAGAGAGAGAGACAGAGAGAGAGGATTTCGGTGGGGAACTGATCCCTGAGAATGAAGCTCAGTTACCTCCTTTTCCCCCCACCCCTTCAGGTTTATTTATCTCACCCCCCCCCACCCTGTTGATGCGAGGAGGTTGGCAGCCTAACCAGGGTTTGTCATGTTGCTTCTGCCATCTTTACAATGTAGGGAAAGGAGCAGCAACTATATGGAATAGCAGAGAGGGAGGGAGAGAGGGAAGGAAGAGGAAGGAAGAAAGGAAAGAGAGAGAGAGAGGAAGAAAGAGAAAGAAAGAAGGAAGGAAGGAAGGAAGGAAGGAAGGAAGGAAGGAAGGAAGGAAAGAGAGAGAGAGAGAGAAGGAGAAGGAGAAGGAAAAGGAGATCAGAACTGTCCTCTTTTTGAGGAGGACTGAGAATAAGATATTTTCAAGAGTTCTGGATAAAAATCTGAGAAAATCTTTCTTAGGGGGCGGTACATTCACAATTTAATATTGGTTCAGAAGTGTTGAAATTGAACTGGGCCATGGGGTGGCAGGGGGCTGAAGTACTTTATTTTTAATATTTTTTTATTAAGAGTTTTTCAAAGCATGAAAAAACAGGCAGGCAGAAGAAAAAAGAGAGAAGGGGAGAGAGAAGGTAGGGAAGAAAGAAGAAAGGAAAGAGGGAGGGTGGAGGAGGGAAAGGAAAGGAAAGGAAAGGAAGGATGAAGGAAGAGAGGGAGGAGCAGCTTATAAGTTTAAGCCTCTTCACTTCAAGCAGGCCTCCTCGTGACTCCAGGTCCATTTCCACACTCCCGCCTGCCGTTGAGTTCTTGGCAACGCTACAATCGTGGCTCCCTCTTACCTCCTCGCATTGTTCTGCCTCCAGTTCTGCCTGAGAGCTGCCACGAGTTGGGAGAGCCACAGATGGCCCGCTTCCATCCTCTCCTAGTAATCTGCCAGGGTGGAAAAAACTCACAGCTGCCAAAGAAACCACTGGGGAGTCCCCGGCACCAAGTGTCGAAATGGGCAATACAGTATTTAGTCATTAGGGCTGCTCATCTAAAGAACTAAAATAAGGCTCATTTCAATCAATAGCAATCTGTTTGCACTGTCAGGAACTAATTTAAAAATCTGCTTTAAGTCCTGGCTAGGCATTTGGATGCTGAACGCGGCATACCAAGTGCAGGGGAATCATTGGGCATGACGTGATGGCAGCCGGAGGGACGGCGGAAGGAAACCACCGAGTAGGGGAAGACCTATTATTTTAACACAGCTTGCTCGCTCGGTGGTGCTAATCCGTCTTATCTTGCACACACACAGAGCTCAGGAGAGAGAAAGAGGGGAGGAAAAAAAACAGGAAAGAGAACTGAATTGCACTTGGCTTGTTAAATATTTTTACTGCCTGGCTGCAAGGAGGAGGGATTTCAAAGTTTTGACCAGATTTCCTGAACTAAATGCAACCTAAAGCCAGAAGGGTTGGGGGGTGGCATTTGCTGAAATTCCTACTTTTGTGCCTTATTAGGGGGCTGGAGGCTAAAACGTATGAAGAATGGTTGCAGGAATTGGGTATGTCTAGTGAAGGAGAAGGACCAGGGGAGACATGATAGCAGTCTTTCAATATTTGAGGGGCTGCCACAAGGAAGAGGGGGTCAAGCTATTCTTCCAAAGAACCAGAAGGCAGGACAAGAAGCAATAGATGGACACTAATCAAGGAGAGAAGCAACCTAGAACTAAGGAGAAATTCCCTGACAGTGAGAACAATTATTCAGTGGAACAACATGCCTCCAGAAGTTATAAGCACTCCATCACTGGAGACTTTTAAGAAGAGATTGGACAGCCATTGGTCTAGAATGATGTAGGGTCTCCTGCATGAGTAGGGGATTGGACTAGAAGACCTCCAAGGTCCCTTTCAGTGCTGTTATTCTGTTGTTCTCTGAGACTTATGGGAGCTATAAGGCTGACGGTACCAATTTGAGGAAGGCCCATTATTAAAAAATGGCTGTAATTCAGAAATTGGGAAAACAAGAATTTGATTTCCACTTTAGACATAAAGCCAGCTGGAACCAGTTCCGCTTTCTCAGCCCTAGGAAGAAGAAGAAGAAGACAAGGGCAAACCGCTTCCAAAATTGTTGGCAAGAGAACTGTGTGAACTTCTCCATGTAATCACACGGTCACAAAACTGACTTGAAGACACCAAAACAAGAAACCAGCTTCGTGTGGTGATTGAAGACACTGGAGTAGGAGTCAGGGATGTCTTGAGTTTTTAGTCCCGCTTTAGGCACAAAGCAAACTTGGTGACTTTGGGCCAGTTCCCCTCTCTCTCCATCCTAGGAGGAAACAAGCAATGACAAACCATTTCTGAAATCTTGCCAAGAAAACTGCAGAAACCTGTCCAGGCAGCCTGGAGAACCAGTCTATTGTGTGGTGGGTAAGGCAACCAGGTTAGCAGCTGGGTGACTTTATCTTCTGTTCCCATCTTGGGCACAAAGCCAGCTGGGTGACCTTAGGCCAATCCCTTCTTCTTAGCCCTGGGAAGCAAGCGTGGCCTACGCCTTCCCAAAAACATTGCTGAGAAAACTGTGGGGTTTTCTCCACGCCGTTGCCAGGAGCTCAAAAGTGACTTGAAGGCACTTAAAAAGAACTCCGGTTCAGCCCGATAGGAAAGACGGCTTTTCACCCAAATGGCAGAATACACACCAGAGGTGGTATTCAGCAGGTTCTGACCAGTTCTGGAGAACCGGTAGCGGAAATTTTGAGTAGTTCGGAGAACCTGCAAATGCCACCTCTGACTGGCCCTGCCAATCCCATCTATTCTCTGCCTCCTGAGTCCCAGCTGATTGGCTGGGTCTCCTTTGGTTGCCCTGCACAGGAGAAGGGAGCTGGAAAGCAGGTTAGTGGAATGGGGAGGGGATGGGGATTTTGCAGGATTCTTCCCCTGCCACGCCCACAAAGCCATGCCCACAGAAACATTAGTAAAAATTTTTGAATCCTACCACTGATACACACAGTTTCTTACTTATCTTGGCTTAGTCTAATGCGGTGTTTCTCTCCATTTTAGGCACTTGAAGAGGTGTGGATTTCAATTCCTGGGTTGAGACTGGCTGGGGAATTCTGGGAGTTGGAGTCCACATATCTTCAAGAGGCCAAGGTTGAGAAGCACTTGTTTCGTTCGTTCAATCAATCAATCAATCAATCAGAATAGAGCTGGAAGGGACCTTGGAGGCAATCTAGTCCAACCCCCTGCTCAAGTAGGAGACCCTCTACCATCTCAGACAAGTGGCTGCCAAGTCTCTTCTTAAAAACCTCCCATGATGAAGATTTTCTACAACTTCTGAAGGCAATCAGACCTTCATGTTTGAGAGAAGAAAGAATCATATTAATGCTTTTTTCTAAGCACAGACACTTCCTTAATTAAGGGTTGTAAATACAGGTAGAGTCCTAGTGACTCTTCAAAGTTACCACGGCACTGAAAAAAGTGACTTACGACCAGTTTTCATGTTAACGACCGTAGCAGCATCCCCATGGTCATGTGATCAAAATTCAGACGCTTGGCAACTTTCACACTTATGACGGTTGTCCCGGGAATCCCCTTTTGTGACCTTCTGGCAAGCAAAGTCGAGGGGAAGCCAGATTCCCTTAACAACTGCATGACTAATTTAACAACTGCAGAGTTTCATTTAACAGCAGTGTCAAGAAAGTTGGGGCAAGCCAGTTAGGGCAAGCCAATGTTTCACTTAGCAACAAAAAAAATTGGGGCTCCATCGTGGTCGTAAGTCAAATACCACCTGTATTGTAAGGGACCTTAAGGTCTAAAAGCATCTAGAAATTTCGCGCCCTTGTAATAAGATCAGTATTTTTCAAATTTGGTGACTTTAAGATGGGTAGACTAAGGTGTCGGTGGGGGATTCTGGGGATTGAAGCCCACTCCTCTTAAATACAAATAGGTAAAGGTTCCCCTCACACATAATACGTACTAGTCGTTTCCGGCTCTAGGGGGTGGTGCTCATCTCTGTTACAAAGCCAAAGAGCCAGCGCTGTCCGAAGACGTCTTTATGGTCACGTGACCGGTATGACTAAACGCCTTCGAAGGCGCACGGAACGCTGTGACTTTCCACCAAAGGGGTCCCTGTTTTTCTACTTGCATTTTTTATGTGCTTTCGAACTGCTAGGTTGGCAGAATCAGGGACAAGGAACGGGAGCTCACTCCGTGATGCGGCGCTAGGGATTCGAACCACCGAACTGCCGACCTTTCCGATCGCCAAGCTCAGTGTCTTAGCCACTGAGCCCCCGCGTCCCTTCAAGGGACCTCAGAGGTCATCTCATCCAATTGCCTGCTCACCATAGGAATCTACTAAACCAGCTCACTCAAACCATGCCTTGAAAGCGTTTTTACGGAAACCCCTTCAACATCCTGGGGTGTTAATCCAGTCCCGGAGCACAGAATTTGGAGGAACAAACTCTGCAGATTTTTCTCCCATCTCTTTCGGGCTTTTGAGACCGAAGTAAACCATCGCCATTCCCATGTCTCCTTTTGAAGGGAAGAGGCAGGCAAAGTGGTTGCTGTTTAACCACTTTTATGGCATCCAGCTCTCATAAAAAGGTTGCTGGTGGTCATTGCTTACATTGTTATAAAAGAAGAGCTAAATGGTTTGTAATTTAGGGAAGCGGATTTAATTACACAAAGTAATTTACAGAAAGCTGTAATTGTATCTCTCTCTCTCTCTTTTTTCTCTTGGTGTCCTCTTAGATTTAATTGGCAGCTCAGTTCTGCCACATTTCCAACCCCCTCCCTCTTCTTTTTTATTTGTTTAATAGCCATCTCCTTTCTTGTGTGCAAAATCTTTCCTTTCCTTGGAAAAGGGCTGGGTTTTTTCTCCCCATTATTATTATTGTTTGAACCGTGGTTCGTGTTAGCCTCAGATAATAAGGAAAGGCAAAAATAAATAAAATAAAAAATTAAGATCTAACAAAGCATAATTGTTTGTTGGGAGGGTGGAGAAAATGCTGTAAGTTCTCTTTCAGTCCAGCTCATGAACTGGAGGTCAGGGGAAGTTTTCTAATAAACAGAGGGCCTTGTAATAAACAGCTTTTTGGTTCATTAAAAGGTGGAGAACCTTCTCCAGAGCAGCCCTTCCCTTTGAACTTGGCAACGAACTGCTGGCAACACATCTAATTTTGAAGTTGTGTGAGACCTGCAACGCAGGTTTACAAACTTCCCAACAGCCAGTAGTTATTAACAGTAATTAAATACATAGCCACATGCAAGAATATTGCTCCATCCAGACTACTATTGTCTACTTTCAATGACAGATCATTCTAGGGTAGCTCGCTGGGAAAATCTAGTCTTCATCTCAACATGTTTGGAAAGCACCACAGGAAAGTGGAGGCGCTTCCCATCTATTCCTTCTAAGTTATGGGTGTGCAACATGTAGGGTAAAAGAAGAGAAAATCTGCAGCTCAGGGTTGAATTTGTGGGCTCTTTGGTGCTCTCTGAACTGGGTTGTTTTCTTGCAGACATTTCATGACCCAACTGGGGAACATCATCAGTTGCTAGGAGGGAGTGGAGAAGGTGATGGTGGAGGAAAGAGGAGGAGCAGGAGAAGGAGCTGGAGGAGAACAACTACTGTGGGGTCCTTGGTGCCCTCTGAGCTTGAGGGTTTTCTTTTAAGCGTTTCATGACCCAACTAGGTAATGTCTTCAGTGCTAGAAGGGAGAGGGGTGACTGCCAGGATTCTAGGAATTCTCTAACATTTTTGGAGTTGGCTTGGTCTAGGATCCTCACAATTTCCCAGACAAAACTCTGGTGGAATCTGCCCATGTGTTGTCCAGTTAAAGAGTTTTCATCACATCTTCTGTGTTGTGGTTCGCCGCAGCCTGTGCAGACGGCAGCAGAATCGGACAGTGGTGAAGAACGGGGACCAGTCCGGGAAACTCAGGTGAGGGTCCTGCCTCCAATTCAGACATGGGGCCAAGACCATCTGGGAGTGGGGTGCTGCCTTTGGAGCCTCCAAAGTCTGGCAGCAGCGAGGCAGCGGACCCAGGGAAGCCAGGGACCCAGGCAATCACCTCCCAGCCTTACTCCTGAGTCGCCCCTTTTGTCTCAGCTGCTCTTGCCTTCTAGCAGCTCTGTGCATGCACAGAGCTGCTAGAAGGCGAGAGCAGCTGAAACAAAAGGGGCGACTCAGGAGTAAGGCTGGGAGGTGATTGCCTCTCCCCTAAGGGATAAAAGTCAGGCCAAGATGATGAAACCTTTGCAGGAAGCAAAGTCGTTTATTCGGTTCAGATTCATTCTTGGAGCTCTTTGTACTTCGGTTGGTTTTCTTTCTAGTTTATTGGACACTTCTGTTATTGGCAGCACTTCACAGAAAAGAAAGGTGGGTGCTTATCTCGAGGGACTGGTTGAGATTCATTGCCGGCTGGGAATGAAAATAATTCCCAGCTTTGCAATAAAACAAGACTTGTTTTGAAAAGAAGCATGTGTGTAATTACAATCTCGGAAGCCTTAGTCAGAATATTCTGAATGCCAGTTCGTGTTCATGACTTCAATGTTCGTTTGTATAGAAACGTTGGAAAAGACATGCATGACCTCCTTGGATCAAGACTTCAGTGGCCCCATGGTGTTTTGTTCTGTTTCTTTCATTTTGGAGACAGCCTCTGCCTTGTAACTAAGATTGGCAGGTTGTTGGAGAACAAGCCTTAACTTCGGGAATCTTAACAAGATGGATTGCCAAGCTAAGTTCTTGAACTCCAGAGCTTTAAACTCTTATCTGGTCTCTGTAGAAAGTCAATAGCTTCTGCCCTGCAGGTTAACTTTGCATTGCCCGATTCGAAGTCTGTGTAGAGTTCAAAAACCACATTTGCACACGGAGGGGCCGAAGCAGATGCGATTTTGATTGAACCCAGCACCCTGCCATGTTTGGAGAAGTCAACCCAGCAAAAATGAAAGAGATAAATCATAAAGAGAGCTCTTCCACAGCCTTCTGCTTCCTTGGTGAACTTGAAGGAACCAGAGCATGGAATTAACTGTCTTGCTGTACATTTAAGGAGCAGAAATCATTGAAAATGCTGTTTTCGAGGACAGGAAGCTATTGGGAACAAGCCGGGACTCGGTTCCCTGGCAGTATGATTAACCTCAAGCATTCAGAAGCACTATGTCAACTGCAACCACAAATTATGGGATGGGATTAAAAATAATGATAGTGTTTAGGGGTAGAGAGAATAATAGTTTGAAATTTCTTTTCCCTCTCTTTCCTTCCCCCCCTCCCTCTCTCTTTATCCTTCTGCTTTCTGAGCCTTTTTTCCTCCCTCTCCACTTGTATTCTGCCAAGCAGGGCTGGCTTAATACATTCGCCATTAAATTGTGGAACAGTCATCCATGGGGACCTTTAAGGCGGGCTCTTGCGTTTACAAGCTCTTCTGATTCAGAGTGGATTAAAAGCAGCTCTTGGGGAAAAAGGGGCAGGGTCTGGCTTGAGGATCTCTGGAGGGCTGGTCTTTCTTTGTGTGTGTGTGTTTCTCCCGGGACGGCTCGTCTATTGTGCTTGGCCGAAGCCAACCTTCCGGTTTCTAGGGAGGGAATCCCTTCCCAGAAAAAAGTTTAATGGGTCTAGAGCAGGGGTGGGATGCAAATATTTTTACTACCAGTTCGGTGGGCATGGCTTTTTTTTGCAGCAAACCCCTCCGTCCTGTGCTCCGTTTTTTGGCTTCCTGGGCCTCAGGGAAGCTTTGTAGGTGAAGCAGTAACATAGCGAGGGGGATCCTGGCACAGTTGATTGTCAGAACAGCTGATTGTCAGGAGGCGAAAAAAAAAAAAGAAATATCGGTTGGCCGAACGGTAACATTTTTTACTACCGGTTCGCACGAACTGGGTTGAACCGGTAGAATACCACCACTGGTCCAGAGTCAAATCGAGTTGCAAGGAGAGAAGCAACTTGGAACTAAAGAGAAACATCCTGACAGTGAGAACAATTAACCAGTTGAACGCCTTGCCTCCAGAAGTTGTGAATGCTCCAACACTGGAAGTTTTAAAGAAGAGATTGGATAACCGTTTGTCTGAAGTGGTGTGTAGGGTTTCCTGCCTAGACAGGGGATTGGACTAGAAGACCTCCAAGCTCCCTTCCAACTCTGTTATTCTACTATCCTAAAGTGAGGAAAATTCATATTCATTTCCTTCAACAAAAGCATTTGCTCTGTCAACTGATCAAGTTCTCCTCCTTTTGGACCCATTGGCTCTGAGTTTATTTGTCACTCATGGATACAAAACAAAGTTTTTCCTGTCTTGAGAAAATGTTGGGAGGAGACCAAAACTTCAGTCTTTCAAGACCTGCAACCCAAACACAACTGGTTGGGTTGAGGAAATCAGTGGAACGGCTTGCCTCCAGAAATTGTGGATGCTCCATCACTGGAGGCTTTTAAGAAGAGCCTGGATAGCCACTTGACCCAATGGTATAGGGTTTCCTGTCTAAGCAGGGGGTTGGACTAGAAGACCTCTAAGGTCCCTTCCAACTCTGCTATTCTATTCTATATTCTATTCTTTATTCTATTCTATTCATATATCCCTTTTTTCAGTGTATAACTTCGAGCAGTCACTAAACAAACGGTTGTAAGTCAAGAACTACCTGTCAAACAGGAGCCAGTTCCTGGTGTTTGGCAGGTGAAGCTTGCCTTGCAAACACTGCATCTGCCCCCCCAGACCCTTCCCCACCCCCCCCCAAAAAACCTTTCCTGTGCTGCGATCCTTCAGGGAGCCAATTTTCATCCTTCTGACTGATTGATGGTTTTACATGAGCTGTTGAGAATGCACACAGCTTGAGTAAGCACATCGCTTGATCTCAAAATAGCTTCGGGGGCTGTTCTTTTCTCTCTCTCTTTTAAGGACTCTTGTTTTCTTTTAGTGCTTCAAGCAAGGTTTTCTTGTCACTACAGGGCAGCTAGGGAGGGTGTGAATTCAGCTGGGCTGTCGGTTAAGTGAAGCAGGCACACATACACACACACACACACCTCCTTTCAAGGCATGGCCTCTTCCAGGAAAGACACGATCCTGGAAGCAAGAGGGGAATGTTGATGTATTCGTGCCCGAACAGAAGGAAGAAAATTTTGCAAGTGACGACAGTTAATCTGACAAATATTTGACTCTTTAAGATGCAAATATTTGTCTCTATTACCCCTTAGAAAGCCCAAGTAGGGAGAAACATTTAACTGGCCTAAAGGAGATGGTTTGATCTCAAAATACTAAAGGTTGGATCTGGATAAGAGGTGTCTTACCTTGGCAACTTTATGGCTTGTGGACTTCAACTCCCAGAATTCTGGGAGTTGAAATCCACAGGTCTTAAAGTTGCCAAGGTTGGGCACTCTTGATCTAAATAGTACCTCTCTCTCTCTCTCTCTCTCTTAATCACACTTGGCCAATAAATCATTCATTAATTCCTTCATTCACTCATTCATTCATTCATTTAAAAATGGAGAAGCAATCTCTTTTCTCAAGTTTTAGATTTTTCACAGCAAAAAACCTGAAAGGGGGGGGGGGGGGGAAATCCATGTCCACGGATGGACTGCAGATTACCTTTGTCAAGTCAGTGGTCTTACAAGTCAACAAGACAGAAGGTTAATTAATGCAGACACTGTGTTAATTAGATTACACACAGGCTTGTCTGGTAAAGATTTGAGTCCTGCAACATTCCCCCTGGGGAGAAAGCCATAAATTAAAACTGTTATCTTTGGACGTATAAATACTGGAAATAAAGACACATTCATGTCTGTAACAGCTTCTAAGTAAGAAGCTGCCCGTGCTAAAATAAGATGTCAGAGAATTCCGCTAGATGATTAGGCTGGAAGACATAATAGCTAGTGGTTTGCTTTTATGGAAACCAAAGATACGAAGTCTACGGTAGCATTGGCAATATTTCCAAAAAAATCAGATACTGTAAGTCCCTTGATAAAATGCTACAAATCATTCGTGTCAATTGTAGGAACAAAGATAAAAGCATTGCATACTTACAGAGATACTTGCTAGCGTTCAGCCTAAAATATACCGTCACGATAGCTAAATATTAAAAAGATTTTATAGGTAATCCTTGACTTGCCACAACCGCAACTGAGTCCATTGCTTAGCAAGTAGGTTTTTAAGCAAGCTGTGCCCGATTTTTTGACTTTTTTTGCCATGCTTGTTAAGTGAATCATTGCATTCATTAAGCAAATGGAAACTAATCAAGGAGAGAAGCAACCTAGAACTAAGGAGAAATTTCCTAACAGGGAGAACAATTAATCAGTGGAACAGCTGGCCTCCAGAATGTCCCAAAGGTGCTTTTTTGCTTTTTTTCCCAGGAGGCAACTGGACTTTCTTCTTCTTTTCCTTTTGAAGACGTTTTGCTTCTCATCCAAAAAGCTTCTTCAGCTCTGATTGGATGGTGAGGAATGGAAGGATTGACACTCCTTGCAGACAGCTAGTCATTTGCATCCTTTTAGAGAGTCGTTGAGGCCACCTGGAGGTTTATCTGTGTCCTCAGGGTCACCTATATGGTGCATATGGTTCCTGTAGTCTGCAATTTTTCCTCTGGAAATCCATCCCTACTCCCACGCTGTTCTCAGGGTGTTCATCCCAAATTGTACAGCTAAAAGTCCGTAGAGATTCTCAGTCCTCCAGGTCCTGGTTGTCCCAAAAGTCCTTTTTTTTTTTCCAGGAGGCAACTGGACTTTCTTGTTTTTTTCTTTAGAAAACATTTCACTCAGTGGTAGGATTCAAATTGGTTTACCACTGGTTCGGTGGGCATGGCTTGGGGGGCGTGCTTTATGCATGCATGTGCGCTTTGTGCATGCACAGAGGCTTTTCTACTGACCTCTTGCACTCCTGCACTCTTCCTCTGTCTTCAACAGCTGACACATGGCAATCTGATGTGCCGCGCGATGCAGCTGAGCTTCAAAAGCAGGAAATAAAAGTCCATATGGAGCCGGGGCTGATGAGTGGGCCCAGCAGCTGATCGTCGGAGCGAACCGGTTCGCTCCCAGATGATCTTCAGAGCTACCGGTTCGGATGAACCAGGCCAAACCGGTAGAATCCCACCCCTGGTTTCGCTTCTCGTCCAAGAAGCTTCTTGTCTCCAGAAGTTGTGAATGTTCCAACACTGGAGGTTCATAAAAAGAGATTGGACAACTATTTATCTGAAAAGGATATAGAGTTTCCTGCTTGAGCAGGGGGTTGGACTAGAAGACCGCCAAGGTCCCTTCCAACTCTATTTATTCTATGTTCTAAATCTGGCTTCCCTTGTTTGACTTTTCTTGTCAGAACCAGCTGGGAAAGACACAAATTTTGATTCCAAAGCCCTCAGGACACTACAACCTTTGTAAATACACGCTGATTGCCAAGCACCCACATTTTGATCACGTGACCCACGGGGATGTTGCGACGGTTATAAGTGTGAGGATCAGTCCTTAAGTCACCTTTTTCAGCGCCACTGTTACTCTAAACTGAATTTTAAATTGAAGATCCCTATTCATTGATCAAATGATTGACAGTCCAGCTTAATTATGCCTCCATGAGCTGCCCAGAATTGCCTTTGGCAAAACGAGCTGCCTTCAAGTTCAATAAATAAATAAACTTAAGAACGGTTGCTAAACAAGGATTATTTGTTTGCCCTGCCCATTTTGGTGGGACTGTGATTTCTCCCTGGCAGTTCCTCAATTCCCGTTTCTCTTCAGTTCTGAGCTTTAGCTATGAAAAGGGCCTCAGATGCTTCTGCTACTACAGCAAGGATGTTCCACTCACTCCCCACACCACCCCAAGGTCACCTGGTGCTGATTTGGCAAGTCTGCCGAAGTCTCAAAGCCTGCAGCTGTTTTTAGCAGGCTGAAGCGCCAACTGGGTTGTTGTTGTTTTTTTTGGTTTCTCTCCCCCTTCTCAGTACTTTATTCCCAAGCAAAGATTCACTGAGCTTCTTGGCAGGTGCCAACTGGCCTGTGTACATTTTCTTGAGGCATGCCATCCCTGCTTGCCCAAAAGAAACACCAGGGGAGTCTTTGGTGCTCTCTGAGCTTGGATGTTTTTCTGCAGATGCTTCATTACCCAACTAGTTAATGTGATCAGTGCTAGGAGAGAGTGGGGTTTGTGAAGATCAGAGGAGGAGGACTATGGTGTTCTTGGTGCTCTCTGGGTTGTTTTCTTGCAGACATTTCATTACCCAACTAGGGAACATAATTAGTGCTAGAAGAGAGGGGAGTTTGTGG
This sequence comes from Bungarus multicinctus, assembly GCA_023653725.1. Taxonomy (NCBI): domain Eukaryota; kingdom Metazoa; phylum Chordata; class Lepidosauria; order Squamata; family Elapidae; genus Bungarus; species Bungarus multicinctus. The sequence goes on from CM042836.1 coordinate 177,060,348, forward strand.
AGGAGGAGGAGGACAAGGACTACAACTATGAGGTCCTTGGTGCTCTCTTGGTTCTTTTCTTGCAGGCATTTCATCACTGAACTATGGGTGGTGCGGTGGCCTAGAGGTGGAGCTCTTGCCTCACAATCAGGAGGCTGTGAGTTCGACCCTAGGTAGAGGCAGATATTTTTCTCTCTGGGGACGTTGAGATGATGTCTGCTGAATATCACTCTGCATTGGCAACAGGAAGGGCATCTGGCCAAGTAAACACTCAGCTCCATTCAGTTGCCCAGGCTTCACCCCATAAGAGATTATGGGGGTCATTGAAAGACGATAATTTCATTACCAATCTAGGGAACATCATCAGTGCTAGAAGGAAGGAAGGAAGGAAGGAAGGAAGAGGAGGAGCAGGAGGAAGGGGCAGCAGCGAAGGACAAGGTCCTTAATGCCCTTTTGGTTGTTTTCTTGCAGATATGTCATTACCCAATCTAGGGAACATCATCAATGCTAGAAGGGAGGGGGAGGAGGAAGAGGAGGAGGAGGAGGAGACAAAAGACGAGGACCTTGGTGCTCTCTTGGTTGTTGTCTTGCAGACCTGTCATTACCCAAACTAGAGAACATCATCAGTGGAGAAAAGAGGAGCGGGGTACGGCAGCCACATTTCTGCAACCCCTGAGATTCAATTGTTCCAGCCTAGCCGGGAGAATAAAAGATACTCTTGAGAGAATCCACGTCACCAGCAACCGGGGACCTGTAGTAAATTGATCAAGAGGCGCGTTTGACCTGAGTTCTGCCATTTAGAGAACATATTACAGGCACGTTGTAGCAGCAAATCTAATAAAGGCACCGCATTGTCCTAAGGGGAGAAAAGGAGCATGTGGCGTCGCTTGATTTTTATCACGGGGACCTCAAATTACTGTCTGCTGACCTGGAAAAATAAGGTGGTAGGGGGTTTTGGGAGGACCAGGCCGCTTCAGAGATTTGATTTCTCCCCACTCCTCCCTTGACCAAATTACTGGCTGAGATTGTTTATTGAGTGAAGAAGCCAGGGTACAATGAGGTCGTCTTGGCAAATTATTCTGGAGCTTTAAGGCCAGGAAATCTCCTTTCCACCAAGCCTGAAGGTTAAGAAGATTGTGAATGAGGTTGAGTCAGGAGCAGGAAGTGTGGTCAGAAAGACACACATGCAGGGTTGGGCATTTTGCCACTAGTTTTTGTCCTGGCGGAGTGTTCTTGGTCATTGGAGATGCCCATAAGGGGGATCTGAGCAGCTTTTCATTGCCCCAAGACTGGCTAGTTCTTCAAAAGGAAGTAAAAGGGGGAACCAGGAGCTTCGGGGAACCTCACGTTTTCTATATCATGGCTTCTTAAGCAAGCCAAGGTGGTTGGGGTTATTATGTTGGCGAGCAACTGCCCCAGTCGGGAGGAGAACTCAAGAGAAGAATTAGCCTCAGGGGTGGGGTTCAAATTTTTTAACAACCGGTTCTGTGGGCGAGGCTTAGGTGATGGGTGTGGCTTGGTGATCATGTTATTGGCTGGATGTGGCCAACTCAGTATCACTCACATTGAGGCACGCGTCTCCTCGCCTGGCCTCTCAAGACTGTGGAGATGTTGCAACAGTCGTAAGTGTGAAAAATGGTCATAAGTAACCTTTTTCAGTGCCATTGTAACTTTGAATGGTCACTCCACACAAGCAAAGTACCAGCAAAGGAGGGGAAAAATACTCCAGAGAAGTTCCAGAGATAGGAAGTTTAATCCTGCCAAGAACGTAATAAGGGTTAACGGAGAGGCAGTTTCTGTAAGCAACACCAGAATGTTTCCTTCCTGCCTTCCTTACAGGATTAGGCCAGGAATTTCTTCTAACAACCAGTTCTCTGAACTGCTTAGAATGTTAACAACCGGTTCTAGCGAATAGGTGTGAACTGGTAGAATCTCCACCCCTGATTAGCCTGTACTGGTTACATAAACACTAGAGATCGGCCACCCATGAATGCTTAAATGCCTTATCAGATCTTTCCCAAGGGAAAACCCAAGGGCTTTTGGTCAGGTCCGTAGGATCTACCAGTTGTGGCCCTTTCTGGATCGGGATGCGCTTCGCACGGTCATTTCCGCCCTCGTAATCTCCCGCCTAGATTATGCCAATGCTCTCTACATGGGGCTTCCCTTGAAGAGCACTCGGAGGCTCCAGCTGATGCAGAATGCAGCCTCGCGGGTGGTGTTGGGAGCTCCTTGGGGCTCTCATATCACGCCGCTCTTGCGCGAGCTGCATTGGCTCCCGGTGGTCCTCTGGGTGCCCTTCAAGGTATTGGTTACCATCTTTAAAGCGCTCCATGGCTTGGGGCCAGAGTATCTATGGGACCGCCTCCTGCCATAATCGGCCTCGTGCCGGCCAATATGCTCCCATAGAATGGGTCTCCTCAGGGTGCCGTCGGCTGGACGGCTGGCGATCCCGAGGGTGCGGGCCTTCTCATTGGGGGCACCCTCCCTCTGGAACGAATTACCCCCGGAGATGAAGACCATCCCTGATCTCCTGACCTTCTGACGGGCGGTGAAGACTCATCTATTTCGCCCAGTCTGGCCTAGGGTTCTCTTAGAATTTTAATCTGGTTTTATGTGGTTTTTAATCTTTTTAATTCTCCTTTATATACTTTTATTCCAGCCACTATATATTTGATTTTAATTGTTTTTTAATTTTGTATTGTGATATTTTTAATCGGCTGTACACTGCCCTGAGTCCTGTCAGGGAAAGAGGGTGATATATAAATCAATCAATCAATCAATCAATCAATCAAACTGCCAGTCTGGGAAGATTCCTGAATTGGAGAACAGTAAAGTAGCTTGTTTGAACTCTACACAACTGGGTTTGGTTGTTTGTGCCTGGCATTTTATGTGCGTTAGGTCAAGCCACATTGGCTCTGATGTGGGGATGCTGCTGTGGTCGCAATTGCAAGGACCGGTCATAAACCATTTTTTTCCAGGGCCATTGTGCCTTTGAATGGTCACTAAACGAACAATTTGAAGTCAAGGACTGCCTGTACATTTATATGCTTTCAAGCTGCCAAACGTTTTGTGGCTTAATCTCCTGGCACTTCAGGAACAGCATGTGTTGGAGGTGCTTGCAGACAATTGTGGATCCGCCTTCTCCTCCTCCTCTCCCCTTCCCCATCTTCCGTTCCACCTTTTCAGCGAGACTCAGTGGTTGTTGTTATTATTATTCCCATCCACCCCCAGCCGTTTTAACAAAAGTGCTGGCCACAATGTCAAGCGTTGACACGGTGAGGGAGGCAGCTGTCAGAGAGCAGACACCAGGGCCAGCACTGCATCAGCTTGCCATGTCTTCAAATGATGCCTTTCAACAGAAGGCAGCTGAGCTGCCAAAGACGTCAAAAGATACCTCTCTAGAATGACGGACAGCTGTGAATCAGCCCAGAACACTTTCCAACTCCCCCTGAAATCTGGAATCCCAGCCGTTCAGGGAGAGATCGGTTTAATTTCAACAATGCAGTACCCACAATCCTTTTTTAAAATCTTAACTTTTTAATCTATCTATCTATCTATCCTATCTATCTATCTATCCTATCTGTCTGTCTATCTGTCTGTCTGTTTGTCTATCTATCTATCTATCTATCTATCTATCTATCTATTAATCTATAAAAGCGAAATACCCCTCACGCATCATCACAAAATCTCCAGAACCGTAAAGCCTACAATTTGAAATTTGGCCTTATGTTCCTCTTGGCTTCTAGGTGCTCACTAAGAAAGGATTTTTCGAAATGACCATCAAGAGCATTTAGAGTATTTCCTATATTATTATTATTAATACGCTCTGATTCTAAGGAGTTCTACTCCCCTTCCCCACCTGAAAAGAAATCTCTTCCAAATGCAAAACACAAGCAAAGGAGAGGAGTTTCAGTTTCAGAGCACCAAGCAGCTTTAGTACAGAACAGTTGAGCTAAGCCATGCCCAGGCTCCTTGCTGTCTCCTTGTTCACACAGCAAGTAACTGCTTCAGTTTCCAAACAGTCGTCAACTCTCTCACACACTGATTGGATGCTAGCCAGATGAATACCAATGGATGCTGGTAGGCAGAGGCACAATTCCCCCCCCCCCCCATTTTCCTCCCAAAAACTAAGCCCGGCCACATAGTTTTGTAGCGAAGCATGGGTATCCAGCTAATATTATACAATAATATCTAATTTTAATTTTAATTAAATGAGCCCCTAAATGAGCAAGGCCAACTTACTGCAAAGCACTGTTTCCAAAATTGATTCTGGATCTGCATGAGTCTTCACAGGCTTTCTTAGAACATTGAAAAGGAGCATGGTGGAACTAGGTTTGAAGAGACCATCATGGAGATTAGTAGTGGGTATCATCTCAGGGGTCTGTCCTCCATTAAAGACCTTGATAACTCACCCATCATTCCTGCCACCTTGCAAGCTTTTATCTGCATAGGAATAATAGAGTTGGAAAGGACCTTGGAGGTCTTCTAGTCCAACCCTCCTGCTAAAGCAGGAAACCCAATGCCCTTTCAGACAAATGGTTGTCCAATCTCTTCTTAAAAACCTCAATTGATGGAGCCAACCACAACTTTGTTGACCTGCTAACATCAGGAAATAAATTCTCTTTCCTTGATGCTTTTCTCCTCTCTTTCTGAACCCAGCAGATGACTATTTCTTCCCTAAAGCTGTGTCTCCTTTGACCACGGATTAGCCCTTGGTCCACTCCCTGCACCTAGGAGGGTAGCCCTCTCTCCTCCACCTTCCTTTCTGCAAGAACGACATAGCATTCCTGCAGAAAGGGGTTATTTATTTCTGACGCAGAATTGCACCAATTGGTACTCTCTGTTCTACCACTTTACTGCTTTCCATGTCAACATTGGAACACATGCCATCCAGCAGAGATTTCTCGCCCAAGAAACAGACAAAACAGCTATGGCCTGGTCTTTTCCCTCCCTCCCTCCCTCCCTCCCCTCCGTCCCTCTCTCTCTCTCTCTCTCTTTCTCTCTCTTTCTGTCTGTCTGTCTCCCTCTCTTTCTGTCTATGTCTCTGTCTCTCTCTGTTTCTTTTTCTGCCTCTGCCTCTGTCTCTCTCTGTCTGTCTGTCTCTCTCTCTCTCTCTTTTTCTGCCTGTCTCTCTGTCTCTGTCTCTCTCTCTCTCTCTCTGTTTCTTTTTCTGCCTCTGCCTCTGTCTGTCTGTCTGTCTGTCTCTCTCTCTCTCTCTTTTTCTGCCTGTCTCTCTGTCTCTGTCTCTCTCTCTCTCTGTTTCTTTCTCTGCCTGTCTCTCTGTCTCTCTCCCCCTCCCAACTTGTCTTGCAAAGCCATTCAGCCCTTGAGTTGGTTTAGTGAAATATTTATGACAGGGAGTGCAAACAAGCAATAAGAGGGTCAGGCTCTGACAGCGGAAAAACAATGGTTGTGGATGAGCTTGCCAGGGAAACAGTATGGGTAACCTTTAGTTTGAGGACAGAGAGCTTGTGGGACAATTAGAGAGCCTTGCATAGAAAATAAAATTCTTTTTAAGATGCCCTAAAAGGATAGGGAATAATTCCGAAGAGTACTTCCTTTGGGATATAAAGAAAAGAATTTATTTCTCTTTTGGGAAAAGCTTTCTTTCAAAACATCTAAAGACCAGAGAAATTACAAGACTTTTAGAATAATTGTGAGGGAATCAAATAATTCCCATCCAGATCAATGATAATTCAGCAGCTGATAGGGCCCAATTAACTTTGTTTGGTTTGGAAGCAGATCAACTTTTAACCTGGTTAATATTTGGGTGAGGCACTTCCAGAGAATCCCAGGTTAAACGTTAGCCTGTGCAGTCAAAAACCACCAGAGAAGAAGGCAGTGAGGCACAGCTTGTAGGCTGTTGCCAAAACGAAAACAAAAACAGAAGAAGATGGAGGAGAAGAAGAAGGGAGTATGAAGTCACCAGGAGTCAACCCTTGACTTTGCAAAGAAGGAATGTCTTCCAGATGTTCTAAGACCCACCTCGTATCAGTTTGTCCAACACTTGGGATGATAGGAGATGCGTTTTGGCAATATCTCCAGGCCTCCCATTGATCCTAATGTAAAAAGTCAACGAGGAGAACATCTGCTCCCATGCAGAAGGTCTCAAGTTCATTTTGGTTCATCATCAAATTCAGGTTTTGGGAAAGATACCACCCACGTTGGCAGAGACTCTCAGCAAGAATAGACATCACCAGATTAGACGGCCGAGCAGCTGGACTGTTGTCCTCTGACTAATAACATGCCCTGAGCAAAACTAAGAATAACTTCTAATAGAGGAGGCGGGAGGGTATGTATAAATATATACTATTGACTTGAACAGAAAGGAATAAAAAGAGGAATAAACACATGGTGGAGCAGGGTTAGAATGCTGTATTGCAGCCTTGAGTTTGATCCTGATTGGGCTCAAGGTGGACTCAGCCTTCCGTCCTTCCGAGGTCCGTAAGATGAGGAGACCCAGATTGTTGGGGGCAAGGCTGACTCTGTAAACCACTTAGAAAGGGCTGCAAAGTATTATAAAGTATTATAATGTTATTGCTGTGGCTAGAACCTGGTTTCTGAGTTGTGGCGTATGGGATGAGTAGTTAGAAAGTGGAACATCCATGAAAACTCCCATCTCCTTAAGGAACGTGTGGTGGATAATCAAAGACAAGAGGAAGGGATGAACAGGGGAATGCACAGTTTAATAGAATGACAGTTGGAAACAACTTTAGAGGTCTTCTAGTCCAACCCCCTGCCCAAGTAGGAGACCCTATGCCATTTCAGACAAGTGACTGTCCAGTCTCTTCTTGGAAATCTCCAGTGATGGAGCACCCACAACTTCTGGAGAGAAGCTGTTCCACTGATTAGCTGTTCTCACTGTCAGGAAACTTCTCCGTAGTTCTAGGTTGGATCTCTCTTTAATGACCTTCCAGCCATTACTTCTTGTCCTGCCTTCAGATGCTTTGGAGAATAAATCAGTCCCCTCTTTACTGTGACAGCCTCTCAAATACTGAGAAAGACAATTATCATGTCCTTCCCAATCCTTCTCTCCAACATCTAGACATACCTAGCTTCCTCAACTGTGAACATAAAAGCATGGAATGCTTGATTCTGAACATATAGCATATGATCTCAGAGTCAAACATTCCATGCTTTTGTTTTACTTTATTTTATGATTTTATTCAGTTCAACTTCTTCCTTCAGAAATGTTATTGTTGCTCCAGAGTTTTCTTCTTTTTAAAAAAAAAAAACAATCAAAACTATTAGTTGATCAAACTAGCAAATGGAAAGGGAAATCTGTCTACAAAGAGGCACATTGGAAACGATGCTATTGTAAATGATTGTGAAACTATAGGCAAGATTCAGGCTCAAAAGCTAAGAGGCAATTAGTTGAGTCTCATGACAAGTTCCCCCATTTTCAGGCCTTTTAGCTAAAGCACCACCACTTAAGTCACCGGCAAGCTGAAGGGCTGTCAAGTAGGTGGCAAAATAGCTGGAGCAATTTGGTGATGCTTTTGTCCTCCCCTTCCTCAAGCCAGCATCCTGAATTACAAGGTTGGATGTAACAAACATGGTTATTTCCCAGTCATAACTGCAGGTCCATGATATGCCTGGCATGTTCCTTGGGAATGCGGGATATGAGCACTGGGTAGGATGATGTCTACAGAGATGGGTGGGATGATTGCAAAGCCCATCCGAGTTTTGAGTTATAAGCCAACATAAATCCATATACACGTTTTAATTATATTTATTTATTAGATTTATTATTTGAGGAGGGTCCTGAAGGTTTAAATACTCTCTTCCATGGCATTGGAAGGCCTAAAACGTTATTTGTATGCTCCCATATTTCGGTTGGAGAGCAACTAAAGTCAGGAGGAGGGATCAAACAAGGAATTAGTCTGGAATCTTTATGTAGGCACAAGAGAGCAAAATCCGATCCTCATTGAATGCCATTGAACTTCATCTTGTCTAGCCCAGATGCAGACTGCCAGCTTGTAGAGATGAGGGTCTGAGCTTCGTTGTTTTCTTCTGGACATTTTATTATCCAGCTAGGTAACATCATTGATGCTAGAAGGGAGTGCGTTTGTGAAGAGAAGGTGGAGAAGGAATAGGAGGAGGGGGACAGTGGGGTCCTTGGTGCTCTCTCAGCTTGGTTGTTTTCTTGCAAATGTTTCATGACCCAACTAGGTAACATTATCAGTGCTAATCTGGGGAGATTCCTGTAAAATAGGTATAGAACAATAAAGTAGCTAGTGGCAACTCTAAAAAGACCATAGAAATATGTTAACTCCTGGACATGTTAACTCCCAATAAATTATTTTGAAGTTTTGGAAGTTTGGCTCGAGACTCATGATTTATTTGGGGTAATTGCCGGAATTCTGACAGCTAGCTTGAAGTCTATACATATTAGCTCTGGTTGTTTGTGCCCGATTTCTCATTTGAGCCCCCTCAAAAAAAAAAAACCCAAACAGAATCCTCTTTGAAATGATGACCATAGATTTTTCAGAATGTGGTATGCTTTTTGGTTGAAAAAGATCCAGAAGTTGCCACTGGACAATTTCAGATGTGCGACAAACTTTTGCCCTTTGCAGTGAAGGAAGATTTAGTGACCCTAACAGTTTGTCTTCTGATCTCTGCAACTCTGCTCTCTCTGCAAGGATCTCCTTCTCTCCTGACACTAGTCAAATGTTAACAAACCCTTTAAATTTTGAAAATGAGCAAGGCCGAAGCTACCTTTGCGAGAGGGCCTCCCTCTCAGAGCTTTGCAGAAAGAGGAAGCAGACAGGGTGACATCAACCCTGCCGCAGGTATGAATTAAAGATGAGAACTTAATCAAACTTGAGTAAGGGAAGGAGGAGGATCAAAGCGGCAACATCTTCATTTCTGAGTAGACAGCTCCACCTTTGTTTTGGCAAGGTTTGCTTTGAGGGGGTTCTTTAAAACAAAAGGATCCGTGGTCCGTGAATCTAAAGTGCCCTCTGCTGGGTTGTTCTGAAATCATGAAAAGGAATGCTTCAAAGGGACATTTCCAAAGGATATCTGCAACCTAATGGTGGAGATGGAGCAGGAGAAGTAAGAGAGGTTTTTCATCATAATGGAGAAAAGAAAAGGTGAAGGATATTTCTTCACAATAATGGAAAAGATAAAGGAGAAAGAAGAGAAGAAGAGGGAGGAGAAGGAAAAACAGAAGAAGGAGTGGTAGACTGAGGCCAGCAGGATCTGTCACTGTCAGTTGATAGATGTAGTCAATTCACAAGTGATCCTGGGTGCTCTCCAATTTGGTTGTTTTCTTGCAGTTATTCATTACTCAAACCAGGTAACTTCATCAGTGCTAGATCATTACTTCTGCAAGAAAACAACCAAGCTCAGAGAGCACCAAGGACACCACAGTCTTCTTCCTCCTCCTCCACTCTACAAATCCCACTCCCTTCTAACAATGATGATGTTACCTAGTTGGGTCATAAAATGTCTGCAAGAAAGCGAACAAGCTCAGAGAGCACCAAGGAATCCCTCATTTCAACCCAGAATTATGCATGTTCTCCTTTATTGATAGTCACTTCACACATGGCCAAGACCAGTGGTGGTATTCTAATGGTTCTGCCTGGTTCTGCCGAGCCAGTAGCACCGATCAGCAGTGGAGACCAAACCAATTCTCACCACCGCTCTGCTGTTGGGCCCACCTGTCCGCCCAGGCTCCCATACTCACCTTGATCCTCTGTTTTTGAAGCGCAGCTGCTTTGCGTGGCACAGGAGAGCTACGGAAGTGACTGGGAGAGTGCAGGCTTGCAGGAGGTGAGTTTGAACGCCTCTGAGCCTGCACAAAGTGTGCCTTTGGTGCACACGCACACGCAAAGTGTGTGCACGCACGCAAAGTGCAACCACCCAGCCACGCCCACCACTGTCCAAGACCTGCAGAGTTGAGGAAGTGGTGGAGGAGGAGGAGGAGGAGCAGGAGGAGGGTTGCTCTCATGATTCTCTTAAGTAGGTTTTCCACAGAATGCCTGCTGGTGCTGTTTCTAGAAAGGAAGAGCAAAAGACATGATTTAATAAATACATGATCTGGAACTGGGGATTCAACCTTGAAGGAGGACAGCCTGGCGGAACCCTCCCACGTTGTTTCAAAGAGTACAATCATGAGCAGATATGCAACATGCTAAACAACTTGCTCATGGAAGCTTTCTGATATAGTGGGCCTGTCCTTATAACCCTAAGCTTAACCCTAATGTTGTTCCTTTTGGAAGAGTCCCAGGGTTGGGTAGAGAGACGACCCAACTGTTACTGGATGACTGTTTGCAAGTATCTGAAGGGTCTTCCTATAAAAGATGTGATAAGCCGGTTATCTGTTGCTCTCCCGAGGTAGTGAACAAATTTTCACACAGAAAGGAAATACTTAAATATTTTAATTAAATATCAGGAAGACTTTTCTTGGGGGACATAATGGGTGACAGAGCCCATTCTGTAATTCCCTTCCAAGCCATTCCTTTCTTGGCATTCTTAATCCATTCTTCTTGCCTTCTCCTTCCCTGGTGCCTACATGTTCTACCTCTAATGGGTTTTTGTACTGTCAGAAGGGGCCTGATTGATTTCAAGTGAAGCAAATATAATTCCACCTCCATTTCAGAACAGAAAGAAAGCATGCTTTAAAACCAGAGAGAGGGGAAGGGAAAGAAAAGGAGGAATAATTCCCCAATTCTCCCTTCATTTAAAGCTGCTTTAAAGCTTCCTTGACAAGGAAGAATGCTGATGAATAAAAAGAAATATAACCTTAGTTTTTCCATTTGCTCTTAATTTCCGGAAAAGGTTCATTTGGGGGGAAGGTTTGTGTACGCATCTAGAAAATGGCAAATACAAAGAATAATTCATATTGCTTGTTCACTTTTGGTACAAGGAAAGAAGAAGCATTTTCTTCCCTCTGCTGTTAACAGGAAAGGATCCTAAATTAATCTGAATTAATTAAAGGCAGCTTTCGATTTTAAAAAAAATACAAATCACCACCACCTAACTGTTGAATAATGAGCTGATCAGACATTTGTTTCTTTAGCAAGGATGGCTTTTAAAATGAGGGTTGTCCATTGAAGCCTGCCTTGTTTATTTCTTACTGATATCAAAAGCGTAAAAACGAACCAAATTTTTAAAAAAAGTAAAGGTGGGAAAGAGAGAGAAAAGAAAAAGGAAAGACAAAGAAAGAAAGAAAAATAGGACTTCCAATTTCCCTTGCAGCAAACATAAGTAGAACCGCAAAGTTGTCTCTTACTCAAGGATGACAAATTGAAAGTTCATTCTTTCCTGCTTCCAGCTTTTTTTCTGATCTCAAAAGCACAAATCATGACTGCATTATTTCCCTATAACAGAGACCCCTGCCTATAAGGGAGGGGGTGGGATTCAAAATTTTTAACAACCAGTTATGTGGGTGTGGCTTAGTGGGCGTGGCCATTTTTGGGCTTCCTGGGCCTCAGGGAAGCCCCCCGGGCAAAGCAATAAGACAGCAAGGGGAATCCCGACATCAGCTGATCATCGGAACAGCTGATCGTTGGGAGGAAGAAAAAAGAAAGAAATACCTTAAAGGAGTGGGAGAATGCAGTCAGCGATGTCACGCACACATGATGAGGACTGACTGGGATGGGAGTGGAGGGGCGGGGCCAGCCAGGGGCACGATTTGCCGGTTCTCCGAACTGCGCAGAGTCATAATAACCAGTTCTATAGAACCAGTCCAAACTTGATAGAATCCTACCCCTGTTATAAGGGGTCTCCAGTCAACCATAGATATGGTTTTTTCTGCTCCTTCTTTTCCCGCTTATTAATTTAGCCACCTCCAGAAGTTCCATTGTAGTTCCATGATTCTCTTCTCCCCCCTCCTCCCCCTCCGGAAACCTGGCTTTATTTCCAGTGTTCTGACTTTGCTCCACCCTCTAGTCCTACAACATAGGAAACGGAAAGTCCTCCTGTCTCTTTGTAGAGGACCTCAGCGGTCCCCAACCTGCAGTCCTCCAGATGTTGGCTGGAGCTCCTGAGAATCGGAGGGCACCAGACTGAGACTGACTAAGCAAATGCAAGCATCTCTCTGGTGCCAAAAGCTAAGCAGGCTTGGTGCAAGGTAATATTTGAATGGCAGATGGCAAACCACCAGAGAATTCTAAGGTTTCACACCAGGCTGAGAACAGCCTGATAAAAATCACTCCAATGTACTCAGTTACATAGCTAGAATAGAATGGGCTATCCAGATTATTCATTCATTCATTCATTCATTCATTCATTCATTCATTCATTCATTCATTCATTCTCTCTTTCTCCTATCCCGCTATCCATCTCTTCCTTCCCTTCCGTTCCCTTTTCTTCCTCTTTCTGTCTCTTCCTTCCTTTCCCTCTCTTCCTCCTTCTTTCTCTTCCCCTTTCTTCTTCTTCCCTCCTCTCTCTTCCTCTCTTCCCCTTCCTTCCTTCCTTGTCTTTTTCTATCTTCTATCATCTCCTGCTTCCTCCCACTCTCCCTCCCTCCCTCCTTTCCCACCCTGGTGGATGCGATGTCTCCTTCAATCCCGAGTCCTCCACAAATAGGTTTGAGGGTTATGCACAGTATCTTCGCTGCTCCTAACTTTGTATTCTTCTGGACCGAGAGCTCCGAGCTTCTTTTGAGCTGGACCCTGATTCCTGGTTGAGACTTGCCAACCTTCCAACTTGCTCTTTCGATTTCCCCGGCTGGCCCACAGCCCCAGAATTCCCTTGGACGTTTCCCACCCAAGGACCGACCAGGTCAGATCTAGCTTCTCTTTCCAACTCAGTCCATATCTGCCAGTTGCAGCCCCTTGTTGAGATTTTGGAGGAACCCCCCCCCCTCCGAAAAAAGGAGAGGCTCTGAAATGCTGCTGAAGACACCTTCCCTGCTTTCATCCCTCGCAGGCTCGCTAATATCCTGCTTCCGAAATGCAAATCTTTCTCTTTTCTCCTCAGGGCCCTCACTATCTGCAGCCAGATAGTGAAGTGTTTAAGCACATTTTTAATGGGAAGGTTTTCCTTGTCAAGACTACTTAGCGGGCAGTTAAAACAAGTCACTTAAGCCCTTCCATCCGGCCGATGATGTTTATTCGAAGGTGTCTGCCTCTCTTGCAAGCAAAACTATTAATATGCTAAGTAAGCCCTGTTACTCTCGAGCTTAATTCTGATGCAAATACATTTAAAAAAAAAAAAATCAGCCTCTGCTAAGGAGCGTCAGAAGGGCTTTTTATGGCTTTTTCATCTCCTCTTCTTGAAGACTTTCCTGCTGTTAGAGTAGTCTCATTTCGGATTCCGCTTCCAGACCTCATGTTGCTTCCTTGGGGAGGGGGTGGGTGGGTTGGAGAGCTGCCCCTTCCCATTTACCCAACCTTAACAGTTTATGCCTTCCTATTAATAAAGACCACTGCTCCTGAAAATGGCAACTGAAGACCTTTGCCGTCAAGTGGACAGCCTTCTTGGTGGTTTCCTGGAGAGTTAAATGCAGGTAATGGAGCTTGAACGCTTCTGCTAGGTTGCATCATGTCTCTTCTCTGTGTTCAGAAGTTGCTTTCGTTGGAAGAAATATCCAGGTCCAGTTCCAAGCCAGGAGAAAGACACCTGGAAACATGGAGGCTGATTGGAAAGATGGTTTAATGATGAACAGAAGCACCAAGCCAATGTGATTCTAGGTAGCTGACCGCATGGAGTTGAGAATGAGGGGCATTTATACCTTCTCTTGGGCTTTGCACTTGAGCTTCCTGTTCCTGTGCAAGGACATATATCATTGGCTGTTCTAGGGGTTATAGCTAGCACTGTAGGTTGTCTGAGCTAAGTTTGGTTGAAGCCTGGAGAGTGATGCAATGTCCCCAGGAGATTGTGCAGTGTGGTGAGCTCTGCTGCTAGATGGTAGAGGGTTAATCCTATTATGTCCTGAGGGGTCATGTCTTAATCCCATCATCCTGGAGCTGGAGGTCTTTTTTTTTTGTAGATAGTCTGGCCCACTCTTAATGGGCACAAAATATCTGCTGGGGGTTATGAAGAAAGATTTGGGGGCTGCTTTCTGTCTCCAAGAGCATGCTTCTCTATTTCTTCTTTAGGGAAATATAATATTCTGCCTTTTTAATATTTCCTAAAATATTTCATTCTTCTGGGAGGGAGCGGCTTCCCACATGTTCAGATGGATGCAGGGCCCCTTTTGAGTAGGGCCCAACATGATTGAACCTGCTATGTCCCTTGTGCAAATGTTGTTGATGGACATCTAATAAACCCCTGAAGATGCTCACAATTTATAGCATATTCCTGTAGGAATAGCATCCTTGGGGTGCTGATGAATTCCCTTACTGGGGGCCTGATAGATGCCTCTAATTTTCATTAAGACACTTTCAATTAAAATTTAATTAAAAACTGAGACAGAGAATTGGCAAGATGCAAGCATCAACCTTGAACATTACCCTTATTTCAAGGAATATCTCTGGGCCGCTCATTTTGTCTTCTGAACATCTGTAAAGAATAAGAAGGATGGGTAGTTGCAGCCCAATATATATGAAAGAGGATGTCTTCTAGATCTCTTATCTTAATTGCTTAGAACAAAAAGCATTATGTAGAAGAAGAGCAGACAGAGTTAGAGGGTGGAGTTAAGTAAGTAATCAGTCTAGAATCGTTACATTCCTGCAAATGGTCTTAAGTCGAATCCTTCTTGAATTCCGTTGACCTGGTGCCAATTTAGTATGACTAGATTATTATGTCTAGGCTTGTTGACTGCAGCTTTTCCTACTATCCCAATTCTTTGCATCTGATATATAAAGAACAACCTGGAAAATCCATTCGCTTCAGTTTCCAAACTTTGAGCAAAGATGGATAGAATGCAGTAATCTTACTGAGTGTGAAGGCGTATGATCACGGTTGTCTGAATTAAAAGGGCGTTGGTGCTTACCTGACACGCCCGTTCTCTTTGAGCTGTGAAGAGCATCCAGTCATGGGAGGTGCTTCAGTCTTAGTTCAGTTAGGCTGAGCTTAAATTGCGGAACACTCCTCCTCCTCCACGGGACTCCTCCCCAGCGTTCCGCAGTTTTGGCGAAGACGAGAGGACTAATATCCCTGCCTTCAGAATTAAAGATACGTTGGCTGAAACAGGACCCCACCAGACGGACAAAGACAAGAACAAAAAGGGAGTGGGGCTGGATGCTCTTCACAGCTCAAAGAGAATGGGTGTATCAGGTAAGTACCAACGCCCTATCTCCCATGAGCTGTTCAGAGCATCCAGTCATGGGACATATCAAAGCTCGGCCTGTCCTACGGGAGGGACTCCGTCTGGCTTTGAATCCTCTCCTGGTCCCCGAGGACCTGTTGTAGAACCCTTCTACCAAAGGAAGCGTCAGCTGACGCAAACATATCTATCTTACAATGCCTGATGAAGGGTGAAGGAGAGGCCCAAATTGCGGCTTGACAAAAGTCAGTGATTGGAGCCTGCGTGGCCCATACGGCCGATGTTGCGGCGCTCCTTGTTGAATGAGCTATTTTGCCTCTGTATAGGCGGTTGGCACGCCCAGGGACCTGACCAAGAATGGACAGGGTGCCCTGCAATTTGGATCCTCCCCCTAGTTTTCTTTTCTTTTTCTTTTCTTTTTTATTTATTTATTTATTTTTATTTATTTTTTAAAATTACAAATATTAATAAAAATACTAGAAAATCTATTTCCAAATTGAGTCGTATCTGAATAATAATAAAGTTTATCATTGTTGTATTGCTCGTGAATTATACAGTTATTATATATCAGAATGATAGCCAAATTGTGGATATAGTCAATCAGCCAAACTGAGAACGCCTAACGGGCCTTTGCAGATCACGGGCCCTCAACAGCGTCTCTGCACAGGCGGGCTCAGGCCCTAGGTGCTCGCTGTTGCGCCGCTGGCTGAGGATTGTGAGGGTTAGCCAACAATACCCTTAATGGTGGCCTTGGATAGGAATGAAATGAGGCTGGAACAATTCTTTAGAGACTCTCTCTCTCTCTCTCTTTTTTTGAAATAACTCCCAAATGGAGAATGAAAATTATACCACACAGTCTGCAGAGCAAATAATAGCATGGCCATGCGGTCCCCTCACAGAAAAAATGGCGACCGACTGTTGTTCTATTTTTGGCGCATGCACCAGCAGCGATCTCCCGCCATGCAAGAAGGGGGTTGGAACGATCCATTTCCCCTTGGAACTAACGGCTGGGAAGGGTGAAAATAACTGATCCTTAAGGCATTCACCCAGTAAAAATGGCGTTCGGAGGGGAATCAGTTGATACGACTCTGATAGGAGACGAACCTCATCATTTAAAAACTCTCGGCGAGGATCAAGAGGCAGGGGAAGGTAGCGGTGGGAGGGGAGGGGAAGAGCCGAAGGCTCTCTCTGGCTCGGAGTGCGAGAAGTGCTTCCTAAACAGCGATCTCCAACGCTCAGCCTCAGTCGGAAGATCGTAAAAGATTTCTCTTTTCTTTTCTTTTTCAAATTCAATGAGAACCAACAAGAAAGCAATTCACCTGTTTCGGCCAAGGAGTCACGAAATGCACTACCTATCTGTTAAGAGACTGAGCCAAAACTGGGGAATGCTGGAGGAGGAGGAGGAGCGTTCCACAGTTTAAGCCCAGCCTAACTGAACGAAGACTGAAGCACCTCCCATGATTGGATGCTCTGAACAGCTCATGGGAGAATAAGTCTGTATCCAATTGGGGAAGAAAACAGAGAAATATTTATGGAGATTCTCAGTCATCCAGATCATGGTTGTCCCAAAGGTGCTTTTTCAAGAGGCAATTGGACTTTGGTTTTTTTTTTTTTTTCTTTGAAGAGTTGAAGAAGCTTCTTGGATGAGAAGCAAAATGTCTTCAAAGAAAAACCACAAAGTCCAATTGTCTCTTGAAACAAGCACCTTTGGAATACAGAGAATTGCTTACTAATGAAGAGAGACTTCAGAACTATATGTAAGCCAGCTGTGCTAATCCAGGAAGATCTACACCTTCACTTAAATGACACAGTCAAGATTGCAATATTCAAGTCTCTGAGAGCTGGAATTTGTCAGAATTGTTCTTTGGTAGAACAGTTTCCAAAAACCTTGATCTTCAAGGTGTCTACAGATAGTGCATTACAATTTCACATCCCACTTCCATATCTTCATCGAACAAAGGGGAAACAGTCTGTTGCATTTATGTCATTAAAATCCATAAAAGCTTTTTTTTAAAAAAATAAAAAAAATGGTTGTGCTCACTTTAATTTCAAACCAGGGAGAATTTTGGTCCTTAGCAGCTGGGAGTCAGAGTATTTGTTCAATCTAGCTGTCTATTAATACATGGTGGGAAAGAGAGAGGCTTGGAAAGCTAATGTTGACCATCTGCCTCATTTATTGTCTTTTACCAAATGCTGTTACAATAGCTAACTAAAATAACAACTTCCAATTTCCAGTTTATGAAAGCCAAACTGTGAGCCTAATTCTTCCTTCTCATCTTTTTTCATTTTCATAAGCTTTCATTTTAAACAAACAAACAAAAAATGGTTTTAAGGTGAGATTCAGTTAAACAGGCAGTTGTAAAACTGGTTCAGTAAGCTTTGGGTTCTGTAAGCACAGAAATTATTGCTTTCATCCATTTGAGTGGCATTATTGTGGTTATTCGCACAAGTCAGCCAGATGTTTAGACTGGATTTGGCATTTTTTAATCGACCTATCAAGGTTTTCCCAAAGACCTGGGATAGGCAGATGTTGCCGTGTGATGGTTTTCAAGGTGGTGTTGCAGAATGTAAGCTATAAAGTAAAAGTAAAGCTGCCTTTCGCAATTGACCGACGATGGCAAATTTGTCAATGCTGATGGTGTTCAAACAATGCTCGAGTTGTTATTCATTAAATTTATATGCTTTAAACCTTTCTTCCTGTTGAGTTCAAGTTCTGGCCAGGTACTTAGCTTTAACTTGAAGGTTTCCAAAGGTTAACTATGATTAACTGGGAGGAAGAACTAGCATCAGGATTAAAGTGGCAGAGCAAAGAGATCTCTATTACGCATTTTAATTGGTCATCAACAGTTTCTGGATGGTGTTCAGATCACTAAAAGGGTATTAGACATTTGTAACAGCCAATTTTGGAAATGGAGTAGGTGTTAATTCTGACAGTTTTTAAGGACCCCACCAGGAAACAGTTTAAAATGTTGCTGGATTGCTTTGATATTTACACCTGTAATGTGTTAAATGGCCTTATTGACTAAGAGAATCATCCCTTCAAAGAGCCAGCTTGGCTTGCTGTTTTGGACTCCGTCCAGTTTCTCTCGAAAAGAATGACTAAAAAGTGTCCAATTTATCATAAAAAGCACCAGGCCAAAGTGTCTTTCGTGTAATGAGAGCTTGCTTATGCTTTTATCCTAGAAAACGCAGCTTTCAGATGTCTACTCTCTGTATGAACAGGGTTTTTTAAAACACATACATATATATGTATATGTATGTATGCATGCATGCATGCACGTATGAGAGAGAGAGAGAGTTTTCATAATGGAGCTTGATTAAAGCTAAGATGGCCTTGCCAAAGAGCTAGGATTAAAGAAAGTTTGTTATTCTCACTCACCATTCTGTTGCAAAAGCAGAACGACTGATTTATATTGAAACTGATTAGTTAATATTTCACCAGTAGTGATAAGATTAGCCCATCGAAATGGCCTTGGGAGACTTTCTTTCTTTCTTTTTTCTTTTCTCCATCTCTTTTCTTTCTTTCTTTTCCCTTCCCTTCTCTCCCTCCCTCCATCACGTTTCTTAAAACATTGAATTAAACAACTTGTCTCTTTATATCAGCAAGCATGATATATTTGATACTCCGAGCTTTTTAAACACACACTTCCTATTATGGTGGAAATAATCTGTCTACTTTTTTAAAAATGACAATAGTAGCACTAAAAATACCTTATATTTATAACAGATTTAACATATAATTGGAGTTGGAAGGAACCTTGCAGGTCATCTAGTCCAACCCCCCCCCACCCAAGCGGAAGACCCTACACCATTTCTTACAAATGGCAGTCCAATCTCTTCTTGAAAATCTCAAGTGATGCCGCTCCCATAACGTCCGAGGCCAAGCGGTTCCATTGGTTGATTGTTCTCACTGCCAGAAAGTTTATAACTTCCACTTCGTACAGCTGACCATTGATCCTGTTTAATGATAGATAGATAGATAGATAGATAGATAGATAGATAGATAGATAGATAGATAGCTGGATCATAGATGATAGATGGATAGATGGATAAATGGAGAGATGGAGTGGTAGGTAGATAGATAGATAGATAGATAGATAGATAGATAGATAGATAGATAGATAGATAGATAGATAGATAGATAGATAGATAAAGATGATAGGTAGGAAGATAGATAGATAGATAGATAGATAGATAGATAGATAGATAGATAGATAGATAGATAGATAGATAGATACATAGATAGATAGATAGATAGATAGATAGATAGATAGATAGATAGATAGATAGATAAAGATGATAGGTAGGAAGATAGATAGATAGATAGATAGATAGATAGATAGATAGATAGATAGATAGATAGATAGATAGATAGATAGCTGGATCATAGATGATAGATGGATAGATGGATAAATGGAGAGATGGAGTGGTAGGTAGATAGATAGATAGATAGATAGATAGATAGATAGATAGATAGATAGGAGATAGCTGGATGATAGATGGATAAATGGAGAGGTGGAGAGATAGATAGATAGATAGATAGATAGATAGATAGATAGATAGATAGATAGATAGATAGATAGATAGATAAAGATGATAGGTAGGAAGATAGATAGATAGATAGATAGATAGATAGATAGATAGATAGATAGATAGATAGATAGATAGATAGATAGATAGATAGATAGATAGATAAGTAGGTAGGTAGGTAGGTAGGTAGGTAGGTAGATAGATAGATAGATAGATAGATAGATAAAGATGATAGGTAGGAAGAGAGATAGATAGATAGATAGATAGATAGATAGATAGATAGATAGATAGATAGATAGATAGATAGACAGCGACAGATATAGATTATTGATAAGGTTTACAACCATTATCTATCTGTCTCTCTGTCTCTGTCTCTCTTCTATTGATAGATTAGTTTTACAATTATATCAATAGACAGATAGCTATAGATTATTGACAGACTAGTTTTACAGCCATATTGATAGATAGACAGACAAACAGATATAGATTATTGATAGATTAGTCTTACAGTCATATCAAAGAAAACAAAGCTAAGATACAAGATCTATTCCCAGGATAAAATAGGTAAAAGAAAATACAGTAATAAAATACATTTGTGCTAATTACAAATTCTTGATGTTCCATTAAATATACCACCTTTACACAATACCCCATTCTGTTCAATGTAACACATTCTTACTTGAACTGCCTTGTCTATAAACTTAACAGTTCCTCTAACAAAGTACAAGTTATGCACCAGGACGAAAGAGGAGAATCTGCAAACGACGCTATTTTGAGATACTTGAATTTTCCTGCAAGTGGAGAGAGGAGGTTCTTTTTCCAAAAAGGCAACAGGCCTTTCTTGTTTTGTTTTGCTTTTTCTTTGAAAAACATTTCGCTTCTCATCCGGGACGCTTCTTCGGTTCCAGCCGACTAGTGGACAACTATTGGTTCTGTGCTCTGTCTTGAGTTACATATAAAGTGGGTTAAAAATCTTACAAAATATTTCAATTGCACCAGGTTGCAAGCAGGACTACGTTTCCATATTTGTAAAAAAAAATAATGACAAGCTATATTGCTATATTTCAGCATCTCATTAAGAGCACCATAAACCGGTAGCACCGCCTGGCTGAATTGGGCTGCGGAATTGAAATGAACTAGTTAACTGTCTTATGTCCCCAAGGAAATATTACTCTGCTGTAATACAGCTCTCTCAACCCACTGTGAAGGAAAAGGGGGAGGGAGAAATGGTGTTGCATTTCCAGATCCTCTGCTCCTTCGGGAATGGTATCCTTGCTGATAAAAATGTAGTTTATTGCAAAGATTAGAGAAAATATGGGTCATTGCTGGTGCAGTAATTAGTTGTGGCAAGCCCTAGAAATGTAAGGCTTTGTATAAATAGGACATACTTATTGGGTTCTCTCTCTCTCTCTCTCTCTCTCTCCCCTTTCGATTCCTCTTCAGCTCTGTATGGAATTGTCAAGCGCCAGGGAAATCAGAGATTCAGTCAGTTCAAATGAGTAGACACTTGATTAACAGAGTTGGAAGGGCGCTTATAGGTCATCTAGTCCAACCCCTCATCCAAGCAGACCCTACACCATTTTTGACAGTCCAGTCTCTTCTTGAACGCTTTCAGTAATGAAACTCCCACAATTTCCGAAGACAACTTCCGCTCCGTTGATTATTCTCACTGTCAGAAAATTTCTCATTTCCAGGTTGAATCCCTCCTTGTTCAGTTTCCATCCATTATTCCTTGTCTGGCCTTCAGGTGTCTTGGAAAATAGCTTGACCCCCATCTCTCTGTGGCAGCCCCTCAAATATTGGAAGACTGCTGTCATGTCTCCCCTGATCCTTCTCTTTACTGGACTAGCCAGGCCCAGTTCCTGCAACCATTCATCGTACATTTTAGCCTCCAGTCCCCTAATCCTCCTGATTGCTCTTCTCTGCACTCTTTCCAGAGTCTCAACATCTTTTTTATAGTGTGGTGATCAAAACTGGATGCAGTACTCTAGATGTGGTCTTACTAAGGCTTTATAGAGTGGTACTCACATGATCTTGATTGTATCCCTCTGTTAATGCAACTTTTGTTCCACATCTTTTTTTTAAATCCCCAGTCTCTTCACACATGTGCATTGTGTTCTTAGCACACTTTTATTTCATTAAAACTCACATTTTAATTGCTCTACTTCCATAGGGTGTTTTGTTTTTATGGCTTGGGAGAGCTACCATTTCTTTTATCCAAGCTAAATTTAACTTGGTGTCGATAACACCAGCAAACATCATTAAGCTCTGTGCGTTGTTTATTTAAAAAAAAAATTAACAAGGTCTTCCTGTAAATGTCTGGCTTAAAAAAAAAAAAAAAGCCAAATGAGCCACAGCAAGAAAAAAACACACTAAATTCTATCTGCTGTCTGTTTTTCAGAACCTTTAGTGGAAGTGAGAACTAAGCTAGAATAAACTGATGCTAAGAAAATTTTGCCTGAGGCAGACGGGATTTCTTTCACATTTATTGCTTCGGAAGACCCAGGCCGTGCAAGCAATGGTATTCCCCAGGACATTTTATGGAAGTGAAGATAGCGCTTTGAAGAAATAGGGAGGGAGGGATGCTTTTAAACTTGGGTGTCATGGAAGACTCCAAAGAAGACCATGGGCAGCCAAGAAAATAGATCACTAAATCAATCAACCCAGAATGCACAACAGACCAGGCTCAAATTACCCTGTTTCAGACATATTACGTGAAGGTATAATTCTCTGGAGAACGACTGTAAAGTTGGGAAAGGTGGAAGGATAGAGAAGAAGAGGATGGATGTATTCAGGTGATGGGTAGGTTGTTGGAAGAGCTGAAGAACCATTTGAGGGACAGATCATCATGGAGAACATCAGTAGACACGAGGATCTGTAATTGATGGACACTAAAACCACTAATAATCAATAACGGATTGGAAACTGAACAAGGAGAGATTCAACCTGAAAATAGGGAGAAATTTTCTGACAGTGAGAACAATCAACCCATGTAACAGAAGTTGCCATCAGAAGTTGTGGGGGCTTCATTTCAAGAAGAGATTGGAATGCCATCTGTCAGAAATGGTGTAGGGTCACTGCTTGGGCAGGGAGGGTTGGACTAGATGACCTACAAGATCCCTTCCAACTCTGTTAATCTGATCTTCAGATTAATCTGATCTTCACACATAGGAGATGATACTTAACCACTAAACTGTGATCATTCCCAAGCTTTCCAGCAGATCTTGACAAGCTGTAGCCTTCAGCCTGGCTTCAGAAGCCTTCTGAAAGATTCAGTTCAGCTTTCTAGCACAGCAATTATAATCCATCACATTGAGGCAGAGAAGAAAGGAAAGAGATGGCCAACTTCAGCTTCTCTCCCATCTCCTATCACTCCAAGTTTACCATTTGGAGATCCAACATCCGTCCATCCTCAAAAAAGTTTCTCCACTGCATCTTCAAAGTTTACCGTATACCCCAAGCTGTAGAGATGAAATGTCCAGAAATAGCAAGGTCTGTAACTGTATTTGTTTTTTCTTGGCTAAGCTTTCTATGTGATAGTTGGCCTTGCACGTTAGTTGGGTCTCAGGATGCAAACACCTAGCGATAAAAAGCGGTTTATGGCCCCCTATAAACCTCAGGAATGACGATTTATTGCCAGTAGATAGAGCTGCGCTGAACAAGAAGTGCCAAATAGGAGGTTGTTTTCAAAGGATTGTCAGGCTGCGGGTTTTCCTGTTAGTTGTAAAAAGTATGACTTGGGTAGTAGCACATGTGTCAAAAAATGATTTGTGCTGGAGACTTCTGTGTTTGTCCTGAAAGGGTTCTTTCTGTCTTTTTCAGGATTCCATGTTACCTAGAAATAAACAGTGAAAGTTTATTTTATTTGTAATTAATCAAGTCCTTAAAGTCTCTCTCTCTCTCTCTCTCCCCCCCCTCCATTCTATGTTTGTTTGCAGCACAATTGGATGGCATTGTGGGTTTTTAGCCCTGTAGTCACTGGATAAGCACACTTTTATAGTTTGAATGAATTTATGGAATGTTGGAACACAGAGTCTATTTTAATGAATGTAGACTAGAAAGCAAAATACCAAGGAGAGAGGGAGGGAGAGAGGGAGAGAGAGAAAGATCAAAATATAGATATATGAGATAGATGGGTGGATGATGGATGGATAGATAGATAGCAGACAGATAGATAATAGATATATATTGGGAGAGAGATGGAAGATGACAGATAAATAGGTAGATAGATAGATAGATAGATAGATAGATAGATAGATAGATAGATAGATAGATAGATAGATAGAGATAGAGATAATTCAATTATGTTCCATGGTGTGTTGTAATTTCCATAGGGAGTTATGATTCCAAACTGGTGCAGATATACATAAAATGATTTAGTTCATGAAGGGAGGAAATAGATTTGCTCAGCGGATGTTTATGGAACTTACTTTGACGAGTGTTCAACTGTAAAATCTGAGACTTGAGCTAGGTAATCTGTTCTGAAATTCAAGATGTATACTTGTGATTAAAACCATGAAGCCAGCCTATTATATTTTTATAAGCACATTAACTCTTGTAATTTAAACAGATTAGTTTGCGTTTTGCATGCCAAATGCATACATCATGATTTATTAAGGGAAACAGCCTTCCACATCTGGATTTGTTTCTTGATTCATTAAATTTTGATTGAAAAAAAATTGTTGAAAAATCCCATGGCACTCTTATCAGCTAGAGTGATTGCTTTTCCATTGCTGGGGCCTGTTTGGGATTCTCCCCCTCCATCCCACTTTATTCTGTTTAGCGATGGTGTGTAAAACTCTAGGACTCCTCAGCTTCTAAAATTCAAGCCAGTTTCAATCCTGCCATCAGATAGCAAACAAGCTTTGGAAAAACTGAGCAGATTAAATTCTTCCAAATCATCTAGTACTCTGGTCATCTCTGTTTTGGTGCCCAGCATGTCTGGACATGGCAAGATTGAAAGTTCATTCTGCTCAAGGCTGCAGAAAACATTCTGTTTAGCAAGATAAACAAATTAGCCAAATTAAGCCCTGCATAATTCTGAAGTTGGGCATAGCTGTGCAAACACAAGCCAAGGGAAAATAAACCTTCCATATTAAAACTGCTGCAGTGCTTCCAGTTGTGAGACTTTCTCCTAAAGATTTTGCAAAAGAATGAACGTTTAGTTGAGGATAGATGACCAATAATAAATAGGGCTAGTTGTCTGTTCTCTGAGACCTTTATAAGTCTAGAAGTAGTACTGTTTAGAAGTCATGGCAATTTAGAACCTAAAAGTACAATTCTAAGGCATGCTCCTATGCCTCATTCACTGCGTATCCAAGTTCTTTTTATTAAAGCAATGGATCAAATAATAGCAGGAGGATCCGTTTCGGTTACCCAATGATTGTTTATAACTTCTTTGATTAACACGAAGCCTTCCCAAATCCAAATCCTTCTAGATGGGTTGTTGAGGTCAACGATATCTTCCACCTCCCAACCAATAAGGGAGAATAGGTAGGAAAACTGAAAAAAAAAATGATCCCAAGACTTTTGGAAGTCTACCCGTTGAGAAGGTCAGTCAGTGAGACTATTTTGCCAAATCTCAAAGGTGCCTCAAAGGGGGGAAGATATAGGCCATTTTAGAAGGAACAACTTCTTCCTTGTTTTACTGAGAGCACAAGAATGACTTTATGCCTGTTAGAAAATTTCCATCTAGGCTGGAAGGAGGAGTCAAACGAGGGCCTAGCTTGGAGTCCTTGCACAGCCATAAGTAGCATAAACTTAACCTCCCCCAAGATCCCTGGAATCTTACCTGGTCATTCCTAGGGGAAGGCAAGCAGTCTAGGTAGATTCTTGTAATATAGATGGCAGACAATAAAGTTACTTCTGCTATTCACAAGTGGCTCTGGTTGCTTGTCGCTAATAAGACCAACCTATACAGCCAGTATTCTTTTCCTCGACAAGCAGTAAGTAGCTCTTTAGGACAAAGTAAGGTCATTCCCAACACTACCTCCTTGATCTTTGAATAACTAGAGATGACAGATTCAACGGGATTCTCCCTAGCGCCTAAGTCTGCTCTTAGCTAAAGAATCGTTTGAAGGGTCATCTTGCTGCCTTCAAGGATTGCCTGCCCTTGGTTGATCTTTTCTTCTTCAGGGAGGAGGGCCACTTGATTTGACCAGGTGTTCTTCTTTCTAACGAGATCTCAGGAGAAGATGGAACCAACCCTTTAGATGTTCAGTGAGGAAAAGCATGAGGCTTTGAAGAAAAGTCTTGGAGATAAAATTGTCTCCACTAAAAAAGAATTACAAGAGAGAGCTCAAAAGGCAGCCGTGGATGGGTTGACCAGCCATGAATGTCGAGAAGGAGAATGTTAGCAAAGCAGCTCTGGAGAGAGAAGGGTGGAGAAAAGAGATTTCACATTCTAAAGTGGTAGGGCCGCTCATATCAGCCCAGTGTGACATAGTAGGGTTTCTAATTGCTGAAATTACCTTGTCAGGCTGGCCTTATCAGCCACCATTCTACGGATTGTTTGGTTTAGATAAGCCTTTGAAATGTGATAAACCCTTGATAACCATTCTGCTGATGATAAGTGACTGGGTTGAACGTTGTTTCCGCTTCCTGGGAACAGAAGTCGTTTTTTTTTTTGCAAAAGGGACAACCTTGACGTGGTCTTCTTCTCTTTGGATTTTCCCCCCTCTTCTCAATCCCGTCCTCCACTCCCTTCACGTAAGTCCAATATCGGTGACCTTTCTTGAAACGTATTTTTCTAAACCTTCTGAAATCCTCCCTTCCACATCTTGATTTAGTTATTTGGGAGTGGGAACGTTAGTCAGGGTGGATGAGATTGAATGACCTTTGCAGAAATGTCAATGGGAAGGGTAGTAGGCTTCGGATGGTTGAGGTTTTCTTCCTTGTGAGTATGTTACTGCCTTGATTTGACTGAAGTAGCACTAAGCGACAATGGCAGGGTCTGAAAAAATTAATAATTAGGCAATTAGGAATCCAGATAAAGCTCTCTCTCTCTCTCCATCTCCCCCTCTCCCTCTCCCCCCTCTCTGTCTCCCTCTCTGTCTCCCTCTCTGTCTCTCTCTGTGTGTCTCTGTCTCTCCCTCTCTCTCTCTCCCTCTCCCCCTCTCCGTCTCCCTCTCTCTGTCTCT
This sequence comes from Bungarus multicinctus, assembly GCA_023653725.1. Taxonomy (NCBI): domain Eukaryota; kingdom Metazoa; phylum Chordata; class Lepidosauria; order Squamata; family Elapidae; genus Bungarus; species Bungarus multicinctus. The sequence continues at coordinate 177,087,156 of CM042836.1, forward strand.
CTCTCTGTCTCTCTGTCTCTGTCTCTCTGTCTTTGTCTCTCTCTCTCTCTCTCTCATTGTAGTACTGCTGTTCACTGTCATTCTCATCTGTTTCTCTGATGGCCTTTGGGCTGCTGACCCAAGGTAGGGAAGAGTAGAGGGAGGAGGATGTCTTTCAAATAGCCAGGAACATAAACAGTTGTTATGCTGTTCTTTATGGAGTTGGACTGCTGGATTGAGAGCAATTTCATCAAGAGAGCATAAAAGGAGCAGCAGGATTCTTCCAAAAGAGCTTAAAATAATGTAATTGGAGTCGGTTTGGAGTGCACGTAGCCGGTAGCTATCAAAACTCCTGTTGTTATCAACAGCGGGGCAAGTGGGGAAGAAAGGCTTGATTTGCTGGTGTTTGAACTTTGCTTTGGTTTTTGGAAACAACTGTTTGCTTTCTAAGCCAACTTCCTTCCGTTTGGTCTCAGGACAGGCAGGAAAAGAAGTGGTGGATGGAAACTAATCGAGGAGAGAACCATCCTAGAAATAAGACATTTCCTGACAGGGAGGACAATTAAGCAGTGGAATGGTTTGCCTGCATGCTCCATCGTTGGAGATTTTGAAGGACAAACTGGACAGCCATTTGTCCAGAATGATAGGGTCTCTTGCTTGAGCAGGGAGTTGGGTCCCTTCCAACTCTGTCATTCTGTTATACATCTGCATTGCAAACCCCCAGAGGACAAGATGGCAGCTGAGAGAGTATCCCGTATCTCTTTGCTACCGCATAACTGTTGTATGCAGCCCAGTTGTAGTAATTTAGGGCCCACAATTCTCAGAATGATAGGAGTTAGAAGCTCACCATATAGAAAGCACCAGAGTTGGGAAATCTGACTTATTAGTGTGTTATAGCCTTTCTCGTTGTTGCTTTCCATATTTTACTTCAGCCATCAGGTAAGAAGAACATGCCCACAAAAAGCTTTAAAATAGGTGTGTGAGGAGGATGGGTTGTCAAATTCCCCAAGATTCTTAAACAAGCACAGCCACCAAAAGACCTTGGTCTTAAATATCGCCTTAATCCCGGAATCACGGAGGGCTTTACAAGAATTAAAGAAAGAATGTTTGCCCAAAGCAGAAGAGGGAATTCGAAAAAAGGATAAGCAAAGTTAGTCTCTCTCTCTTGTACGTCCACACATACTGGTATTATTATTTTTTTGCTCTCCTCTGATGATGTGTGGAAAGCTGATAGACTATAGCCAGATGACTCCTAGCTGGGGGGAAAAGTTTGACATAAACACAACGGCATTCCACTCAAACTGGATTACAGTGGAAAACACAAATCCGTCTGTTGGCTGATGAGGTAGAAGGAAAGACAGATGTGCTTTTGCCAGGATAAGAGAGTCTCCAAGTCAAGGAGGTTCCCCACCCCCCACCTCCAAGATTTTCTCCCAGATCCCCCAAACTTTCCAGGATGCCTGGCCATCCTTCCTCTTTCTGATTGATCCTTTGCTTGCTTGTTCCTGACAAGCTTTGAGTAATGCCAGGCAGGCAAGTTCCAAAACCATCTGCACACAGCCAATAAATCAGAAAACACAGCAAAGGATGCCTCTGGCCATCTCTCTGGACTCCATCCCCATCCAAAAGAGGGTTTAATTTCACCTGGCACCCATTCCCCATCACGAAAGGCCTGGTTCTTTGCCTGGTGAGCTGCAGCTAAATGCCATCTTGGTTTGTTTAGCTATGCTGAAAGCAGGAAAGGTGCCTGTGATCGCACACAGATGTGTGGTGGGAACCCTTCCATTTTCTGCAATGTTTCAGTGGAGATGAATGGAGCTTAATCAGCTATATAAATAACAGTAGGCCAGGTCCCTGTTCTCTAACCTTCTGCAAGATTCCCCTCCCACCAAGCTTAAGATCAATTACCGCAGCTGACTGCCAACACCACCACAATCAGCTGTTGGACAGAGCGCCATGGAGTGAGGAGGGACTAGAAAGCTGGAAAGACTCGATCCAGCAGATGCACGGGGGGGGGGAGGGAGAGGGATGCCGTCTAAATAATTATGCTCTTTGTTTTGAAAAACTCAGGGCAAATTTGGGCAGCAGGTTTTGAAAGACATAGGGCACGGGGTAAAGTCAGCCCGATCCACAGTTGAAATACTGCATCCAGCTCTAGTCACCACAATACAAAAAAGATGTTGAGATTCTGGAAAGTACACAAAGAAGATCATCAAAGATAATTAGGGGACTGGAACTAAATTGTATGCTGAACAGTTGAGACAGCTAGGAAAGTATGTCTATCCTATTGAAGGGAAGGATTAGGAGGGCAGGATAATTGTCTTCCAGTACCTGAGGGCCTGTCAGAGAGAAGAGGGGATTGACGTATTGTCTAAGGCACCAGAGGGCAGGATGAGAAGCAATGGGGGAGAAGCTCACCAGAGAGAGATCCAACCTAGAAATAAGGAGAACTTTTCTGACTGTGAGAACAATCCATGGAACGGCTTGCCTCCGGAAGTTGTGGGTGCTCCATCACTGGAGGTTTTCAAGAAAAGACTGGACAACCATTTGACTGGGATGGTATCAGGTCTCCTGTTTGAGCAAAGGGTTGGACTAGAAGGCCTCCAAGGTCCCTTCCAGCCCCATGATCCTATATTCTAATCCTCAAGTTGGCTCTTAAGTCTACTTTCCCCCATTCAGTGTAGTCACACGAGCTGGGTCAGCCCTTCCTCAAATTTTGGAGGAAATTGCAACCCCATATTCTGCTTCCCAGCGAGTGCTGCCTTCCTCCTTCAGGTGGGGTGGAGTAGCGGATTGATTGGCATTTTTAAAAATACTTTGTTATAGTTTATATTGATGGGATGGGATATCAGGATGACTGGACGTGGTGGCTTAGTGGCTAAGATGCTGAGCTTGTCGATCAGAAAGGTCGGCAGTTCGGTGGTTCGAATCCCTAGCACTGTGTAACGGAGTGAGCTCCCGTTATTTGTCCCAACTTCTCCCAACCTGGCACTTCAAAAGCATATAAAAATGCAAGTAGAAAAAGAGGGTCCACTTTGGTGGGAGGGGAACAGCGTGTTGTGGTTCACTGGCAGCCTGTGCAGACGGCAGCAGAATCAGACAGTGTGGAAGAATGGGAACCAGTCTGGGGAGAACTCGGATGAGGATCCTGCATCCGATGCGGAGATGGAGCCAGGACCACCTGGGAGTGGGGATGCTGACTCTGGAGCCTCTGGAGTCTGGCAGCAGTGAAGCAGAGGAACAAGGGGAGCCTGTTCCCAGTGCACGCTTGTGCAGAGCTGCCAGAAGGCAAGAACAGTTAAGACAAAAGGGGCAACTCGGGAGTAAAGTTTGGAGGTGACTGCCCCTCCCCTAAAGTAATAAAGGAGGTGCAAAGGTAGAGAAACATTTGCAGGAAGCAACGTCGTTCATTCTGTTAGGATTCAACCTTGAAGCTCTGTGTGGACTTTGTACTTCGGTTGGTTTTTTATATAGTTAATTTGGCACTTTAGTTGTTGGCAGCAATTCAAAGGAGAGAAAGGTGGGTGCTTATCTTGAGGGAGTAAAGTAATAAAGGAGGTGCAAAGGTAGAGAAACATTTGCAGGAAGCAACGTCGTTCATTCTGTTAGGATTAAACCTTGAAGCTCTGTGTGGACTTTGTACTTCGGTTGGTTTTTTATATAGTTAATTTGGCACTTTAGTTGTTGGCAGCAATTCAAAGGAGAGAAAGGTGGGTGCTTATCTTGAGGGACTGTTTGGGACTCATTACGCGCTGGGAATGAACATAATTTCCAGCACTGAAATAAAACAAGAGTTGTTTGGACTAAGCGTATGCTTAAATTACATCAGAACACAGCATTCCGTGCGCCTTCGGCGTTCATGCCAGCCACTTGACCACGGAGACGTCTTCGGACAGCGCTGGCTCTTTGGCTTTGTAATGGAGATGAGCACCGCCCCCTAGAGCCAGAAACAACTAGCACATATTGTGCAGGGAACCTTTACCTATATATGATATGATATGATATGATATGATATATAGTACAGTACAGTACAGTACAATACAATACAATACAATACAATATATAAAAATCGCAACTATACATTAATTGTCTCTGCTGTCCAAAACAGCGTTGACAATCAGGGCAGCAACAAAGTTTATAAAGTCAACTCATTAACACCCGCTTTGCTTAAGAATGGAAATTCCGGTGTCAAATGGTGGTCGTAAGTCAAGGACTACCTCTACACTTCAATTTGAGGGCTTCAAAGGCTCGTCCATGTAATTTTCTTGGCAGAAGTATGCTGCTCGTCCATTATGCCTGACTTAGGGAGCTGCCTTCCCTTCTGAGGTTCAGGTAGCCCCATCTCTGCCTATCTTTCAGGAAGGTCTATGACAGTTCGCCCCCATCAACTTTGCTGAGGGACAAGAGTTATTGATGTCAAAGAAACGGTGGAACAAAATCAGAGTATTATGAAGTTTGGGACAGTTGGTGCAATTGGTTGAATAATAGAAATAAGAAAAAGAGAGATAAGAGAATCGTGGACAAAGGTATATGAATGAATATAAATATGTGTGTGTGCGTGCGCGTGTGTATGTATGTATGGTATTTAGGTTTCTTTGGGTATTTTCAAACAAAAAACGGCTGCCAAGCCCGACACACACGATTAAAAAGAACCCAATACACAAGCCTGAGGACAGCAGATGAGATTCTGCCGAAACGTCGCTATAATAAAAGCGCAAATATTAAGACATGGGAAAATACCCGAAGAAACCTAAATACCATACATATAAAATACCCGCGAAAAAGGGAGTGTTGAGTTCTCCCACCGTGAGTTGGATGTGGCGAATTGTCCCATTCTGCTTTCAGGAGTCCTTGAAAATCTGGTTCTCCCCCGCTCTCTTTCTCTCCCTCCCTTTCCAGGCTCTGGGTCTGGAGTTTTACAACAGCCTCGGCTGTTTTTGACTGATAAGGGTTGTTTGAAACTGCCTCTGGTGCAATCCATTTTATGATTATTGTTGTTTGCTCTTGTTGAATGGCGCACTCGACCCTGAGTTGCCTGTTGGTTGGGCAGCTGTAGAAATAATCAACAGATAGACAAATAAAGGTGGCTTCCTATCGACTTCATTCAGCATGTCCTGCCCAGCTCCCACTCACCCTTCCCCACCCTCCCCTACCCAGTCTGGGCTTCTGGGATTTCCTAATAGCCTGGCAGCCGAATAATGGCCACGTGGACCGACTCACCCGTCCATGTTGCTTGCACAAGAGCTGATCTTTCCCAAACGGCAGTGCTTATTTTGAAATCTTTCTGGATCCTGGATGGGAAAACAACCCTTCTTTGATCTCCCCTCCTCTTACAAAGGGTGGAATTCGGGCTTCTGCCTCCGCTTGCTGAAGTCCACAAACTGCGGTTCTTCGCACAATGCAAGCCTTGTTTCCCTCAGGGGGGCAACCAACTCAGCTTTTAAACACACACACACACACACACACACAGAAGGATGAAACCTCGCCATTCCTTTTCTTTTCTTTCTCTGTAGTTTGCAGTGCATTGCTGCCGCTTAGTGGGGGGAGAACCGAACTGAAACTTCTTAAAGTCTTAAAATCTTCGGGGGGGGGGAGAGAGAGAGAGAGAGAGAGAGAGAGAGAGGTGGCATTGTTTGGGGGGTGATCTCTGCTTCCCAAATATCAGCAACCAGCAAAGATCTTCCCCCAACCTCCCTCTTCCATCCCTGTTTCCATGCTGTCACTGTAATATAAGTGAAAATCAATAGCTAAAACCTACGGGTAGAGGATTATAATTAAACATTTAGATATAGAATAACAGAGTTGGAAGGGACCTTGGAGGTCCTCTAGTCCAACTCCCTGCTTAGGCAGGAAACCCTATATATACTATTTCAGACAAACGGTTGTCCAATCTCTTCTTTAAAACTTCCAGTGTTAAAACATTTACAACTTCTGGAGGCAAGTTGTTCCACTGATTAATTGTTCTCACTGTTAAGAAGTTTCTTCTTAGTTCTAAATTGCTTCTCTCCTTGATTAGTTTCTATCCATTATTCTTTGTCTGGCTTTCTGGTGCTTTGGAGAATAGCTTGACTCCCTCTTCTTTGTGGCAGTCCCTGAGATATTGGAAGACTGCTATCATGTCTCCCCTAGTCCTTCTTTTCATTAAACTAGACATAACCCAATTCTGCAACCCTTCTTCATATGTTTTAGCCTCCAGTCCCCTAATCATCTTAGTTGTTCTTCTCTGCATTCTTTCTAGAGCCTCAACATCTTTTTTATACTATGGTGAGATGCCATATTTCAAGTGTGGCCTTAGCAAGGCTTTATAAACCGGTATTAACACTTTACGTGATCTTGATTCTGTCCCTCTCTTAATGCAACATAGAACCATGTTGGCTTTTTTGGCAGCTGTAGCACATGGCTGGCTCCTAATAAATGATTGTCCACTAGCACTCCAAGATCCCTCTCACAGTTACTACTATTGAGCAAAGTACCACATATATTGTACCTCTGCATTTGGGTTTTCTTACCTAAATGTAGAACCTTACTTTTTTCACCATTGAATTTCATTTTAAGATGGGCAGAAGGCTGCTAACGAAGCAAGTAGATCAGAGGGTTCACTGCATTCTCCGGAGAAACAGCCAGTGGGCATAAACACATGCGATTACCCAACACCTGTCTTTTGCTACTCGGAAAACTGCAATTTTAACAGAGTGGCAGAGTTGGAAGGGACCTTGGAGGTCTTCTAGTCCAACCCCACCTGCTCAAGCAAGAAACCGTATGCCGTTTCATACAAACGGTTGTCCAGCCTCTTCTTAAAAACCTCCAAGTGTTGGAGCACCCACAACTTCTGGAGGTGAAGCCGTTAAAACCTCCTTTTATGCCACTTGTCTTTCCAGATTGCAACAATAAAATTGTGGCTTTAAAAAGAAAAAAAGATAAGCATGAAATAAAAGCGGTCCGATGGCAGGCGGAGAGTGGAAGGCACCTCCGTATGTCAAACTCCCATCAAAGGAGCACATAAGGATTCGAGAGAAGATGCCAGTTGTCCAGAGATGTCCAAGCTAAGATTCAGGGCTAGTTTCAAAGAAAGTTTACACCCAGGGTTAATTCATAGCCAGCTCAACTGCCACCCAGTCTTGCTGTATTTGGAACGAATACTGTATGTGGAAGTTGCTGACTCGGCACAAATGGATCTTTCCCCTTTAATATTATTTTGACTCCCACCCCCTTCCCAGTAGTTATTTCTGAAGCAAATATTTTTTTCTTCCTTTTTTTTTTAAAAAAAGAACATACTTTGTGAAACATATTTTCACAGGGGAACTATCAGCTCGGACTTCTGCTTTTCATTTATCATATGTAAATTCCCTTTCTTCTGACGGAGGATCTTATTTTTTTGTTTGGGTTTTTTTTTTTTTTTTATTTTAAGAAAAGGGAAACAGGTGAAGGATGCTGTTTGGACTCAGAGCCCCAAAATGCCTCTTTATTTTGTAGCAGGAAAGCAAACAGTTTAGTTCTTGCTAATTCTCTCTAAGGGCTTATAGGAGAGGCGTTTTGTTGCCTTTTTTAATTAAAACTGCCAGACATTTCTGTCTTCGGCACACACCAGAGGGCACTACGTGGCATGTTCTAACATAATAAATAACCCCTTAACCTGCTTTAGTGCGTTATGCTCACTAGCATGTTTTACAGCGTTACCTGGAGTCCTTCAATACCTGTTCCCTTGGCAACACGAGATAGCATTTTTATTCTTTATTACAATCACTGTTTTATGGCTGCCTTGTTCAACTGTGCTGTCATCTTTATTCTCCTTTAATGCTATTCTTTTTGTGCATCTGTGTATATGCAAGAGGGTGGGAGGGAGGGAAGAAGGAGTGGGAGGAGAGAGGGAAGAGAGAGTAAGAGAAAGAAAGAGAGAGAGAGAGAGAAAGAGAAGAAAAGAAGAAAAAAAAGAAGAGGGAGAAGGAAAGAAAGGGAGAGAGAGAAAAGAAAGGAAGGGAGAGAGGGAAGGAAGGAAGGAAGGAAGGAAGGAAGGAAGGAAGGAAGGAAGGAAGGAAGTTGACAAATCTGCTTTGAGAATTTATATCGGAGTCAAGAAGATGAGATGTCTTCACATTAATTCCTAGTGTGGGAATGTTGACATAACTTGAGGAGCCCCACATGCCCAGAAAAACCCCACTGGTATTCCAGATGTCAATTAAGGCAAGTATTCAGTTATAGCAGAAAGCTTTGAAAATTCAAAGTAATATGAAACACAAGAAGGAGCAGTTGGAAACCTATCAAAGAAAGATCCAACCTAGAATTAAGGAGAAATTTCCTAATAGTGAGCACACTTAATCAATTGAATTATGGAATATATAATCAAAATCATATGAAGTATTAGTACTACTTTATAAAGCCTTAGTAAGGCCACACTGGGAATCCTACAACCAGTTTTGATCACCATATTACAAAAAAGATGCTGAGATTTTGGAAAAAGTGCAAAGAACAGCAACTAAGATGATTAAAGGCCTGGAGATAAAAACATATGAGGAATAGTTGCAGAATTCTAGAGAAAAGAAGGACAGGGGGGTGGGGGGCATGAGAGCAATATTCCAGTATTTGAGAGGCTACTACAAAGAAGACAGGGTCAAATTATTCTCCGAAGCACCCAAGGGCAGGACAAGAAACAACGGATGGAAACTAATCCAGGAGAGAAGCAACTTGGAATTCAGGAGAAACTTCCTAACAGGGAGGACAATTAACCAGTGGAACAGAAGTTGCCTTCAGAAGTTGTAGGTGCTTCATCACTGGAGGCTTTTAAGAAGAGACTGGACAGCCACTTGTCTGAAATGGTACAGGATTTCCTGCTTGAGAAGGGGGCTGGACTAGAAGACCTCCACGATCCCTTCCAAGTCTGTTATTCTGTCACTCTGTCGGGAAGGGTGGGTGCTATTGTATAAATAAAGGAAAGAAGAAGATGGTAATGCAGATTATAGGTTGAATAGAAATTTTGAGAGACAGAAGATTAAAGTAGATGGATTAGGCTGTGTTTAGAGTGCTGGATCGAATACTGTTTCTACAGGCTTATCTTCACATCTTTATTACCCAAATATATGTACATGGTGGTTGTCCCAAGGAAAGAAACTCTACCCAACATCTGCATATTTAAAGCAGTTCTTCAGAGACCATTTTTAGAACACTTTTTAAAAAAAAAAAATCTGTTGGTTTGAGGAGAGAGATGTAAAGCCTCTCTTGAGTTTTAACCCACTTGGGACCTTCACCAGCCTCCCATCTGCTGAGATTTGCCTTGTGACAGCTGTCATCTGAAAAATCTGTCCAAGTGGAAAACAGCAGCGCATACAAGCAGATGTTTCTTTGGTCCAGCTAGCTACATGTCTTCCTCCGATCTTCACTTTCACACTAGATTGAATCTCGGGTGGGTGATCATCTGTCTTGTAAGAGAGTAGAGGAAGACAGATGGATCCTCCCAATCTCATCAAGGCTTCCTTGAAATACGTTGGTTGACTTTAGCGGTGGGTTTCAAAAAACGTTCCTACTGGTTCTGAGAGCTCGCTTCGCCCGTGCGTGCTCAGTAATCAAACAGCTCACTCTGTATCAACGCTGCTGTGCTGTGCAGGCGCACCTATCGTGTGCATGCGGCAAACGCGTGCAGCGTGCAGAGACTGTCAAACGGTGAGCTGTGCTGTTTTTTAGCTCAGCTGAGGCGCGGAATTCTGCTCTGCCATGCGAATCAGCTGAGCTAATAAACAACAGAATATAGGAGAGGTGAGAGGTAAGAGCGGAGGCTGGTGGGCGGTCCCAGTCAAACATTTTCCCTACCGATCCGCAAGGTCCGGTCAGAACCAGCTGAATACCAACCCTGATTGACTTGCCATCCTCTTCGAATTGAAGAAGCTTCTTGGATGAGAAGCGAAACGTTGTCATGGGGGAAAAAAAACAAAGATTAAATTTAAGTTTCCTTTTGGGAAAACGTCTTTGGGATGTTTTCACTCATTTTTCCTGCATGTGGTGCAACTGGTGACTGAACCATTATACTTTCAGAGATGGTGATCTGGAATCGTTGCAGAATAGTTTCATCACTACTGCTTTTCAGGATGTAGAAGTCAGTCAAATCCAGGAATTATTGCTTTGGGTGTCATTCTGTTTGGTCCAAGGGCAACTCGGGGGGGGGGGGCGGGGGGAGAGGAAGATTGTAATTAGCACCATTGCCCTGATGATGTTACATAGCTGGGTAATGAAAGGTCTGCAAGAAAACCACCAAATTCAGAGAACTCCTCCTCTTCCTCCTCCTTCAACCCCATATCCCTCTATCACTGATGATGTTACCTAGTTGGGTCATGAACATCTGCAAGAAAACTACCAAGCTCAGAAAGCACCAAGGACCCCAGAGGAGTCATTGTCGTCATCGTCATCCTCCTCCTTCTCTTCCTCCTCCTCCTCCACTCATCAAACCCCACTCCCTTCTAGCACTGGTTATGTTACCTAGTTGGGTCATGAAACATCTGCAAGAAAACCACCAAGCTCAGAGATCACCAAGGACTCCACAATTCAACCCTGAGCTACAAATATTCTCTTACAGATGAACAAAGCATCCACTTCCTTCCACGCCTGTTCCAGGTTTCTAGCAACTCCCCTAAAGAAAACTCTGCCTGCCTGCCTGCCCGCCTGCCCGCCTGCCCGCCTGCCTGCCTTCCTTCTTCCTTGCACAGGGTTTTCTGGTGGGTTCCACCATTCCTACATTTTTTTTTTTTTTAACGAAACCTGGAAGTTCCCCTGCTGAATTTTTCTTTTCCCTCTGTGCCAAACTTGCCAACTTAGATCCTTAACCCCCCTGCTGATGATCAACGCTAAACAAGCCAAGGAAAATGTCTGCCCTCCTGAATATCATTTACATTTCCTGCCCCTGGAACCGGAGAAGAGGCACCGGCAATTTGTTCTTTGGCAACGGCCAGCCCTCCCCGGCTGCCCCTCCGGCTGCCCCCAATTTGCTTTTGACAGGTTTAATGCATCTTGGAAAGAGGAGGGGGAAGGAAGAGAGGCCGGAGCTAATCAGAAGTGATGTATGAAAACTGAAAACGCCTAATTGGTTCTAATTTGTTGTTAACATCCCACTCGCTCTGCTGCTAAAAATAAAAATAAAAGTCAGGTATGACAGGGTTTACAAAGCAAGCCGAGAGACCGGCTTTCTAGGAGAGCCTGCTGCTTGGGGTGAGTTTACTTGGATTCTTAAAATAACTCTTAAGACCCATCTCTCTGGGTAAGAGTCCAGATTCTTCCCCTACAGGCAGTCCTCAACTTATGAAAGTTCACTTAGGGACCATTCGAAGCTACAACGGCACTGAAAACAAGAGAGACCGATGACCATTTTTTCACACTTATGACGGTTGCAGCATCCCCAAAGTTCCGTGATCAGAACCCAGGCGCTTGGCAACTGACTCATTTATTTATATTTTTTAATTCAAAGTTTTTTTATTTTTTATGCATCTCTTCATGTGAGCAATGTGATTCCAGATTACAATATTTATACATAGTCCTGGTTACATTTTCAACTTTCTTAATTAATATAGCTTCAAATTATGATCCGTTCAACTAATCTTTAGATAAATTTCCCTTTCATATTTCAATTCCTTAATTCAATATCAAAATTTCATCCCCACAGGTATTTTCAATTCTTTATCCCCTATTATTTCCATTTTCAGCTTAACACCTATTTTATGTTAGCTTGTGTATTGTTATCATCTATAACTTTCTCAAGACCAATATATAATTAGACAATCAATGAAAGAAAAAATGAGTAAAAGTGAAGTAGGATTAATACATTTAGGATCCAACTGACTCATATTTATGACGGGGGGGGGCAGGCTCACACGATCCCCTTTTGCAAACCTTCTGAGAAGCAAAGTCAATGGGGAAGCCACGTTCACTTAACTGTGACTCATTTAACAATGGCAGGGATTCGCTTAACAACGGTGGCAAGAAAGTTCATAAAACAGGCCAAAATTCATTTAACAACTGTCTCGGCTTAGTGACAGAAATGTTGAGCTCAGTTGTGTTCGTATGTCGAGGACATCCCTGTAGAAGGTATATCCTCGAACCTACGGCTACAAAGATGGCTGGAATTTTGATTGTCAGTGGTGAAGGTTGTAAGTCGAGGCACCCAAATGCAACCGGACAGGATTTAATATTAAGAAAAAAAAATGGTTGGCTGGAAGTGCTTTATGGGCCACAGAGTCTCCTTTCTGATGGTCTTGTAACTCCGACTGAGCCCAAACTTTCCGTTGCTAAGTGAGACATTTATTAAGTGCCTTTTGCTCCATATTACAACCTTCCCTGCCACGGCTATTAAGTGAGTCACCGCAGTTGTTAAATCTGGCTAAATCTGGCTTCCCCATTGACTTCACTTGTCATAAGATTTGCAAAAGTTGATCACGCGACCCTGGGACACTGCAAACCATCATAAATGTGAGTCGGTGGCCAAGCATCCTAATTTTGATCAGGTGGCCAAGAGGATGCTGCAACGGTCGTAAGTGTGAAAAATGGCGCTTTTTCAGTGCCGTTGTAACTTCGGTCTCTAAATGAACTTCTGTAAGTCGAGGACTAGCTGTATTTGCTGCTCTGCACAGTACCTACATGCCCCCAAAGAGGCAGGCTGCTGAATAGAATAACAGTGTTGGAAGGGACCTTGGAGGTCTTCTAGTCCAACCCCCTGCTTAGGCAGGAAACCCTTCAGACAAATGGTTATTCTTAAAAACTCCCAGTGTTGGAGCATTCACAACTTTTGGAAGCAAGTTGTTCCACTGGTTAATTGTCCCCACTGTCAGGAAATTTCTCCTTAGTTCTAGGTGGCTTCTGTTCTGGATTAAGTTTCCATCCATTGCTTCTTTTTATTTTTATTTATTTTTATTTTATTTATTTGTCAAGTAAGTATTAAGCAACAGGTATAAGCATGATTATGAATACATGAAATGGATACGAATAAAAAAGAAACAGTAGGACAGGGACGATAGGCACGTTGGTGCGCTTATGTACTCCCCCTCTTAGGATTGGGGTGAGGTCAACAGAAGACAGTCTAAGGTTAAAGTTTTTGGGGTTTGGGGAAAAAAAAAACCCACAGAGTCAGGTAGAGTATTCCAGACATTGACCACTCTGTTGCTGAAGTCGTATTTCCTGCCATCAAGTTTGGTGCGGTTGACCTTGAGTTTGTTCTTGAGGTTTTTTTACACTTGTCTTGCCTTCTGATGCGTTGGAGAATAGCTTGACTCCCTCTTCTTTTGCGGCAGCCCCTGAGCTCTTGGAAGACTGCTATCACGCCTCCCCTAGTCCTTCTTTTCATCAGACTAGACACACCCAAATCCAGCAACCGTTCTTTATGTTTTAGCCTCCCACCCCCGAATCAATTGCAGACAATTGCTTTTGGGTGCCATCAGACATCTTGAAGAATTGATGCAGAAGTGAGAAAGGGCCTGGTAGGGTTCAACCCACAAGCCCTCCGTTCTTCTGGTGGCTTTCCAACTGTGAAATACGACTGCCTGGGTGCCAAAACAGGAAAGAAAACACAGATTCCCTCTTTTATATGAAGGATTTCATCTTTTAATGCGAGGCAGATGCACACACACTCTCTCTCTCTCTCCGATGAATCATTCTCTGTCATTTTCCTTTTAAAAAAACCCCTTTTCTGATGTCTGAACGCTCTTCCTGTCGAGGGAGAGAAAAAGGCCTCCTGGACAGCATTTCATCTCTTGTCTTAACCTCGGTCCAAGTTTGGGAGGGAGAGGAGGGGAGGGAGGGGTAGGGGGCAAAACAAAGGGAATAACAAAGGATGATGTCACCCCAGACACCACTTGCAAATCCCCCTCTTCCTCGAATTTTATTGTCTGTCTGTTGCCTCTTTCCATAGCCCCCTTAAGAGCTCTCCAGGCTAAATGAGAGCAAGCAAAGACTTCAAGAGGAAGGCAGTTGGAGAGCGAATTCCAAGGCAATTTTTCATGCCAGCCCCTTAGTGATTTAGGATTACCCCCCTCCTTTTCTTTGCATTGGATTAAAGAGGAGGGAGAGAGGGAGGGAGGGAGAGAGAGAGAGAGAGAAGAAAAAAACAAAGGTTATGAAGTCTTTTCAAACAGGAGCAGCCCCAGCTAAACACCCTGGACTTTTTCCAACGTCAAGTGGATTTACTGCTATTTACTACTACTATTATTTCCCACCCCCCACCCCCCTCTTTTCTTCTGCTTTTGGCTTCCATCTGTTTTCGAAAACCAGGAAAAGTCTCAAAAAGCATTTGCTAAAAGCAAATCGGGGATCCGGAAAGCTTGGAAGGGACGGAGGGGAAAAAAAATACACAGTGCAGGAAGCGGCCTTTCAAAAGAGATTATTATGTAAATGACAAGACTAATAATCAACATTCAGAATTGTCATCTGGAGGCTTTAGCGAAGATCTGATCTCAGAGTTTTGGAAGCAGGAGTGCAGGACGAAATGGCGGCTGGGAAAGGAAGTAATCCTTCGGTTTTAGTGCAAACTGTTGAAATGCCCTTGCAAGGCTTTAAGTCAGGATGGCACCAGGTCAGACCCCCTGCTACCCCAAACTGGTGCCCAAAGAGTGGGCAACAAATAGAAAATAATTAAACCTTGGTGAAAGCTTGCAGGAGTCAATAACCGTGTGAAATGATGGGCTCTGTGCTATGGCGGGATAGATGCACTCAGCCCCGTGGCATAAGAGGATGTGACATGCCAGAAAATGTTATTGACTCCTGCCAGAGGTACTAGAGGGAAGAGAAACAGTAAATGCAAAAAGTTGCAACTGGTTAAAACTTCTTGGATGAGAAACAAAACTCTTCTTCTTCTTCTCCTCCTCCTCTTCTTCTCTCCTTCTCCTTCTTTGCCTTCTCCTCCTCCTCTTCCTCCTCCTCTCCACTTCTTTCCTCCTCTTCTCCTCCTTCTCCTCCTCCTCCTTGCAAATCCCTGTCAGGGAGCACCAAAAACCCTTCTTTTCACCCCTGAGATACCTAGATTCTCCTTTATTTACTGCTAGTTGCACTGTTCTCCCTCCCTCAAGAGATCTTTGGGTGCCATACAAAAGCACAGGCCCTCCAACCAATCGACTGCCTCTGCAGAGCTACCGTTGAAAGCTGGCCTTCCCTTACCCCGATCCCCTCCCCTCTGGTGTCCCTGAGCGTTTCAGGCCGCGGGAGGAAGTTAGTGTTCATGTGAGATGGTGGGTCGGCTTTCCTGACATTGTTTGAACCTAGCAGCTGTTCAAGGATGCCAAGTCTATTTAACCAGTAGAATGAAGGATGAAAATAAAAGGGCTCTACAGTGCATATTTGCTATATAACTTGAAGCACCAGAGGCAACGCAAAATCAACATTCATTCTTGCTTCAAGGGCAAAACGTTTCCCTGTGTTTGCATCTTTATGCTTTGCCTGAAGGCACAAGATGTAATGAAGGACTTTTTAAAAGCAGGATGTACAGATGCCTCTGTATTTTCTGTTGCATGGAATGAGGGAAGAATCCTTCCCTCAGGGAGGAAACTCTGACCCCCAGCCTGCCCTACGAAGAAAGTACACTTATATTTTATTGCTGTGTTTTTGGCAAATCACTGAAGTCAGCAGGAATACACAAACAGGCAGGCCCACGCTCCCCTCTACCTCAAGGAAACAGAGGTGAGAAAAGAGTACATATTTTGACAGCTCGGTTGTCTGATGCATCAGAAGTGCTGGAGGGGCCAATGGGTTGAGGGCTTCAAGAGAGATATCAAGTTAGTCTTGGTAGATACCTCTCATCTGGGTTTCCTCAGCCAGTTCCTGTTAGTTGAGGATCAGGATAAACAGAACAGCAGAGTTGGGAGGGACTTCCAAGGTCTTCCAGTCCAGTGGTCACCAACCAGTGGACCGGGGGCCACTGGTGGTCCGCGAGAAAATTTTGGTGGTCCGCAGAGAAATGTCACCCCCAAAGCAATTAATCCAGGCTGTGTGGGAACACAAGGCTGTGATGCCCACATGGCCTGCGGGAACGAAAGGCTTGCGTGACTTGCATTGTGAACCACATGAGGTAGTGAGGGGAGGGGGGGGAAGGGGGGAGGGGGGAACTTGCCCCACTCGCCCCACGTACCTCGCCTGGCCACCGGGCTGTTTCTTTCCATTTCTTTCTTCTTCTGCTTTTGGCTGCACGCAAGGAAAGCAGCCAAAGTCTTTCTATCTCTCCCCCAAACTCTGCCAGAAATGAGTCTTTGGGACCCTGCAAGGCCTCCTGCTCCAAGAGGCTGCACCGGCAAAGACTCATTTCTGGCAGAATTTGGAGGAGAGAAAGAAAGACTTTTGCTGCTTCTGCTGCTTTCCTTGCGTCACACCAAAAGTCTCTCTCCCCCCTCTTGAGAACGGAGGTGGAGACGGTATCCTGCGATCCCAAATAAAAAAGATCAATCGGTAGGAAAATGGGGTGGGGGAATTTTCCTGCAGACTTTTTTGGGGATTTTCCCATGGTCTCCGGTCCACGGGATTTAAAATTATGAGTTTGGTAGTCCCTGAGGTCCAAAAGGTTGGCAACCCCTGTTCTAGCCCAATTCCCTGCTCAGGCAGGAAACCCTCTCCCACTTCACACAAATGTTTGTCCAATCTCTTCTTAAAAACTTCCAGTGTTGGAGCATTTACAACTTCTGGAGGGAAGTTGTTCCACTGATTAATTGACCACTGTTAGGAAGTTTCTCCTTAATTCCAGGTTGCTTCTCTCCTTGATTAGTTTCCATCCATTGCTTCTTGTCTTGCCTTCAGGTGCTTTGGAAAATAGTTGATCCCCCCCTTTCTTTGTGGCAGCCCCTCAAATATTGAAACACTGCTATCATGGTCACCTCCCATTCTTTCTTTTTGTTAAACTAGATCTACACAATTCCAGCAACCGTCCCTCATATGTTTTAGCCTCCAGCCCCTAATCATCTTCATTGCTCTTCTCTGCACTCTTCCCCAGAGTCTTAATGTCTTTTTCACAATATGGCGACCAAAAGTGGATGCAATATTCCAAGTGTGGTCTTACCGAGGCTTTATAAAGTGACCCCAATCGTCATCTTGGTTCTCTGTTAATGCAGTCTGGGGCTGTGTTGGCTTTTTTGGCAGCTCCTGGGTGAAGTTCTCAATTCCTTCGTGAACACTCTGCAGCTATGTTCCTTTCTCAGGAGCACCCCTGATTCATGCCAGAAATTATGTCACACCATTGCAAGGAAAGCATACCTTTGGCTGTCACTGAATGACCCTCCAGGGCAGCTATTCTAAGAATAACTTTGCAGTATTTGAGTAAGGGGGAAGTTGAGTTTAATGTTTCTTCTTTCCTTCTGACTCCATCACTGAAGGCCCAGGAGTCAAATTAAGATGACTAACTTCCTCAGGAGAGAAACAGATATAGGATGCAATTATCTATCAATGTTCCTCCCACGAATGGGATTGGGGCCCAATAATATTCCTGGTCCTGGAATCAATTGGAGTTGAACTTTCGAATTAATTCAGGAAATCAATCCACATCCATCGGCATGTTCCAAGCTGCAGAGATACCTCTTAGGATTTGATTCTGAATCGGACAGAAATTGGTTTAGAGTGAACCCACTCCCTTCAATTAGCATCAATTAGCATCCTTAATACGCAGATGTACCTGTGGGGAAAGCTTCCCATTGGGTGATACATGTTCCATGCCATCCACTGGGTCTAGGACAATTGACTGCAGTGACATTGCCACACCCACTTTGCCCCGGATGCCCCCCATTGCAGCCGACCTATTGTGGATGTTAATTCTTAGCTGGCCCTCCACCAGCGCTCCTTCCCTGCCATTCATCCCTCCCCCCATCCTCCCCTCCGCCACGTGGCCACGGGACATTTATCCCTGACTGATTTACAGTGTGGGACAACTACTCATCAGCCAATCCACATGCCAAGGAATAGGCCTCTGTCTTCCTATTGGACGGCAGCGATCTCGGATCAGTTCAATGGTCAATTATCCCATTCTACAATCCACTGATTCCCTCGCGCTTCCACATGATTCAAAAAGTGGCATGTTCACTTGAGCAATATATAGGCACATGTATATGTTATATTGGGGGATGTGATGGCTCAGTGGCTAAGACACTGAGCTTGTTGATCAGAAAGGTCGGCAGTTCAGCGGTTCGAATCCCTAGCGTCACATAACGGAGTGAGCTCCCGTTCCTTGTCCCAGCTTCTGCCAAACTAGCAGTTCGAAAGCACATAAAAAATGCAATTAGAAAAACAGGGACCATCTTTGATGGGAAGGTAACTGTGTTCCGTGCATTTTTGCCATTTAGTCCTGCCGGCCACATGACCACGGAGACGTCTTTGGACAGTGCTGGCTCTTTGGCTTTGTAACAGAGAGGAGCACCACCCTCTAGAAAACGACTAGCACGCATGTGTGAGGGGAACCTTTACTTTTATATTTTACATTAAAGCAGCCACTCAATTTAACTGCAGTCCAGTAGAATATTTTAAGTTCAGTTGTAAACTCCTCTTGCAAGGAAAACTTTACATGCATCTTTGAGGTCAGAGCTCCATTCTTTGCTGCCATGAAATATATAATCCCACAGTCTTTCTTTTCTGCGGGGAACCATTGAGCCTAAAAAACCCTGAATTTGGCCATCCTCTTTTCCTATCTAGTGACAAGCCTCTGTTTATCCTATCATGAAAATTGTTTTTCTGGTTGCTTTCTAGACAGCACTGTTTAAATTAGGTTTCATAGGAGCCAAACCCAGAATCTGGATTCACTAGAGATGGCGACGTGACTGACACTTAAAACTTGCACAGAGGGCTTTCAACAAGCAAAGTCAATGCGGGGTAGCCAGATTTGCTTAATGACTACAATGATTCAATTGTGTGTGTGTGTGTGGGGGGGGGGAAGGTTGTAAAATCGGACATCACTCATTTAGGATCCAAACTGGGTTTGTCACCAGGACCAAAGTTAGTTTTCCGAGCTTTCGGAGCTGCGATGGAGCCCATCCTCGGGGAATTTCTCTCTACCAGAATGTGTGCTTTGTGCTATTCTATACGTAGAAAATTCACTGAATGGTCACTTCGCTTCCAGTCCCAACAGAGGTCGTAAGTCGAGGACAACCTATACATTTATCCTCCTGAAGGATCCACATTAATACCTGGGGAAACCAGGGAGAGTTACATGGAAATCTATGCAAGTTTCAAGTTTTCAAGGGGGTGTAAACATTAAGAAACATTTACAAGCGATTCCCTAAAACTTTTATCACCCAGGTATCTTCCTTAAAAATACTCTCAAAGTGGCAAACCCCATCACTTAATAAAACAATGAAAGCACCTAAAATTCCGGCTCCTCCATGCAAGAGATAAAATGGGGAGATAAACTTTAATCTATGGCAGCAGGAAATAGAAAAACTGGTACAATTATCATCCCACTGTAGCGCCAGGAAACCATATCGGTCTGTTGTTAGAACTGTCAAAGGCTTTGTTATCTGCAAAAGACTTTATAAAAACAAAGCGCTTTTGCTATCTCCCGAAATACACTAAAAAGGGGAATGAAAATGTATTTTGCACCGGGGAAGGATTCCGGATTCTCCATTGCAAGCGGTCTTTTTTCCGCAACACACTTGGGGAGAGCACCAGAATGGAATTACAGGTAGCCTTTGACTTGCATCAGTTCATTTACTGACTATTTGAAATTACCAATGGCCAGGAAGTCCCAGGGCTACAGGCCAAACTGGGAATGCTACCGTTTTCGTACTTGTCCATGAAGTCATGAACACCAAATTCAGTTCTTGGCGGATTTTCCCTACCCATCTTTTCCATGAGATCCGCATCAACCGATCGTATTATCCAGAGCAAGCAAAAAGAAAAAGAAGAAAGAAAATCAATATCTCTCCTGACCCCCTTAAACTGTTTTGAGCGTCCACAAAAGAGGTTCAGCTACTAATTGCGCCAATTTAGCAACAGCGATTTAGCTAAGTTAGTTATTAAATCAATTGGTCTTTTGGGCTTCGAGAACAGCTGTCTTTGTATGCTTGACTTTGCTATCTCCCTCCTGTCAACAAGGCTATCATTCCTAAAGAGAGGGTTTTTTTATTTTTTTAAATAGCTGAAGACTCTGGATGGCAGGAGACAGGGCAGTTGGGGACAGATCAATCAGCATAGAGCTGGAAGGACCTTGGAGGTCTTCTAGTCCAGCCCCCTGCACAAGCAGGAGAACCTAAACTATTTCAGATAAGTGACTGTCCAGTCTCTTCTTAAAAACCTCCAGTGATGGAGCATCCATGGTTTCTGTTAACAAGCCATTCCACTGGTTAATTGTCCTCACTGTTAGGAAGTTTCTCCTTAGTTCCAGGTTGCTTCTCTCCTTGATTGGTTTCCATCAGGGGTGGGATTCTACCGGTTGGACCAGTTCTATAGAACCGCTTGTTACGATTCTGCGCAGTTCTGAGAACTGGCAAATCATGCCCCTGGTTGGCCCCGCCCCTCTCCATCCGCTCCACCCCACCTCTCCCTGCCCAATCAGTCCTTATCACGCATATGCGACATCGCGCGCATGCCCAGCATCGCTGACTGCATTCTCACCACCCAGTCACTCCTTAAGGTATTTTTTTTCTTCCCAACTATCAGCTGTTCCGACGATCAGCTGTGCCAGCATCCTCCTCGCTGTTTTCCTGCTTCGCCCAGGAGGCTTTCCTGAGGCCCAGGAGGCAAAAAGGGGTGCAGGGGCGGTGCTGCAAAATAAAGAGGAAGCCATGCCCATCCAGTTACATGGCCATGCCCACCTAGCCACACCCACCTAGCCACTCCCACAGAACCGTTAGTAAAAATATTTGCATCGCACCCCTGGTTTCCATCCATTGCTTCTTCTCCTGCTTTCCGGGGATTTGGAAAACAAATTGACCCCCTCCTCTTTGTGGCAGCCTCTCAAATATTGGAACATTGCTATCATGTCCCCCACTAGTCCTTTTAAACTAGGGGTCCCCAATCTCCAGTCCATGCACAAGCGCCAGTCCATGGCGTGCCAGAAACGGTCCATGCAAACAAGCGAAGCCCCATCCATGGGATACAGGCAGCTTGCTAAACAACATCCCTTCCGGTCCACGAAAAAACATCTCTCCATAGAACCAGTCCCTGGTGCCCAAAAGACTGGTGGCTGCTGTTCTAGACCGGGTGTGAGCACCCTGGGGCTTCAAAGCCGCATGCGGCTCTTTGGGCCCTCTGCTGTGGTTCCCTGTCCCATCACTGGCTGGCCCCACCTCTTGCTCTCCCCTCCCCTCCCCTCCCTCACATGGCCTGAGAAGGTAAGGGTGACAACGGGGGAGGGAGAAGTGGCCGGGGCTGATTCTCCAGCACCTAAATGGCTCTTTAAGTGTTTAAGGTTGCAGTTGTTCTAGACCAAGATGATCCACACTTTTTTAAGGAGATAGGGGAAATCTTCATGGCATATTGATGTTCCTAAACCATGTCTTTCCTTCCATTCAATCATGTCCATGCTGTGGAAACCACCAAAGGTAGCAAAATTATCAGAGCTGGCTTGGACCCATAAGCTTGCTTTCTGTCTCCATAAAGGCATTCCTGATTATGTGTCGTCCAAGAATTCTTCTGGCTTGGTTTTCAGGAATACAGATCGCCCTCAACTTCCAACCATTCATTCCGTGACTGTTTGAAATCATAACTGAAAATAAGGATTTAGGACTGGGCCTCGCCCTTTCAGCCATCATAGAATCCCCATGATCACATGATCGAAATTTGGGTGCTTGGCAATGAACAGGTATTTGTGGTTGTTGTAGAAATCTGGGATCCTGTGATCACACATGTGTGATCTGTTCTGACCAAAGCTGACTGAGACACTAACAAACACACATTATTATTATTATTATTATTATTATTATTATTATTATTATTATTATTATTATTATTATTATTATTATGTCTTTTATACTGCCCCGTCTCCCAGTGGGACTCGGGGCATTGTACAGCCAAGTAAAAATGCAGTCAAAAATACAATATTTAAAAACAGTTAAAAAGATTAAATAGAATGGCTGAGAAATAAAAACAAACAAGGATTTAAAAACTAAGACCATTTAAAACCAATTTAAAACCCTGCAAGAAATTCTAGGCCAGACCGGCTTGATGGAATAGGTGGGTCTTCAGCGCGCGCCGGAAGGTCAAAAGGTCAGGGATGGTCCTCATCTCCGGTGGTAATTCATTCCAGAGGGAGGGTGCTTCCAAAGAGAAGGCCTGCACCCTCGGAGTCGCCAGCCGTCCAGCCGGCGGCACCCTGAGGAGGCCCACCCTATGGGAGCACACTGGCCGACGGGAGATCGATGGTGGCGGTAGGCGGTCCCGTAAGTTAGTTAGTCCCAGAACCCTTTTTTCTTTATTTCAACAGCTGTGAATTTTCAGCCCGTAATGAGTCTCCAATAGTTTGTAATAGTCCCATGGAAGTCTGTCAAAGTCCTTCAGGATAAGTCTGATAAGCACGCATCTTTATCTTCCTTGGAATGCTGCCAATGATTAAATTTCCATTTAGTTATACGAGGCCAAAACAACACAAATTCACCAACGAGCTTCCGGATTCAAACCGACCAGAGCGAATGACATTGCTTCCTGCAAAAGGTTTCTCTATCTTTGCACTTCCTTTATGGGAGGGGCCAATCACCTCCCAGCCTAACTCCCGAGTCACCCCTTTAGTCTTAGCTGCTCTTGCCTTCTGGCAGCTCTGTGCATGCGCGCACTGGGAACAGGCTCCCCTTGTTCCTTTTCCTCGCTGCTGTCAGATTCTGGAGGCTCTGGAGTCAGCACATAACTCCCAGATAGCCCTGGCCCCATCTCTGTATTGGACGCAGGTCCCTCGTCCGAATCCTCCCCAGACTCCCGGACTGGCCTGTGTTACTCCCTACTGTCCGATTCGGCTGCCGTCTCTGCAGTCTGCCGGCAAACCACCACATGCTCTTCCCAGCTGGCTTTTGACAAGCAAAGTCAGTGGAGGAAGTTGGACTCACTTCATGATTGTGCATGAGTCACTTAACAACTGCATTGATTCATTTAACAACCATGGCAAAAAAAGATGATATTAATGGGCGTCCATTGCCTTGACTAGCAAGAGACTCAGCTGAGCAATTGCCTTGATTAGCAACAGAAATGCATAGTGGCCGTAAGCCATGGACTAGCTATATGCATATTTCTTTTCCTTCCTTTCTTTGTGTTCCCCTGCTAAAGAAATAACCGTTCCCATGGATTATTAACACTCACTTCCCAGTTATAAACCATCCCATTTCCAGACTATTTTGAAAGTACCAGTTTCTCTAGATTTTTCCCTCCTTTTTGCACCCACGAGATTCGTTCTTTTTTTCTTCCCCTTCTCCCCACTGCTAAATGCGTCCCCCTGACTACAATTAAAATGTTGACACCTGGTTCAGCTCTGCAGATTAGGATTTGATTTTCTGTAATTATACGTTATCACTTGCATTCAGCAGCAATTTTGCCTTCTGTACAGCACGATAACACTTATTAATTCAATAAATGAAATCAATTCACAGACAAATTCAGAAAGGTAACACCTCTGCAACTTAGCATCTTCCCAAATCGGATCATGATTGGACTCTGGATCTTGCTATTCAATCAGTAATGGGGTGATTACAAAACAGGAGACCCCTCAGATGTTAATTAAAAGTATCCCTATTTATCAGGGACTGGAAGGCTAATAGGGTGCCATGCCCCATGTTGGACTCCACGCTTAAAGAGTTACTTACAGTGATATTTATTCTTCCTCTTTGTTCTTCAGAAGATCCGGGTCTTTCTTCTGAAGAAAGGCAGGATCAGTTCTTCACTGGATATTGGCCTAGATCCCTGGCCTTCATCATTCCTTGTCTGGCCTTCTGATGCTTTGGAAAATAGCTTCTGGATCCCCCTTCCATCCTTCCACCAATAAAAGCACCTGGAGAAATAGCCACATATGAATCTCCCCCCTTGAGCAAAACCCCAACCTGGCTGGCAGTCATGATAACCCAGACTGGCATCTGCCTAGCTCCCGAGTCTCTCTGCCGCATGCAACCAGAAGATAACATATCTCCTTCATTCTCTTCCTCTCCTGGACATAAAGCATACACTAATGTGGTCGGACAGGCTGTCAGGTTTGTGATTGTTGTGAGTCGACTGGACTTTTTGCTAAATTGCTTGTAACAAGATTCTTTCCCGGGTAGGTATCTGAATTCCGGATGGGCAGCTGTTTCTGGCCAGAAGGCTTACTTGGGTTAGAGAGGAACTACAGTTCACCAAGGAGAGCTTTTCCTGCTAATAATATCTTTGGAAGGCTCTGTCTTATGCCTGAAATTATTCCTCCCATTCATTTATCCTATTATCAGGTCTTGAACCATCTCACCACCAAACTCGATACAGCTTCAGAATATCAGAAAAGCCGGGCTCATTTATAATTTCTGGCTTCTATTTATTTCCTGGACAACTTCTCCATTGCAGGTGGACATAAAACCCTGCCAGATACCTTGGCGTTGAGTGAATTATTCAGGAACTAGCTCGATACCCATGCTTCGCTATGAAACTATGTGGTCGGGCTTAGATTTGGGGAGGAAAATAGGGGGGGGGGGGATTCTGCCTACCAGCATCCATCGGTATTCATCTGGCTAGCATCCTATCAGTGTGTGAGAGTGGAGGCCTGTTTGGAAACTGAAGCAGTATTTGCTGTGTGAGCAAGAAGGAGACAGCAAGGAGCCTGGGTGTTGCTTAGCTCAACTGTTCTGTACTCAAGCTGCTTAGTGATATGAAACTAAAACTTCTCTCCTCTGCGTGTGTTTTTCATTTGGAAGAGATTTCTTTTCAGGTGGGAAGGGGGAATAGAACTCATTAGCATCAGAGCGTGTTAATAATAATATAGGAAATACTAGTGCTTTGATGGTCATTTTGAAAAATTCTTTCTTAATGAAGACCTAGAAGCCAAGAGGAACATACGTGCCAAATTTCAAGTTTGTAGGCTTTATGGTCCTGGAGATTTTGTGATGATACATGAGTGGCATTTTTGCTTTTAGATAGATAGATAGATAGATAGATAGATAGATAGATAGATAGATAGATAGATAGATAGATAGATAGATAGATAGATAGATAGATAGATAGATTTGGATTGGATTGCTGAGCTCCAAGCCTTGGTTTCGCATTTTGGGGTCAGGTTGTCAACTAAATATTACAAAGCCATGCTTTGCTTTTAGTAAATTGGACAGTGGTCGCCAACCAGTGGGCCAGGGACCACTGGTGGTCCACGAGAAAATTTTGGGTGGTCTGCAGAGAAATGTCACCCCCAAAGCACCCCCAAGACAAATAATCCAGGCTGCGTGGAAACACAAGGCTGCCCCGCCCACATGGCCCACGGGAACACAAGACTTGCGTCGCTTGCATTGCAAACAGCATGAGGTAGTGAGGGGAGGGGGGAAAGGGCAGAGGGGGGGAACTTGCCCCACATGCCTGGCCAGGCCACCAGACTGCTTCTTTCTGCTTCTTTCTTCTGCTTTTGGCTGCAGGCAAAGAAAGCAGCAAAAGTCTTTCTTTCTCTCCCCCAAACAAAATGAGTCTCTGGGACCCTGCAAGGCATCCTGTTCCAAGAAAGCTGCGCTGGCGCAACAAGTCTCACAAAGACTAATTTCTGGCAGAGTTTGGGGGAGGAGAAAGAAAGACTTCTGCTGCTTCTGCTGCTTTCCTTGCATGAAGCCGAAAGTCTCTCTCTCTGTCTCCCTGAGAATGAATCTGGAGATGGTATCCTGCAATCTCAAATAAAGAACGATCGATTGATAGGAAAATGGGGTGGGGAATTTTCCTGCAGACTTTTTTGGGGATTTTCCCAGGGAAAATGTCAGTAAGCCACCATCAGTCAAAATTCATATTATTGGTCCGTGGGATTTAAAATAATGAGTTTGGTGCTCCTTGAGGTCCAAAAGGTTGGCGACCCCTGTTCTAGACCATCCCTCTACTCAAGCAGGAGGCCCTATACCATTCCAGACTAGTGGCTGTCCAGTCTCTTCTTTAAAACCTCCAGTGATGGAGAACCATAATTTCTGGAGGCAAGTTGTTCCACTGGTTAATTGTTCTCACTGTCAGGAAGTTTCTCTTTAATTCCAGATGGCTTCTCTCCTTGATATACCGGTATACCTCTCCATCCATTGTTTCTTGTTAATGAACACCTTTCAACAAGCAATGGTCATAAAATTAACTGCCCCCTACTCTGCCTTCAAATTCAGTGTCTATAATCCCATGTTTCTTCAAAGACATCGTTTCTCAGACTCAATTAGTTGGCTGGCCTAGAAATGCTAAAAAGTTTAAAATGACATTTGCCAGCAGTTTAAAAGGCATGCCAGAGTTCTGACCCGTCATAAGCTTCCTTCTCCTACAGATGACTTTGTGAAACCTTTCAATATTCCCCAGTAGATTTGGAAGGATACAAGGTAGATTTTAAAATGCACTGTTGATTTAGTTTAAGCTGCAATATTAAAGGTGGATAAAGCTAGAAAGCAGGGCTTGCTTTCCAAGGTCATGATGTCTTAGCTGGAGGTCGTTTTTTTTTTTTATATTCAACATTAAAAGTTTGTAGCTCTGCCTTGTGCTGAACATTTCTTCCATTCTCCTTCCACCTCCAGCCTTGGGGTAAACCCAGAAGGAAGTCCTTACACTATTCTTCTCTTGCTCCTTTAATCCCCCCAAAACTCCCCCGGAAAAGCCATTTTAAACATCACTTTCTGTCCTGGGCTTCTTACTATCCCAGACTCAGGAAACAGCCCTTCACCTCACACATAGAACATAGAATCATGGGGCTGGAAGAGACCTTGGAGGTCATGTAGTCCAACCCTTATACCCATCCCAGTCACTCCAGAGTTTCCTTATCAAGAAATAGACTTCGGTAAGCATCACCAAGGATTATTTTATTTTCTGCAACATACATACATACATAAAAGTCCTTTTGGTCATCCATAATTCCACGTCCCCAATAGTGTAAACATGCTCCATGAACACCCTTAAAAACCATGCAGAACCAAAGCCAGAATTGCGCTCAAAAATTGTGTTTTAAGTGGATTTAGGAAAGAGAGTGCTTTGCTTCTCTGATAGATTTGTCCCAAACCGGTGAAATTATGGGTCTGGCTGTGGCAATAGGATTAAAGTCTAGTCTAATCTAGATTAAAGTCTAATTCCTAATCAGTACCCTTCATTTCCATTTAGATGAGCTTGAGGAAGGTATTTACGTATCTTGTGTTTCCTTGCATGGCCACTTCCTATTTTGGACATGCTTCAAGTCTTCCATGTTGGACTGAGAATGGGGGATTAGAGTCCAAGCATCTTTGACCAAACATTGTCCAAACATTGTCATTGTCAGCCATTCAGTCGTGTCCAACCCTCAGCCAATCTATGGATCACCACTCTCCATGCCTCCCTGCCTCACACCGCCTCCTTCAGATCCTCCATAGTCATCTCAATATCATCCTTTACAACAGAGAGCTTGGCCACTTTAAGACTTTGAGGACTTCCAACTCCCAGAGTTCCTCAGCCAGCTATGCTGGGAGTTGAAGTCCACAAGTCTTAAAGTGGCCAATTGTGGAGATCCCTGCTTTATAGTCAGAGGTGGTAATTTAGCAGTTTCTGACCGGTTCTGGAGAACCGGTAGCGGGAATTTTGAGTAGTTACTAGCAAATACCTGATTGGCCTCATCCCCTTCTATTCTTCGCCTCCCATTCAGTCCCAGCTGATTGGCTGGGTCTTCTTTTGTTGCCCTGCACAGGAGAACGGAGCTGGAAAGCAGGTTAGTGGGGTGGGGAGGGAAGGGGGATTTTGCAGTAACCTTCCCCTGCCATGCCCACCAAGCCATGCCACATCCACCAAACCACACCATGCTCACCAAGCCACGCCCACAGAACTGGTAGTAAAAAGTTTTGAATCCCACCACTGTTTTAAAGTGTCCAGCCAACAGGTACTAGGGTGGCCCTTTCTCCTTTCTCCATTGACCACTCATAGCAGGACTGACTTCTTGAGCGAGTCAGCTCTCATGACGTGGGCAACGTATGGCAGCCTCTGTGTGGCGATCTTGGCTTCAAGTGGTATTTTTGGTTGGGTTCAGACAAAACTGTCCAAATGTGGGATGTTCCTCATGCCAATTGGCATCTTTGCTTTGCGCATGTCACCGCAAAAGCACAAAAAATGTGCAGGGTGCAGCTGGAGTTCGTGGTTCCTGGCCTGGGACTCCACAAGCAACAGTGTGATGCGGCTTTGCCTCTTGTATAATTTTCACCCAGCGCAACTGATTAAAATGCCAAACCTGGAATAAAGATGGCAAAGATTGCAAAATTTAGTGTGTACTCCCATCAAGGTCATTTGTCTCCGGATTGCCTGCCAAACAGGAAAAAGGGTGCTGGGAAAAACTGTCTTTCTGTGTAAAATCCCTGTCAAATCCAACTCATGGAAGGGATTGCCCTCCCTCTTCTATTTGTCTTAGTCAACTCCTCCAAGGCAGTAGTTAATAAAAGAAAATTGACGTAGCTTTCCAGGCACTTTGCACACACTGCTGTAGAGTCAACTGTAAAACAAAATTTATTATTATTATTATTGCAATTATTAGTTATTATTGCCTGGGGAGGAGAGGAGGGGGAGGAAGAGGAGGATTCTAGATCTCTGAACCTGGTTATTTTCTTGCAGGCATTTCATTACCCAACTAGGTTACATTATCAGTCCTAAAAGAGTTTAGCAGAGGAGAAGGAGAAATAATAATTGCCAGTGGTGAGACTGGGAATAGGGCATGTCTAAGCAATTTAGTGAAATCAGGAGAAAGTGAGCTCAACTGCTTAGGCTTTTAGTGCAAAGCACCTCGGCCGTTTGAGATGATTATAGGAAACGTGCTAAAATTGCACTGTGTCATTTTCCTCCTCTTTCTCCCCAGTTACATCTGTTAATACAAAAGGCCCATTTTCCTGTATTCATCTTCCATAAACCCCACTCACCTTGAAAGCTTTTGCTGTACATGCTACTCAAATTGCTCTAATAGTGTATGCAGAGACGGTCCCTCCGAGCGCTAAAGGACACATGTGTTCATCTGTGAAGCGATGGAGTTGCCAAGGGGCACCACCCAGGCACTTCCAAAAATGGGATTCAGAAAATGATGAAGGTGGAATGTAAGACAGGTATGTCCAGGGAGAAGGATCTGCGGTTGTTAACTGCAGCACATTCAGGTTGCATTATAATGAGGAGAGCTTCTTCCTGGCTTGGTAGCTTTCTTGAAATGAGAGGTCCTTGGTTGTCTCTGAGTTTGGTTGTTTTCTTGCAGATGTTTTATTATCCAACTAGGTAACATTATCAATGCAAGAAGGGAATGGGTTTTGTGAAACGGCGGAGAAAGAGAAGGAGGACTGTTAGGGTCCTTGGTGCTCTTTGAGCGTGGATGTTTTCTTGCAGATGTTTCATGACCCAACTAGGTAATCTCTTGAGCGCTCAATCAAACCCCCTCCCTTCTAACACTGATTACCTAGTTCAGCGGTAGGGAACCTTGGCTCTTTTATCACTGATGGACTTCAACTCCCAGAATTCCTGAGTGAGCCATAAAAGTTTCCCCGTCCCTGGCCTAGTGGTTTTTCAGTTGTGAGGGAAATCAATTTTTGACTTGAATGGGACTGTTTAATATACAAATGTAGGACATATAAAGAATATTGATCATTCAAGTCAAAAATTAGGACATTTGTATATTGAACAATGCCATTCAAATCAAAAATTGATTTCCCTCACAACTGAAAAACCAGTAGGCCAGGGATGGGGAACTTTTTATAGCTCATTCAGGAATTCTGGGAGTTGAAGTCCATAAGTGATAAAAGAGCCAAGGTTCCCTACCACTGGTCTAGCACATAACCAGGTCTTTGGAAAACAACCAAGCTCAGAGAGCACTGAGGGCATCACCATTAGACCCTGAGCTACAAATGTTCCTTCTCCTTTATTAGCTTTCCAGGTACTACAAGCTGGACCACCTCCTCAAGATCTCCTTGATGAGATACTTTTTTTTTTTGAACTGTCTTGACTTCTGTTTGAAGACCTTGGTGGCCTGGAAGTCAACTCAGTTTAAAGAAGAAGTAACAGAGCTGGAGCTGAGTCTAAATGAGTCAGTTGCCCTAGGCAGCCAGTCTCCAGAGATGCCAGCCAGAACTTAAAAGAGCGCCTTGTGTGCAAGAGGGGGCTAGTCGTGGGTTCCTTCGGTTATATATTGCTGGATGCTGCAGGCTAGTTTATAAATATGGTATAGAAACAACAAAGAAAGTTAGGTTGATACCTTTAAGCGCAATGGAAGATGGTATCCTACCTGAATGTTTTTTCTTTTCTTTTCTTGGCAGTAATGTGGAATTTATTGTTGCCTTCTTTGTGATGTTTTTTTGACTTCCTAATCTAGCCCTACAGTCTTGGTATTCTTAGTCTTCTCTTCAAAGAGTAACTAGAAGAATGCCTACTCAAATGGTTTTAAAAGAAGACTATGGATGGATGGATGGATGGATGGATGGATGGATGGATGGATGGATGGATGGATGGATGGATGGATGAATGCTTTATTGACCAAGTGTGATTAGACACACAAGGAATTTGTCTTGGTGCATGTACTCTCAGTGTACATAAAAGGAAAAGATACATTCCTCAAGAATCATAAGGTACAACACTTAATAATAGTCATAGGGTACAAATAAGCAATCAAATCATACTGGGAAACAGTCAATATAAATCGTAAGGATACAAGCAATAAAGTTAAAGACTAGATAATTGCCTGAAGGATTAGTCTCCATTGCTACTTACTATCTTCTAAATCAGATTTAAATTAACAGCTCCTGGAGAGTAATAATGGAAGAGAGCTGTCTTCTAGGTCCATGCTTGGAGAAGGTCCAGGATGTAGATGTTCTTCATAAAATATTGGACTAAAGGAACCTTTGCCTTGATCCAGCTTTGAGACTCCTCTTCTGTTCCTGTGTTTCCATATCTAACAAGGAAGTCCTTATTTGAATTCCACATTTGGGTGGGGGATGTATTATCTAAAATCATGAGTGAGAACCTTCTTAACTGTGGGAATCCTTGTGTTCTCTTGATAGTGTTCTTGCAGACCTTTCAAGGTAACATCATCAGGGCAGAGAGCACCAAGGACCCCACAGTTCAACCCTTACAAATACTCTCTTCTATCAGCATCTCAGCTGTGGCACCTTGGTTTTGGAATATCTCCAGTCAGAGGCCAGTCCTTTCGAATGCTGAGTAGTTAACGTGAAACATTAATTTCTGTTTTTAAGATCAAGAGAGAGCTTGCATTCCCCTCACTAACCACTGCAAACATCTTGTCTGTTTCCCTCTTTCCCAGGTGTTGATTTGTAAGTGTTACCCTGCAGATTTTCCTAGGGGCACATTAACTGGATAGGTCAACTAAAATGATATTTAAAGGTAGCCTGATGTGAACAGAGGCATTCAGTGTATGATTATGTGTGATTAGCAAGCACTTGCATTGTGCAAAAGTGGTTATTATAATTAAATTCTTCATTTCCTGCTGAAACCTGCGAAACAGCAATTGTCATCCTGGGAAAAGTAAACATTTTGGGTGTTTTGCAATTGAGTGTCAAAGGGCAGTAGCTGTGTGTATGACTCTTCCCTCTCCATCCACTCTTTTCCTTCCCGGGGAGAAGATACAACACTCCTGTTTGCCAATAAAGAATCCTCATGCACATGGAATCTCTTTGTCTCTAAACCCAGTTCTGACATCCACATTTAACCAGGGCGTATTATAGGTGGCCCCAATGACATGTGTTTGGCACGTGTTGTGCTATTAGCTAATGAATTGCTTTAAAGGTCTTCCTAGAAGCACATTAATTGCCCATCTGAGATGCTCTCTAAATTTACATTCTAGACCAGGAATCTCCAAACTTGGCAAATTTAAGACTTGTGGTTTTCAACTCCCAGAATTCCCAAAGCCAGCATGTAATAAATAATGGCTTAATCTATTAAACTTGACATTGTGCGCTCCACTTTTCTGCCTTCAGCATGCTTGTGGGGGCATCTGTCTGTCCATCCATCTCTACCATTCAACAATCTTATTGCTATCCATCTATGTTACCCAGCAATTGTCTGTCTGCCTCCCCATCCAATTCATCCACCCACCCACCTACATCTACCTATCTGTCTCTGTAGTCTAGTCTGTTTTATCTATCAGCATCCATCCACCTACCTTCCTACTCTGTTATGTATCTCCATTCATCCATCCGCCTACCTGCCTATCTCTGTCTCTGTCTCTGTCTCTGTCTCTGTCTCTCTATCTCTCTGTCTCTGTCTCTGTCTCTGTCTCTCTGTCTCTCTCTTTCTATCTATCTATCTATCTATCTATCTATCTATCTATCTATCTATCTATCTATCTATCTATCATCTGTCAATCTATTACCTATCTATCTATTACCTATCTATTATCTATCTATCCATCCATCCACTCACCCACCCACCTGATTTGGTCTGGTCCTGAATTCCATTTAAATCGGGCAGGGTACAAGCATGAAGCTCCATTGCCTGGGCAGTGGCTCTCGCTTTGAGAATCAGGTATTCTAATTTGTGTGCAATTCCCACTGAGTTTCACAAATCAGTTTTCAAAGCTAAGCCCATGCCTGCCTCTCCTCCAAGCCTCCCTGAAGCCTTGCAGCCCTGCTGTACTTCTGCTTTTAAAAAAAAATAATAATAATTTTTTTTTTAATATGTCTGCGTTTCTCGCTGAATGCCTTCCAAATGCTGCAGAGAAAACTTCAAGTAGTCAAAAGCTTTTAAATACAGATGGCGAAACAAGTCCCAGTGGAAAGCCAGCTTCTCTTCCAAACCTAGCTTTTCTTTCTCCCCGGTCCCCCTCCCCTTCTATCCTTCCCTCTCCCCCTCCCCCCATTTTTTTTTTTTTTTAGCTCATGGCAGGCTTTGACAGATCAGAAGGAATTCTCACAGCTTGACGCAGCTGGATTCATCTTTGACATGAATGAAAACATCTGGTCCCTAAACAGTCTTTTACCAAAGGGCCAAAAGAGAAATTGCGTGCACATCTGTTGCACGAAATGTATTTCCCTGTAAATTCAGATGTTAATTGCTTTGTTTTGTCGAGGTAACCCACTTGGCTGGCTGTTCCTCTTCTCCCTGCACTAATGGTTTCCTACAACACCCGATGTAGCTTTGATTTGCAAATTCGCAGGTGTAATGTGGGCGGCACTTAATCTACAAAGTGGTTAGCAAAGACAGAGAGAGAGAGAGAGAGCGTGAATGCGCTTCAGGCAGGAGGAGTGCCAGCTAACTGGCCCAGCCGATATTCAGCAGAGATTTAGGCTGTGCAAGATGAGAAGAGATCTGTGTTAAAATCCCCTGTACTGACAACTTAATACTGAATCAAAGCGATCTGAATCACGCGAGAGGCATCTGACTTATTTCGCCATTAGCTTCTGCTCCCAACCACGCCCGCTTCGTGCCAGGTGCTTCTGCCTGGCATACCTTTGGCAAGCAATGCCAGTCCTACCAAGTAGGGGTGAGTCAGAAGTTCTTAAGAACTCGGGAGTTCTCATCAGAAAAAAAAGATGAATAACAGAACAGAATTGGAAGGTACCTTGGAGGTCTTCAAGTCCAGTGGTCGCCAACCAATCGGCCGCGGCCCACTGGTGGGCCTTGAGAAAATTTTGATGGGCCACAGAGAAATGTCACCCCAGAGAACCCCCCCTCAAGCAATTAATCCAGGCTGCTCAGAAACACAAGGCTGCGCCGCCCACATGGCTCATGGGAACCCTTCCTGCCCATTCACTCCTTACCCAGCAAACTTGCCTGCTAAATTGCTATTTTTCTGACCATCAGCTGTTCTGCTGTGCCGGGAGATTTAGATTAGCTAGGAAGCAGGAAATGGTTGGATTTCTCGCTTTCTAGCTAGTCTTTAGATATTTGGCTCTGCTTTTAAGCACAGCCGAACCTCCCTTAGGACTGAAGGTTCTATTATTCAGTGCAGAGTCGCGGCAAGCAAATTTTATGTGACAGACTCAGGTAGCCGATGGCAGATAGATAGATCACTGAATGATTCTGTGAGCAACTCAATCTGCCTGCCTGCTTTGCCTGCTTTTGGGAAAAGTTGCTCTTTTTTAATAAAAAATTCAATATTTATATAAATATTTATAATATTTACATACAAACTATGCCCAGCCAGTCACATGACCACCAAGTCACACCCACAAATTAGGCCACACCCACAGAACCAGTTAGTGGTTCCTGGGATTTAAAATTATGAGTTTGGTGGTCCCTGAGATCAGGCAGGAGGCCCTATATCATTTCAGACAAATGGATGTCCAATCTCTTGTTGAAAATCTCCAGTGATGGAGCACCCACAACTTCTGGAGGCAAGCTGAATGTTCTCACTGTCAGGAACTTTCACCTTATTTCTACATTGGGTCTCTCCTTGATTAATTTCCATCCATTACTTCTTATCCTACCCACAGGTGCGTTGGAGAATAATTTGACTTGTTTTTCTTTGTGGCAGCCCCTTAGATATTGGAACACTGCTTTCATCACACCCAAAATCCTTCATTTCAGTAGACTAGACCAGAGTTCCTTAACTTTTCAGGCTTTGCAGTCTGGCGGGGGAAGGAAGGGATGGTTCGCACAAGCATCCATCAAGCTTGCCTGCACAGTTCCATTTCCACGAGCGGCGTGCACTGCTGCTCACAGAAATGGAGCACGCGTGGCACACCCTCACCCACTCACCAGCTGTTTCCACAGCCCGGTTGCAAACCTCTCACGACCCACAGATTGGAGACCGCTGGACTAGACACACACCCAATCCCTGCAACTGTTCTTCATGTGTTTTAGCCTCCAGCGCTCTTGTTGACATCCGTATCAAAATATTTTTGGTACGCCAAATCCCGTGACAACAAATACGACGTGCTAAAACGCTACTCCTAAACCCGTCTAAATAGAACCCAAGTTGGTGGTTTGCGACTGCAGTCTTCCTCCTCCCTCCCGGTGTTTATTTGCACGCGAGCCTCAGTGGGTTAAACCTCTTTATAATTCATGCCAAGATGGCAGCTCAAACATTGCCTGCTGTTTCCAAAGAGCGATGTCTACCGAGCGAGGCTTTCTTAATGAAAACGTCAGCACCCCGGCGGAGCAATCCGAGCGCACTTAACACCGACGCCAACAGCTTTTGAGCAGCATCCCAAGCTTCTGGTGGAAATCCATCTTTTTTGCTACTTTTAGGCAAAAATCCCACCAGTGCGCTTCACTGTGTTATAGAGAGAAGCCTCTCCCACATGACTGGGACATTTGGGGGAAAATATATACGAAATCCTAGCACATCTGGAAGAGGAGAACAAATTGGGCTAAACGAATCCAGCTTCCCGGCAAAATAAAAACCCATCGTTCTCCACGTTCTGGTAGGAGGGCTAAGGACTCAACAGCCAAAATGCCAGAGGGATTCCTCCCGGCCTTGGTCATCGTCCAAGCGTAGCACCCCAGCCGTTGCGATTCACAGCTTCTGTTTTATCCCCTGGCTCTTTGGCTAATTCAGCTAATCCGTTTTCTATATTAAATGATAAACAACAATTCCACAGGGCTCCCTGTTTGTCCTTATCGCAGCGCGACTTCAGGACGGGGGGGGGGGGGGGGGAGGGAAGAGATGTGCTTCCCCGTGTCTCTGCCATGAATGTTAATCACCGAGCAAAAACACAGCGATAATTAACGGGAATAATTGTTGCTCTGCTTTGTACTCCAGGCAGAGCGTTACCAAGTCACTTTGCTTGGAAATGGGTAGGCCATTCAAACCCCTTGAAAATGGAGGTTTCCTAAAGAATAAAGAAGAGAGGTTCCCCCCCCCCCCCCCCCCAAAAAAAAAAAGGATTTTGGAACATTTGCTCCTGTTTTCTATCTTTACAGTCCCGAAAGGTGCTTTTTTTCCAAAGGCAGTTAGAACTGAAGAAGCTTCTTGGATGAGAAGCAAAATGTCTTTAGGAAAAAACAAAGTCCAGTTTATTTATTTATTTCAAACATTTATATACCGCCCTTCTCCCGAAGGACTCAGGGCGGTGCACAGCCAATTCTGCCCCACACATGAATACAAAAATTAAAATAGAATTAAATAATTTGGGCTGTTAGATTAAAAATCAAACCTCCCCATTAATATTTAAAAACCCCGAATTAAAATCCAATTAAAACAGGAGATGGTTAAAATCTCATATCAGCCCAGGCCAGCCTGCTCAAAGAGCCAAGTTTTTAACACACGTCTGAAGGTTCTCAGGTCCGTGCTGGTACGTATATCTGGTGGCAGACTATTCCAGAAGGCAGGGGCCCCCACAGAGAAGGCCCTATTTCTGGGGGCCACCAGACACATAGAGGCCGACGGCACCCGGAGAAGGCCCTCCCTGTGGGAACGCACAGGTCTGTTGGAGATCACCGGCAGAACGCGGTCCTGCAGATAGCCTGGCCCAATGCCATGGATCGCTTTAAAGGTCAAAACTAGAACCTTAAAGCGAACCCGGAAAGCCACCGGCAACCAATGCAGCTCGCGCAGGAGAGGCGTCACATGGATTCTCCATAGATGTCTTTACAGTCATGGCCCAAACACAGTCAATCTGGACAGTGAACCACTGAAGGTTCTCCTTTATCCTTGCAGCCATAAATATGAAACACAGGGAGAAGTAGATGGAAGCTTATCAAAGAGAGATCCAACCTAGAATTAAGGAGCAATTTCCTGACAGTGACAGCAATTAATCAATCAATGGAACAGCTTGACTTCAGAGGTTGTGGGTGCTCCATCACTGGAGGTTTTTAAGAAGAGACTGGATAGTCACTTGTCTGAAATGGTATAGGATCTATTGCTTGAGTAGGGGGTTGGTCTAGAAGACCTCCAAGGTTCCTTCCAGCTCTATTCTGATTCTGATTCTAACTGCTTGCTTCCAGAAGCTGCTCCATCACTGGAGGTTCTCAAGAAGAACCTGGGGCAGCTATTTGCCCAGAAGAGCAATAGCACTTAGACTTACAACACACTCTGAGCAGTTTACAGACATCAGTGTATTACCCACAACAAATCTTGATCCTCATTTTACTGACCTCGGAAGGATGGAAGGTGTGAATCAACCTTGAGCCCGTTAGGTTCAAACTGCAGACTGTGGGCAAAGTTTGCCTGCAATACTGCATTCTGACCACTGCACCACCAGGCTTCCCTCCAGGAAAGGTGTAGGGCCGCGATGGCAAACCTATGGCACACATGCCAGAGGTGGCACGCAGAGCCATCACCCAAGCTCAGCTCCACCATGTATGTGTGTGTGTGCGCCTCCCACCAACCTCCTAGCCTTTGTGTCTCGGCTGTGCATGCGTGGGGTGGGGTGCATTTTCAGAGGACATGCACACGTGCATGGGGTTGCACACACATGTGGGGGCAGGAGGCATGTGCTGGGGGACACACACATATTGCATTTTGGGTATGCGCACGTACCCATCGTATGCTTTGGGCGTTCATTGCCGAAATGGTTAGCCATCACTGGTTTCCTGCTTTTGGGGGGGGGGGGGGGGTTGGACTATAACAGCAGCCCCCAACCTTTTGGGCATCAGGGACCGGTTCCATGGAGAGAGGTTTTTCCATGGGCTGGAGGGGTTGTGATTTTGCCTGCTGCTCACATCCCACAGATGGGGCTTCAGTTGTGTACAGGAACCGATTTCTGGCATGCTGTGGATTGGTGTCGGTTCACGGACCTCCCAACTCTGGTCCCTTCCAACTGTGTTATCCTGCATTCTGTAAATGTCAGGACAGGTTTCTTAATGGCCACGCCAGTTCGGTACTGGAACCAGAGATGTGGTGAGCTCCCTTTCTCTGGATTTGTTACAAATGGGGGCTAAGCAACCCTCAGTCTGGAAGGTCTGGATTTGAAATAGAAATATTGGACTCGGTAGGACTGTAGAAGTTTTAATAATTGTTTTTATACTCCCGGTAAATATAGCAACACAGTGATTTTATGTGTTGATATAGCAAAATACAGTAACTTTATAGTCCCTCCTTTTTATCTAGACGCAGTGCACAAAATTTGCATTTGTGAAAATATATTCAGATTGGACTGACATTGGGCTTTGATGGACACTTCTTCTCCCAGATGGCCTACAGAGTTTTACTTTAATGAACTCGTTTTTCCACGTAGCCAACTGGACGGTGGGGACAAGATTTCTAGCTAGCTCACCTATTTACTGAGCTAGCTGAACAGGAGGGCACACACTGCCTTGCAGCCATTGTCTAGACCAGAGGTCTCCAAACTTGGCAATTTTAAGACTTGTGGACTTGAACTCCTAGCTAGAGAATTCTGGGAGTTCAAGTCCACAAGTCTTAAAAGTTGCCAAATTTTGGGACTCCTGGTCTAGACCGATGTATCACAAACACTACGGTCTACATTGCAGGGCAATGTGGTCCAGAAATTAATCCTTTCATCCATTTATGCTTAAATCTATAGCCTCAAAAACAGTAACTGTGGAGTCTTAGTGGACGATCACTTGAATATGAGCCAGCTGTGTGCAGCAGCAGCCAAAACATCTAATGCAATCCTGGGTTGTATAAACAGAGGCATAGAATCGAGATCACGTGAAGTATTAGTGCTGCTTTATAAAACCCTAGTATGGCCATACCTGAAATACTGCAACCAATCTTGGTCACCACAATACAAAAAAAGATGTTGAGACTTTGGAAAAAGTTCAGAGAAGAGCAACTAAGAAGATCAAAGGCCTGGAGACTAAAACATATGAAGAATGGTTGCAGGGTTTGGCTAGTCTAAAAAAAAGAAGAATTAGGGCCGACATGATAGCAGTATTTTAGTATTTGAAGGGCTGCCACAAAGAAGAGGGGGTCAAATTATTCTCTAAAGCACCCGAGGGCAGGACAAGAAACAATGGTTGGAAACTGATCAAGGAGAGAAGCAACCTGGAACTAAGGAGAAACTTCCTAACAGTGAGAAAAAAATTTAAACCAGTAGAACAGCTTCCTTTCAGAAGTTGTGGATACTCCATCACTGGATGTTTTTAAGAAGAAACTGGACAGTCACTTATCTGAAATGATATAGGGGGGCTGGATTGAGCAGGGGGCTGGACAAAGACTTCCAAGGTCCCTTCCAGTTCTATTCTGTTCTAATTCTAAATAATTCCACTGACACTTAAGTAGAATTTTGGGAACTGCCTGGCCTTTAATAGCACCATTCTGTTCAAAATGTCAACTTTCTAATTTCAGCATTTGTTCTGACATTTTGTTATAACCTGTGCTGGAATATGCCGAATGAAGGTTTACAGTAGAGCGAGTTCAAATATTTGTCAATATCGAGGTGTGTGTGGAATTTTTCCCTCTCTCCATAATATCAAGTGCCCGTGCATTGCATAGAGCAGTTGGGCCAATAGGTTAAAGCTGATAAAATGTTGATGGAGTGTCAAGGAAAACAAAATAAAAACGCTTTCAAAAGATAAATATTACCTTTACAAGATGGTATTGGTTAGCCAAGCAATCTTTTATTGTATTGGTTAATGAGAGCAAAATTGTGTATGTTTCTGCATTGTTTTAGAAGACAGCCTTATGTTGAACCTCCAGATATGTTGAAACCCAAATCCCACTGCTAGTTATGGGTACTGTAGTCCAAAGCAGGCCAGGTTAGCTCTCGACTATTTTTATTTTCTTTTATTCATTTCACTGAGCAGGTGGCCATATGTTGAAACCTCTCCTATTTCACTGACTGTTGATAAATTGGTTCTTAGGTTGTTGCCTTTTATTGTGGCTGTGATGAGGTTTTTGATTTCATATTTTGCGTTATTGGTTAACCGAAGGTGATAAATACTTGAGCTGCAAATCAGCATGTTTTCCTTTCAGCACTAATCAATTATTATGCATTCACATTCGGGAAATGAATTAATTGCAAAATTGAAATTAAAACAGCCTTTAAACCTTTGTCAATCTCTCTTTAGCAAAGTGTGGTGGTTGATCCCTGAGGAGTGAATCATTCCATCTGTAGCCTCTGCTCAAGAGACAATTAGGTGCAAAATCATCTCCCCCTCCTCCTCCATTTCACAAATCCCCACTCCCTTGTAACACTGATGATGTGACCTAGCTGGGTCATGAAACGTCTGCAAGGAAACAACCAACCTCAGAGAGCTCCAAGGACTCCACAATCCTCCTTCCCCTTCCCCTCCTTCTTCCCCTTTTTCTTCCCCTCCCCCTCCCCTTTTCCCTTCTCCTCCTT
Organism: Bungarus multicinctus; assembly: GCA_023653725.1. Lineage (NCBI taxonomy): Eukaryota > Metazoa > Chordata > Lepidosauria > Squamata > Elapidae > Bungarus > Bungarus multicinctus. The sequence goes on from CM042836.1 coordinate 177,127,346, forward strand.
TTCCTTCTCCTTCTCCTCCTCACCTATCCTTTAGATAAAAGTGGGGAAAAGAAAAAAATATTACATCCTTAATTCAATTCTCCTCCTCCTCTTCTTCTTCCTCCTTCTCATCCTCCTCTTCTTCCTCTTCCTCCTCCTCCCCTCCCCCTATCCTTTAGAGAAGAGGGAGGGAAAAAAGAGAAAAGATTACATCCTTAATTCAAAGGATATGTTGCTTTGTGAGTCACAACTCAATAAAATGTATGGGAGGGAAATGGTGGCAAAGGGCAAGCAAAGAAAATCAAATTGCAGTGTGTGAAACGAGTTAAGGAGGGACCTGGGGAATATATAATCTGCAAACTGCCAAGTTAGAGCACGTATAAAATATACAAACAAGCTTGGTATTTTTCCCAGTTGATCTCATTATGGGGTATGCTTGGGATAGATGAATTCTGTTAGGAAACATTAGTGCTGGATTTTCAGGGAAACAAGTCAGATGTAATATGTTTAACTGATTCCATCTTGTTTTGATATATGGGCCCTTCCTTCCTTCCTTCCTTCCTTCCTTCCTTCCTTCCTTCCTTCCTTCCTTCCTTCCTTCCTTCCTTCCTTCCTTCCTCCCTTCCTCCCTTCCCATCTCCTCCCCCAAAGAAATGCATCTATAAAGGCAAAGTGTTTGCTTTGCTTTCAACTGTGAAAATTAGAATGATTTCCCACATTCTGAAAAGAATAACTCCTTCTCTTCTTTCCTAAGTTAAAAACAGAGGAAAAACAATACATAGATAATAACTACGTGAATCGGGGTTATATTCCTAATATTACCCCCATCGGCTTGATAACAATGTTGATCGATAGGCATTCAGCAACATGGGGTGACTTTGGCTGGCCTGCTCAGAAAGCCTAGACGAACCCTAACACACTTCCACAATTTGCAGCTGATCGCACTTTGTTGAGTAAAGCACAGCTGCATTCCCACAAAAGGTTCTGCTATAAATCCCGCTTCTCAAACCACAGTGGTGAGTATGCTAGACCCCAATTGCGTCTATTACAGGTAGTCCATGGCTTATGACCATTTTTCACACTTATGACCTTTGCAGAATCCCCTCTTGGTCATGTGATTCAAACACCTGGCAACCAATTCATATTTATGATGGTTGCAGTGTCCTGTATTCACACATTCCCCCTTTTGCAACCTTCTAACAAGCAACGTCAACGAGGAATCCAGAGTCATTTAACAACCGTGTGACTAAGAACTGCAGTGATTCACTTAACCAGATTTCACCGATTAACAGAGTTGGAAGGGACCTTGTAGGTCATCTAATCAAACCCAAGCAGGAGACCCTACACCATTTCTGACGGATGGCAGCCCAGTCTCTTCTTGAAAGTCTCAAGTGATGGCGCTCCCACAACTTTCGAGGGCAAGGTGTTCCATCAGTTGATTGTTCTCACTGTCAGAAAATTCCTCCCTATTTCTAAGTTGAATCTCTCCTCGATCAGTTTCCATCCATTATTCCTTGCCTGGCCTTCGGGTGCCTTGGGAAATAGCTTGACCCCCTTCCTCCTCTCTGTGGCAGCCCCTCAAATATTGGAAGATGCTCTCCTGTCTCCCCTGGTCCTTCTCTTCCCTAGACTAGCCAGGCCCAGTTCCAGCAACTGTTCATATCTTTTAGCCTCCAGGCCTTTGATCATCTTAGATAGTTTCAGATTAACAGAGTTGGAAAGGACCTTATAGGTCATCTAGTCCAACTCCCCTGCCCAAGCAGGAGACCCTACACCATTTCCTACAGGTGACAGTCCAATCTCTTCTTGAAAGCCTCCAGTGATGAAGCTCCCACAATTTCCAAAGACAACTTCTGTTCAGCTGGTTCATTGTTCTCACTGTCAGAAAATTCCTCCTTATTTCCAGGTTGAATCTCTTCCTTGATCAGTTTCCATCCATTGTTCCTTACCTGGCCCTTCAGGTGCTGTGGCATTTTGTATAATAGGGGGCAAAAACCCACTGAACCACTGTCTCGCTTAATCGGGGAAATTTGGGGTTCCACTGTGACTGTAAGTCAAGGACTTCCTCGAGATGATTTAGCACGCTGTGTGAAAAGAGCCCCCCTTTCTATTTCGTCGGGTTGGGTGCTGCAGAGTAGCTACACATGAGAATCGAAGTTGCCCGGACGCCACGATGCCCTGTTTTCACTCCCCAGGTCGCCTGGAGCTTCCCTTCTTCATTTCGGTTGCCAAAAAACCCAGCAGGTTCCTCCATGTTCCCATTGCGAGCGTTTCTTTAAAAGAAACAACGCGGAACCTAAAATTAGAACCCCTGAAAGAAAAGAAAACTCGAGCAGATGGCCGTCGCCTTGAGAAGAGCTTTATTTATTTATTTAATTTTAATTTTTTTTAAAAAAAAGATCTTTTAAAAATTGTCAAGGGGGAGGGGGAATCCCAGCCCCTGTTGGAGCAGCTGTGACTTCAGAGGGGGCCAAAAAATGAAGGCAGATGATTCCATTTGGATCCTGACCCACGTCTTGTTTGCAAAGGCTTCTCTGAATTGCGTGCAAGAGAATAAACAAATTCATGGCTGCGGCCAAAAGATCAGACCGAAGGGGCTCTTTGGCAGGCACTCTTGAGCTCCCGTTTAGGAGCAAAATGATGGGTTAATGGAGGTGAGGGTCAGCATGCACAACACCCTTCAGAACAACTTAAGAAAAGAATTTGTCTCCTTTTGCCCCGAAAGTCCCAGCGGCCCTCCGAAGGGAAGGCAGCTTTGGAGAAATCGAAGCCTGTTTATTAATAATGAGCAGGACAACGGAAATTAGAGGTGTTTTATGCCCTCCAAAGGAATGAGTTACAGATCTTACAGATTAACAGAGTTGGAAGTGACCTTGTAGGTCATCTAGTCCAACCCCCCGCCCAAGCAATGTCCTGGGGTCATACAATTCCCCTTTTTGCAACCTTCTGAGAAGCAGTGTCATTGGGGAAGCCTGAGTAACTTAACAACTATGTGACTAATTTAACAACTGCAGTGATTCACTTAAGCAGATTTAACAGCTTCACAGGGTTGGAAGGGACCTTGTTCAACTATCTAGTCCAACCCGCTGCCCAAGCAGGAGACCCTACACCATTTCTGACAGATGGCAATCCAGTCTCTTCTTGAAAGCATCCAGTGATGAAACTCCCACAATTTCTGTTCCATCGGTTGATTGTTCCCCCTGTCAGAAAATTTATCGTTATTTCCAGGTTGAATCTCTCCTCGATCAGTTTCCATCCGTTATTCCTTGCCTGGCCTTCGGGTGCCTTGGGAAATAGCTTGACCCTTTCCTCCTTTCTGTGACAGCCCCTCAAATATTGGAAGATTCTCTCCTGTCTCCCCTGGTCCTTCTCTTTACTAGACTAGCCCTGCCCAGTTCCTGCAATCGTTCATCGTATCTTTTAGCCTCCAGGCCTTTGATCATCTTAGATAGATTCAGATTAACAGAGTTGAAAGGGATCTTGTAGGTCATCTAATCAAACCCAAGCAGGAGACCTAACACCATTTCTGACAGAGGGCAGTCCAATCTCTTCTTGAAAGCCTCCAGTGATGAAGCTCCCACAACTTCCGAAGGCATCTTCTGTTCCATGGGTTGATTGTTCCCACTGTCAGAAAAATTCCTCCTTATTTCCAGGTTGAATCTCTCCTTAGTCAGTTTCCATCCATTATTCCTTGTCTTGACCCCCTCCTCCTCTCTGTGGCAGCCCCTCAAGTATTGGAATACCTCCAATACCCTCATCATCTTGGTTGCTCTTCTCTGCACCTCTTAGCTAGCTTGCTTCTTGGGACACCCTCCCCCCCAAGAAGTAACTGGAGTTTGTAAATAGATTTTTCCTAATGATTTCCCTACCCTCTGCTGCCTCCTGCAATCATTCCTTGTTGATCATTTCATGCAAAATCCAGAAAGTAGCAGGAATTGACATGATTCTGCAACCCTCATTGACCCGGGGTGGATGATTTAGTCTGTATGCATCAATTTTAAGATATTCATGAACCTTAAGATGAATGACGGGCTCTGTTCCAGGCTGGCTGGGGAATTCTGGGAAGCGAAGTCCACATATCTTAAAAGTTGCCAAGTTTGAACAGGGAAAAAAAAAAAAACACCAATTGGCTGGGAATTCTGGGAGTTGAAGTCCTCACTTCTTAAAGTTGCCAAGTTTAAAGGACACTGGTCTCTAACTGACTCATTTTTCAGGAGGTTTGTGCATTTTAAAGGTTGAGGGAAAAAAAAGAAAGAATTAAAGTACCGAACTGGGTCAAAAGAGAGTATCGGCAGTTGTGTTTCTGTCTCTCTTCTGGCACAATTAAAACTGGCAAAATCAGCTAATGGCCCAAGGAGCAGCTTCAAGCCCCATCCCTGTTGGCAAGTCCATTTCTAAACTGGTCCTGCCAAGGAATCCCCCCTACCGAAACCAATAGCTTGCATTGTGCAAAAAAAAACACAACCCAAACAGGTTGTTCTCCCAGATCAGACCTGCGTGAGCCTCATTAAGGTAATTACCAGTGAATTAAAGCAGGTTGTCTGACTGTTCTAGCAACAGGGGAGGGAAGGGGGGGGTTGAACATTCCCGCTGGCAACCGGCAGGTGTAAATGGACAAGATCTGCCAGAAAGGTGGATGATCTCCTTAATTCACAGCAGCAAACAAGGGACAGAAGTTTCATAATTCACGTTTACTTGGAGAGGTTAATGGCGACGCCGGTACCTCTAATTTGCTTACCCATTGAAGCTCTGGTTAGGTCAGTTTCCTCTTTGTGTGTGGTGTGTTGCGATGTGCGACTTGTTGTTTTATTCCATTTCTGCCTGCCGCAATAGAGAAGGCTCGGTTGGAAAACGTGGAGTTTTTGTCATGTGTAACTTCGGAAGAGAAGGAAAAAAAATTGGAAGATAATAAAGAGGATTTCTGTTGTGTATCATGTGATCAAATGAAGCGACTGAGATTTACAATTGTGATGATGCTTGGTCGCACAAGCACAAGATGTTTAGATTGGATTTGGCATTCTTATCCACGTATTGTTGTTCTTTCTGTAGAGCTGTCAATTCCCAGCCCCCAAACCCTCAGGGAGTAAATATATTGCATAGGGCCATATTTATTTATTTATTTATTTATGTATTTATTTATGTATGTATGTATTTATTTGATTTTATATACCGCCCCCTCTCCCATCGGGACTCAGGGCGGTGTACAGCCAAATAAAAACACACACTTACAAATACAAATTTAAAATAGAATTAAAAGTAGATTAAATTAGTGGCTGAGGTACAGTGATGATAAAACTAAACAAGGTAAAAATTTAAAAAGCTAAAACCATTAAAACCAATTTAAAAACCCTACCAGTAATTGATCTACTTCGATCAAAGAGAGGGGGGGGGGAACCCAAATTAAATAAATGCGGTTAAGTTGAAGCATCATGTTGGAATTTTGCAGAAATCAAACTTTAAATTCTCAGGTCAGGTAAGCATAAATTGAGGTGCCACTTCAAACAATTGAAAACCAGTGTTCCTTGTTCCTTATAAAGTTATTGTTTTGGAAATACTTTAAAGATGCTGGAATATTTTTTTTTATATCAAAGGAAATAGCTTTGGCTCAAAGCAAGAACGTGGTTTTCTAAATATGTCAGTGAAACATGGTATTGTGTCCAGGGTTTCTAAACTTCCACAGAAGGCACGGATCCCATGCTAAAATGCCCATTTAACCTTCATTAAAAGGCTGATAAGGGATGGCTCAGCACTTAAAGACGCTGAGCTTGTTAGCTTGGAGAGTTCATCACCCAGATTTGAGACCCGAGCTCTGCGCAACGGGATGAGTTCCTGTTTCTTGCTCCAGCTCCTGCAGTTCCAAAGCATCCAAATGCGAATAGATAAATATGTACCGTTTTGGTGGGAAGGTAGCAGCATTCTGTGCTTTTGGTGTAGAGCAAGGGTCTTCCAACTTGGCAAGTTAAGACTTGTGGACTTCAACTCCCAGAATTCCTGAGCTAACATGACTGGAGGAGGAATTCTGGGAGTTGAAGTCCACAAGTTTTAAAACTGTCAAGTTTGAAGAGCCCCTGGTGTATAGCCATGCTGGCCACAAGACCACGGAAATACTCTTCGGACAATGCAGGCTCCCTTGGCTAAGGAACAGAGATGAGCACTGTGTCCTAAAGTCTGACAGGACTGGACGGGGGAATCTTTTACCTTTAAAAAGCTGACAATAAAGCATAAAATTCTACCCAGCACCTTGGCTTTGGGTTGTTTGTTCTGTGTTCTAGAAAAATGTGCAACCTCCTTGGCAAACTGACTTCCTGATGCTAAAATTGTCCTGGAATAAATACAGCAAGACCAAAAAGCTGCATCTTGCCGGAGCTATCAATATGTAACGAAAGAACAGATGTTTGTCTGCATCTTGAGGCCATCTTGCCACCTTGGGGTATGAAGAAGACCTGAAATGTCACGTGTTTAAATTCAGATGTTTCCCAAGCACGTTTCCAGCTCAACCCCATTTCGGAGAGATGCCTGAGCCTTTGGGCCTAAATGAACACGGTTCCTTTGGACTCTTTACTAAAGATTGTGTGTTTTTTTTTTTTTTGCTCCTTTACAGATGAAGGTCCCAGCGAGACGGGGTGGCAGGAACAGTGAAGATGACAGCATCCGGGAAGCCACCAGCTCCCAGCTCAGTAGCTCGAGAGACTGCCTCAGCGATGTGAGTACCGTCAAACTGAATTCGGAAGAATAACCCAGATAGGACTAGGGCTGGGCTTCTGCGGGTTCGCAGGGGGTCAGGAGAGCCCCTAGCTAAAATTCTGTGCAGTTTGGAGAACCCCCAAATCCCACTCCTGGCTGGTCCCGCCCACCTTGCCCCTCCCCTCCCAGGAGTCCCCATGCGGTCCATTTTGGATGTAGGTAAGTGCAGGGCGCACACAGAGGCTCTGGGAGGGCAAAAAATGAGCCTCCCGGAAGTTCAGGAAGGCCGGAAATGGGCCTCTGGAGAGGAAAGAAAGCCTCTGGAGCTTGAAGAAGGTGAAAACACCCTCTCTTCCCGCCATGGTGCAAGAGGCCGACTAGGCCACACCCACTATGGCCACGCCCACCCAGCAACTGGGCAGAGAACCCCCTTGCTAAAATTTTTGAAGTCCACCACCCCTGGATAGACCCCAATCCACAATCTGTTGGGGATTACTTGGAACCTGACAATAGTACCTTACAAGAAACCCCAATTGCATGAACCAAAGTTGGCATTCAGAGGTCAACATGTAATCATTTTCTCTCCCCATCCCTATATCGTGGCAGAGTGCTAAGGCATAAATGGCTGGGCTCTCTTGCAAATGCTATAATCCACCCCTGCAAATAAGATGATAAGGAAAAGATCAGAAAGGGGGGAAAACCCCAGATTGGGACAGTTGTTCCTATGTTGGGAAACTGCCGGCCGGGCTGGAAGGAAGGATCAAGCAGGGAACTAGCCTCGAGTTCTTATACAGCTGCAAGAGGCATAAGCCTGACCCACCTCCTAACGTCCATGAAGCCTTATTTGGTAGTTCCCAGGGGAAAGCAATCAATCTGGGCAGACAGGTCATCCTTGACTTACGACTGCACTTGAGCCCCAAATTTCTGTTGTTAAGTGAGGCATTAGTAAAGTGAGTTTTGCCTCATTTTACAGCCTTCCTTGCCACAGTTGTTAAGTAAATCACTGCTCTTACTAAGTTAGTAGCACTAATTTAGGTTAGTTAGTATTGCAGGCTAACTCTGCCCACTGCCAGGAGTTCGATCCTGACTGTCTCAAAGTTGACTCAGCCTTCCATCCTTCTGAGGTGGGTAAAATGAGGACCCAGATTGTTGGGGACAATAGGCTGGCTCTGTAAATTGTTTAGAGAGGGCAGCAAAGAATAGAATAGAATAGAATAGAATAGAACAGAACAGAACAGAACAGAACAGAACAGAACAGAACAGAACAGAACAGAACAGAATAGAATAGAATTCTTTATTGGTGCACAGTGTGGTTGGACACACAAGGAATTTGTCTTGGTGCAAATGCTCTCAGCGTACATAAAGAAAAGATAAAATACATTCATCAAGAACCATAAGGTGCAACACTTAATGATAGTCATAGGGTACAATAAGCAATCAAATCATACTAGGAAAGTCAATATAAATCGTAAGGATACAAGCGACAAAATTAGAGTCATGCAGTCAAAGCACTGTGTAGCGGGTATATAAGTCTAAGGGCTATTGCTATTCCACTGATGGACCTGTTTTAATTCCTCTGCCTCTGAGCTTGTTAAGGGTTGGGATTTGAAGGGATGGAAAGAGGTTCATTGCCTCCCTTTGAAGTTCCCAATTGCCGCCTTTGGTGAAATGTTATGATCAAACAAAAACCAGACTCTGGCTTTGTGTATAAACACCCAAATGGGTCCTTTCCAACCCCCCCCCCAACCCCCATCTCCACCCCCCCCCCCTTTTTAAAAATTCCCTTTCAATAGCCAAGAAATCAATGAAAGTGCTGAGATAATTTTATGCGAAGCCTTTTGTGTGTGTATATGTGTAGTGTTAGCAATTAGCATTTCACCTTCATTAAAACATGATTTTTTGCTAATTAGGCCCTTCCCCGTTAGGAGAGATTTAAATGACGAACAATAATCCAACGCTGGCACCAGGCATGTCTGAAATATTAAATTTAACATTTCAGTGGCGAGCCACGCCGATGTCCCAGGGAGAGTAAGTTTTCATGTTGAGTTCTATTAATGTGAAATATGGTTCATAAGTAAAACCTGTCAGAGGGAAAGCAGCTCATGCCAACTAAATTCAATTGGACAGTTAATTTAGCTTTAAAATTGAAAACACTACCTCTGTTTCTGGATGCAAGGGAAAGAAAAAACAGCCTTTGATAAGCCTAATGTATTTGCTATTAAGGCGCTCAGAGCTTTACACCCCTGAAGAAGAAGGGGAAGGGACTGGGGAAGGGGTAAAAGAGCTCCCACTTTAAATGTGTTTAAAAGCTGAAAGTATTTATTAAAAATGTCAGCTGAAAAGTGCTCTTGGCAGATTAAAACAGGATTCAGCTTGACGACTCTGACAGCCGAATGTGACTGTAGAATGCGGTGGAAGGAAGGAAGGAAGGACTAGAATTCGGGCTACGTAGGATGAGGGTGTGGACAGGCCGTAACAAGCGGTGTGGTAGGGAGAAAGGAGGAAGGATGGAGAACTCACCTCCTTGCTTCCAAGGATGGAAATAAAAACTGGGAAGCTGGGAAGAGGTGGAGAAAGGACCTGGGAAACTCTTGTTAGAGGCAACTCAACCATGTTTGACATGAGGTTGTGGCCGGGTGTTTTCTTGCCGCTTCCATCGTTTTTGTTTTTTTTGGTGGGTTGTAGCTTTTGGAGTGCTTCCCATCTCTTGCAGGCCTGGAGAGGTTCTCTCTGTCTCATGCATATAGATACACATCAGAGTGTCTTGGTCCATCTTGTTCTTTTCCACCTTGGCCCACAAGTAGGTCTTCAGGAATATAGTGAATTAGGAAGGTGTCTCCCTGAGCTGCTTGCAAATGTTCTCTTGCTCTTCTAGTGGTCATCGTCTTCTTCTTCTTCTTCTTCTTCTTCTTCTTCTTCTTCTTCTTCTTCTTCTTCTTCTTCTTCTTCTTCTTCTTCTTCTTCTTCTTCTTCTTCTTCTTCTTCTTCTTCTTCTTCTTCTTCATTCTTCTTCTTTGTCTTCTTCATTCTTCTTTTTTATTTTTCTTCATCTTCATTCTTCTTCTTCTTCATTCTTCTTTTTCTTCATTCTTCTTCATTCTTCTTCATTCTTCTTCTTTTTTATTCTTCTTCATTCTTCTTCTTCATTCTTCTTCATTCTCCTCCTCCTCCTCCTCCTCCTCCTCCTCCAGGATTCCCACAAATGTAGGGTCTGCTTTTCAGATGATTGAATGCCATTTTGCATGGTCAGCTGCATCTCCAGGGCTCAAGCACACGGTTTGCATATCTTTGTTGACGGTGTCTTGCCATTTCTGTTTTGCACGCCTGCAAGGATGCTGGCCATGAACGTCTAGTTGGTAGGCAGCCTTGGCCAGGGTGGAAGGTGCTTCTCTCAGGATATCCCAGCAGAGCCGGCCTTCTCTCATCTTCTCTATAATTGGTGCCACACCAAAATGTTGTCGAATGGTGTCACTTGTGATGTGGTCAAGAAGGGAGATGCCCGATATCCAAAGGGAGCCTTGCATTTCCATGTCATGGAGAGAGCTTTCGGTCCCTGTTGTTGCTACTCAGCATTCAGTGTCATGCAGTGCAACAAGGTGGAGGTTTCTCTTGTAAATCTTAGATTTAAGACGGGTTGGCGTTCTTGCTCTTCTGGACTTGCCTGGCCAAAAAATTCTGAGTATTTCCATCAAGATCATCTTTCTTACCCCGTACAGACAGATAGCTTCCAATCTATTGCATAAGACTGGAAAGATGGGCTCCTCTAAGAATGAAAGAAAGATGCTTCCTATGCATTCCTGCTCCCTTGCTTGCTAGCTAGCTCATCCATCTTCCATCCAACCCATCTACCCACCCATCCATTCCTCCCCATCCCATCCATCCATCGCTGCAACGTAGATGCTACTCCATTTCTGGAGACTCTTGAGTTCTTGGCCAATGGCAGCCACCTCTTTTGAAGAATTTGTACCTCCTTATCCATAAGTACCTAGCAAGACTCCATTATAAGGCATAGCGAAATGATCTGAGTGACTATCGGTGGAAACCAACATGTTTTGAGACCTCCAGCAAAGTGTAACTATTCTCCAAGGTGACTCACAGGTGGAGAATGGGTGAAGTAGACCCCTCATGAGAGAATCACACAGATAACTCCATTCTGTGGGGGGGTCCTTGCTGCTCCCTGAATAAGTTGTTGACTTCTGGGAGCACCAAGGACCCCAGTTCCAGCCCTGAACTACCAACATTCTCTTCCCTCAAGGTTAGTTTCATTTGCTACCACATTGGTGTTACAAGAAAGAACCAGAAGTTTGTTTGTTTTAAATAAACAAAGAAAAGCCTCTTTAACCAAAACAGACCTCAGCTTCCATGCCTGTTCTCAACTCTACCCTCAGATGCACTTGAGATATAAGCTGTTTTGCAAACCATGCTATTAAATAGCTAATCTCCTGCCATGCTCCGGTGAGTCAGAATGAAAGTCTGGGCCACAGGCTGTTCACATGTCAGAGAAGAAATCTTTGTAGACTTGGTGATAAAACGACACCATTCAAATACTTGGCTGACAAGATGTAGATCAGCAACACTGGCTTGGGAACCTTTGGCAGAAGCAGGAATATCATGTCAACAAGGGTGAGGCAACCTTGAATCCTAAAAAAAATGTTTATCTTTAGAAGGCATGTCTTTGCTAGCAATTTGGTCATGTTCTCACCATCTAGTTCCCTAAAAAATTTGGGGAGAGGGTCCTCCCTGCTGAACTATCTGTAATGGAATGTGTGGATGACCTTGTGGGAAGGGAGAGAGAGAGAGAGGGAGGGAGGAAGGAAGAAGGGAGGGAGTGTAGAGTCTGAAGACGTAAGGAGATGAAAGGAAGGGAAGGAAGGAAGGAAAGGAGAGAGTGGAGTTTGAAGATGTAAGGAGATGGATGGAAAAAAAGGGAGGGAGGGGGAAAAGGAAGGAAGGAAGGAAGGAAGGAAGGAAGGAAGGGAAGGAGGAGAGTGGAGTCTGAAGACGTAAAGAGATGGATGGAAGAAAAAGGAAGGGGGGAGAGAGGAAGAGGAAACAAGGAAGGAAGGAAGGAAGGAAGGAAGGAAATGGAGGAGAGTGGAGTTTGAAGATGTAAGGAGATGGATGGGAAGAAAAAGGAAGGGGGGGAGGAAGGAGAGAAGAAGGAGGAAAGAAGGAAAGGAAGGAAGGAAGGAAGGAGAGTGGAGTTTGAAGATGTAAGGAGATGGATGGAAAAAAAGGAGGGAGGGGAGGGAGGGAGGAGAAGGAAGAAGGAAGTTGAAGGCAGGATGGAGGAAGGAAAGGAGGAGGGTGGAGTTGAAGATGTAAGGAGATGGATGGAAGAAAAGGAGGGGGAGGGGGGAGAGAAGGAAGGAAAAGGAAGGAAGGAAGGAAAGGAAGGAAGGGAAGGAAGGAAGGAAAGGAGAGAGTGGAGTTTGAAGATGTAAGGAGATGGATGGAAGAAAAAGGAAGGAGGGGAGGGGGGAGAGAAGGAAGGAGGAAAGAAGGAAAGGAAGGAAGGAAGGAAGGAAGGAAAGGAGAGAGTGGAGTTTGAAGATGTAAGGAGATGGATGGAAAAAAAGGGAGGGAGGGAGGCAGGAAGGAAGGAAGGAAGGAGGAGAGTGGAGTCTGAAGACGTAAGGAGATGGATGGAAGAAAAAGGAAGGGGGGAGGAGGAGGGGAGAGAAGGAAGCAGGAAAGAAGGAAAGGAAAGAAGAAAGGAAGGAAAGAAGGAAGGAAGAAAGGAAAGGGGAGAGTGGAGTTAAAAATGTAAAGAGATGGATGGAAGAAAAGGGAGGGAGGAAGGGAAGGAAGGAAGGAACCTTAGGAAATAATCAGACCTAAGAAAAATCAGATAAGAATGGGAGGAGCCCTTGGTTGTTTAACAGTCAGAGAAAGAAACTTAGGAAAGATCCTCCTAATTACTCAGGCAGTTAAAAGTATTCCTGGGAAGTTTGTACTTTCCAACTTGCAAGTTTCTGTTAATGTGGCCTTACACTAAAGTAGAATTAGCCCATCTAGTCGTATTTCTTGTCTGGTTGACTCAGAAGAGCTGACAATTGGGCGGGCATGAGAAATCTTAAAAGAATTAAAGAGACAAACCCCCGATGACTATTTGGGGGTCATCCCTAAAGAATAACAGAGTTGGAAGGGATCTTGGAGATCTTCTAGTCCAACCCCCTGGTCAAACACGAGGCCCTATATTATTCTGTTGCTTCTCCTTCCCCTTCTGTCCTTTGTTCCATAACCGTTCTAATTTTCCCCCAAACTCACCCCCCATGTTAAAAAAAAAAAAAAGAAGCCACATGGCACTTTATATAATGGCTTTTTAAAAAGGGGAGGGGGGGTATCTTTTCTTGACCCATCCGCTTATGGAGAGCCCGTGTTTTTTTAATGGATTTTCTCTGTTGCTAAATGGAATGGATTGCTGCTTTATTATCATTTAAAACAGAGCCCTGATCTGCCCACAAGAAACAGCAAATTTTTTTAAAGCTGTCTTAATTGGAAATGTAGGGAAGGAGGCTGGGTGGGTGGGATGATGGGGAAGAGGGCTGGCTGTCACAGGGTCACAATTTGGTGCTGTGGGTAGGTGGCAGGTTGAAATTGGCTGCTCCCCCAGTTAAAGGAAACTTGCTCCCGTCGTTAGAGGAAGCTAACTGTTGGGTTCTCAGCGGCATCCCTGGATGGATGGGGTGGGACGAGGGGCACAGCAAGGGCCTATTGGACTGATAGACCAAAGCAGGGAGCAAATTGGCAATTAGAGGCAGGTTGGTTGGCTACCACCTAGGAGCCCCGAGGTGAAAATTAGAAACATGAAATATCAGCCATAAATAGCTTCTGCTTAGGAAAGAGCTTGCGAGAAGCGATTGCCACCGCAGAGTAGGTGGCATGGAGAACTGGGCACGTACGTGTGTGTTGGTGTATATGTGTTCGGGCGTGATTTCATATTTCTCTGCCAAGGGGCCAAGGATCAGGGCCACACATGAAATTCCAGTTAAATTAATGTATTGCTTCCTCCCACCCCTGTATAGCTGGTCCTCGACTTATGGCCACAATTGAGCCCCAGATTTTTGTCACTAAGCGAGACAGCTGTTAAGGGCATTTCCACCCCGTTTTACGATCCTTCTGGCCACCGGTGGATCACTGCAGTTGTTAAGAATGGGGATCATGTGATCCTGGGTCATTGCAAACTGTCATAAACGGAAGTCAGTTGTCAAGCTGTCAGAATTTTGATCACGGAACCCTGGGGATGCGGCAGCGGTCGTAAGTGTGAAAAACGGTCCTAACTCACTTTTTTTCTGGGGCTGTTGTAACTTTGAACGGTCACTACATGTACTTCGTTAGGTCGAGGACTACCTGTACGTAAGAATCCAGTCAACCAACCATCAGCACTAAACTGGCCCTAGATAAGAGATAATGGAATTCAAGAGAATGTAATCAGTATTGTTAAGCACATTAAATACCCAGACAACACAATGTTTATTAAGCATTAAAATTAATAAGGTAAAGGTTCCCCTCACACATCCATGCTAGTTATTTCTGGCTCTACGGGGTGGTGCTCATCTCCCTTACAAAGCCGAAGAGCCAGCGCTGTCCGAAGACGTCTCCATGGTCATGTGGCCGGCAGGACTAAACAGCGAAAGCGCATGGAGGAACGCTGTTCCCTTCCCACCAAAGGGGTCCCTATTTTTCTACTTGCATTTTTTTATGTGCTTTCGAACTGCAAGGTTGGCAGAAGCTGAGACAAGGAATGGGAGCTCACTCCGTTACGCGGTGCTGGGGATTCGAACCACCGAACTGCCGACCTTTCTGATCGACAAGCTCAGCGTCTTAGCCACTGCGCCACCATGTCCCTTATGTAATTAATAGAAAATTAAAATACATTTTTTTTTAAAAAAGGAATTCAAGAGGAGTTGGACTTGGACCGTTTATGGCAACGTAAGGACTCCAGGCTGATTCCTCTCTTGACTCCACCTTTGGGCTCTACCTATCCCTCTCCTACACGCTCTCCCTACTTATCTACCCGCCCTTCAAAAGAATTATGTCAGCTTCTGAATTAGTGTTAGATGTTTCTGTTGCTCCTTCCAGCTATTAGAACAGAGTGGGCTTTTTCGCCTGTGGAGAAATGAATAAATGTCAACAGAGGAAAGGGTGGAAACACCAATGAGAAACAACCCCCTGCCCTTTGCAATAGTGTTTAGATCAAGCTGAGCCTTGTTGGTGATTCTTTACGCGCCTTCTCCGAAAAAAAGAGATTTGTAATTTCCAGGTCTCCTGTTGTCTTTTTCATTACTTTCCTCCTGCATCATCTCTTGCCTGCTTCGAGAGGCTGGGTAACGATGGCGGATGGTTATTCAGCCCTTTTATTTTTATTTTTAGAGAAAGTCCAGAGTGTATGTCTTTTTTTAAAAAAATTTTTTCCTGGTTTAGAGCCTGTACTTTAATGTTTCGAATCAAAATAAATATTTATACAACAACAGCAAAAAGTCCAGTGCAAAAGGAAGAACCTTTGCAATTTTTAAAATTCTAAAGTTATTATTATTTTAATTGGAAAGGTTATTTTAATTGTGATGGTTATTTTAATTGTGTTCTTCTGACACAAATGAATGAATGAATGAATAAATCTATATCTATCTATCTATCTATCTATCTATCTATCTATCTATCTATCTATCTATCTATCTATCTATCTATCTATCTATCTATCTATCTATCTATCTATCGCTATACCTATCTATCTATAAGATCTACCCATTCATCCATCTATCCATCCATCCATCTATAAAAGCAAAATGCCACTCCCCCATCATCACAAAATCTCCAGAATTATAAAGCCTACAAACTTGAAATTTGGCACCTATGTTCCTCTTGGCTTCTAGGGGCTCACTAAGAAAGGATTTTTCAAAAGGACTATCAGAACATTTAGAGTATTTCCTATATTTTTATTAACACGCTCTGATGCTAAGGAGTTCTACTCCCTCTCCCCCACCTGAAAAGAAATCTGTTCCAAATACAAAACACAAAACAGAGGAGTGGAGTTTCAGTTTTAGTTTCAGTTTCAGAGCACCAAGTAGCTTTAGTCCAGAACAGTTGAGGTAAGCCACACCCAGGCTCCTTGATCCAAGTTGAGATGCTTGGCAAGTGATTCATATTTATGACAGTCGCAGCATCCCTGGGTCCTATGATCCACTTTTGTGTCCTTCTGACAAGCAGAAATCATGGGCGCTCCATCACTGGAGGTTTTTAAGAAGAGACTGGACAGTCACTTGTCTGAGATTATATAGGTTCTCCTGCTTGAGCAGGGGGCTGGACTAGAAGACCTCCAAGGTCCCTTCCAGATTCTATTCTGTTCTCTATTCTATTGTCTATTCTAATTATTCTATTCTAGTTTGATTAGTATTCTCTTCTATTGTCAGTGGGATGCCAGGTTCATTTTACAACCATGTTACTAACTTTAACAACTGCAGGGATTCACTTCACAATGGTGGCAAGAAAGGTCATAAAATAGGGCAAAACTCACTTAGCAACATAAATTTGGGGCTCAGTTGTGGTTATAAGTTAAGGACCACCTGTTTACCCATTGGCCAAAGCAGTGCGTGGATAGGACCTCCATTTTTTTTAGCATTCTTTGCAACTATTTTTATGACTTAACATCCATTTTCTCTTTTTCCACAGAGTTCTGCTCAGTCGTTGTCAGGAAAAGGTTATTCGGTAAGTCACTTTGCGCGGCTTCTTCTGTTATTTCTTGGCTGGAAAAGAGTTGGGCCATCTGTTGCATTTTCTCGGGCCCTGACGCGAAGCAGAGTCCTAAAAATAGGCTTGGGAAGATAAATTCTCCCACTCATGTTTATTGCACCTCTCTTCAGAGGAGCGAATGTGAAACACGCTCACTAAACGAGAGAAAACAGACAATAAAATGGTTTTTTGCGCCTTCCCACTCTGAAGTTGTCTTGTTTAACATATGTACGTTTTCTAGCGTTGATCTTGAGCTCACGAATGGATGTAATATTATAGGATTCCTTGGATTTGAAGAAAGCAGGCTATTTTGGACTAATAGACACATTGGATGCTTCAGTAGCACATTGTAAGATTATCATCATCTTCTTTTAGCAAGCAATAATCCCTTGTGGAGTGGAGTTTGGGCAACTGAATGGAGCTAGCAGAGTGTTTACTGGCCGGATGCCCTTCCTGTCACCAATGCGGAGTTTTGTTCAGCGGATATATTCTCATGGTGCCCAGAGAGAAAAATATCTGCCTCTACCCAGGATCGAACTCACAGCCTCCTGCTTGTGAGGCGAGAGCTCCACCTCTAGGCCACCGCACTACTCCTTTGCTAGCCCATTGTAGCACAATTCAGAAGCTCATTGTAGATGCTCTAGGTCTAATCTGAGAGTCGTAATCAGTTCAGGGGAAAAGTGTATATAGGTAGCCCTCGACTTACAACATTTCATTTAATGACAATCTAACAATCCAACCATCATGAAGTTGAGTCTGTTGCCAAGTATCTGAATTCTGATCATGTGACCATGGGGATGCTGCATGGTCGTAAGTGTGAAAAATGGTCATAAGTCCGTTTTTCAGTGGTGTTGTCACCGAACGATCCCTAAATGAACTGAGGACTACCTGTACTAACCGGAACTGCTGGAAATGGTAGCTAAGCAACATTTTGGCTAGGTTAGGAGACCGCTTTGATTGGCTGTTGAAATCTACGAATTGGGTTTTAGAATAGAGTAGAGTAGAGTAGAGTAGAATAGAATTAAACGAAGAGGAGAGGAGAAGAGAAAATAGAGAATAGAGAATAGAATAGAATTAGAATCAGAAGAAAAGAGAAAATAGAGAATAAAGAAAATAGAATAGAAATTAGAAATAGAATTAGAATAAGGAATGGAATAGAAAATAGAACAGAACAGAACAATTCAGAATTCTTTATTGGCAAAGTATAATTGGACACCCAAGGAATTTGTCTTTGGTGCATGTGCTCTCAGTGTACGTAAAGAAAAAATAAAATACATTCATCAAGAATCATAAGATACAACACTTAGTATAGTCATAGGTTACTATAAGCAATAAAATCATACTAGGGAACAAATAAAACAATAGAAATTGTAAAGATACAACACAGTCATAAGTGGGAAGATATAGGTAATAGGAAGGATGAGAAGAATAATCGTAATACAGCCTTAGTAAATAGTTGGGCAGTGTTGAGGGAATTATTTGTTTAGCAGAGTGATGGCATGCAGGGAAAAATGTCCTTGTGTCTAGTTGTTCTGGTGTGCAGTGCTCTATAGCATCGTTTTGAGGGAAGGAGTTGAAACAGTTTATGTCTGGGATGTGAGGGGTCTGTAGATATTTTCACAGCCCTCTTTTTGACTCGTGCAGTATACAGGTCCTCGATTGAAGGCAGGTGGGTGGTAATTTTTTTTTCTGCAGTCCTGATTATCCCCTGAAGTCTGTGTCTGTCCTGTTGGGTTGCAGAACCAAACCAGACAGTTATAGAGGTGCAGATGATAGACTCAATAATTCCTCTGTAGAACTGGATCAGCAGCTCCTTGGGCACTTTGAGCTTTCTGAGTTGGCGCAGAAAGAACATTCTTTGTTGTGTTTTTTTGATGACGTTTTTGATGTTAGGTGTCCATTTTAGGTCATGTGATATAGTAGAACCTAGAAATTTGAAGCTCTCTACTGTTGATACTGTGTTGTCTAGTATTGTAAGAAGTGGTAGTATGGGAGGGTTTCTTCTTTTTGACTCGTGCAGCATACAGGTCTTCAATGGAAGGAAGGTTGGTTGCAATTGTTTTGTCTGCAGTTCTAATTATCCGCTGAAGTCTATGTCTGTCCTATTGGGTTGCAGAGCCAAACTAGACCATTACTGAAGTGCAGATGACAGACTCAATAATTTTTGGCTTGCGTGGAGCATCTCACTCAGTACTATTATTTGTAAACTGTAAAGACCTGTGGAAAAAGATCCATCCTCAGCTTCTTATTAGGTTTAATTATAGAGTCAAGTTTTTCTTACCTTAGAGTTCTGTTAACAAATGGTGGGGGGGAACAGATTTGGTTCTGGCTTTTATTCCTTAATGGGGAAAAAACGGCGATTGCCACCACGCTGGTACTAATAAATCACAGAGCAGACATTTTATCTGGCTGTTCCAAGCCTTTCCTTTTGATCAGCTCAATCAAATGAGCATGTGAGGCCAGGATTGTTTATCTCAAAGCTGCCAAAGTCCTGATACGTTTTTTGCTTTGTTTTAATTGCTGGGTCTTGCAGGGATCAAGTACCCAGCCATGATTTCTGGAGACCTCCCAACAAGGGAAGATTTTGAGTTCATATGTCCCTAAGCAGAGATTCTCTCCTCTCGCTGACCTGGGGGAAAATCATTGTGTTGCATGAGAAAGAAAACGGCGAGATGTTCTATTGTCACTGGGTTTTGCTCAATTGATGGCTGTTCCCCTGGCTTAGTAATACTTTGGAGGACTAGGTCAGGGGTGTCAAAACTTGATTTCATTGCGGGCTGCATCAGCGTTGTGTTTGACCAGGGTAGGCCTGGCCAGGTGGGTGTAGTCAGAGTAGGCATGCCCAGCTCGACGTCACTCGTGTTGGCGGCACCTGTGATGACCAAGTGCTAAGGCAGGAGGACTTCCCTCAGATCCTCCCTCACTCTCTGTCAGGATTCTGGCAGTTACCCCAATTAAATCATGAGTCTCGAGCCAAACTTAAAAAGGATTTACTGGGAGTTAACATGTCTGGCGCTGCCTGGTGTAGCCAACTCTGAGACACATCATTGTGTCACCCTTGACCCTGGTTTTCCCCCACCCACTGGGTGTATCGTAATTCATATTCTCCAATGGGACACTTCCATAGCCAAGAGTCATCGATCATGCTCTCCAGTTAGAATTTTGCATGGCAGAAACTTCAGTCACCTAGTTAACTATCTTTCAAAACATTTATGGAATGCACTTTCAATTTCCAAGCTGCTGCACTGCTCTTTCAAACCCCTTTCCCCCTCACCCCCTTTCTGTTGGCAGCTCTAAAAAGAGCATAGAAATATTTCATGAGTTGACACTCTCATTATAATCTTCCTTCCTTCCTTCCTTCCTTCCTTCCTTCCTTCCTTCCTTCCTTCCTTCCTTCCTTCCTTCCTTCCTTCCTTCCTTCCTTCCTTCCTTCCTTCCTTCCTTCCTTCCTTCCTTCCTTCCTTCTTTCGGAAGAGACCTTTAAAATACAAAAGCTTCCAACCAGTTTGTTGTTATTTGGGCTATTCAAATATTGCTGCTGTGATTTGGGATTGCTCCTCTCGTAGGCATCATGGGTGCTGTGAGCTTTCTTAATATTATTTTTTTCTGAAGTGAAACAATCAGGAGGCCAAATATAGAACCGAGTGGATAGTTTTAATGTCTTTCACCTCCTGTGGGCACTTTCAATATGATTGGTTTGCTTTCCTGTTCCACGAGCCAAAAAGAGGAAGGCGGGGGAAATACCAAGGTGTCTGTAGAATTATTTTATAGATGCTTTATAATTCACTTGAGTTCTGCCTTCCTACCGAAGCAACCCACCAAACCATCTTCACCCCTTCCAAAATCGACATCTTTTTAATGCATTATATTTAGACTTAATGGCATTCCTCTAACACTGCAAACTAGCATAAATGGAAAAAAATAGCAGAGGAGACAAAATAAGCGAAATATCAAAGAGGGAACTGACAGAGAATTGTAATCAGATGTTATCACGGGCCATTCTTAATGAATGAGCACAATAGCCATCCATGGCTTCTTTCCCAACAAGAGATGCCCTTGAATGCACGTTGTTATCGTTTCAGAAAGAGCTTGCAAAAGTCGTTTGTAAGGGGAGGAAACCTTTGAAAGCATCTCCCAGCATCCAACAATGATCAAAGAACTCAACTTTTTTTCCGATGCTGGAAAAAAAAACAACCCACCTCATTTCTTCCTTACAGCTAAAAAGCCTTAGAACTACGACCTACGACCACGGTTGAGCCTCAGATTTCTGGTGCCTGGTGAGACAGCTGTTAAGTGAGTTTTGCCCCATTTGAGCCACAATGGTGCAGTGGTTTGAGTGCAGTACTGCAGGCTATTTCGTCTGTCTGCCGGCTGCTTGTAATTTGAATCTCCCCAAACTCAAGGTTGATTTAGCCTTCCTTCCTTCCGAGATCGGTAAAATGAGGACCCAAATTGTTGGGGGCAAGAAGCTGACTCTGCAAACCACTTAAAGAGGGCTGCAAAAGCGCTGTGAAGCAGTATATAAGTCTTAAGTGCTATTGCTATTGCCCTTCCTTCCTTCCCAGTGGTTAGAATGCAGTATTGCAGCTAATTCTGCTAATTGCCAGGTGTTCAATCCTGACCAGCTCAAGGTTGACTTAACCTTGCATCCTTCCGAGGTCAGTAAAATGAGGGCCTGGATTGTTGGGGGCAATACGCTGACTCTGTAAACCGCTTAGAGGGCCTGTGAAGAGTTATGTAAGTCTAAGTGCTTTTGCTCTTCCTTCCTTCCTTCCTTCCTTCCTTCCTTCCTTCCTTCCTTCCTTCCTTCCTTCCTTCCTTCCTTCCTTCCTTCCTTCCTTCCTTCCTTCCTTCCTTCTCCTTCCTTCCTTCTTTCCCTGGTGCACAGTGGTTAGAGTGAAGTATTGCAGGCTAACTCTACCAACTGCCAGCAGTTTGATTCTTGAGTGCAGCCCTCAAGGTTCAAGGTTGACTCAGCCTTCCATCCTTGTGAGGTCGGTAAAATGAGGAACCCAGATTGTTGGGGTCAAGAAGCTGACTCTGTAAACCGCTTAGAGGGCCTGTGAAGAGGTATATAAGTCTAAGTACTATTGCTGTTTTACAACCTTTTCCTACCAACGTTGTTAAGCGAATCACTTCCACGGTTAAATTAGTATAGCGGTTGTTAAGTAAACCTGGCTTCCCCCATCGACTTTCCTTCTCAGAAGGTCTCAAGGGGGAACACTGTGACCATCATAAATATGAATCAGTCGCCAACTGTATGAATTTTGATGCTGCAACGGTGGTAAATGTGAAAAAACGTCATAAGTCTTTTTTCCCCCAGTATCATTGTATCAGTCACTAAACGGACTGTTATAAGTTGAGATCTACCTGTATCCCTTAAGGGTGGATTCCATTGTAGGTTTTCAATTAAATTACAGTTGGAATTATCCGTGCTTTTAGTAGAACAGATATATTTTCAGTGAGGACCATGTTGACTGTGGACATCCGTTGGAACAAAGCATACCAAAGAATTGCATCCTTCTGCTATATTTGGTCCCCAAATTGTATTTTAAATAAATCAACAGCCACGTAGAGATAGCAGCATAAATCTGGAGGCTGGGCCAGTGGATGGCATCGATGTGATCCATCAACTTTAGTGTATAAATTTCCTTTCAACTTTAGTGTATAAATTTTCCTTTCCTTTCCTTTAGTGTATAAATTTCCTGGTAGGTTACTTCCTACCAGTTTTTCTTAGCCTACGGAAACCAACACAAACATATTTCCCCGTGAATTTATGCTGGGAGTGAAGAACTCGGGAGCAGCTAACAGTGAAAATAACATCTTTTTTTAAAAAATGTTTCCAACTAAGGAAATTGAAGACGACAGGTTTTAAGGACTGGGGAGATGGTCTAATCCAAGCCTTTCTCCCTTAAGATCAAAGTACAGATAATTCCTTGACTTACGACCACGCTGAGCCCAAAATTTCAGTTGCTGGACAGGACAGTGGTTAAACGGGTTTTGCACTATTCTGTGACTTCACTTGCCATAGTTGATAAAGTGAAAAACTGCAGTTATTAAGCTAGTCACATGGTTGTTATACAGAGTTGCATTAACAGAGGGATACAATCAAGATCAAGGGAGGTACTAACCCCACTCTATAAAGCCTTAGTAAGACCCCACCTAGAGTACCGCATCCAGTTTTGGTCATCAGACTATAAAAAAGATGTTGTGACTCTGGAAAGAATGCAGAGAAGAGCAACCAGGATGATGAGGGGACTGGAGGCTAAAAGATACAATGAACGGTTGCAGGAACTGGGCTTGGCTAGTCTAGTGAAGAGAAGGACCAGGGGAGACAGGATAGCATCTTCCAGTATTTGAGGGGCTGCTACAGAGAGGAGGAGGGGGTCAAACTATTCTCCAAAGCACCCGAAGGCCAGGCAAGGAACAATGGATGGAAACTGATCAAGGAGAGATTCAGCCTGGAAATAAGGAGGAATTTCCTGACAGTGAGAACAATCAACCAATGGAACAGAAGTTGCCTTCAGAAGTTGTGGGAGCTTCATCCCTGGAGGCTTTCAAGAAGAGACTGGACTGCCCTTTGTCAGGAATGATGTAGAGTCTCCTGCTTGGGTGGATGGGGGGTTGGACTAGATGACCTACAAGATCCCTTCCAACTCTGTTAATGTAATCTAACCTAATCTAATCTAATGCTTTTAAGAAAGAAAGGAGAACGCCCCAGGAAAAGGCACCTGGATGCCAGCTTTTGATTCCTCAATAATGGCTTTCAAGTTATCAGCCCTCCCTTGATCCTGTTCCTGAGATCCTGCAAAACCATTACCAGCACTGGGCACAGAGGGCAAAAATTAAAAACGAAATAAAGCAGAGCAGCTTGGGGTCCAAATGGCCTGATGGCACCAGAGTGTGTATCTCCTGCATTTATGCAAATCACCCAGAGAGTGTGTCGTGTCTCATAAAACATATTTTTTGTTTTTACGGTTCCCTTAATTTGCTTGCAAAATGGCCCCCCCTCTGCTTCCAATTAAGCTGCAGTCCTGCTTTTAATTACAATCAGATGTCCCATAAATTTTCACTCATCCTCAAAGCCATAAAATGAGTATGCCCATATGTGTGCACGCACACATGCACGCACACAACACACACAGAGCGCACCAGATTTGGTTGTCTTGGTTTCCAAAGGGTTGGATCTGAGGTTTGCGTTGCTGTTACAAAAGGAAACATGGAATTTCCCTCCATCGCTTTGTTTACGACAACATAATTAAATGCTATTGATTTACATAAACTTACATGTTCTCATGGCTTTGGTCATTATAATCTACTTTGGGAACCCTCAAGGCAGCGAGGTCATCTTATTCCCTTCCTAGGGTTTCCTTTGTTGCATTCTGAACAGCTTCATTTTGACCAGAGGAGGTGAGAAAGGAGGAGAACATAGAACAGCAGAATTGGAAGAGACCTTGGAGGTCTTCTAGTCCATCCTCCTGCTCGAGTAGGCGATCCTATACCATACTGGAGAAATGACTGTCCAATCTCTTCTTAAAAACCTCCAATGATGGGGCACCCACAACTCCAGGAGGCAAGTTGTCCCACTGATTAACAGAATTACAGAGTTGGAAGGGACTTGGAGGTCTTCTAGTCCAACCCCCTGGTCAAGCAGGAGACCCTATTCAATTCTGGACAAATGACTGTCCAATCTCTTCTTAAAAGACTCCAGTGATGAAGCATCACCTTTAATTCTGAACTTCTGAAGGCAAGCTCTTCCACTGATTAATTGTTCTCACTGTACGGAAATTCCTCCTTCGTTCTAGGTTGCTTCTCTCCTTGATTAATTTCCATCTGTTGCTTCTTGTCCTGCCTTCAGGTGCTTTGGGGAATAGGTTCACTGCCTCCTCTTTGTGGCAGCCCCTCAAATATTGGAACCGTTTCCCTCTAAACTGTGCTTGAAGTTCGTTTGGTAACCCGTAAAATGTTTGTGACTTATGCATATTTCATCTGTTCCTCCCCCCTCCCACTCCCCATTGGTCTGTAGCAAAGGAGACAGCTCTTCACCCCATTCTGTATCTTCTCCAACTTTTTGAGACTTCAAGCAGAACCCAAAGAATAGCCAAGTCAGGACTTGTGAACCTCTAAGGTTTAAAAAGGAAAAAAACTGGCACCATGAACAAGAAAGAAACAGAGAGAGAGAGAGAGAAAGAGGAAAGAAAGAGAGAGAGAAAAGAGAGAGAGGGAGGGAGGGAAAAGAAAGAGAGAGAAAAGAAAGAGGGAGAGAGAAAGAGAAAAGAAAGAAAGAAAAGAAAGAGAAAGGGAGGGAGGGAGGGAGAGAAGGAGAAGGAGAAGAAGAGGGGGGAGAGAGAGAGAGAAGAAAGAAAAGAAAGAGAAAGAGAAGAAAGAGAGAGAGAGAGAAGGAAGAGAAGGGGAAAGAGGAAGAAGAGGTGGAGAGAGAGAGAAAAGAAAGAGAGAGAAGGAGAGAAGGAGGGGGAAGGGGAGAAAGAAGGAGAGAGGGAGGGAAGGAGAGAGAGAGAGAGAGAGATATGACTGATGTGTTTGAAGAACAAGTGAGTGAATTGCCGCGGTATCCATCATGCAAAGATTCATGTCTCTTGCATTTCCCTTCTGGAGTTGCATGCAAGCGTTAGATGGCTGAAACAGGAAGTTGTAAGTTTCAGCATCTTCAGCTATCAGCATAATATCAGGTCAGTCCCCTGACATGGTTTGCGGCCGTTTTCTGGTTGAGTGAGAGCGCCTTTTTTTCTGCTGATTTAGCATCGGTTCCCACCTGCATAACCAATTAAGATGTGCTGTTGAGTAAAAAAAAAAACATATTTCTGGTCACTGGGGGATTCCCAGCCACGCCCCTGCAGAATAGACTCCACTGCAGATAGACCGGTTATCGGCAGGTCCTTGAAAAGTAG
The DNA here is from genome assembly GCA_023653725.1 of Bungarus multicinctus. Taxonomy (NCBI): domain Eukaryota; kingdom Metazoa; phylum Chordata; class Lepidosauria; order Squamata; family Elapidae; genus Bungarus; species Bungarus multicinctus. The sequence goes on from CM042836.1 coordinate 177,152,650, forward strand.
AGGAAGCACCAGAAAACGGGACGTGTTTTGAACGCTTCTTCCTAACCTGCGGGTGAAAATGCTCGTCGTGTTTCTACGCCGGGATCTTTGTTTCAGTTCGCAAATCTGGCTTGTGGTTGTCTGATCTGTGCGACAGATAAGATCACTTCACTAACTGTGAGCTCTTTCAAGCAAGCCTCTCAGGATGCCTTGGGACTCCAAATCCCAGCATTCTCTAAGCCAGTGGTCGCCAACCAGTGGGGACCGGGAACCACTGGTGGTCCACAAGAAAATGTTGGTGGTCCGCAGAGAAATGTCACCCCCCAAAGCAATTAATCCAGGCTGCGCGGGAACACAAGGCCTGTGTCGCTTGCATTGCAAGAGGCGGTGGTGAGACCCCTCCTCAAGAAACCGTCCCTGGACCCAACTTTGTTATCTAATTATCGTCCTGTCTCCAACCTTCGTTTTATGGCGAAGGTTGTTGAGAGTGTGGTGGCACAACAGTTTCCCCAGTACCTGGATGAAACTGTCTATTTGGATCCACGCCAATCGGGCTTCAGGCCCGGGCACAGCACAGAGACGGCGCTGGTCGCATTGGTGGATGATCTCTGGAGGGCCCATGACAGGGGTTATTCCTCTGTCCTGGTCCTCCTAGATCTTTCGGCGGCTTTTGATACTGTCGACCACAGTATCCTATTGCAGCGGCTGGGGGGGTTGGGGGTGGGAGGCACCGTTATGCGGTGGTTCTCCTCCTTCCTCTCTGACCGCTCGCAATTTGTGTTGGCAGGGGGGCAGAGGTCGGCCCCGAGGCCCCTGGTTTGCGGGGTGCCTCAGGGGTCGGTGCTCTCGCCCCTCCTGTTCAACATCTATATGAAGCCGCTAGGTGAGATCATCCGTAGCTTTGGGGTAGAGTTCCGTCAGTACGCTGATGACACCCAGCTGTACATCTCTACCCCGGGCCACCCTGATGAAGCCGTCGAAGTGATGACCCGATGCCTGGAGGCCGTGCGGTGTTGGATGGGGCGGAACAGGCTTCAGCTCAACCCGTCTAAGACTGAGTGGCTGTGCTTCCCGGCACCCCGATACAGCCGGCTGGTTCCATCGCTGGCTGTGGGGGGGGAAATTCTTGCCCCCACAGAGAGGGCCCGCAATCTGGGTGTCCTCCTGGATGTACGGCTGTCATTGGAAGATCATGTGGCGGCCGTCGCCAGGGGGGCTTTTGGACAGGTCCGTAGGATCTACCAGTTGCGGCCCTTTCTGGATCGGGATGCGCTTCGCACGGTCACTTCCACCCTGGTGATCTCCCGCCTAGACTATGCCAATTCTCTCTACATGGGGCTGCCTTTGAAGAGCATCCGGAGGCTCCAGTTGGTGCAGAATGCAGCCGCGAGGGTGGTAATGGGGGCACTTAGGGGCTCCCATGTTATGCCACTTCTACGCGCGCTGCATTGGCTCCCGGTGGCCCTCCGGGTGCGCTTCAAGGTCTTGGTCACTATCTTTAAAGCGCTCCATGGCTCGGGACCAGGTTATTTGCGAGACCGCCTCCTGTCACCATCGGCTTCCCACCGACCGGTACGCTCCCATAGAGTGGGCCTCCTCGGGGTGCCGCCGGCTGGACGGCTGGCGACCCCGAGGGCGCGGGCCTTCTCATTGGGAGCACCCCCTCTCTGGAATGAATTACCCCCGGAGGTAAGGGCTGCCCCCGATCTCATGGCCTTCCGTCGGTTGCTCAAAACGCATTTATTTTGGCAGGCCGGACTGGCCTAGGGGTTTTTAAATTTTAATCTGGTTTTAATCTTTTTAATACTTGCTTATATTTTATTAGAGCCATATTGTATTTCAGTTTTTAAATTTTAATATTTTATGTTGTCTCATACTTTGTACCTTGTATATGTGTTTTTATTGGCTGTTCACCGCCCCGAGTCCCTTCGGGGAGAGGGGGCGGTATATAAATCAAATAAATAAATAAAATAAATAAATAAATAAACAACACGAGGTAGTGAGGGGAGGGAGGAAAGGGTGGCGGGGGGGGAACTTGCCCCATTCGCCCCACGTGCCTCGCCTGGCCACCAGGCTGCTTCTTTCTGCTTCTTTCTTCTTCTGCTCCTGGCTGCATGCAAGGAAAGCATCCAAAGTCTTTCTTTCTCTCCCCCAAACTCTGCCAGAAATGAGTCTTTGGGACCCTGCAAGGCCTCCTGCTCCAAGAGGCTGCGCCAGCAAAGACTCATTTCTGGTGGAGTGTGGGGGAGAGAAAGAAAGACTTCTGCTGCTTTCCTTGCATGAAGCCAAAAATCTTCCCCCACCCACCAAGAATGGAGCTGGAGATGGTTAAGAATGATCGTTTGGTAGGAAAACGGGGTGGGGAATTTTCCTGCAGACTTTTAGACTTTTTGGGGATTTTCCCAGGGTCCCTGGTCTGCAGGATTTAAAATTATGAGTTTGATGGTCCCTGAGGTACAAAAGGTTGGCAACCCTTGCTCTAAGCATCGTGGAAGCTGCAGCTTCCCAATGCTTTTGGAAGGAGGAGGAGGAGGATATGTGGCAGCCAAACACTTTAAAAGTTTTGTTCCTGCTGGTTGTCTATGAAGATTCTCAATCATCCAAGTCAAGGGTCTTCAAGTTTAAGACTTGTGGGCTTCCAAGTCCCAGAATTCCTGAGCTAACATGACTGGTGGAGGAATTCTGAGAGTTGAAGTCCACAAGTCCTAAAGCTGTCAAGTTGGAAGACCCCTGGACTATGGAGATTCTAGTCCTCCAGGTCATGGTGGTCCCAAAGGTGCATTTTTCAAGAGGCAACTGGATTTTCTTTCTTTTTAATTTGAAGAAGTTTCGCTTCTCATCCAAGAAGCTTGTTCAGTTCCAAGAGGAAACTTCTTGGATGTTACTGCCACTTCTGGAGGCAAGCCCTTCCATTGATTAATTGTTTTCTGTGTCAAGAAATTTCTCCTTGTTGGATTTCTCTTTCATAAGTTTCCATCTGTTACCTCTTCCTTGCCCTCAGGTGCTTTGGAGAATAGATTACTCCTTCTTCTCTGTGGCAGCCCCTCAAGTACTGGAAGACTACTATCCTATCACTTCTAGTCCTTTGAATTAAATCCATGTAACAAAGTAACATAATAACAGAGATGGAAGGGACCTTGGAGGTCTTCTAGGCCAACCCCATGCTCAAGTAGGAGACCCTACAACATTTCAGACAAATGGCTGTCCAGTCTCTTTTTATAAACCTCCAGGGTTGGATGGAGCACCCACAGTAGTCTGGAGGCAAGCTCTTCTACTGATTAATTGTTCTCACGGTCAGTTCTAGGGTGCTTCTTTCCTGGGTTGGTTTCCAGGCATTGCTTCTTGTCCTGCATTTGTTTTGGGGTGAAGGATGGTCCTCTGAAATGTTCTTCTGGAAAGCCACTCTTGATGCACACCAACATTTTCCTGGTGATGCCATCTCTGCTGGACAACAGCCTCTCTGATTTAGTCCACCAGAACAGAAATGGTTCCTTGTGAGATTTAAAATGTGGGAATCATGGGTGCATTTGGGCAGATTTGTTCTCCTTTATCTGGCACAAGAGACCAATTGGAGCCCACCTCTGAGTAGACACACTTAACGTTGCCTTGTGTGACGAATTGAAGTAGAAAGTTTCCATCAAGTGACTTCGTAGTAGAGAAAAGGATGGAGTTTTGGAAAACTGATTGTCAGAGCAGCTTCTTTGCCTCCGTTGGTCTTCCATCTTAAAAGGAATGCTCATTCCCTCTCCCAACAAAAAACACCCCTCTATCTACTCACCTGTGGACAAAGGTGTCTTTGAGATGTGCAGCTTCTAACCCACTTCTGATTTTTGTGCTTCTGACAGCATGCCAGGCCTCGCCCTCAATGTGTTCAGGGCTCCGAGCAATTTCCTTTGATGGCATGAGCACAATTGCGCCTTGGAATGGGCCACATGTGTTAATTGAACCAAGCCTCACTTTTGACAATGGTGCTTTTATTTATATTTAACAACAGCTCAGAGGTAACGACATACAGATTATATAGTGTCAGTTTCCCAATTAAAGTTTTATAGGAAAATGCTCTCCATGTTTTGTGCTCCCGGGCATTTTTGATTGGGTTCCCTCCAGATAGGTGGCTTCTAAGTATCCATTTGAAACTCTGAAATATTTATGGATCTTTCCCCTTAATATTAAAATACGATTCCTGGTGATATCTTCCCCATGCATAGGTTTCGTAATAAAATGCCTGGGAGCTGGCACTTAGCCTGTGACTGATGCTTGGTTTATTTATTTTAAATAATAAAATTATTTATTATAGATGGGGAACTCATAGATTTGCAGGCAACACCAAGCTGGCAGGAGTGGCCGACCCTCTGGAAGATAGGCTTGAGATACAAAAAGGATCTTGACAGATTTGAACATTGGGCCCCATCTAACAAAAGGAAATTCAATAGTGAAAAAAAGTACGGTTCTACATTTAGGCAAGAGAAACCAAATGCATAGGGATAGTGTAGGCGGTACCTGGCTCAATAGTAGTAACTACAACAGGGATCTTGGAGTCCTCATGGACAAGCCCTTAAATAGGAGCCAGCCATGTGTCGCAGCTGCCAAAAAAGCCAACACAGTCCCAGGCTGCATTAAGAGAGGGATAGAATCGAGATCACATGTTAATACCATCCTATAATGCCTTGGTAAGGAAGGACACACTTGGAATACTGCATCCAGTTTTGGTCACCATATTATAAAAAAAAAACGTTGAGATTCTGAATACAGAGAAAAGCAGTAAAATAATTAGGGGATTAAAACTTAGAAACCATGGTTGCTGGAATTGGCTATGTCTAGTTTGATTAAAAGAAGGACATGGAGGGACAGGATAGCAGTCTTCCAATATCTGTGGGGCTGCCCCAAAGAAGAAGAAGTCAAGTTATTCTCCAAAGCCCCTGAAGGCAGAACAAGAAGCAACGGATGGAAACTAATCAAGGAGAGAAGCAACCTGGAACTAAGGAGAAACTTCCTGACAGTGAGGACAATTAACCATTAAAATGGATTGCCTCTAGAAGTTGTGGGTGCTCTAGAACTGGAGGGTTTGTTTTTTAAAAGAGATTGGACAATCATTTGTCTGAAATAGTATAGGGCTTCCTTGCCTGAGCAGGGGGTTGGACTAGAAGACCTCCAAGGTCCCTTCCAACTTTGTTATTCTGTATTCTGTACTCTATACATAGTAGAAAAGTATTTAATTCCTATCAGACCTTCGTGATGCTTCTTACTGCATCTCCGGACCCCAAAATTAAGGGTCTTTTTTTCTGCTGGTCTCTCACAATCTTTCATCATTCAACTCATGTTCCTTCCTTATCAATAGTGGCTAAGTTGTACTTGTGTTCCGTTGACCTGGAATTGTCTCTTTCGTTTGTTTTTTTCCCCATTTTTGAGAAAAGCTAAATCCGTTCAGTTGAAGCTCTTGGAACATAGACCTCTACACAAATACTTTTCAAGGTCACTGCACTTGACAACTAGATGACTGCATTTGTCTCTTGAATCATAGCTGCGCACTTGAAACATCAGTTGTTGAGGATCAACTTTTAGAGCTTGCTTTCTCCTATCCATGCTTGAGAGCATCCAAGTGTTCATGGCTGGTTAATGTCACCCAGAGCTAGAAAAACGATTGGCTGTTTCCAGTGGGATTTGGATAGAAGAGGATATTTGCAACTTGGGACTGAACTGTGGGGTCCTTGGTGCTCTCTGAGCTTGGTTGTTTCTTTGCAGATGTTTCATTACTCAACTGGGTAACCTCTTCAGTGTTAAAAAGGAGAGGAGGAGGAGGAGGAGCTGGACCCCATGGTCTTTGGTGCGCTCTGAGTTTGTTTTGTCACAGATGTTTCATTACACAACTGGGTAACATCTTCAATATTAGAAAAGGGGGAGAAGGAGGAGGACGATGGCAACAACAACAACGACAAAGACTATGGGGTCTTTGTGCTCTCTGAACTTGGTTGTTTCTTGCAAGCGTTTCATGACAAAACTAGGTAACATCTTCAGTGATAGAAGGCAGAGGAGGAAGAGGAGGAGGAGTATTGTGGGGTCCTTGGGGGTCTCTGAGCCTGGTGGCTTTTTTGCAGATATTTCATGATCCAACTAAAGAACATCGTAAGGCTTTCCGTGTACCCTTTACCTGGAAGGAGAAGAACCTCTGTCCTCTTTCTTAGCGCGGATGCAAAGGCAGAGAGTGAAGAAAAAATTGGGGAATCCGGCACTAAGGAGATGCTGTAGATCTTTTGAAGGAGCACAGGAACCTTTGTAGGTCACTTGAGCAAAAATTCTCTTGAATTTTAGAGTGGCGCCTTCTTCCCACAGTCTCTGGCACTCTTCTTCCTCTGTCTTCTCTAATAAACGGCTTTTAAAGAGGGTTTCCTGCTTTTGGCTTCTGCCAGCCGACATCTTGAACGAGCGTAATCCACAAATATCAAATGCTTCCAGGGTTCCATAAAGGCCGTCTGTCTCTCTTCCAGACTGAAGTGCAGCTCCCTGTCTTTTGGGTGATCTTTCTGATTGGTCCTATCACCAGCTTTCCAAAATGTCTCCCGAGACAGGTTTCAGTGCACTTGTGTGCTTGTGCTGGCATCCTCGCAGAGTCTGTTCCTTCTGCTTATCTCTTCCAAATGAGTGGCAACTGCTGTTGCTGCATGTGTGAGTATTTGTCAAATATTTTCCTCCAGTTATAAAGCTTGGCCCAGACATAGCCAAAGGGATTCTTGTTTGCTAGAAAAATTCTTAAATTATGCTCTGTGGAATGCTGGTATTTCACTCCATCCATCAATCAATAACTCAAGGTGTGCCACAAATTGACCTGAGGAACCCAGATAAGATCTTTGGTAGGTTTTGGATACATTCAACATCTGAATAGAAGAGAATATTTGTAGCTCCAAGTTGAAGTGTGGGGTCCTTGGTGCTCTCTGAGCTGGTGCTTTTCTTGCAGACCTTTCATGACCCAACTAGGTAACAATATCTGTATTAGAAGGGAGTGGGGTTTGCTGAGAAGAAGAAGAGGGGGAGGAAGAGGAGGAGGGGAAGAAGAAGGAAGAAGGAGAAGGGGATGGGGAGGAGAAGAAGGTGTATTGTGGTGTCCTTGGTGCTCTCTGAGCTTGGTGGTTTTCTTGCGGACGTTTCATGAGCCAACTAGGTAACAACATCAGTGTTAGAAGGGTGTGGAGTTTGCAGAGAAGAAGAAGAAAAGGAGGAGGAGGAGGAAGATGGGAGGTGGAGAAAGTATTGTGGTGCTCTCTGAGCTTGGTGAATTTCCCTGCATATGTTTTATTATCCAACTAGGTAACATCATCAGAGCACTGATGATGTTACCTAGTTTGGCTAATGAAACGTCTGCAAGAAAACCACCAAGCTCAGAGAGCACTAAGGACCCCTCCCAAAAAAAAAAAACCCATCTCAGCAATGGGGAAATTAAAATTTGTTTGATATTTAGCGGTGCTTTGCCTACAGGTATAGTTTAGCTATGTAAATAGGATTCATAAGGGTTGCTTGGCATCTGTTCCTGATTCTTCTGCATTCTAATGTCTTTATTAGTCTTAGATTGGACTTCAGCAGAGGTTCTCCGCTGTAGCTGAGCTGCTATTTTTGAATGTCTCCTGGGAGACATGAAAAATATTTAATGGCTCCATTATGTGGGTGCATCCTCAGAGACTTGTCAGAAATGATGTAGGGTCTCCTGTTTGGGCAGAGGGTTGGATTAGATGACCTACAAGGTCCCTTACAACTCTGTTAATCTGTCTGTCTGATTTCTAGGTCTTTCCAGCAGAGTTAATACCTCTGAAACAGAGGTGGTATTCAGCCGGTTCTGACCAGTTCTGGAGAACCGGTAGCAGAAATTTTGAGTAGTTTGGAGAACCGGCCAATCCCACCTCTGACTGGCCCCGCCAGCCCCATCTCTTCTCTGCCTCCCATTGAGTCCCAGCTGATCGGCTGGGTCTTCTTTGGTTGCCGTGCACAGAAGAACGGAGCTGGAAAGCAGGTTAGTGGGTTGGGAGGGAATGGGGATTTTGTAGTATCCTTCCCCTGCCACGCGCAGCAAGCTACACCCGCCAGGCCTGGCCCACCAGGCCACGCCCACAGAACTGATCGTAAAAACTTTATAAAGTACTACTTTATAAAGTAGTACTTTATACTTCATAAAGTGCTACTTTTTGAAGACTACTTCAGCTTCGACCACAGTAACACATGGGCAAACAATAGGTACAAGCTCAAAGTAAACCACTCCAAATTCGATTGCAGAAAATACGATTTCAGCAACAGAGTGGTCAACGCCTGGAACTCACTCCCTGACTCTGTTGTTACATCCTCAAACCTCCCAAAAAGGTTAAACTGTCTACCGTGGACCTCACCCCATTCCTAAGAGGTCCTTAAAGGGGGCGTGCATAAGCACACCAGCGTGCCTACTGTCCCTGTCCTACTGTCTCCATTCGTACTCATTTATTATGTATATACGTATACCAGATTATACTTATATGTTATGTTCATACTTATCTTGTTTTCTCATACATGCTTGACAAACCAAACTAAATAAATAAATAAAATAACATAAATACAGTAAACAATTTGGACTCCTTGCCTGCATGTCTCTCCATAGCTCCAATATTTAAAATCGTCCTAGCCAGCAGTCACAAAAGAACTATTTTGAATGGCCCTGCAAGGTCTAGCCACTTTAATATGCAATTTGTTAGGAATTTCCTCCCCTAAGTAGCTAGAGGACGTTTCATGAGCCAATTAGGTAACAACATCAGTGTTTTCACCATTCTTGCAGGAGCAAAAAAAACCTGTCATCGCCCTTTCCAGAATTTGTGGTGTGTATTTCTTTTTTTAAAAAAACAAAAAACGAACAAGTAATTTAAAAAAAGTTCTGCCTACCAACTTTTTTTCTCATTTTCTTCTTTTGCATTTAGCAAAAACAACTTAAAACTTCAGCTCCAGATTAATATTGTTTCCAGATGTGGAATTAAGAGAAGCTTTTAAAAAGAAAAAAGAAAGAAAGAAAAGTTAAGCATAGAGGTTGAGCTAATAAACTCGATTCTAGCCAAACATTTCAGCATATCAAAGATTTTGCTTCTGCTCTTTGGGGCCAGAGAGGATTTTAAAAAATTAAAACAAAACCTCATCCAGCCAATTACAGGTAGTTCCTCGACTTATGACCACAATTGAGCATCTTTCCTTCAATCCGTTTATTAACTTTCGTAATCAGTTCAATTCAATTTCAGTTTGTTAGTCAGAGACCACAACAAATAAAAACACTTAATAAATGTACAATTAAACACATGGTATAATTGATTAAATAGTAGCTATAAAGATATTACAGTAGGACTAGATAGATAGATAGATAGATAGATAGATAGATAGATAGATAGATAGATAGATAGATAGATACCGATGGATGGATGGATGGATGGATGGATGGATGGATAACAGATAGATAGATACCAACAGATAGATAGATGATAGATACAGATAGAAAGATAGATAATCGATAGATACAGGTAAATACAGATAGATAGATACCGATAGATAGATAGATACCGATAGATAGATAGATACCGATAGATAGATAGATAGATAGATAGATAGATAGATAGATAGATAGATAGATAGATAGAGGTAGATGGTATAATTGGTTATAGTAGATATAAAGATATTGGAGTGGATATATCTATATCTATCTATCTAAAATTAATTTAAATGTATGTAAAGCATATATATATATACCGATACCGAAAAGTTGCAAAGAATGAAAATGGTGTTATAAAATGAGGAACATTGTTTAATAAAAATAATATTTTAAAAATATCTAGAATAAAATAAAAAATAACAGCTAACTAGATTTTATCATAGATTTTAATCTATTATTTATTATTTTATTATAGAATTATTAATTGCATATTTACTGAGTGTTTTTTATTTGTTCTGGTCTCTGGTCTATGATAACTACAATAAACTGAAATTAAATCGAATTGAGCCCAAAATTTATGTGGCTACGTCAACTTTGTCCCGTTTTACAGCTTTGCTTTTCTTTCCGCCGTTCTTAAGGGAATCCCTGCAGGTCTTAAATTAGTAACCCGGTTATTAAGTGAATCCGGCTTCCACATTGACTTTGCTAGTCAGGAAGTCGCCAAAGGGGATCATGTGAACCCAGGATGCTGCAACCGTCATAAGTACATGCCAGTTGCCAAGAATTTTGATCACATGACCTTGGGGAAGGCTGCTATGGTCGTAAGCGTAAAAAACAGTCATAAGCCACATTCTTCAGAGCTGTTGTAATGTCCGATGGACATTAAACGAATGGTTGTAAGCCAAAAACTACCTGTACTCTTGAGTTAAAGTGGATGTCCTGGTTCTTTATTTATTTATTCCTCATTTATTTATTTATTTATTTATTAGACTCGTATCCCACCCGTCTCGACTTTTTACTGTTACCCAAAGTTTCATCCTCTTCTTCCTCGATTGACGTTATTAGTAACTATTAATTCCAGTTTATGGGCGAGCCCTCCTGGCTACTTCAGAGTCAGACAGAGTAGAGCTGGGAGGAACCTTGGAGGTCTTCTAGTCCAGCCCCCTGCCTGAGCAGAGTTGATATCATCCCCAGTTGATAGGGATGATAACCCACAACTTCTGGTTAATTGTCCTCACTGTAAGGAAGTTTCTCCTTAATTTCAAGTTGCTTCTCTCCTTCATTAGTTTCCCTCCATTGTTTCTCGTCTTTTTTTGAGATTTTTTTTTTAAAAAAAATCAAACTTGTTTTTTAAATCAAACCATTGACTTATTATTATTATTATTATTTTAATGATAATAGCCCGAGGTCATCTTTCCTTCCTTCTTATTTCTCCCTTTCCCCTCCTTTTTATTTCTTTATTTTTAATTTTTAAAAATAATAATAATAAACTCCTCTTCCCACAGTGCATCTAACGAGGAGGCTGCAGGTGCTCCTGTCCCTTTGCATGCACCGCAAATTAGCAACAGAAGCTAATAGCTCCACAGGAGGGTATCAAAGGACTGACAATTCCAGCTTTTTTTTTTCCCCTTTTCCCCCCCAAAAGGCCCCTTTATGTCAAAATCCTCTGGTGAGACTTGTCCGGGCTGAAAAGTCTATTTATTTCTCCCCCCACCCTCCTCTCTCTCTCTTCCTTCCCCCCCCCTCCCCCCCCCCATATGAGAGCTTCTTCATTGCAGCAACCAAACCCACGATTCGGCCCCATGCTGTGTCCAGGACTCGTTGCCGCTAGCAACGGGTTGCAAATGCTCTTAACCGCAGCAGGCCCCATGGCGCATCCATCTTGTAGCAGGAGATAAAGACCGTAGCAGCGGCCTCTTTTGTGTGTGTGTGTGTTCCCAACCCTTCCGAAATAATTTCCAGTGGATGAACAAGGCTATGGGGTCCCCCCCTCTCCACTTAATGCACTCCAGGAGGAAAAAAAACACCAAAAAAAAAAAAACTTATTTTTTTTTTCCGGACGGGGAAGACGAGATGGACGGCTGAGGTGCAGGCGGGAATGGTTCCTTTTGATGCTTTCCTTTCCTTTTTTTTTTTGCATTTTTCACGAAAGAATAAAAAAGAGAGAAAGGCTTTTTCTGTCTTGTTTTGTTTTTTAAAAACCCTTCTTCCAATGAAGCCCCCAAAAGAGGAGTTTAATCCGTGAAAAGGCCCTCGCTGCAAAGTTGAGGACAAGCGTCGTAAATAAACTTCAATGGGTTAAAAGGACAAATAGGCTGAAAAACAGCTTCTATCCCAGAGCAGTAACTCTATTGAATTCTACTGTATAGTGCAGTGTTGGTGCAGGGTCAGAGGTTTTCAATTCAATGTGTGGAGTGTGAAAGTTGTGTGTTTGTGTTTATTTTCATGGTCATGATGTACACTGAAGATGGTGTTTGATTTCGTTGTACTAGGTGCAATGACAATAAAGTAAAGTAATCTAAACTAAAAGCCAGCAAGGCTGAAGTTTTGCAAGTTCCCATCCTCGTTTTGGAGAATTAAGATTCTTGATGCGAATAGAATAGAATAGAATAGAATAGAATAGAATACTTTATTGGCCAAGTGTGATTGTTCCGGTTGCACCACGAGGCAAGTTGTATAACCTCCTGTCTGTATGCAGATTCATCGTTGTCTCAAATGAGACCAATCACTGTTGTGTCATCAGCAAACTTCAGTATTTTAACAGATGGATCGTTTGAGATGCAGTCATTGGTATATAGGGAGAAGAGAAGTGGAGATAGCACACAGCCTTGGGGGGACCCTGTGCTGATTGTACAGGTATCAGATGTAATTCTGCCTAGCTTCCATCTGCTGCTTCCTGTCTGTTAGGAAGCTTATGATCCACTTACAAGTGTGTTCAGGTACTGCTAGTTGGTTTAATTTACTTAGAAGAGTGTCTGGAATGATGGTATTGAATGCTGAACTGAAGTCTACAAAGAGGACCCTTGTGTAGATATTTGGAGATTCAAGCAGTGGTGGTATTCAGCAGGTTCCGACCAGTTCTGGAGAACCGGTAGCGGAAATTTTGAGTAGTTTGGAGAACCTGCAAATACCACCTCTGATTGGAGATTTTACAGTATCCTTCCCCTGCCACACCCACCAAGCCATGCCCACAGAACCGGTAGTAAAAAAATGTGAATTCCGCTACTGGCAAGATGTTGTAGAATGTAATGCAGAGCCATGTTAACAGCATCATCTGTCGATCTATTTGCTCGGTATGCAAACTACATGGGATCTAACAGCGGATCCGTGATGGTTTTCAGGTGGGACAGCACAAGCCTTTCAAAGATTTTCATAACTACAGATGTTAGAGCAACTGGTCTGTAGTCATTCAGTTCCTTGACGGAGGGCTTCTTTGACACTGGGATGATGGTAGAACGTTTGAAGCAGGAAGGAACATAGCACATCTCTAGTGATCTATTGAAGATTCGGGTGAAGATGGGGGCCAATTGCTCAGCACAGACTTTTAAGCAAGAAGGAGTTATCTTGTCTGGCCCTGGTGCTTTTCCTGGCTTTTGTCTGTGTAATAGATCTTGCACTTCTTTTTCTGTGATCACCAGAGATTGTGAACCCAAAGGATTGGGGCCAATTGTAGCAGGCTTGGCTGTTGTTGGTGTGTTTGAGATGTGGGTTGTGGAGATAGGTGGCTGTAGTTTCTTTTCAAACCTGCAGTAAAACACATTCAGGTTATCTGCTAGTTGTTGATTTCCTTCTGCCTGGGAAGGAGGTTTGCTGAAGCCAGTGATGTTTTTAAGAGTTTTCCACATGTTTTCTGGTTCATTTGTTGAGAACTGATTCTTTAACTTTTCAGAGTAGCTTCTTTTTGCTGTTCTGATCCCTCTTGTTAATATGTTTCTGGCCTGATTGAATAGCATTCTGTCACCTTTTCTGTAGGTTTCCTCTTTGGAACGACGTAGCTGCTTAAGTTTAGCTGTGAACCAAGGTTTATTGTTACTATATATTTTCAGGTTCCTTGTTGGTACACAACAAGCTTCTTCGCAGAAGCTAACATATGATGTTACAGTATCTGTGAGCTCATCTAGGTCCGCAGAGGCATCTTCAAAAACATTCCAATCAGTGCAATCAAGGCAGGCCTGGAGTTTCAGCTTTGCCTCATCAGACCAAGTTTTCACTGATTTAATTGTTGGTTTAATGGTCTTAAGTCTTTGTCTGTAGGCAGCTACAAGGTGAATCATGCAGTGGTCAGAGTGTCCCATAGCTGCTCATGGTAAAGACCTATAAGCATCTTTTACTGTTGTGTAGCAGTGGTCTAAAGTATTTTTGCCTCTGGTGGGACAATTTACATGCTGGAAATACTTTGGGAGCTCTTTCCTTAAATTTGCTTGATTGAAATCTCCTAAAATGATGGGAAGGGAACCTGGGTGTTTGGCTTCAGCCTCCATAATTTGATCAGCAAGAGTTTGTAATGCCTTGTTTCACAGGCTTGTGGAGGAACATACATAGCTATTAGGAGAAATGAGGAGAACTCATGTGGCTTGCAGTTGAGGTTTTTATCACAAAACTTATATATTATAGTTATATCCTGAGACCAGCTGTTGTTGATATATAAACATAATCCTCCACCCTTTGTTTTACCCAATGTCTCTTCAATTCTGTCTGATCTAAATGTCTGAAATCCTGGGATGTATATGGTGTTATCCTCATGAATTTGTGGATTAAGCCAGGTTTCAGTGAAACAAAGAACAGCTGAATTATAAAAATCAGAATTCCATCTATTTAAGAGATGAATTTCATCCATCTTGTTAGCCAGTGAGCGTAAATTAGTCAGAAAGATTGAAGGGAGAGGAGGTTTTTTCTCCTATTCCTTAGTCTGTTTAAAATTCCCACACGTTTACCTCGTCTCCTCTTCCGACGTGGTCGCTTCTTTGCTTTCTTTGTTGTAATCCATAGTACCGGGGAATTGGTTAGAATCTCCTCTGTGTTTGCAAAGACAGATGGGGATGGGGAATCAGAAAGCTGCTCCTTAAGGAAACATTGCCTAATTCCTAGCAGATGGTCTCGTGAGTATGAAATCCATAGTGAATTGCAGATAATAATAAGGAATAAAGAAACCATTAGAGAGCATTTCACCGAGGCAGCCGTCGTCATCGTCATCTTGGCTAGATAAATAGATAGATAGATATTCAGATTTTTACAAATGATCAGATGATTTAAAAGAAGGAAGGCAGGGCTGGGCGGGAAGAAACCCTGTTGAAATAAACTCTTATTTCTACAGACACGTCAACCCCTCCAGCTAATTTAAAAACCTGGACTTCTATTAATTAAAATAAGGTTGAATCTCCCTAATAACGTAAAAATAAGCTCTGCTCCACCCTAACTTGATTAGAAAGATTTGCAACCAGAGACCGGGCGAACGGTTGCCAATCTTTCTAATCAAGTATACATATAATCAAGTGTATATAAAGGAGAAGGAGATAGATTAACCGGCCTGCTATTTTATGTGTATGTGTGTGTGTATGTGTGTATGTGTGTATGTATGTATATATGTATATATATAAAAAAATAGCAGGCCGGTTAATCTATCTCCTTCTCCTTCTTTAGTTCCATCACATCCTATTTGTAAATGAGTAACTAAATAACTTTGACAGTAGCAAATTTTCTCCTTTGGCACCCAGCTCATTCCTCATTCCGTCTTAAGGCTTGGAAGAACAGCCATGAAAAATGTCAAAGTTCAAAAATGGGCAGCGGCTGAGGTGTTGTTATTTTTCTCTCTCTCTCTCCTCCTGTCTTCCACACTGCTGGTCCTTTGATGCGTGAATGCAGTTTTAGTCCAATTATCTACTATCTAAGCAATGTGGAAATAATGGCATTGCTTTATCATCAATCAATCAGAATAGAAGGGACCTTGGAGGTCATCCAGTCCAACCCCCTGCTCAAGCAGGAAACTCTATACTATTTCAGACAAGTGATTGTCCAATCTCTTCTTAAAAACTTTCAATGTTGGAGCATTCACAACTTCTGGAGGGAAGTTGTTCCACTGATGAATTGTTCTTATTGTCAGAAAATTTCTCCTTAGTTCTAAGTTGCTTCCCTCCTTGATTAGTTTCCATCTGTTGCTTCTTGTCCTGCCTTCAGGTGCTTTGGAGAATAGTTTGATTCCCTCTTCTTTGTAGCAGCCCTTGAGATATTGGAACACTTCTATCAAGCCCCCCCTCTTCATTTTTGTTGCTCTTTCTAGAGTCTCAACATCATTGACCAAAATTGGACATAATATTCCAAGTTTGGACTTACCAAGGCATTATCAAGTGGTAGTAACTTCCTTCCTTCCTTCCTTCCTTCCTTCCTTCCTTCCTTCCTTCCTTCCTTCCTTCCTTCTTTCTTTTTTTCTTTCTTTCTTAATTTAAGTTTTTTCTCTTTCTCTCTCTCTTGCTTTCTTTCTTTTCCGTCCCTCCCTCCCTTCTTTTTTTCCTTCCCTCCTTCCTTCTCTTCCCCTTCCCTTTTCCTTCCCTTCCCCTTTTCCTTCCTGTGCGACGATTATTTAGTGGCAACTCACTCAAAGAATCAGTTTCCCATTTCTGCGGCTTCTCCCTCCTCCTCCCGCACCCTTGCCCGCTAAATTTCCCCACCCTTTCTTAAAAAATATATATATATATATGACTCAAAGCATCACTGAAAAGGCTGGAGCTAAACCACCCAGAGGGGCTCCCCTCTTCTTCTCTATCAACTTTATATCTCCATTCATTATGCGAATAGACCGGCAAAAAACCCATTTCCTGTGAGAAATTGGAAGGTTGTTCAGGCGCCGTTCAATTCTCGGTAATGGTAGACAATCATCTTGATGGTTATGTTCCATGCATACAAGCCGCTTTTCATTGAGCCGTGTTTGAATGCATAAGGAAAACTGGCCCTAACAACTTCCCTTCTTTTATGCAGCGGCTCTGGGTATCTCCTCGCCTCTTCTGCCTCCCACTTTTTAAATAGTGTCACTAAGCCCATCTTCCTTTTCTCTCTATCCCGGCAGCCCTTCTACCAAAGTGATGCTTGAACGGTAAATGATCCCAATTGCTTTATGCCGTGGCCATTCAAAGGGAGACGGAGGTTGTGGCCTTTTCCCACTGCTCCCGTCGACTTAGGGAAATTCAGATTGCAGTGAACAGTGTGAGGAGCGGCATAGGGACAGGATGAAATCCCTGGTTTTTGAGCCACAGACTTGGATTCAGCCTTCCTTCCTTCTGAGGTCAGTAAAACGAGGACCCAGATTGTTGGGGGCAAAAGGCTGAGTCCGTAAACCACTTAGAGAGGGCTGTAAAGCACTGTGAAGTGGTATATAAGTCTAAGGGTAAGTGCTGTTCTTTCCTTCCTTCCTTCCTTCCTTCCTTCCTTCCTTCCTTCCTTCCTTCCTTCCTTCCTTCCTTCCTTCCTTCCTTCCTTCCATCCATCCATCCATCCATCCATCCATCCATTATTGGTGCATAATGGTTACAATGCAGTATTGCAAGCTAACTCTGCCCACTGCCAGGAGTTCAATTCTGAAACGATCAAGGTTGGTTCAGCCTTCCATCCTTCTGAGGTTAGTAATATGAGGAGCCATATTTTGGAGGGCAAGTGACTATTTATTGTGTGGTTTTATCTTGGCTGTACACCGCCCCGAGTCCCATTGCGGGAGAGGAGGCAGTATAAAAATTTAATAAAATAAAATAAATAATAAATAAATAACTCTGTAAACTGCTTAGAGAGGGCTGTAAAAGCACTGTGAAGCAGTATATAAGTCTAAGGGCTATTGCTCTTCCTTCCTTCCTTCCTTCCTTCCTTCCTTCCTTCCTTCCTGCCTGCCTGCCTGCCTGCCTGCCTGCCTGCCTGCCTGCCTTCCTGCCTTCCTTCCTTCCTTCCTATACAGTGGTTAGAAAGCAGCATTGCAGGCTGACTCTGCCCATTTGATCCTGACTGGCTCAAAGTTGACTCAGCCTTCCATCCTTCCGAGGTGGGTAAAACGAGGACCCAGATTGTTGGGAGGCAAGAGGCTGACACTGTAAACTGCTTAGAGAGGGCTGTAAAAGCACTGTGAAGTGATACATAAGTCTAAGGGCTGTTGCTATTTTCTAACCCACAATTGGTTACAGGTCGTTTGGAGTTTGGCAGATTTTCCCTTGCGGCTGACTGCGCTGAGGGCTAAAACCATCGATATTCTGCCTGCAATTCTCTGCATGGAATGCGTCATGTAGCCACAAGGGTTGCAGCATCCCAGGGTCAAGTGATCACTTTTTGCAATCTTCCCAGGCCTCAGTGATGCTGGAACAGTCTTAAGTGTGAGGACTGGTCATAAAGTCACTTTTCTCAGTGCCCTTGTAACTTTGAACGGTCGCTTAAAAACAAATGGTTGTAAGTCAAGGGCTACCTGCAATGTTAAGAGCACTGGCCAGAAGCCGGTGACTTTTTAAATGAATTAAATAATCCCCTTTTTTCTTTTTCTCCCTTCCTCCATTTCCATCCCCAATTCTAATTTTCTGCCTCCGTTAAGCACAGAAGAGAGCAGGGCGAAGGAAACTATCTTGGGTTGGCCTCAACCTTATTCAGCATGGACTCATCCTTTGCTCCTTCTTCCCCCTCACCACCACCTGACTTTTATTTCATTATCCCTTAAATATAAGGAGGAAAGTTAATGACATCATAAAACCCAGAACTCTATAAAAGATGCTTCTGCTGATTTACTACCAGAGGACTAGGAGCCTGTCATATAACTACCCATTAAAGAGGACGAGTTGGGTTCTTTCTGGCCTGCAGCTTTTCCTTATCTCCGGACTCCCCCTTTTTAATTTATGGCCAGATTATAGGGAGTGGGTGTGCACCATAAATTATAGAGTTTTATTTTTATGGCCCATGTAATTAACCCTTTAATCATTGCATTAATGTACAACGGGGTGACTTTTTCAGAGATTGGACATTTAAAAAAAACACCCTGCTTTATATTCCGAAGGACGCTTTCATTTTTGAGGCCCAGGGCCTTTCTATCAATTAATGCAACCGGTTTATCAATTATCTCTCTGTTATATGTCTGGGGAGAGGACACCAGCACAGGTGGTTCTTCCGTTTATGACCACAATTGAGCCCTGGATTGATGTGGCTAAGAAATTTGTTAAGTAAGTCTTGCCCCGTGTGATGTCTTTTCTTGCCACGTTTGTGAAGTGAATCACCACGGTCATTAAATGAGTAACACAGTTGTTGAGCGAATCAGGCTCCCTCCTTGATTTTGCTTGCTTCTTTTCCTGCCATAAGACACTTTTAAAATATCCTTAAAGATCCATCTCATCCTGGGCACCTGTGCTGTCCCAGCCAATCTATGGGAATTGGTTAGTTACTTAGGAATTGTGAGCTGTCCCCTTAAGGGAATGCATCATGGGAATTGAAGTTACAGGTATACTGGGAAATGTAGTTCATGCCACGTGGCCACATCTGTATTCCTGATTGGTCACTAAATTGACCCTCGAGGGGTTGAGGAAGGTTGCCTTCCATTCTTGCCTGGACTCATGGACTGATAACAGATTTCTTTCTATCACTACGTGATGGGTTAGGAAAATAACTATCTTTTACTTGCAATGCTGATATACAAAGGATTGGTCATTATAGAAGAGCTTCGTCACGAACGTGAGTCATGAAGATACCTGATGTACCAATAAATGTACTTTGTTATGGATGTTTTGTGGAATTATCTATCTGCATCTGCACAGCCACAAATCCACCTCTGTGCATGAGACAGGACAGGTCATCACCCTTTTTTTGAACTATTACCATCTGACAGACGGTACAGGACAATAAAAACAAGGACAAACAGGGTGAAAAACAGCTTCTATCCCAGGACAAATAGCTCTGCTGAATTCTACTGTATAGTGCAATATTCATGCAATATCAGGGGTTTTCAATTCAATATATAGAATGTGAAGGATGTGTGTTGTGTTTCATAATGTACACCAAAGATGGTATTTAATTTCGTTGTAAGACGTGCAATTATCAATAAACTAAACTAAACTAAACTCAGTGGCTAAGACGCTGAGCTTGTCGATCAGAAAGGTCAGCACTCCTTTTAGATTGTTTATTATATATCAGCTTAGAGAAAATTAAGGATAATAATGATGTGCAATATAAAATAAAATAGGTAGCAAGCTGAAAATGGAAATAATAGGGGATAAAGAATTGAAAGCCTATGTGTGGATGAAATGATATTGATATTGAATTAATGAATTGAAATATGAAATGCAAATTTATTTAAAGATGAGTGAAATGGATAATTATATGAGATGACAGTGGCAGGCTACAGAACTTTTTACCATTCAATTAGCAAGAATGAACTTCTGAGAACCAAACGTATCAAAAGGAATCCTTTATTGAGATGAGACAATTCATGTAGGAGTTCAAAAGCAGCATCTGAGGTCCCTCAGGCATGCAGAGATAGATAAGGGAGTTTAGAACCCCTCCCCTTCTCTCCATGTATGTTTTGTGAAACAAAAGCCAGTATGTTTATTCCACCCCCCCACTCCTTCTGAAGGAACGATCTTTTTCAGTTTCCCAAGCATACATCTCACTGGAATTTTTATGGTCTTCTCATCTCCTGGCTGTCTCTCTCAGAGGTGTTAGATTCCAGCCATCTGGGATTCCTCTCTCCATTGTATCATGTGTGGGTTATACAAATTCGATATAAGATTGAATGTATTCAAGTTACATCAAGAAAGGATTTATAGTATATAAGATTAATGGAAATGAAAGTATCACTATGTGCAAGTGTTATAATCCGGAATCATGTCGCCCACGTGAAGAGATGTCTAAAAAAAAAAAAAAACTTTTATTAAAGAAAAAAAAAGAAAGAAAAGTCAGCAGTTTGGCGGTTCGGATCCCTAGCTCCGCGTAACGGAGTGAGCTCCCGTTCCTTGTCCCAGCTTCTGCCAACCTAGCAGTTCAAAAGCACGTAAAAAATGCAAGTAGAAAAATAGGGATCCCTTCAGTGGGAAGGGCCAAAGGCCTTCGGCATTCAGTCCTGCTGGCCACATGACCACGGAGACATCTTCAGACAGCGCTGGCTCTTCAGCTTTGTCATGGAGGCCCTAAGAGCCAGAAACAACTACCTTTACCTTTTTTAAACTAAACTAAACTAAACTTTGGAGAATACCTTCAACAAACTTCTTCTCAGAGCTTGGTTTATACACTTCTCACCATCTTGGCAGCCTTCCTCTGAACTTTACAAACTTCATGTGAGAAGCCACTGCGGTCAATGTTTAGAATTCTGAAAGTTGAAGTTCACACCTAAAGGGAACATCTGAGACGCCAAACGATCACACGTTTTGTGGCTTTGTGACTTCCTGCTGTGTAGCTGCTCCGGTACAATTTGAGTTGTGAATGTCCCAGGTCCATCCTCCACCCACCTGTTGGTCTCGGTTTATCTTTCACTACCAAAGAGATCTATCCTATGAATAGATAGCATTTGAGCCCAAAAGTTGCATTGCAAAGCAAGAAAGTGGTTAAATGACTTTTGCCCGATTTTATGGTGGTTCTTGCCGAGGTTCTTAAGTGAATGGCTGTAGTTGTGACTCGCTGGTGACAAGGTTGCTAAGTAAATCGGGCCTTGCCAAGGGTGCTGTAACTCCAATGCAGCCCAAAAAATTCTATTGTTAAGTGAGATGTGTGAGTTTTGCCCCATTTTACGACTTTCCATGCCATGTTTGATAGAAACAGAGATTAGAGGAGTGGATTTATGTGAAAATATGGACTGCATGGGAAAGAAAACCTGACCATTAAATATTTTAATGGTTCTATAACTGATGTCAATGTGGAAGATAGTATACTTTCTAGTAACAATTGATATTATCTTCTATATATATAAAAACAAAATACCACACACGCATCATCACAAAATCTCCAGAACCATAAAGCCTACAAACTTGAAATTTGGCACGTATGTTCCTCTTGGCCTCTAGGTGCTCATTAAGAAAGGATTTTTCAAAATGACCATCAGAGCATTTAGCTTATTTCTTATATTATTATTATTATTATTAACACACTCTGATGCTAAGGAGTTCTGCTCCCCCTCCCCACCTGAAAAGAAATCTGTTCCAAATGCAAAACACAAGCAGAAGAGAGGAGGTTTCCCAGTTTAAGTTTCCCAGCACGAAGCAGCTTTAGTCCAGAACAGTTGAGCTAAGCCACGCCCAGGCTCCTTGCTTTCTCTTTCTTGCTCACACAGCAAATACCGTTTCAGTTTCCAAACAGCTCTCAACTCTCTCACACACTGACAGGATGCTAGCCAGATGAATACCAATGGATGCTGGTAGGCAGAGACAGATTTCCCCTCCTCCTTATTTTCCTCCCCAAAAACTAAGCCCAATCACATATTTTCCACGGGTATCCAGCTATTCTATATATATATATGTTTGTATGTATATGATTATGATGATTGTGATGATGTTTATATTCTAACCCTTTGGACACCTAGAAAACACACTGTTCTGTATAGAAATGGGATTTGTGATACAAAACACTAAAGATATTTAGTTTTTAAAAAAGGGGGAATCAGTGCCCTTGTTAAGTTAGTAACATGGTTTGTTAAGTGAATCGGGCTTCCCCATTTGATAAGGCTGGGCTTATCAGAAGGTTGCAAGAGGGGATGAGGTGACCCCTCCCTCAGGACATTGCAACTGTCATAAATGCCATGCCAGTTGCCAAATGTCTTCATTTTGATCATATGACCGCAGGGATGCTTCAACGATTGTTAAGTGTGAAAAATGGTCCCAAGTCGTTTTTTCCCACTGCTGTTGTAAGTTGGAACGGTCCCTAAATGAACAGTTGTAAGTCGAGGAGTATCTTTATTTGCTCCACAATGCACAGAAAACGAGACTTTGCAACAAAGTTGGCTTTTCAGGCTGGCGACCGGGAACAACGCCGTGGGGGTTTGTGTCCAATTGAGATCTGAAACCAGCCGCATGTCTGCTCTTATTTTTATCGCTAGGGTGCTGAGAAGCCTCCCCCAAAGAGGCAAATGGTATATTATGCATCCAGGAGGCAGCGGTGGGTTTTTCTATCGCCGCGTTGCAGCCGTGTAACAACACCGGTGGCCAGACCTGCTCTGTTCGCGGGAACAGCTCTTATTTCCCCATTGCAAAGTAACAGCGCTGGGAAATTTTCTCCTAAGGCTAGAAAAAAATACAATATTCTGGTAATAAAAAAAATTCTGTGCAGAAGAGCCTGAGCCTATAAGAAGGCAGCAAGGGGTCAGATAACAGATAATCAGAGTTGGAAGGGATCTTGTAGCTCATCTAGTCCAACCCCCTGCCCAAACAAGAGACCCTACACCATTCCTGACAAAGGGCAGTCCAGTCTCTTCTTGAAAGCCACCAGTGAAGAAGCTCCCACAACTTCCGAAAGCAACTTCTGTTCCATTGGTGTATTGTTCTCACTGTCAGAAAGTTTCTCCTTATTTCCAGGTTGAATCTCTCCTTGATCAGTTTCCATCCATTATTCCTTGTCTGGCCTTCGGGTGCTTGACTCTTACCTCTTTGTGGCAGCCCCTCAAGTATTGGAAGACTGTTATCCTGTCTCCCCTGGTCCTTCTCTTCCCTAGACTAGCCAGGCCCACTTCCTGTAACCGTTTATTGTATGTTTTAGTCTCCAGTCCCCTCATCATCCTGGTTGCTCTTCTCTGCACTCTTTCTAGAGCCTCAACATATTTTTTATAGTGTGGTGACCAAAACTGGATGCAGAATTCTAGGTGTGGTCTTACTAAGGCTTTATAGAGTGATATTACATCCCTCATTTGATCTTGATTGTATCCTCTGTTAATGCAATTTAGGACTGCGTTGGCTTTTTTGGCTGCTGCTGCTCGCTGCTGGCTCATATTTAGCTGGTTGTCCACTAAGACTCCAAGATCCCTCTCACGATTCTTGCTATTAAGTCTGGTTTCACCCAGTCTATATGTGTACTTTTGGTTTTTCTTGCCTAAGTGTAGGACTTTATTTTTCTCTGCATTGAATTTCATTTTGTTAAATAACAGGGTCCTTCAGGACGCTGTAAACCTCTTCAGTCCACCCTTCTTGCAGAGAGCTGTTGCGCGGGAATTTAAAAGCCGAGCCAGAGCGTTTTGTGTTTCTCACCATGACCAATTTAACTGACCTGCCGAGTTGTGTTTTCTCGGTATCGATTTGCCGAGAGCAACGACGAAGCATCTGATGGCAACTTCAGGATATGAGCCTCGGCCCCAGAATGTAGAATCTCATTGCAGCATATTGACAGCGAGCCCCAGGAAAGCTTTTATCGGCACCAAAGTTGTTATAAATTGATAACAGATCATCCGGCTTTAATTCAGGCAGGAGAAAGTCGATGTCGGATTTTCGGTTTTCTTTCTCTTCGCCTGCAGTGAAGGGTTGTGTGTGTGGGACACACACACACAAAGACACATCCGTTGGATGCTTCGGAGATGTTTCTCCTTTGTATATGATAAATCAGGAATGGATTCCAGATGGGGAAGTTATAAAGCAAAATAATAGCGGAAAAATTCTGGATGAGTTTACAACCTTTTGATTGATGAAGCCCAGGATGTTATTTTATTCCCCACCTCGAGAATGGAAAGTGCAGTTTTTGAGAAAAATAGCATTTCTGCAGATATACAAATATATATCTGCACACATAAACACACAACACATGCACACACACAGCTCACTCATGTATGTATGCAGAGTTTGTCACATGGAGTAACCTAATTTAGAACCATAACTGGATTTTGGATATCTTACTCCTCCTCCTGACTTTAAATTTTGTTTTCAGAGGCCACAGGTATGGTTTACCAAAGTTGACAGCATATTCTTTTCTTTGTTTAAATTTTTTTGAAAAAGGAAAAGCTGTTCTAAGCTTCTAGGAGACTTAACAGAATTCAGAAGAACAGAGTTGGAAGGGATCTTAAAGGTCTTCTAGTCCAACCCCCTGCTCAAGCAGGAGACCTGACACCATCCCAGACAAATGGGTCTTCAGTCTCTTCTTGACAACCTGCAGTGATCTGGAGGCAAGCCCTTCCCCTGATTAATTGTTCTCACTGTCAGGAAGTTTCTGCTTAGTTCTACCTTAGATCTCTCCTTGATATGCTTCCACCCATTATCTCCCCCTGTATTTTAAATAATCTAGTCCTGACCCTTGTAGACAACAGACTTCCCTTTAGAATAAATTAATAAATATTTAAATGCCCTCCCCTTGCAAAAAAAATAAATATAAGCTATTATATTTCAGGACCAGTCATTTTGCTTTCATTTATTTTTATTTTGGGGTTGTTCTGCAGCCTCTGGTGCTTGAGAGAGAAAAACAAAGTGAACTTACCTAGCTCCAACTTGAGCTTGGTGCCAGTTTTCTTCCAACTTCTTTCCTTTTCCTCCTGTGCTATTCAAAGCTCGACAGCTGCTGAAGTTTGGAGGAAAAATGCAGTTAGTAAATAAAAACGTGGTTTGTGTTTAGCTCCGCATATGTTAATCTATCCCAGGAAGGAAAACATAGTTTTTCAGGGATGAGGGTGGTGGGGAACTTATGTTTTATTGCTTCCCCTCAGGACTTTTCATTGTGCTCCATTTATTTCTGGAGGGGGGGAAAAAGCATTTTGCCAGCTTTCAAGGTTGACCCTGGCTTCTTCAGCAAATTATGACTAACAACAATATTGATTTGATATTCCTTGTGCACAAGTTCTTGATGGACGATGATGTCCTTTCATGGTTAACAGGACAAAGAACTACCTTTGCAGATTAGGTTTGGGCATTTTGTTGCTAAATCATTATACCCTTATTGGATGTTGGTTTAGCACATTGCTTAAGAACCAGGTGTTACTCAGTAAACTACAGTGTTTTAATTTAGTGGAAAGGACCGGGCCATTTCTGAACTATGTTGTTTATTTTTCCCCTCAAACCATTAAATGTCTATTGTGAGGACCACACTTGGAGTACTGCATCCACTTCTGGTCACCATGAGATTCTAGAAAGAGTGTAAAGAAGGGCAACCAAGATGGTTTGGGGACTGGAGGCTAAAATATATGAAGAACAGTTGCAGAAACTGGGTATGCAGGGATGGGATGCTACCAATTCTGCCCGGCTCTATAGAACCGATAGCTCTGAAGAGCAACAGACACCAAATTGGTTCTGTGTTTGCTGCTGTTTGACCCACCCACCCACCTGGGCTCTTACCTCTCCTTTATTTCCTGCTTTTTCAACCTTACCTGCTTGCACGGCACAGCTGAGGTTGAAAAAGCAGGGAAAAGGGGGGCTTTCCAAACGCTGCGCAACCCCATGCAGCGCTTTTCAGCTCTCCGGGAGGCGCAGCTAAAGATTTTTGTACAGGCACACGCAGTGCAAGACGTAAGTCACCAAACCGGTAGTAACACCGGTTGAATCCCGCCACTGTGGGTATGTCTAGTCTAGTGAAAAGAAAGACTAGGGGGGACATGATAGCAGTCTTCCAATATCTCAGAGGCTGCCCCAAAGAAGAGAAGGTCAAGCTATTCTCCAAAGCCCCTGAGGGCAGGACAAGAAGCAACGGATGGAAAATAATCAAGGAGAGAAGCAACCTAGAATGAAGGAAGAATTCTCTTGACAGTGAGAACAATGAACCAGTGGAATGACTTGCCTCCAGAAGTTGTCAATGCTCCAACCCTGGAAGATTTTAAGAAGAGATTGGATAACCGTTTGTCTGAAATGGTGTAGGGTTTCCTGCCTAGGCCGGGGGTTGAACTAGAAGACCTCCAAGATCCCTTCCAACCCTATTATTTAACGTTTATTGTTCGCCAATCATTTTCTAACCCAAATACAGAAGCGGGGGAGGGGGGGGGAGAAAAAAAACCTTTTCCCAGCAATAATGCAAAGTTCTCTGTTCACAACATAAGAATCCCTCAATTAACTCCATACCTGGAATAAAATATGCCCCCAAGCCATCCATCTGCTGAAACGTAAGATTTGGAAGAAAAGGCTGTAATTGTATGCTAGATGGTTGAGATTAATTTACAAAGAAAAGCACTAATACTGATTGAATATTATCCCCTTTGGGCCAAGGGAAAATTGCATTATGTTCCCCCCCCCCACCTTCTTCCTCCCCCCCCCAAAAAAAGGAGGAGGAGAAACGAAGAAGGTTACTGCATTAATTATAGTTGGCAGATATCTCTCTTTTTTTTTTAGTCTGGTTGGACAATGTTACATTAGCAGGCTGGTGGATGAATGAAAGAAAATTTCGTTTTGCAATGAATTTCTCCTCCATGTATTCCCTAAAATATAACACTGTGAAATTTTCTTTTAAAGGATCCTGTTTGCTTATTGGGCATGTGCTTATTTTAGACGATAAGTACAGTACTGAGCTATGTGCAGGAAGTGCTTGAGTTACGACAGAAATGGAGTCTGCCCATTATAGTCATAATAGCAATAGCCCTTAGACTTACATACCACTTCACAGTGCTTTGCAGCCCCCTCTAAACGGTTTACAGAGTCAGCCTCTTGCCGCCAACAATCTGGGCTCCTCATTTTACCCACCTCAGAAGGAGGGAAGTATGCATCAAGCATGAGCCGGTCAGAATCAAACTGCTGGCAGTTAGCAGTCAGCATAATTAGCTTGCAATGCTACATTCTAGCCGCTTGCACCACCACGACTCATAAGTTCCTAGATATGACTGGAAAAAAAAGTTCTTTCTTTCAAGCTTAGAAATTCAAAATTCAGAGGATCCACAAGGGAGAGCAAGCAGTATTCATGTCAAGGTCAGGTTGAGCTATGTGACTATTTTTCTCTTTGTGCTTGATTAATTGGTGGACTTCCTTGCTTGGTTGATGGAGGATGGATGAAACCCATCCATTAGCCCTTAGTTCTTCTGTTCCAAGATACTTTCTGCTTAATATCTACTCAACCTGGAGGTTGGATTCAGCAGTGATAGTTACATGCGAATAAGGCTACTCAGGGTTGTGTGATAGCACCAACCTCTTGATGAACTCAGCTTTGTGGTCATAACGCTACCAATGTAGTGTTAACAGAATAACATAGTTGGAAGGGATTTTGGAGGTGTTTTATCCAACCTCCTGCTCAGGCAGGAAATATATCATTTCCGACAAATGGCTGTCCAGTCTAAAAAACCTCCTGTGTTGGAGCACCCACAACTTCTGGAGGCAAGTCGTTCCACTGGTTAATTGTTCTCACTGTCAGAAAATTTCTCCTTAATTCCAGATTGCTTCTCTCTTTGATTAGTTTCCATTTGTTGCTTCCCATCCTGCCGTCAGGTGCTTTGAAGAATAGGTTGATCTCCTCTTCTTTGTGGCAGCCTCTCAGATACTGGAACTCTGCTATCATGTCTCCCCTGGTCCTTCTCTTCATTACATTAGACCTACCCAATTCCTGCAACTGTTCTTCGTATGTCTTAGCCTCCAGTCCCTCAATCATCTTGGTTGCTCTTCTTGCACTCTTTCTAGACTGTCAGCCAACTGGATTCAGTATTGTGGCCTTCCCAAGGAATTATGGGATGGTATTAACACTTCATATGATCTTGATTCTATCCCTCTCTTAATGCAGCCTAGGACTGTGTTGGCTTTTTTGGCAGGTGCTGCATACTGCTGGCTCATAGTTAAGTGATTGTTCACTAGGATTCCAAAATCCCTCTCACATTTACTACTATCGAGCCAGGTACCACCTATGCTATCCCTGTGCATTTGGTTTTTCTTGCCTAAATGGAAAACTTTACTTTTCTCTACATAAAACTTCATTTTGTTAGCTTGGGCCCAGTGTTCAACTCTGTCAAGTTCCTTTTGCATCTTGAGCCTGTCTTTTTTGTATAATCAGAACTGGGGGCTGGTAATGCCGTCTCTCCTAAGTAACCCTATGACTAACCCTTTAAAATGTAGCATATTGTTTTAAATGGGTTTTCAACAGCAAGTTCAATAAAAGCAAAACACCGCACTTAAACCTGATAATATTTCCCCAGGAGACAAGGCTGTGAATTATTCTTCCTTTCTCTTGAACGAGAAAGGTAAAGTGTGGAATTAATTGTGCATTCTGTGTGGTGTCTTTATTATTTTTTAAGTATGTAAACAGCACCCAGAGCCTATCCAAATCCTTCCCCTAGCTCCATTGTGTTTGTTGAACTTTTGAGTATTTTACACTCTGCTAGACTGACAGTTAAAATGTTGTTGTTAAAGCAAGGAGCAGAAATTTCGGCTGGCTTGTCAAAACAAGGAGCAGTGTTGTTATTTTGCTTTTGCTGCTAAGAATGTAAGATGTATCTGACAATAGAATGCACCTTTCCCAGGAATGTCTTCATTACAGAGTCAACTTCAAATTCTAGAAACTGGCTAAAACTCTGAGCTGGAAGCTTAAAAAGCTGTAAAGATAAGACAGTGGGACAGTGGTCAGCCAGAGAATGGTGTCTCCATGAAGGATCTCAGGCGATTTGAAATTTGCTTTTCAAGGAAGAAAAAATTCCCTCTTTCATGTAAAATAGGTTTGTTAAGATGTCTATGGAGGTTTTCAGTCATCCACATCATGGTTGTCCCAAAAGGTGCTCTTTTTCAAACAGCAACTGGACTTTCTTGATTCCTTGAAGACCACAACATCTCCAAGAAAGATCAAGACAGTCTAGTTGAAAAATACACCTTTTGGGACAGTTTGTTAAGATGGAATTCTTTAAATGTTTCTTTCTACCTGGTCCACTTGGCCATTTATGGGAGAAGTTACCAAACAAGGTTCTGTCTCTTGGTTTTTTTTTACATCTGCTCAACCTGTCCAGATCTCAGCCACACAAACAGAATGCAGTGTGATCTACTTCCTTCAGGTTTTAAAGAAACCGCAATGTTTTCTTCTTCCCCCCTGAGAAATTTGCTTCCTTTTCTTGCTTAAACAATAATAAATTCATCTCTTCTTCATGCCTTATGGCTCCTGTTCTTTTTTCCCCACGCATTGTCCCCAAGCTCATATGAAATGAGCAGAGCCAGCTCTGATGTTCTTCCAACTTCAGCTTGGGTCCCAGAGTGAAATTGGCCATGGTAGATTGCCATATTTGTTCTCAGTTCATACATGGCAGATTGTCCCCAGCTTATGCCATGAACAGATATTGGCATGGCTGGCAACTGTTGTCCTCTTCCAGCTTGCGATTGTTTAGACATGTTGGTTTTTAAACGCTCCTTTGGAAGCTACACAAGGCATGATAGAGTCAACTTGAGGTTCCAAGCGTGCAGTTTCTGATTGCCTTAGGGGATGCAGGGGCTCAGTGGCTAAGACGCTGAGCTTATTGATCAGAAAGGTCAGCAGTTCGGCGGTCCGAATGCCTACCACCGTGTAATGGGGTGTGCTCCCGTTACTTGTCCCAGCTTCTGTCGTTGGAAGATCATATAACGGCTGTCGCCAGGGAGGCTTTTTATCAGGTCCGACGGATCTACCAGTTGCGGCCCTCTCTGGATCTGGTCGCGCTTCGCACAGTCACTTCTGCCCTTGTCATTTCCCGTCTAGATTATTGCAATGCTCTCTACATGGGGCTCCCTTGAAGAGCATCCGGAGGCTCCAGTTGGTGCAGAATGCGGCTGTGTGGGTGATTCTGGGGGCTTCTCGTAGCTCTCATGTTACACCGCTCCTGCACAAGCTGCATTGGCTTCCAGTAGCCTTCCAGGTGCGATTCAAGGTGTTGGTGGTCATCTATAATGTGCTCCATGGCTTGGGACCTGGGTACCTATGGGACCGCCTTCTGCCACCATCGGCCTTCCGCTGGCCTGTGCGTTCCCACAGGATGGGCTTCCTGGGGGCGCCGTCAGCTGGACGATGCCGGCTGGCGGCCCTGAGGGTACGGGCCTTCCCTGTGGGAGCACCCTCCCTTTGGAATGAGTTACCCCTGGAGATACGGACTATCCCTGACTTGCGAACCTTCCGGCGCGCATTGAAGACTTATCTTTTCCAAGAAGCCGGTCTGGCCTAGTAATATTGGAAGGTTTTAAATTTGTTATTTTATTTACCCTGTTTTTATGATTTTTATTATTTTCAGCCATCAATTTAATTCGTTTTTAATTCGTTTTTAAATTTTACATCCTGTATTGTATTGTTTTTAATCAGGCTGTACACCACCCCGAGTCCCAAAATTGGGAGAGGGGGCGGTATATAAGTTAAATAAAACTCAAACTCAATTCTGCCAACCTAGTAGTTCAAAAGCACATTAAAAAATGCAAGTAGAAAAACAGGGACCCCTTTGGTGGGAAGGTAACAGCGTTCCGTACGCCTTCAGTGTTTAGTCCTGCCGGCCACATGACCACGGAGACGTCTTCAGGCAGCTCTGGCTCTTCGGCTTTGTAACGGAGATGAGTACCAGCACCTAGAGCCGGAAACAACTAGCACCTAGGTGCGAGGGGAACCCTAGCCCTTGACCTTGGAGACCTTCTTTGGCCCTCTCAAACTTTAAATATGAAAGTTTTTTTTTCTTCTGTTCAGTTGTGTCCAATTCTCAGAGACTCCCTGATCCGACCCTGGAGTTTTCTTGGAAAGGTTTTTCAGAAGTGGTTTGCCATTGTTTCCTTCCTAGGGCTGAGAGAGAGGAGGGACCAGCCCAAGGTTACCCAGCTGGCTTATTATAGGATCCGATCTGAGTCAGTCACCAGGATCAAAGTCTTGTTCCCATCATCAGGGAATTTCTCTCTCTCTCTCTCCCTCCCTCCCTCTCTCATATGTGCACTGGGCTGTTCTGCACATTGTATTTATGTGGTGCCTAGTTGTGTATAGTTTTTAGTTGTTAATCCAGGTGTTGATGCATGGCAGTTAAACTGTTTTTTCCTTGTGCTCCTTCACTCTTGGTTCCTAAGTACCTGATAAACTAGTGGTAAATCAGCACTTCTGTTGACTGACAAGGGGCCTGTTTCCCAGGCTTGAACCATTTTTCCAGCTGTTTTTGGCCCTGCTCAGCCAACAATGGCAATAGCTCTGATATTGAATGCATGTCCTTGTTCACTGCAATGGTGAGGCTACCAATGAGTCGGGGTCTTCTCTTCTAACGGCTTGCTCGTGTTCTCACAATCTTATTGTATTTTCCGGCATTCATTCGGCAGATGGGCTCTATATCCCTCTCCCCTGCTCAAGAATAAATAGGACCAAAGAGAGGTGATTGGCAACAGGGATTGGACTTCCGTTATTCTGTCATCCCCTTGGGATGGATCATGTTTGTAGCCGAGTTTCTATATATCAAGCTACTTTTTGGTAAGGCATACTTTGATAGATGCACAATCACCCCAGGTTGCATTCTTGTCTTTAATCCTTTTCCTTCTTCCTCCTCCTTTTGCTGTAGAAGCAATCCCCCCCAGTCTCTGCATCCTTAAATAGTTTCAGGTATTTGAACTGTTAGCTCTGTGTAACTTCACCTTTGTGTGTGTGTACGTGCAACTTAAAACGCAGTTTAATTTCGCCGTGATTTATTCACAGTCAATTTCCAGTTATTACTTCTCTCCTTAACAGCTTCATCTGGAAAAGCTAGAAGCTTCTGCCTAGCGTCTCATTGGGTCTTCTCTAACACTGCAAAATTAGTTTGAAAGTAATTTCCTTAATTTGGTTCCTTGCAACCAAAAATAAATGAAAGATCCATCACCAGCCAAAGCCGGGGGGACTTGGGGTTTTTTTTCCTCCCCTTTTATTAAAGAGAAATGATAATCTATAAAACAAAGACGGCAGCCAGAGAGGAATATTAACAAGGGAAGGGCTTATCAACTATAACTTCTCAGATGATTTTTTTTTTTAGAAACATCCATTTATGGGGTTGCAGATTTGCACCTCAAAGCACCAAGACATATTTCTGCTTCTCCCAGGCAGGAGAAACCACAAGAAAGAGCAAGGATCAGCCACTTTTATGATTTTGTTAGAGCTTAGTTCATTCTGGTTAAGTTTCTAGTCCTCGTGTTAAAGCTTTGGCTCTGTTTCTCTCTGTCCTCAACATGCAATGCCATTTTTGCTGTATGCCTAGTGTATTGATCCACTCCAGAACTGCCAGCTGGAGCTTTTGATCAAAGCCCCCTCTTCACTCTGTGATTTGTAAATAGAGATTAGGTTGGCAGGGCCTAAATTACCTACCAATTGACATTCGGATTATAAATCATCCCTCCTGCTCCACATGCCTTAGCAATTAACTACATATTTCCATAAAGGCATAATCACCATTTTGCTCCATGCTGCTGCTTTCCTGCCTTTGTTTGAACCAAGCCTTCCTTCCTTCCTTCCTTCCTTCCTTCCTTCCTTCCTTCCTTCCTTCCTTCCTTCCTTCCTTCCTTCCGTCCTTCCTTCCTTCTCTCCCTCCCTGCTTCCCTCCAGAGCAAAATACGGTCACCTATAATGGCTGTTATTTTTCAAGATGCCTTTCATGTTAACATGTTTTGAGAATTAATTGCAGTGGAATGTAGTCTGGATTCCCAGCAGGGAGGGGCTGCATTCCAGAGGACCAAGAGACAGCGAAGTTTAGACAGTCTGGTCAGGAGAAAGAGATGACTAGGGGGCTGGAGGCTAAAACATACAAAGAAGGGCTTCAGGAATTGGGTACATCTGGTCTGATGAAAACAAGGACAAGGGGTGACATGATAGCAGTCTTACAGTACTTGAGGGGCTGCCCCAAAGAAGAGGGAATCAAGCTATAAACCACCTGAAGGCAGGACAATAAGAAACAGATGGAAACTAACCAAGGAGAGAAGCACCCTAGAACTAAGGAGGAATTTCCTGACAGTGAGAATAATTAATCAGTGGAATGGCTTGCCTCCAGAAGTTGTGAATGCTCCAACACTGGAAGTTTTTAAGAAGAGATTGGGTGACCATTTGTCTGAAGTGGTGTAGGGTTTCCTGCCTAGACAGGGGGTTGGACCAGAAGACCCCCAAGGTCCCTTCCAACTCCATTATTCGGTCATTCGCTCCTTGAGCTGAAAAAAAATATTTGTAGCTAAGGGTTGAACTGTGCAGTCCTTGGTGCTCTCTGTGCTTGGTGGGTCTCCCATGCAGACAGTTCATGACGAAACTAGGTAGCATCATCAGGGATAGAAGGGGGTGGGATTTTTTGAATGGAGGAGGGGGAGAGGGGGAGGACAATTGTGGGGTCCTTGATGCTCTCTGAGCTTGGTGGGTCTTCCATGCAGATGTTTCATGACCCAACTAGGTAACCTCATCAGGGATAGATGGGAGTGGGGTCTGTTGAATGGAGGAGAAGGAGTTTGTTTCTTTGTCAAGCTGGAAAAAGGAGGAAGTGCGTTCCTAGCTGTGTGGCTTCTCGTGAGCTTTTGAGAACCTTCAAAATGATAGCATTTCATTTTTCCTGGCTAGCTCATCCTGTAGAAGTCCCTGATCCATCTTGCTCGGTTTGGAACAGAGCAGTCGGTTGTTATCCTCTGTCTAAGTCCAAACACAATTTCCGAAAGCCAACCAAGTTCCTTTGGCATCAAAGTTCTCCAAGAATTCATGGGTGGTCCAAGAAAAATAAACAACTATTAGCTATCAAGGAGAAACACCACCCCTCCACTCGGCTGCCTGATGCAACCCAGTTCTCTCTTGGTTTAATCATCCCCTTGCCTTAGAAATAGAGAAGACAAGAGAAGTTGTTAAAGGCCCGAAGACAATAACATATGAAGAATGGTTGCAGAAACTGGAGACAGACAACCTGGAGAAATGAAGGACTAGGAAAGATACGATAGCAGTCTTCCAGGATTTGAGGGGCTGCCCCAAAGAAGGGTGGGTCTACCTATTCTCCAAAGCACCTGAGGGCAGGACACGAAGCAACGGGTGGAAACCCCTAAAGGAGAGAAGCAACCTGGAACTAAGGAGGAATTTCCTGGGAGAGAGAACAATTAAACAATGGAACAGCCACCAGAAGTTGTAGGTGCTCCATAATTGGAGGCTTTTAAGAAGAGACTAGCAGCCATCTATTTGAGATGGTATAGGTTCTCCTGCTTGAGCAGGGGGATGGATTAGAAGACCTCCAAGGTCCCTTCCAACTCTGTTATTCTACTATCCTCCCTCCCTCCTTTCCTTCCTTCCTTCTTTCCTTCCTTCTCCATCACTGGAAGGTTTTAAGAAGAGACTGGACAGCCGTTTGTCTCAAATGGCATAGGGTTTCCTGCTTCAGAAGGGGTTGGGCTAGAAGACCTCCAAGACCTCTTCTACCATGTTTCTCCAACAATATGCCCCCCCATAGGAAGACCCAGCATGTTTTCTAGGGATGAAATGCAATTAAGCCCCTCCTCCCCAAATTTAGGCCTATTTTAAAACATGTGAAATTGGGGGAGAGGGCGGGTGGGAACTTGCCTTTAGGAGTGCCCCGCGGGCAGCCATGCCTCGTCACCAGCCGCTCCTAACAGCCGATCATGGCCGAGCATGGAGTGCTTCCTACCCCCGCCAAGCGTCTTTGCTGCAGACCCGAGTATAGTGCTGGTTGCAGGCTGGGTCAGCAGGCAGCTGGAGGCGCATGGATGTCGGCCTCGGCAGGGCACTTTAAATCGCGAGACCTTCGGCGCTGCCGCTGTTGCTTCCTCCGCTGCTCTTGCTTTCCCTTTGCATTCCTCCACCGGCAGTGTTTCAACCGCTTCTTGGGTGGGGGAGCTGCCTCCGTAGCTTCCACGGTTCCCGCCGGCACTGCCACTGTTCTCTCGCCAGCGCCAGCGGGAACTGTGGAAGCTACAGAGGCGGCTCCCCCGCCCGAGAAGCGGTTGAAATGCTGCCGGTGGACGTCTCGCGATTTAAAGTGCGCTGCCGAGGCCGACATCCACACCGCCGCCGCCCACCCGCTGACCCGGCCTGCAACCAACACCATCCCCGGGTCTGCAGCAAAGGCACTTGGCGGGGGTAGGGAGCGCTCTGCCATGATCGGTCGTTAGGACCGGCTAGTGGCAAGGCGTGGCTGCCCGCGGGGTGCTCTAGGCATGGGTGCACGGGGGCGGGGGGAGAAATTAATTCACCCCCGAAAAGACGGCCTAGCCATTTTTTCGCGGCTCCCCAAAAAAAGAGACCCGGTCTTATTTTATGAGAAACACAGTAGCTTTATCCTAATTGACTGAAGTGGATGAAAGGCAGGCAGCTGCTTCAAGGCTGTCTCTGGCTTCACCAGGAGAAGAAAACCAACTCTGGCATTTTATCTCTGAAGAAGCAGATGTCAGAGGAACATAGGCACCACCTCTATCTTAGCAGCAGGCTGTTTCGTCTTCGCAAATCCTTCCCACCAGACCCACACTTCCAAGAATAGAACGCCGCTTTCTCCTTTCATGCGCCACCAGATGCTTCTCCTGTGAACCATTTTCAATTCCTGTATCTGAAGGTGAAGAACAGAAAGCAGGGTCTTTCTTTCTTTCTTTCTTTCTTTCTTTCTTTCTTTCTTTCTTTCTTTCTTTCTTTCTTTCTTTCTTTCTTTCTTTCTTTCTTTCTTTCTTTCTTTCTTTCTTTCTTTCTTTCTGTCTGTCTGTCTGTCTGTCTGTCTGTCTGTCTGCCTGCCTGCCTGCCTGCCTGCCTGCCTGCCTGCCTGCACCTACCTACCTACCTACCTATCTTCCTACCTATCCATCCATCCATCCATCCATCCATCCATCCATCCATCTACATATCATCTATCTATCTCTATCTACCTATCAACCTGCTTGCCTGCCTGCCTACCAACCTATATATCTACCTACCTATCTTCCTACCTATCTACCTATCCATCCATCTCGGTATCATCTATCTGCCTACCTACCTGCCTGCCTACCTATATACCTACCTACCTATCTATCTTCCTACATACCTACCTTCCTATCTATCCATCCATCCATCTAGGTATCATCTACCTACCTACCTACCTACCTATCCATCCATCCATCTAGGTATCATCTATCTTCTACCTACTTCCCTACCTATCAACCGATCTACCTACCTACCTATGTATCTATCTATCTAGGTTAGCTATCTGTCTACCTATTTACCTACCTATCTATCTACCTTCCTATCTATCTATCCATCCATCTAGGTATCATCTATCTACCAATCTACCTACCTACTTACCTATCTATCCATCCATCCATTTAGGTACCATCTATCGATCTATTGATCGATCGATCTACCTACCTATCTGTGGTGCAGATGTCTGCTTTCACACACTATCTCTGATGTGGCTTGCTCACCTGAAGCCTACAAGGCACAGGTAATCCTCGACTTACAACAATTCGTTTAGTGACTGTTCAAAGTCACAGTGGCCCTGAAAAACCACAACTCATGACTGTTTTTCACACTTACAGCTGTTGTAGCTTCCCCCCACAGTCACACAATCAAAATTCAGGCGTTTGGCAATTGACTCACACTTAAGATGGCCGTGGCATCCTGGTTATGACCTTTGCCGCATCCCCAATGATCATGTGATCAAAATCTGTACCCTGCAAGTTATTCCCTTAATGACAGTGGCAAGAATGGTCATAAAACGTGGCAAGACCTGCTTGGCAAACATCTCATTCTAACAATAGAAATCTTGGGTGTTCCTGTAAATCAGAAGTCTTCCAACGTGACAGCTTACGACTTGTGGACTTCAATTCCCAGAATTCCCCACCAGTCATGTTAGCTCGGGAATTCTGGGAGTTGAAGTCCACAAGTCTTAAACTTGCCAAGTTTGAAGATCCTTGCTCTAACTATATAAAACCTGTTTCTGACAGCTAAGAAGCACCCAAGTAGCCATGCCGGTAGATTGATTACTGATTTTTGCCAACTGCATTCTAAGAACTTTTAAATTGCTGGCTAATAAATTCTATTTTCGAGGGAGATTGAGGAGGAGGATATAAACTTATCCCCATTTGTCTTTTAATGGGATCCTAGTGTCTTATCCATAAAGACAGAGAGAGATAGCTGTAGAATATGTCTCCACTTTTTATTTTGATGTTACTGTGCGGTTTTTCCCCCTCCCTGTACTCAAGACAAAACAAAACAGCTGGATCTCTCTGACAGGAGCCTCCTTTATAATGCCGGAGTAATTAAGAGGTGTTTCTTAATTGATCTAAGCATAAGGAGGGTGCTTGCTTATAGAGGGAAATGCTATAAACATGTTATCAGCCTAGGCCAGTGGTAGGGAACCTTGGCTCTTTTATCACTTATGGACTTCAACTCCCAGAATTCCTGAATGAGCTATAAAAAGTTCCCCATCCCTGGCCTACTGGTTTTTCAGTTGTGAGGGAAATCAATTTTTGATTTGAATGGGATTGTTCAATATACAAATGTCCTAATTTTTGACTTGAATGATCAATATTCTTTATATGTCCTACATTTATATATTAAACAGTCCCATTCAAGTCAAAAATTGATTTCCCTCACAACTGAAAAACCACTAGGCCAGGGATGGGGAAACTTTTATGGCTCACTCAGGAATTCTGGGAGTTGAAGTCCATCAGTGATAAAAGAGCCAAGGTTCCCTACCGCTGGCCTAGGCTAAATGCTACCATATACAAATAATACGAATACTAATAATAATGTCAAAAGTTTGGATTTGAGTATAGTAATAACTACTGGGAACATCAGGTTGAAAAGATTCTGGAGAATGAAAAAGTCAAGATCTTGTGGGACTTCAGAATTCAGACGGACAGGCACTTGGCCCACAACACGCCTGACATAACAATAGTTGAGAAGAAAAGGGGTTGGTTCATTGACATTGCAATGCCTGGTGATGCACGAATTGTAGACACGCAGCAAGAATAAATCACAAAGTATCGGGACTTACAAATTGAAGTTGAGCGACTTTGGAAAAAGAAATCGTGTGTTATCCCAATTGTAATTGGAGCCCTTGGAGCAATACCTAAAGGGCTGCCTCGCTATTTGGAAATCCTGAATTTATCAGACTTGAATACCCTGATTCTACAAAAAACCACCCTACTTGGAGCAGCTTATATCCTCCGACGCTACCTGAACAGTTCCTAGGTCCTTGGTTAGGACTCGAGCTGTTGAGCTACCAACCAGCCCCAAAGGCTGTGAATCTCACTAAAGATTAACCAACAATAATAATTATAATTTTAACCCAGGAGAAGCGCCAGAGGTAATAACATTATTAATAACTTCCCTTAGTAATATTAGCAGTAATATTCATGCCAATTGAACTCTTTTCTGTAAAAGGACAAGCTGAGATTTATGTTTAGGAGTGCTAAACAGATAGTCCTTGACTTACGACTGCAATGGAGCCCAACATTTCTGTTGCTAAGTGAAACGCCTCATGTTCGTTGTTGTGCTTTGCCCCATTCTACGACCTTTCTTGCCACGGTCATTAAGCAAATCACTCCAGTTGTTTGGTTAGTCACCCGGCTGTTAAAGTGAATCCGGCTTTTGCTGGTCGCAAAAGGAGATCACGTGACCTGGGGGGGGGAACACTGCAACCATTGGAAATATGAATCTGTTGCCAAGTGTCTGACTGCCAATCGCGTGACCACGGGGCCACTGCGATGGTCGTAAGTGTGAAAAATGGTCATCAGTCACTTTTTTCACTGCCGTTGCAACTTAGAACGATCACTAAGTGAACAGTTGAAAGTCAAAGGACCACCTGTGTTGTGCTGAGCTACAATATAATACTATTATTATATTATAATATATTATAATAATATAATATAATATAATATAATATAATATAATATAATATAATATAATATAATATAATATAATATAATATAATATAATATAATATAATATAATATAATATAATATAATATAATACAATATAATACAATATAATGACCCTATGTTATGGGTGGTTATGCCATTCACAAACTATGAATGGATTGATTGTTTGATCATTTGTGTGTGTGTGTGAATGAGTCATTGTGCAAGTCTTGAGATTTTCTTCTTTAACCATGTTCAGTGGGTGATTTTTCCTTTCTTTTTTCTTTTAATTTATGATACATGGCTTAAAATGTGGCAAACATTTCCCTCTCATAGACCAGGGCATTTTTTTTAAAAGCCTAGCATCTAGATTATGCATTATGCCTGAGCAATGAAATTAATATGATGGTGGGATTGGATGAAGGGATTGGATAAGGGAGGTTAGCAATAGCTATTCTGGCCCCAGTTGGGGTTCTAAATCAAGGATTAAATGAGGATTTAATCAACCTTCATCACAAAG
This sequence comes from Bungarus multicinctus, assembly GCA_023653725.1. Classification (NCBI taxonomy): domain Eukaryota; kingdom Metazoa; phylum Chordata; class Lepidosauria; order Squamata; family Elapidae; genus Bungarus; species Bungarus multicinctus. The sequence goes on from CM042836.1 coordinate 177,192,174, forward strand.
CCTCCCTCCCTCCCTCCTTCCTTCATCTCTTTCTATTTCCTTCCATCCTTCCACCCTCCTTCCCATCTCTTTCTCCTACCTTCCCTCCCTCCCTCCCTCCCTCCTATGTTTTTCTCTCTCCTTCTTTCCTTCCTTCCTTCCTTCCTTCCTTCCTTCCTTCCTTCCTTCGTTCTTCTTTCCTTCCCTCCTGCCTTCCCTCTTTCCCTCCCTTCTATCTTTTTCTCCTTCCTTCCTCCCTCCCTCCCTCCCTCCATCCATCCTATCTCTTTCTATTTCCTTCTTTCCTTCCCTCCCTCCTTCCTTCCCTCCCTCCCCTCTCTTTCTACTTCCTTCTGTCCTCCCTCCCTCCCATCTCTTTCTCTTTCCTTCCCTACTTCCCTCCCTCCCATTAAATTAATGATCATAACTCAACAGCCGTCAACACGAGACTTCACCTCTTAAGCCAGAACAAGCCACCCAAAGAACTCCCAAACTTTAAAATATTTATGCTGTGGACCTTGGACCTCTTTATATTTCCAGCCCGAGAACTCTGATATTTGAAATGTAATACAGCCAGAGTGGCCCATCTAATAAGGCTGTATAATTTTGCTATAACAGCCCTGCTCTGTTGTACTATTAAAGCTTTAAAATATTAATGCTCGTTAATGGTGTCACTCAGCCATTTTATATGATTAGTTTTAAGCCTCTCCTGGGGAAGCAAGAAGGGGAAATTTTAATGAAATGTTCCCTGCTCATCTGACCCACTATAGGGCTGCATGAATGCCATTTTTATGAGGCAGGTTTATGGCGTTCATTATTCAGCTCGGCGAGCCACTTCATGGCTTGCTGTAATTTTTAAAAAGAGAGATAAAAAATAAGTCAGGCCTTCCTCGGCCATCAAGAGTGGGACTGCATTTGACCTTTCGGCGGTTGGCCGGGGATTAATCACAATTCTGCTGGAAATTGTTTTAAACTCCGTACGAGCCGAGCTCGATTAGCTCCCGTGCTTTTACCAAATGCGTATCCTAACCGGTTTTGTCAGTGGCTGGGCCCTGGGAAAAAAAAAATGGCAATTTCTTTCCCACCGATTTGTGTTTCTGGTGGATTATGGATATCCCCTGCCTCCTTAGTTGCTCATCTCAGCTTCATCTCTGTCTAAAATGGTTTAAGCCGGTCTTGCGGTGCAATGCAATGCATACACCGGGAAGCTGTTTTGCAAATTTGCTCCTGCCTTTCTACCAACGGCGTCTTCCTTGGTTTGTCCTCTTCCTTTTGGTCCAGACTGCTGAAATAAGTCAGGCTCTTGCTGGTGGGGGAATTCTAGGGAATTCTGGGATTAGAAAAGATATAAAGGCTGGCTGGGGAATCCTGGGAATTGAAGTCCAGCCAGTTTAAGGTCAGTGGAGTTGAGAAACATTGCTGCAGATCATTATTCCTCAATCTTGCAACAATGATTTTTTATTCTATTTATTTATTTTTTAATTTTAATTATAAGAATACAACACGGTGTAGCTGATCTGGCATTACGATTGTTATATATATATAAATTTTACTTCACTGTTTATAATCCTCTTTTTTTGATACATTTTTTACTAATTATTCTAATCATCATATTGACTTATGTTCTGATCTTGCCTTCTTCTATGAAACCACTGATAAAAAATTATTCCATGTTTCATATGGAAATTTTTCATATAAAAACATCTTTTCACGTTGCAACTATGATTTTTGAAGAGATGTAGCCTCGGAACATCTGGGAAGCTGGCATTTGCAGTGACCTACATCTGGAGGAAACCAGAATGAGGAAAGCTGTGCTAAAGCAGTACAGGCTCAAACATAAAATTAGGGTCTTGGTGTTTAGTTAGTCCTCTACTTACAACAGTTCATTTAGTGACCGTCCATAGTTACAGTGGCACCGAAAAAAGTAACTTATGAATATTTTTCAAACGAACATTTCAGCCGCACCATGGTCACATGGTCAAAATTCAGATGCTTGGCAGCTGACTCATAATTATGATGGTCACAGGGTCCCTGGAGGTCACGTGATTCCCCTTTTGCATCCTTCTGGCAAAGTCAACAGGTGTTCTGACCCAAACCTGGTTCCAAGAGACCAAACACGAGACAAAGGTAACAGCACCACCTTTTAATGTTTCATTTACGAATCCCGTTTCTTCACAGATAAAAGGCTGCTCCCAACTAATTAGCTCCAACAAGAAAGACCCTTTGCAGGGCTGCCAAGCACAGATAAAGTTCCTAAACAATAAATCAAAATGTCTCCAAATAACCAACTCAGATATTCCTAACGTCCACCGGGCTCGAGTATCAAACTTCTTTGCCTTCTGCAAAGAAATGTGATTTCTCAGCTGGCTTTTATCTTCTCAGGGAGGGGCCATCACCTTGCAGCCTTACTCCCGAGTTGCCCTTGCTGCTGCCCTTCGAGCAGCCCTGCGCACACGCGGGCTGGGCACAGGCTCCTCGGGGTCCTCTTCATCACTGCTGCCAGCCTCCACCATCTCCAAAGGCAGCACTCCACTCCCTGATGGTCCTGGCCCCATCCCTGCTCTCCGAGACCTCAGCCAACCGCACTTGTTGCCAGCGAACCATAACAACAGGGAAGCCAGGTTCACTTAACAACCATGTGACCAACCGAACAACTGCAACGATTCACTGAACAGCAGTGGCTAGAACTGAGGCAAAACTCACTTAACAAATGTCTCCCTTAGAGACGTGAATTTTGGGCTGCTCCGTTGCAGTTGACTGCCTGTACTTAAACTTCCCAGTCCACAAGCTCAGCCGCCCAAGAAACAAATCTCTTTTTCCAATTAGGAACGTTCCTGCCTTTCGGGAAAGTGTTGCCTCAAATGTCAACACGCAACTTAAAATGAAATCGGAGGGGAGGGAAGCGTTGGAAGGAGTTGCACACTTCTCCGTCCGATTATGAAAATGTCTCCAGTTCATCGAGGCGCCACACTGCACGATGTCAAAACAGCTGGATAATCGCCGGAGCGAAGCGGAAGGAGGGCTAGGATGGCACCCGTTGTGCCTGTCAGTTTAGGGCCACATCCTGGGTACGGTTGGTTTGCACAGTGACGGGTCTTATTTAAGGGATCCACTACATGCCTTCATGGGGAGAAAGCATCTGAGTTGATCTGTTGTGGATGTCATTAAAAGGAGAGACACATTCAAAGGGAAAAATCAAATAAGGAGGATGTAGCCAAAACATAGACTAAAACACATGATATGAATGATTGCAGGAACTGGGCATGGCTAATCTAGGGAAGGGAAAGACCAGGGGAGACAGTATTTGAGGGGCTGCCACAGAGAGGAAGAAGGGGTCAAGCTATTTTCCAAGGCCAGACAAAGAATAATGGATGGAAACTGATCAAGGAGAGATTCAACCTGGAAATAAGGAGGAATTTTCTGACATTGAGAACAATCAACCTATGGAACAGAAGTTGCCTTCGGAAATTGTGGGAGCTTCATCACTGGAGGCTTTCATGAAGAAATTGGACTGCCATCTGTCCTGCTTGGATGGGGGGGTTGGACTAGATGACCTACAAGGTCCCTTCCAGCTGTTAATCTGAATCTATCTAAGATGGTCAAAGGCCTGGAGACTAAAACATACGATGAACGGTTGCAGGAACTGGGCCTGGCTAGACTAGTGAAGAAAAGGACCAAGGGAGACAGGATAGCAATCTTCCAATATTTGAGAGGCTGCCACAGAGAGGAGGGAGGAGGTCAAGCTATTCTCCAACTCACCCAAAAGCCAGACAAGGAATAATGGATGGAAATGATCAAGGAGAGATTCAACCTGGAAATAAGGAGGAATTTACTGATAGTGTGAACAATCAACCGATGGAACAGAAGTTGCCTTCAGAAGTTGTGGGAGCTTCATCACTTGAGACTTTCAAGAAAAGACTGGACTGCCATCTGTCAGGAATGGTGTCAGGAATGATCTCTCGCTTGGGCAGGGGATTGGACTTGATGACCTCCAAGGTCCTTTCCAACTCTGTTAATCTGAGTCTAACCGAGAGTCGTGAGAGAGTTGGATGGCCAGCTCTTCTTAATAAATAAATATTTTTAAATCAAGAAATCTTCTTAATAAATAAACCTTTTATTTTTCATTCATTCTATTTAGGGTAGGCACTGCCCAATTCATTTCTAGGTGGCTTACCAGTTTTTATAAAAACAAGAAAGCCAGGAAAGACCATTTTTGTGCACAAGTGTGATCCAAATGGGACCGCACTTTCCATGGAGCAGGTCACTAGACTGGCTTCTTCGAGACCAGGGGGTCTCCAAATTTGGACACTTTTTAAGACTTGTGGCTTTCAACTCCCAGAATTCCCCAGCCAGGCTATGGGAGTTGAAGTCCACAAGGTTTAAAGTTGCCATATTTGGAGGCCTGCCTCTGGAATTCTGGGAGTTGAAGTCCACAAGGCTTAAAGTTGCCATGTTTGGAGTCCTGACTCTAGAATTCTGAAAGTTGAAGTCTACAAGTCTTAAAAGTTGCCGAGTTGGGAGTTCTTTGGTCTAGATCAAGAGTGAATCTTTACCGCATAGAGGCCCAAGATCAATATCTCCTGTAATTGGTACCATCAGAACAGTGAGACCCAGAAGGGTAATCAATGTGCACCATTAAAACCTGCAGCATCTTAACCATAGCATGTAGCTTGTCTAAAGGAACCTGTTCCAGATGTGATTGCCTTGTGGCTTCTTTGGAAACCCTAGTTAGGAATTACCCTTTTGTAATGAACACAGCTGGCTCTGTTTAGAAACCTGGGCTAGGAAGGCAGGACAAGAAGCAACAGATGGAGCCTAATCAAGGAGAGAACCGACCCAGAACCTAGGAGAAATTTCCTGACAGTGAGAACAATCAACCAGTGGAACGACTTGCCTCCAGAAGTGGTGGGTGCTCCCTCACTGGAGGTTTTTCAAGAAGAGACTGGACAGCCATTGGTCTGGAATGATATAGGGTCTAAGGCTTGAGCAGGGGGTTGGACTAGAAGACCTCCAGAGTCCTCCCTTCCAACTCTATTAGCTGCCAAGAACGGCCAGGGGGATAAATGGCACAAGTGGAATCGATTCCGGCCCATCCTATCAGTTGAAGCGGCTGCTTCGGTTCCTCTTTATTTCCAGTACAACAAGCTTCAGGGCTTCCTCCCAAAGCACATGTTTAATTACAGCTTCAGGCACATCAAGCCTGTTATTATTTTAATGGAAGGAGCTGGGAGTGAAATAAAACCCGAGCTGAGCCCCTGTCTTTTTCCTGGCAACTGGTAATTTGGTGGAGAGAAAGAGAAGGAGGAGGACGGGGGGGGGGGGGGGGGGGGGGGGGGGGGGGGGGGGAGTGGAGGAGAGGAAAACACCTGTTCAGTGGAGGATTATCCCTTTTGGATGCTTCCAGTAATTTGCTTTCCAGTCTTCCAAACCGATATCCAGATGGAACCGAGTGGTGCTTTGGGTGGCTTTCTTAGGAAGGGAGGATTCATGCAGCCATCTTTGATAACCCAACAATTCTTTCTTGGAAAACCATGAAAAAGGTCAATCCCAGGGTCTTCTCATCTCAGATACAATTCCTCGTTTTCTGAAAAGGGGTCTTGAAGTACTTCCTTCCCACTTCCCACCTGTATGAAAGGCACAAAGAATAAGTTGCCGTTCAGAAGATTTATCGCTGAAACAAGAATCTAGTCAACCAATGTTCAATTCTAAACGGGCAGGAGATAAGACTCAATGGAATTCAAGAGGGGTTGGGCATAAGACCATTTGTGTCTACGTAGCGACTCTAAGCTGATGACTTTCTTGACTCTACCTTCTGGCTTTGCCTCTTCTTCTACAATGTATAAATCTATATTTTCTATTCGCTCCTGTTGGGAAACCTTTTGTTGTTTCTTACCAGGGACGCAGTGGCCCAATAGCCATGACGCTGAGCTTATCGATAAGAAAGGTTGGCAGTTCAGCGGTTTGAATCCCTAGCGCCGCATAATGGGGTGAAGCTCCCGTTACTTGTCCCAGCTTCTGCCAACCTAGCAGTTCGAAAGCATGTAAAAATGCAAGTAGAAAAACAGGGACCCCTTTGGTGGGAAGGGAACGGCGTTCCATGCACCTTCGGTGTTTAGTCATGCCGGCCACATGACCACGGAGACGTCTTCGGACAGCACTGGCTCCTTGGCTTTTGTAATGGAGTTGAACACCGTTTCCTAGAGCCAGAAACGACTAGCACGCAGGTGCAAAGGGGAACCTTTACCTTTGTACCTTACCCTGGTTTGTGCATTTGGGATCATCTGTTCAAGGTTTCTCAAACCTGAGGCCCCCACGTGTCTAAGGATAACAGAACTGACCCTGACAGTTGAATTCTAATATAGGAGAACTATCTGCATGAACTTCATCTATGTTAAATGAATATTTTTCCCGAGTTCATTAATAAGTATCCCGCTAGATCAGGGAAACAAGCTTGTTAATCATTCACACACTTTAATGGCTTCTCTTTCTTTCTTAAGATTGGAAGAATGTAGCTCCAGATGTTTGCTCTGAATTAAATAATAATTTGCAAACAAGCTGCTCAGAATAAGCCATTGATGCCGCAGTGCTTTGCGGGGATTTTGTGCCTCAGAGACTGGGCAATGTTTCATCTTCCTTCAGAAAATAAAAAACAAAAACTTTTCCAGATGACTGTAGTTTTCTTGGAACTATGGAAGTGGTGGTGACAAAAAAGAAGCATTTTCCTCCTTCGTTAACTGGGAGGAAAGGAATGGCAGGAGAAACAGTGTCTGGTTTGACAAGGTTCAGATCACAGGATCCAGTAGCACTTTGTAAACTAAAGAAAGTTGGCAAAAACTTTCATTGGTTAATATTCAATATTAATATCCTTTCCTCAATTCCTTCCTTCCTTCTTACCTACCTACGTACCTATCTTCCCTCTTATCCTTCCCATCCCTTCCTTTCTTTCTTTCTTTCTTTCTTTCTTTCTTTCTTTCTTTCTTTCTTTCTTTCTTTCTTTCTTTCTTTCTTTCTTTCTTTCTTTCTTTCTTTCTTTCTTTCTTTCTTTCTTTCTTTCTTCCTTCCTTCCTTCCTTCCTTTCTTTCTTTCTTTCTTTCTTTCTTTCTTTCTTTCTTTCTTTCTTTCTTTCTTTCTTTCTTCCTTCCTTCCTTCCTTCCTTCTCTCTCTCCTTCCTTCCTTCCTTCCTTCCTTCCTTCCTTCCTTCCTTCCTTCCTTTCTTCCCATCTGATTGATTTCTGCTAAATGTGTGTACTTTTCTTTCCTTTTCTCCTCCCTTCTTTCTCCTCTCTCTTTCTCTGATAGTGTTTTGCTTATACGGTATAGCTACCATCTTGAAAAAGACTTCTGCTTGGTTTTTCAATCTATCAGCAAAGGCAATTGGCTCTTAGACCAGTCAATCTTCTTGTGCCTAGCCAACTTCCAACTGAATTCAAAACGAGAAGACTGAAACAGTGTCTGCTTCGGGATTAAGTGCTTACAAAACACAGAACCAAAAACGGGATGAGAAGCCAACTTTTTTTATCAATAGAGCTCAGAACACGAGGACAGAATCATTGCTTCAACCACAGCTTACACTGTTGTTTAAGATTCCTAGTAATTTTCTGTTATTTTGCAATTTGTCGTCCTATTATTCTAAATTAGACCGAGACTTTTCTGTCCTTCCCTCCGGCATTTGGCTGGCTGACATGTGAGTCTCAAGAGGGGGAAATTCCGGGGAGGGCAGGAATGACTCTGTATATCTTCAGTGAATCACTTCTCAATCTGATTTCTCAAGAAGGAAAAAAGGGGGCCAAACTTGAGTATATATCCCACCAGCAAATAAAAATAAAATGACCTTTTTGGTGTCACTAGGAAGTAAAAAAAAAAAGAAAGCCACCAAGTCGCATTTCTGCAGAATGGAAAAAGTTGTTCAGAGCTCTCTTCCAGATGTCTAGGACTTCAGTTACTGCTTGGAGAAGGACAGGAATCGGAGCTGGTCGTGTTAGGTGAAGCAACACAAAGAACTGTCTGATAGTGTTTCACTTGATCATTTGAGAAGGCAGTCAAGATACATTTGAGTCTCTCTCTCTCCCTCCCTCCCTCCCTCTCTCTTAATGGTCAAAGCAAATTGGTGGTAGATAAGACAGTGGAATTCAAGGGGGCACGAAGGGACTCGAGACTGATGACATGTTTGACTCCTCCCTCGGGCTCAGCCTGGCCATCCCCTACAAGAGGATTCCTCTCTGTCTCAAAAGAACTTAGGACCGATAGTCCTTGACTTAAGACCACAATTCGGACCAGAATGTTGATTTATGCTGGTGTGGTTGTCGATCAAATCACTCTGTGGCTGGACACAATTTTACAGCAATTTCTACCACGGTGATATGATGAATCATAGAATCATCACATTGGTGGTCTTCTAGTCCAACCTCTGCTCAAGTCAGGAGACCTCCTGGTCAAATGGTTGTCCAGTCTCTTTTTGAAAACCTCCAGCGACGGATGATGATGATGATGATATCCACATGTCCAATTCTTCACAATTCAATGAACCAGATCTCGCCTCATCTTCCAATCTAGCACTGCTTCTTTTGAGTTTTTCTGTTCTCTGGCTGGTGTCAGCTTTGATGGCATCTAGCCCCCATGTTCTTTGAGGGACTGGTTTCCTTTTACCACTAACTCTTCCCAACACAGTTGCTTTCTCCAGTGAATTCCCTCACGTGACATGGCCAAAGTCAGTGAGATACAGTTTTGTGATTGTTGCCTTCCAGTTGTCCGGGTTCCGACGAATGCCCTAATTAATTCATGAACCTTGAGCCAAGTTTCAAAAGAAATCCAAACATTTATTAGGGTCTACATGTCGGCACTTTCCCCAAAGTGCAGTCAGCTCTGCCCTACATAATTTACTGCCCACCTCCGACCATATTTTTCCCCTCTTCCCAGGGTATGTCATAAATCACATTCTCCAACAGAGCACTTTCTCGGGCTGTAGAAAGCATGCCTCTCCAGCTGGCTCTGGTAACCTGGGACACAATCTGGAGAAAGATATGCGTGGAATGTGCTTCTGGTCATAGCAACCGAACTGCTCCATCAAATCTCTCCCTCTTTCTTATGACAACTCGAGAGCAAGCCAGGAATGCTTTACGAGTTGACACCAGTGACATGTCTTGTGTTATGTACTCCAGTCCTTGTTTGGTAGTCACCTTTGCTGTCTGAGGAATATCCAGAAGCCTTCTCCAGCACAGTTCAAATGAGTCGCTATTCTTCCTGTCTTGCTTTTTTTAAGCTCCAACTTTCATAACCCGTAGTTAGTATGGGGAGTCTCTATCTCTCATAAGACCTCAAAGTTTTGCATTCTCTCCTCCCACAAGGGTTGGGGTGGAGAGTTAGGCAATTGTGCAGCTCTGTCACCCTTCCAATCACCCGGCCTTTGTGCCATCCTCATGAAACATGCCCCCTACCCCCAGGAGAGCTGCTACGAGGCTCCCCTGCTGCGAACGGATTAAAGCCAGATGAAGCTCAAGTCCCTCAAAACACAGGCCTTTTGTTAGAGAAAACAAAGGTTTGGGATAATTAGATTCACATGGAGGAGAGGCCCTTAAAACAGCAGAATAACAAGAAAAATTGCCTAGGTTATGTTGTAACTGCCAGAATCGGTGATTTGTTACTTTAAAAGAACACAGGGGGATTTTCTCTTTTTTTTTCATTTTGCTCATGTTGTGTTCCTTTCAGTTGTGGAATTCTTCATGGTAGTCTTTTTTTTTCCACCACCCAAACCTGGCACCTTTGAGATGGAGGGACTTCAGCTCCCAGAATTCCTCAGCCAGCACACTGGGAGTTGAAGTCCACACATCTTCAAGTTGCCCAGTTTGGAAAATGTGGATCCCTTCCATCCCAGTTCAGCAACTGACTGGAGTAACCAAAAGGGTGGAAGGTTGGACCATCTCCAGAACATTTTATTGAGTTCTGCAGGATGGAGACAGAAGTTCCAATTATTTGATTGAACTCTAGGATTGGGGAGGTCGTGTCCTCTCCCTTCAGATTCCTGTCATGCAGTGTGATTTCCAGGTTTGTGGACTTCAAAAGTCCCAGAACCTTCCTTCTCTAGCCATGCTGGCTATGGAATTCTGGGACTTGAAGTCCACACACCTGGGAATGGCCAAGGTTGGGAAACACAGCAGTAGTAGACTATTGACTTCTTCCATCCCATTCTACTAGTCTGACTTTGTCAAAGCTACACCTCTGTGACTCTTTTAAACTCTTCTTTGTGAGACTTGTCTTTCCAGTCCCTCAATCATCTTCATTGCCCTTTTTTGAACCTATTTTGAGTTTTCCAGAATCCTGATTTCGTCCTTGAAGGGTGAGATGTAAACATGAAGACAATCCTTGAAGTTTCGTGGCTCTAGCTGTCTCTCTTAACTCTTCTTCTCCTTGTGGTTTCACAGTGAAGAACCAGTTTCTTCATGTCAGCACTACATTCAGTAATGTCCTTTTCCACTACACCCTGCAGTGTTTCGAATACTGCACCCAGTTTTGGTCACCACGATACAGAAAAGACCCTAAGACCCTAGAAAGAGTGCAGGGAAGAGTCCCAAAGAGATTTGGAAGCTAAACTGTACGATGAACAGTTGTGGGAAATAGGTATGTTTAGTCTAATGAGGGGTTGGGGAACATGATAGCCATCTACCAATACTTGAAAGGCTATCACAACGATGAGTATATCAATTTACCCTCCAAAGCACCTGAGGGCAGGACAAGAAGCAATGGGTGGAAGCACCTCAAAAGGGTGGAATTAAGGAGGAATTTCCTTGACAGTGAGAACAATCAATGGAATAGCTCCCCTTTGTTGTGGTTCACTGGCAGCCTGTGCAGACGACAGTGGAATCGGACAGTGGGGAAGAATGGGGACCAGTCTGGGAGTCTGGAGAGGACTCAGACGAGGGTCCTGCGTCTGATGCAGAGATGGGGCCAGGACCATCTGGGAGTGGGGTGCTGACTCCGGAGCTTCCGGAGTCTTGCAGCAGCGAGGCAGAGGAGCAAGGGGAGCCTGTTCCCAGTGCACATGTGCGCAGAGTTGCTAGAAGGAAAGAGCAGCTGAGAAAAAAGGGACAACTCAGGAGTAAGGCTGGGAGGTGATTTCCCCTCTCCTAAGATATAAAGGAAGTGCAAAGGGAGAGAAACCTTTGCAGGAAGCAAAGTCGTTCATTCTGTTAGGATTAAACCTTGAAGCTCTGTGTGGACTTCGTACTTCAGTCGGGTTTTTACAGTTAATTTGGCACTTTAGTTGTTGGCAGCAATCAAAGGAGATAAAGATGAGTGCTTATCTTGAGGGACTGTTTGAGACTCATTACAGGCTGGGAATGAACATAATTCCCAGCACTGAAATAAAACAAGAGTTGTTTGGACTAAGCATGTGCTTAATTATGGTTTCAGGAAGCCTTGGTCAGAACACCCTTCAGGAGATAAGAGTGCTCCATCATTGGAGGTCTTCAAGAAAATATTGGACAGCCATCTGTCCAGGATGGTTTAAAGTGTCCTGCCTTGGGAAGGCGGGTTGACTAGAACACCTCCAAGGTCTCTTTCCCAGCCCTATGATTCTAGGTTTCCTTCTTTTCTCTTAGCTAGCCGAGCTCCTTAGGGATGGTAGCTTCCCATCTATCTTTGGCCGCCACCTTGGCATCACCTCATGGCACCAGCTTTACCAAAAAACAACAACAAAGTGAACTCCAGGTGTGCAGCCCTGGTCCTGCCTGCCCTCTGAAGACCACGGGGCATGCCATACCAATTGCTTGGCGAGCGAACAAAAATTCAATTATGCAGGACTCTGCAGTGACACGGAAGGTTAGGAATTAATGTTAACACTGTTTCTGGTTAAGACTTTTTGTGTTGATAAATAATTCATAAGGCAGTTAGCGGTCTCTCTCTCTCTCTTTTTTTTTTTTTTTCTCAATTGTCCCCTCTTCTCGCTCTCTCTTTTCATCCCGAGTCCGACAACACGAGAATATATTAATACAGTCAACTCAGCAAAAGGTCATCCCCGAACAGGAGAAGCTTCTGAGGCATCTTTTATTCATTTTCTGACACGGTCTCATTAATTATTACCACCTTTGAAGCTCTGCTTGGGAAGGAAGCGCTAATGAGAAAAAGAAGACGGGGGTTTGATGTCAGCCCCCCCCCACCATGCTGGAAAATGGGGGTGGGTGAGTGGAGAGGATGCCCACAGCCAGGGATGGCAGTAGATGAACTGATAAGAAGGAAAGGAATAGGAAGAGGAGGAGAGTGGAGGAGGAGGAGGAGAGAAGAAGAAGAAGAAGAAGAAGAAGAAGAAGAAGAAGAAGAAGAAGAAGAAGAAGAAGAAGAAGAAGAAGAAGAAGAAGAAGAAGAAGAAGAAGAAGAAGAAGAAGAAGAAGAAGAAGAAGAAGAAGAAGAAGAAGAAGAAGAAGAAGAAGAAGAAGAAGAAGAAGTTGTTCAATGATGACAAGAAGCAGTGGGTGGAAGCACCTCAAAGGGACATATCATGCACCTCAAAGGGACATATCATGGTAGTGATCCTCCTCAGGACCATCTTTCTCTAACCTCAGGGAAGTGGGAGGAGGAGGGGGAAGTTCAATAATAACCAACTATGCTTTGAATGTGGAAGGGGCTTCAGGTAGCCTTCAACTTGTTGTATTCGTTTAGTGACTGCTCAAAGTTAGAACGGCACTGGGGCTCAAAAGTAAATTCAAGGCCAGTCCTTAAATGTACAACTGGTACAAGCACCCCCAAAGTCAAGTGATTGAAATTTGGGTTCTTGGCAAATTGTCTTTAGGACAGTTGCAACGTCACTGGGTCATGTGATCATCTTTTGTAACCTTCTCAGCTGAATAACAGAATAGAATAACAGAATAAGAGAGTTAGAAGGGATCTTGAAGGTCTTCTAGTCCAACATGCTGCCCAAGGAGGAGACCCTACCATTTGAGACAAATGGCTGTCCCATCTCTTCTTTAAAACCTCCATGGCTGGAGTCTCATAATTTCTGAAGGTATGACTGTCCAATCTCTTCTTAAAAACTTCCAGTGTTGGAGCATCAACAACTTCTGAAGGCAAGCCCTTCCACTGATTAATTGTTCTCACTGTTAGGAAATTTACCCTTAATTCCAGGTTGCTTCTCTCCTTGTTTTGTTTCCATCCATTGCTTCTTGCTCTTCCTTCTGGTGCTTTGAAGAATAGGTTGACCTCCTCTTCTTTGGGGCAGCCCTTCAGACGTTGAAAGGCTGCTTTCATATCACCCCATAGTGCCTTCTCTTCACGGGACTAGCCATACCCAGTTCCTGCAGCCGTTCTTCGTATGTTTTAGCCTCCAGTCCCCTAATGGAGCCTAAAACATATAAAGAACAGTTGCTGGAACTGGGTATGTCTAATTTGATGAAAAGAAGGACTAGGGGAGACATGATAACCATCTTCCAATATCTCAGGGGCTGCCCCAAAGAAGAGGGAGTCAAGCTATTCTCCAAAGCACCACAAGGCAAGAAGCAATGGGTGGAAGCTTATCAAAAAGAGATCCAGCCTAGAATTAAAGAAAATTTTCTTGACAGTTAGAATAATTAATCAGTGGAAGAGCTTGCCTTCAGAAGCTGTGGGTGCTCTTAACACTGGAAGTTTTAAAGAAGAGATTGGATAACCATTTGTCTGAAGTGGTGTAGGGTTTCTTGTCTGAGCAGGGGGGTGGCCTAGGACCTCCAAGGTCCCTTCCAACTCTGCTGTTCTACTCTACTCTACTCTACTCTACTTTACTCTACTCTACTCTACTCTACTCTACTCTACTCTACTCTACTCTACTCTACTCTACTCTATTCTAAAAACTGCCTATACTACATGTTACTCTTCCTTTTTAGTAACCCATAGGATAACTGACCATTAGTGTATATTTTGGTGCCCTGTGAACCAGAGTCAAGGAATTTGAATCTTTGCAAAAAACAAACAAACCCAAGAGCAGATGGCCCAAATGAGAAATGTTCAAGGATCAATGACAATCCATTGTTCTTTGGAACATATGAAGTAACACACAATGCAATGATAAATGTTGTGCAGCTGTGTGAAAACAGCTGGGGAGTGTGACAGGCCATCCAATACGTCTCTTCCTTCATGTGCCCATCATCTCTCATTTTTGATGGTCACTTTTACCCAAACAATTAGCAGCAACCCTCCTTTTGATCAAACCCGACTCTTCTATTTCCTCCTCAGAAAAAAAACAGGCAGCTTTCAAGAACGGGCTGGAGAATACAGTATATATTAACATGTAATATAGTATATATTAGCATGTAATGTAACATCTCCAGAAATGTTGTGTTTGCTACAGCTGTGTATAAATTTGTTTAATGGGTCTCTTAACTCACCATCAGACTCATAAAGGCAGTCACTGTACAGGCTATTAGGCTGCAGTAACTTAATTGCTCGTTAATTGGGTAATTAGTGCTTTGTTTTGCTTTAAAGCCTAAACACTCATAAAAAGTGAATTAGCTGAGTAAACAAGAATGGAATTTTCATGATATGCTATCCAGGTTATTGCACATAATTAATCAACCTTTTATTATAATTTCTCTCTCTCTTTCAATTTCTCTAAATCTCTCTCTCTCTCCCTTTCTCTCCCACCTCTCTCTCCTCTCTCCCTCCCTCTCACACTTCAAGTAGGCAGGTTAGAAAGGTGAGTATGTTAAAAGAGACTTTGAGGCATCTCCAGAGTTCAACCATCTCCTTGCACCCTTCAAAAACAAGGCAACATTGCTGTATTATTTGACTCAAGCATGGTACCCCATGTGCCATGAACAGGAGTGGGTGGAATATCTTGGTGTTACTGGGTATTTTGCAGAAAGCTGTAGAACAAGGTTGGATCATTCTGACATGAGTTGCATGACGTATAGCAGGCAATCAACTCCAATCCTTCCATCCCCCACGATCCTATCCGAGCTTCCTGGATGAGAAGCGAAACACCTTGAAAGAAAAGAAGAAGAAAGTCCAGTTGCCTCCTGAAAAAAAAATGCACCTTGGGGAGAACTCCATCCCATGCATCAAACAATCCAGGATTTGTATTTGCTGTCATTTGAAACAGAAAGTCATGCAACAAGTAATCCTCGACTTACAACCATCACCAAGATCAGATATTCTGTTGCTAAGCCAGGCGGTTGAGTGAGACACCCATGATTTTATGAGCTTTTTTTTGCCATGGTTAAGTGAACTGCTGCAGTTATTGAGTGAATCATGAGGTCACTAAACCAATGCAGCCTTCCCCATTGGTTTGGCTGGATCAGAAGGTCACAAGCATTGATCACATGAGCTGCGGATGCTGAGGTCATCATAAATACCTGCTTGCATTTTGATCACGTGACTGTAGGGACACTGTGAGAAGTCTAATGTCAGCTGTCCGATTAATGAACCCAAAATAAGGAAACATTCTCAGGAGCTTTGAATTCCCAAAAAGGGATACTTTATTGGATATACCATTTTGGCGCTGAAGAATCGAAACCAGATCTGGTTTTCCTGCGCAAATGCTTGCCTAGTTCCTCCCCACCCCTGGGTGATCACATTGTCCAATTATGAGACATCATTTTGTTATGGGAACAGTCCATCTTTTTCTCAAGCACCTGCAGTGGTGACCTTGATGATTGCCAGCCTCTCACGATCACCCACACCTTCTTAGCGTTGTGTTTCCTCCTTCCTTCCCCTCCGGTTCGTTGGCAAATTGAAAAGTGTTAAGGTCCAAACTAGTCATTAAGTCACTTGTTTCAGTCATTCAACAAATGGTTGTAAGTCAAGGACTACCTATGGGAACAAGTCTGGAGACATCAAAAACCTGGTTGCAAGGCCTTAACTTCCCTTACCTTCAAACGTGTCCCATTGCTTTAGATTTGCTCATTGTCAGCCAGATATTTCTTCGTAAAATATATCATCAAAACAACAGGTCATTGGAAGCTGTCCTTTCTGCAGCTGCAGTGGGGCTACAGTTTGTCCCCACAACCGCTTGATCTCATTCCTTTCATGCACCCCAAACTCATCCCCCTTCGTGAAATGTGAACGTTATTATCTTAAAACCATCCAAGTTGAGTTAACAAAGGCTGCAGCTTCTGAAAGAAACCACAGTAAGGTGAGATCTTGATGAATTTGTCTCTGACATTTGTGGTTTGCATGTTCGTGTCATTGTCAAGGAGTGGGAACATACCTCACCCTCTTCTTACAGTAGCTTTTCTCAAGGTTTTTCTGAGAAGTCTTTAAAACCCGAAAGACAGGTCCTTTGTCAGTGGGGAAGAGGCTGAATTTGGATACTTTCAAAACTTGGGGGTGATACCAGGGTTTGCTTTACTTACTATTGATTTACTTACTATCTGGGTCTTACTGGGATTCTATCTCTTGCTCTGTGAGGTCCATAAATTAAATACGGGTTCCAGAAATCTTGTGCCTTTTCTTCAATGATTTAATTTATTCATTGGGTTTATATTCCTCCTTACTTCTAAAAGCTTGGCGCAACCTCTCTAGAGATCTTGAGCAAGAGGGCATAGTTTAGGACTTGGATGAAAACTGAAATACATTTTAAGACTTATTTGTTAAATGTACATCTTGCTGTTCCTCCAACAATTGTGCTTTACGGTTTAGCACTTTGAATTAACTCAGCCAGTTGCAATTTCTTCTGGGAACTATGTCTTGGTCCAAACTCGAGTAACCTAACAATGCGTAGTGAACTTTATAATTGATAGGGAATTTGTACCTTGGTGTCATGGTCCTATCTGAAGGACTTGGAGGCATCTCAAGAACCAGATTCCATTCTTCCAGACTCTAGCAATTGTGCAATGCTAACAACAGCCCCATTGTTCTCCTCTACAGTCAACCAAGACTGACCTGAGTTTGGAGTATATTCTACCATGTTCTTGAGAACATAGACATCTGGTATTAGAATATCAGAGGATGGGAAAGCAGAAGAGTGACAAACCAAACATTAGCTAATTGCGAGTAACCTACTGAGGGAAACCAGGTTTATCAGGGCCAGAAGTACTCTGATACATGTGTTCTGACCAAGGTTTCCAAACCGTAATTATGCACACATGTCTTTTAAAAACAAGACTTATTTTATTGCAACGCTGGGAATTGTTTTCATTCCCAGCCTGAATTAATCTCAGACAGTCCCCCAAGATAAGCACACACCTTTCAGTTCTGTGCAGTGCTGCCAAAAACAGAAGTATCAAATGAAGTAGAAAAGAAACCAACTGAAATACAAAAAAAACCCAATCAAAGTACAAAGAGCTTCAAAGATGACTCTGAACCGATCGAACTACTTTGCTTCCTGCAAAGGTATCATCATCTTGGCCTGACCTTTATCCCTTATGGGAGGGGCAATCACCTCCCAGCCTTACTCCCGAGTTGCCCTTTTTGTTTCAGCTTCTCTTGTCTTCTAGCAGCTCTGCGTACACTCGCATTAGGAACAGGCTCCCCTTGCTCCTCTGCCTCACTGCTGCCAGACTCCGAAGGCTCCAAAAGCAGCACCCCACTCCCAGATGTTCCTGGCCCTATCTCTTCATCGGATGCAGGACCCTCATCTGAGTCATCTCCAGACTCCCTGACTGGCCCCGTTCTTCCCCACTGTCCGATTCTGCTGCTGTCTGCTCTGGCTGCCAGCGAACCACATGCTCATAATAGTGCTCATATATTCGAAGAAGCAAGCTGGAGAACATTAATCTGTGAAGGCCAACCTTGAGCTCCTGGTTCCACGGAAGTCCCTAGCATTTTGACTTGATTAAACTCAGCTTGTTTACTCCTTTGGGGAGGGGAGGGACATTCTTCAGTGTGCCTGCTTTTGTTTACTGAGCTAGGACTGGATTTACAGCTGGCAAAGTTAGCTGGATGGATTTATCACCGTCATAAACTAGATAACAAGCTGTGGTTGATGAGGTCAGGACACTGGGGCTCCACGTTCCCAGCTGAATGCTAACCAGTTCGCTAGTCCAGCCCTGACCCGCTGAACCTGAACTGATGGCCTTGCTCCTGCTAAGTAGTATTGTTGCACTTAGATAATCTCAGCTCATCTGTTGTCCTTCTTGGTAGTGGCCTTGAGATAACTTAAGCTCCAGAGAACGGTTGAGCAACCTGAGAAGATCTGAGTCTCCTTTTTTTTTTTTTTTAAATGTTGAAATATGATGGGTGTTATCTAGGAAGCAGCAAAAGAGACTTGCAGAATCTTTTGATAGGGTTTCTCAGGGAAGGTAGAAAACAGCAAGACTGGTTGGCCAGATAATCAAAGGTCTTTGGTTCATCACTAAAGGAGGTGAGATTCCCCCTTGGCAGCTTCATCCAAGTTCGGTTCCCAACTCCTTGGACAGTACAGTGGTGCTGAAAAATATGTGAAACCTTTTGAATTTTAGAATAGAATAGAACAGAACAGAACAGAACAACAGAGTTGGAAGGGACCTTGGAGATCTTCTAGTCCAACCCCTTGCTTAGGCAGGAAACCCTATACCATTTTAGACAAATGGTTATCCAATCTCTTCTTTAAAACTTCCAGAGTATTTACAACTTCTGGAGGTAAGTTGTTCCAACGATCAATTGTTCTCACTGTCGGGAAAGTTGCTTCTCTCCTTCATTACTTTCCACCCATTGCTTCTTATCCTACCTTTGGGTACTTTGTAGAATAGCTTGACTTCCTCTTCTTTGTGGAACCCCCTGAGATATTAGAAGACTGCTATCATGTCACGCCTAGTCCTTCTCTCCACTAAATCGACATACCCAGTTCCAGCAACTGTCCTTCCTATGTTTTAGCCTCCAGTCCCCGAATCATATTTGTTGCTCTTCTCTGCACTCTTTCTAGAGCAGAGGACTCCAAACTTGGCAACTTTAAGATTTGTGGACTTCAACTCATAGCTGGCTGAGGAATTCTGGGAGTTGAAGTCCACAGGTCTTAAAGTTGCCAAGTTTGGAGTCCTCTGCTCTAGAGGCTTCATATCTCGCAATACTTCAAGCGTGGCCTTACCAAGACCTTATAAAATAGTATTAATACTTCACATGATCTTGATTCTGTCCCTCTATTTATG
Source organism: Bungarus multicinctus (assembly GCA_023653725.1). NCBI lineage: Eukaryota > Metazoa > Chordata > Lepidosauria > Squamata > Elapidae > Bungarus > Bungarus multicinctus. The sequence continues at coordinate 177,211,178 of CM042836.1, forward strand.
CAGCCTAGAACTGGGTTGGCTTTTTTGGCAGCTGCGGCACATGGCTGGCTCACATTTAAATGATGGTCCACTAGGACTGCAAGGTCCACCAGGACTCCCAATTTTCAATATTTCTGCATCAATATGACCTAAAGCATGATCAGTTCTCCACACTGGTACCCAAAATTAGATAAAAGAGACCCCAATTAACCAAATGAGTTAAAAAAATTGCTCCCATTCATTTATTTCTTGAGGAAAACAATCCATACAAGTAGACCTCAAGCTATGACCATAATTGAGTTGGCAACAACAGTCATAAGTCATGACATTCATAAAGCAATTTACCACAATGTTACCTCCTTGTTTATGGCAGTCATTAAATGAATGTGCTTGTTATTAAGGAAAGCCATTGTTCTGTCTGGGTGTTTTTTTGCTGGAAAACACAAGTAACAGTAGCACTAGCTCTGCGCTGTTGTTTCTGCTTGATTGTTTGTCTGAGTTGGTAGTTCATTGATTGTGGTGTTGTTTGCTTCTTGTCTATTGATCTAATGTTAATCTTCATGTTAATCTTTGCTAAGCTGGGGTGTTGACTGATGACCAGGAGATATTTGGGTCTTTTTGTTTTGTTCTTAGCTTTTTGACTGTCTCTTTTGAATGGTATTGTACAACTTGTTTATCTCTATGTGCCTGTTGATGGCTGATTTGCCTGAACCCGAAGCTTACAGGAATTCTTTAGCGTTTCTGGACTTAGCTTGGTCTACAAAGTTCACAGCTTCCCAGTTGAAATTATGGCAATTCCCAGTTGTTGTGCAATTAACGAGTCTTCTGACTGCTAGTTGATATTTGTGGATGTGCTCTGCTGGTCTTCTGTTTGTCTGTCCTACATAGTGGTTGTCACAACCCTAACACAATCCTACATGATGTAGAAGACACCTGTTTTTTTTTCTACTGGGCCTTTTGGTTTATTTAAGATATTTTGGAGGGCTTTTGTTGGTTTGGGTGCTATGGTGATGCTATGTGGTTGTAATAGGGTGGTTGTTTTTGCACTTTGCACTTAGACTTATATATGGCTTTATAGTGCTTTAAAGCCTTCTCTAAGCAGTGTACAGAGTCAGCCTCTTGCCCTCAACAATCAATTTTACCCACCTCGGAAGGATGGAAAGCTGAGTCAACTTTGAGCCTGGTGAGATTCGAACTGCCAAATTGCAGTCAGCTGACAGTTAGCAGAAGTAGCCTGCAGAACTGCACTCTAACCACTGTGCCTCCACGGTTCAAATAAATGCTAGTTTTATGATTAAATATGTAGTAAATCATGGTCACATGACCACGAGACCCAGCAAACAGTAATCTATGTAGGCCATAGATATCAAGTGCTCAAAATGCAGGTATGTTGTAACCACAGAGTGGGGCTGGGGGAAACCACCGTAACTTCAGTACCAAGTTGGTACTTTTAAGGGATCCATCTTAACTTTGAACTGTTGCTAAGCAATTGGCCGTAAGTCAAGGACTACCTTATTTCTCATAAATCTCATTCGAGGTCATAGTTATACAAAAACAATCACAATTCAAAATGGGTTCACAAGCTTTTAAGCACAGCCACTTATGACTTTTTATACCTCCACATGTGTAAAACGTTTCTTATATTAAGGAAAGCAAATTGGAAAGACTCTAGTTTAATGACAAGAAGGATTAGGGGTGACATAATAGTGGTGTTGCAATATTTGAGGGGCTGCAAAAAGAAAGGGGGGTCAAGCTATTCTCCAAAGCACCTGAGAGCAGGACAAGAAGCAACGGATGGAAACTTATCAAGGGGAGAAACAACCTAGAAGTAAGGAGACATTTTCTAATGGGGAGAGCAATCAACCAACGGAACAACTTGCCTTCAGAAGTTCTGGATGCTCCAACACTGGAAGTTTTAAAGAAGAGATTGGACAACCAATTATCTGAAATATTGTAGGGTCTCCCACTTGACCAGGGTGGACTAGAAAGCCTCCAAGTCTTCTTCCAACTCTGTTATTCTGCTATCATCAAGGAGAGAAGCAACCTAAGATTAAGGACAGTGAGAACAATCAATCAGTGAAATGGCTTGCCTCCAGAAGTTGTGAATGCTCCAACACTGGAGACTTTCAAAAAATGCCCGGACAACCATTTGTCCAGAATGGCACAAATGACATTTGTGCCATTCTGGACAAAGAATGGCACAACCCCTCTTCTTGAGCAGAGGGGTTGACTGGAAGACCTCTAAGTTCCCTTCCAACTCTGCTTATTCTGTTATTCCTGTAGGAAGGATTGTAGACCTACTCAAGTTTGGGGCAGCTTGATTGAACTCAAAGCCGGCAACCTTGAGTTGTCCTTCCTCCCTCTATTCCTTCTCTCCTCCTCAGTTCCCCCCCCCAAAAAAGATTTTTTTTAAATCCTCCAGCAAACAGATCCTCAACTCTGTTTGAGTAGCTTTAATTTACATAACTTAGGTAGGCGTAAAAGATGAAGAATGACCTTTTCAACATGACTTCAGATATTAAAACCATCTTACAATCTTATTATCATGAGAACATTTCGCAGAATATTAAGCTCAATAAATTACCTTTTCCCCGAGCTGATAACCCTCGATTCCTTTGGGGGCAGCCGCCGCCGATGTTGGTTCAGCGCCTTCTTATTTTAGCTGAATTGCTTAATTGGTGTGTATTCTACATCCTGGATTGAGCATTTGGGGCATAAATGAAGGTTAGAACCTCTGTGCCAGTTATCGGCGAGAGGAAAATTGAGTCCAACTGGGGAGAATATCGCGAGACCGTTCACAGTTTTCCCTTCTCTTATTCAGGAGGAGAGTTTTGACACCCAACCCCTTCTCCAGAATGCTTCACAACAATCATCATTATTATTTATAGAACGTAGAATCATAGGGCTGGGTGGGATCTCAAAGGTCATCTAGTCCCGTGGTCACCAACTGATAGGCCGCAGACCACTGGTGGTCCTCAAGAAAATTTTGGTGGTCCACAGAGAAATGTCCCCCCCAAAGCACTCCCCCCCAAAGCAATTAATCCAGGCTGCGCGGGGACACAAGGTTGCGCCGCCCACTGTTGCGAGCAACAGACTAAAAAAAAGTGATGTTTTCACCAGAGATGGTAGTTCTGACCAGTTCTGGAGAACCGGTAGCAGGAATTTTGAGTAGTTCGGAGAACCGGCCAATGCCACCTCTGACTGGCCCCGTCCCCATCTCTTCTCTGCCTCCCATTGAGTCCCAGAACAGAGCTGGAAAGCAGGTTAGTGGGGTGGGGAGGGGAATGGGGATTTTGCAGTATATCCTTCCCCTGCCATGCCTACCAAGCCACGCCCACAGATCACCACACCCACCAAGCCACGCCCATAGCTGATCGGCTGGGTCTCCTTTAGTTGCCCTGCCCAGGAGAACGGAGCTAGAAACCAGGTTAGTGGGGTGGGGAGGGAAGGGGATTTTGCAGTATATCCTTCCCCTGCCACACCCACAGGAAGGGGAGTAAAAAAATTTGAATCCCACCATTGGTTTTCATTTACAAAACCAACCACAGTTTGTAAGTTTTGATTTTTTTTTTTTCCTCCCTTCTCTTTCATCTTTTGGCCGTTTCCCAGTCTGTGAGCCCATAAGCCAGACTCTTAAACTATGCTGATTGATACAACCTTTTCTTCAATTTGGTGATGTCAGCACCAGTTCAGGGACCATTTAAAATGTGCGTTGACACGGCTCCAAGCGACATAGCTTCATGCAGTCCGTTTTACACAAGAGCCGTGCTAGCCCTCGCTTCGAAGACGTCTCACTTTTACCCAAAGTTAATTCAAAGCGACTGTGTTCCTTGGCATCCATTCTTCTTCTTCTTCTTCTTCTTCTTCTTCTTCTTCTTCTTCTTCTTCTTCTTCTTCTTCTTCTTCTTCTTCTTCTTCTTCTTCTTCTTCTTCTTCTTCTTCTTCTTCTTCTTCTTCTTCTTCTTCTTCTTCTTCTTCTTCTTCTTCTGCTTCTGCTTCTGCTTCTGCTTCTTCTGCTTCTTCTCCTCCTCCTCCTCCTCCTCCTCCTTCTTCTCCCCCTTCTCTCTTTGCTCCAGTTTTTGTCAGCAGCTGAGAGCGCCGCAGGTGTGATTGAAGTGGAAATCCAGGTTTGACACCCAACAGAGGCCTCTCCAGTGACAGCTGGCAGACAAAACATCAGGCCAGCCTTGTATTACATTACTTTTACTGCACCTGAAAAAAAAAATGTTAGTGGCAAGGCAGACGAAGAAAGTCAAGCCAGGAAGAACATGCGGCTCACAGATCTCAGCCAGTCTTATCGATGGGTTGTGATGGGTTTCCGAGTTCCAAAAGAAAGAAAGAAATCACATTGGGTAGGGCGATAGAGTGTTGCTTTGAGGGATTACCGTAAAATACAGGAGACCGAGCGGGATGCAATGGGGAGAAATTGGATTCTTTTACTGCCTCCTTTTAAAAGGCAGTAAAGGGATCTATTTTCTAAAGGGAGAAACGATAGCAGTGTTCCAATATTTGAGGGGCTCCTACGAAGATGGGGGGCAGACTATTTTCCAAAGCACCAAAAGGCAAGAGAAGAAACAACGGATGGAAACTAACCTAGGAGAGAAGCACCCTAGAACTAAGGAGAAATTTCCAAACAGTGAGAATAATTAACCAGTCAAACTGCTTGCCTCCAGAAGTTATAGGTGCTCCATCACTGGAGTTTTTTAAGGAGAGATTGGACAGCCGCTTGTCTGAAATGGCATAGGGTTTCCTGCTTGAGCAGGGGATTGGAGTAGAAAACCTCCAAGCTTTATTCTGATTGAATTGATTGAGAGGAGGAGGAGGAGGAGGAGGAATGGAGTTTGGGGTCCATGATGCTCTCTCAGCTTAGTTAGTGTTCTTGCAGACATGTCATTACTCAACTAGGTAACATCATCAGGTTTTCCGAAGCTTCTGTAGGCTGGAAAGTGAAGCTTCTGTAGGTGTTATATACTGGAGATGGTGAGACTAATACTCTGGGCTTCTTTGAGAATGTTGGGGAAATTTTAGCTGTATGCTTTTCTTAATTGCTAGTTCTATTATTATTCTATTCTATTCTGCTGTAAGAGTGAAAAGCCAAACTAGGGTACCTGAGGAGCCATCTCACCCCAATGGGACTAGCCCGCCCCACTCGCTCCATCTCCAGTGCAGACTCCGTCAACCAAGAAATTCTGGACAGATAAAGGAGAAAAGCTTTTTCTGCTCTGGCCCCGGTCGGGTGGAACATACCTCCACCAGAAATCCCAAACTGTGGTTTTTCCAGAAGGCAACTGGACTTCCTTGGGTTTTTTTTTCTTTGAAAATCTTTTACTTCTCATCCAAGAAGCTTCTTCAGTCCAAAGGAGACAACAAACCCAAGAAAATCCACTTGCTTTTTGAAAAAAAAAAAATATTTGGGACAACCATGACCTGGATGATTGACAATCTTGATAGACATACCATCACTGGAAGTGATAACTGCTCCCATCCTCTGGAAGGGTATCAAAATTTAGTTTCCAACAAGATAGCTGTCCTTAAAAGTTTTCACATTTTAGCAAGGGCTGGAAATTAGGAAATTGGCCTGGAGTTGTAGGTTCTAAGGCAGGGATCTCCAAACTTGACAGCTTAAAGACTTGTGGACTTCAACTCCCAGAATTCCTCCTCCAGTCACGTTAGCTCAGGAATTCTGGGAGTTGAAGCCCACAAGTCTTTAAGCTGTCAAGTGTGGAGACCCCTGCCTTAGAACCTACAACTCCAGGCCAATTTCCTAATTTCCAGCCCTTGTTTGAAGACCCTTGTTCGAAGGTATCTAGATACCTTTGGCTTTGTTTGAATGAGTTACCTGTTGGGAGCTCTCCTTGGTGCTGACTTATTGGTTCATGCAACTAGAATAGAACACAAACCATGAGTGTCTATGGAGATTCTCAGTCATCCAGGTCATGGTTGTCCCAAAGGTGCTTTTTCCAGAGGCAACTGGATTTTCTGGTTTTTCTCTTTGAAGATGTCTTGCTTCTCACCTAAGAAGCTTCTTCAGCTCTTCAGAGAAGCTTCTTGGTGAGAAGTGAAACGTCTTCAAAGAAAAAAACCCAGAAAGTCCAGTTGCCTCTTGAAAAAGCACCTTTGAGATAAACCACGAGTGTCCCAATGGTGCTTTCCCAAAAGGTAACTGGACTTTTTTGTTTTTTCTTTTCCTTGAAAATGTTTTGCTTCTCATCCAAGAAGCTTCCTCAGTTCTCTTCTTCTTGGGTGAGAAGCAAAACATGTTCAAGGAAAAAGCCAAATCCAATTGCCTTTTGGAAAAGCAACTTTGGGACAGATGATTCTCCATAGACACAAACCATGAGTCACACGGTTTAAAGCAGTGGCTGATGGGAAGCATAGTACTGGAATGTGATGTGTAGTTTGAGAAGCCTCATGAGATGAAGCTGCAGGCTCAGAACAACAGATGCTAGTATATGAACATGCCTTATGACCCAGTGATATTTTCAATGCTCCGTCTCTTTATTTTTGTTATATCTTTTGCTCCACACATGTCAAAATATAAACAATATAAATTTACAAAATGTAAATTATATTTCACTTACTTGTTGTTTGGTAGTCCACTGTCGGATGGCATGCTTGAAATGTTTTCTTTTTGCATGCCTAGCCTTGAACCAAAATAAAACTGCTATTTATCAAACAATAAAGTGCATGCAACAACTTACCCAACACTCATTTTAGGCCAATGTGATTCTGATTAAATCTTTTTGTTTTTACTGGAGTGGATGCTTTGATTCCTAACAACCAATTTGAAATCTATGATACCATAAGTTCTATGTGCAGAAGGCTTGGTGCCAAGCATTTGAAAAGCGCTCCTTGCTAATCGCAATTTTCATTCAGTGTTTCGTTACCCTTTCTTCAAGTAAGCAGGTAATGAGTTAGATTAATCCATTTTAAAACCTCTTAGTGGAATAACAAGGTGACTCTGTTCCATTGATCAGCAGACTGAATTTCTGTTATGGCATTTTCATCCAAGTACTTGTTACAACTGCAAATGACAAACACTATTTTATGAAGTATCTCTCATTATACACACAAGCACAGTGCAAAATATATTTCTGTTCTATATATATATATAATAAACCTGCAGAGATCACATTTATTTGTTTTCACTTGGAGGCGATTCATCCTTTTGTCTATGGAGATTCTCAGTCATCCAGCTTCCTGGTTGTCCCAAAGGTGCTTTTTTTTTCAAGATGCAACTGGATTTTCCGGTTTTTCTTTGAAGACGTTTCGCTTCTCATCCAAGACGCTTCTTCAGTTCGCTTTTGGGATTCATCCTCTGGTGGTTAGCCGGCAGCAGATGCGGACTGCTGAGGAGAGTGAGGACTCAGATGAGGGGCCAGGACCATTAGGGAGTGGACTGCTGCCTTCAGAGATTGTGGGGGCTGGCAGCAGCAATGAGGGGGTTCCCGAGGAGCCTGTGCCAAGTGCGCGTGTGTGCAGGATTGCTTGCAGGAAAGAGCAGCTGCAACAGCACGGGCAACTCGGGAGTAAGGCTGCAAGGTAATGGCCCCTCCTTCAAGAAGATAAAAGCCAGCTGTGAAACAAATGTTCTTTGCAGAAGTCAAAGACGTTCTGAAGCTCAGCCTCGTGGACATCATAGTTAGTTTTTGAAAACACTTGTAAACTAGTTCTTATCTCTGGGTTTTTGGCAGCCTTGCAAAACAACTTGGCAAGGTTCTTTCTTGTCAGAGCTAATTAGTGGAAAGCAGCCTTTTATCTATGAAGAAACAGAAGTCGTGGATTAAACCTTAAAAGGTGGGGGCTGCTGCCTTTGTCTTGTGTTTGCTCTCTTGGAACCCGGTTGGATCAGAACACATCCTTTTCTCCCTCGGTGTGTGGAAAACTACATGCCTCAAATTATCTGACTGCTGAGGGTAGCTAAGTCAGGATTTTCCATTTTGAAGTTGAGAAGATACAGCTAGTCTTCGACTTACGACCACAATTGAGCCCGAAATGTCTGCTGTTAAGTGAGACATTTGTTTAGTTCCCTTTGATGACTTTCCTTGCCACACTTGATATAAGTGAATCATTGGAGTTGTTGAGTTAGTTCCCCAAGGTCAATGGGGAGGCAAATCTGGCTTCCCCGTTGACTTTGCTTGTCAGAAGGTTGCGAAAAAAGGGATCCCATGAGGGGATCGTGTGATCCCTGGACTCTGCAACCGTCATAAATATAAATCAGTGGCCAAGCATCTGAATTTTGATCACGTGACCACAGGGTGATGCTGCAACGGTCGTAAGTGTGAAAAACTTCTTTCAGTGCTGTTGTAACTTTGAACAGTCACTAAATGAAACTTCTGTATGTCAAGGACTCGCTGTAATTGACCAGCCTCACATGCCTGGTCCCAAAACATATTTCCTGTGCATTTAAACAGTCCAGATACCTGGCCAGGCTGAAGGTATCTTTGGCCCTTAAGACAGAAGCGTTAGCCTGCCTTCAACGCACGTAAACACGTTCTACATTATATTTATCCCAGATTTTGTTCCTGCCACAAGCTCTGGTGTCAGGGTTTACATGAAGAAGCTTAAAGGAAATATAAGCAGTTTACACGGTCCGGAAAAAAACTGTCAACATCTATCAACAGTGCAATGTTCTCCCCTCCCTCCCCCCCCCCCCCCGCCCAAAAGTTCAACCTGTCAGATCCTAAAAGCCATTCAGGAGCTTCAAAAGGGCCCACACTGGCTCCAGGATCTCACTATAGCACTTCCTGTTTAATTAAGAGATGCCCAACCACTTAAGCGAAGAGCCCCATGTAAAGAAGAAGGGAGAGGCACAAACTGTTTCATGACCCTTGACCTTCCAGGAGAACAGCTCATTTCCTTGGGAGACACTTGATCCAGATAGGAAAGGAAAACAAATCCAGTGGAGAGGCCATCTTGACCTTGGAAATTCTCTAGCTGATGTCCCCAGATACCCAGACATTCAGGGCATAGCTCGGTTTGTAGATCAGGCAAAGCCCGACAGTCGAGTTGCACAACTTTCCATGGGTCGTACTGAGCCGTGCATGACACAGGAATGTGGTCTGATTAGTGTGTTTGATCCTTTAGACAAAATCTGGTTACTGGGATAAGAATGGGCCAGGGATCTGACATGCAGCAGATTGGATTCATGCATTATGTTGTCTGTCTGTCTGTCTGTCTATATCTATCTAACTAACTAACTATATCTATTTACGGTATCCATCCACCCATCTATCCATCTTCTATCATGTCTGTCTTTCCAATTCTGTTATCTATGTATATAAAAGCGAAAGACACCTCATGCATCATCACAAAATCTCCAGAACCATAAAGCCTACAAACTTGAAATTTGGCACGTATGTTCCTCTTGGCTTCTAGGTGCTCATTAAGAAAGGATTTTTCAAAATGACCATCAGAGCATTATTATTTCCTATATTATTATTATTAACACGCTCTGATGCTACTGAGTTCTACCCCCCCTCCCCACCTGAAAAGAAATCTCTTCCAAATGCAAAACACCAGCAGAGGAGAGGAGTTTCAGTTTCAGTTTCACTGCACCAAGTAGCTTTTGTACAGAACAGTTGAGCTAAGCCACGCCCAGGCTCCTTGCTGTCTCCTCCTTGTTCACACGGCAAATACTGCTTCAGTTTCCAAACAGCCCTGAACGCTCTCAACACACCGAGAAGACGCTAGCCAGATGAATACTGATGGATGCTAGTAGGCAGAGGCAGAATTTTTTTCCCCTTATTTTCCTCCCCAAAAACTAAGCCCGACCGCATAGTTTTGTAGCGAAGCACGGGCATCGAGCTAATTCGGTATAGTTAGCGAAACGGCTGCATTGCCTACCACGACAGCTATCTCTGTTATTGGTAACTTGGATGTTTTCAATCGTAGGAATCCTTTTTTTAATGGTTAGATTTTTTTTTTAGGATGGGTTTTCTCTTGCTCCGAGTCACATTCCCACGAGGCGGGCAGCTATCTAAATGCAATACATAAATACATTCTCCCCACCCCCCATAATTATTCCGATAAAAGGCCATTCAAAATCAGTTGGACTACCCCTTGATTATACGGAAGTACGTTCCATCAGCACTTATTTAATTGCCTTCTGTTCCCGATGAAAAGAAACTGGGAAAAACACTCAGTTATCGCGCCTTGCTGGATCACCCCTGGGTGGTATTAACACCTAGGAGTAAAAAAAAAGAAAGAAAACGGAACCCATGTGTTCGCTATCAGCCTTCTGCATTTTTGCCGAGATGTACCGACAGTGGTAATTTTATCATGCCTGTCAGATGGTGTGTGATTCTCTCCCCCCCCCCCCCGCCCCCCCGGCCAACCTCCCCAATTTTTTTTTAACACCTCCTGAAAAAAAAAAATTGCAAATAACCTGCGAAGGAAAATTACCCGCTGCTGATAATTATTGCGCGTATACGCCTGGAACCGGATTATTTATAGGGGGCTTTGGAGAATAGCGCTCTTCCGTTTAAAAAAAAAATTGCTCACTTGCTTGGATTTTTGGAGCATTGGCCTGCGATCAAACCTGCTGGATCAACAGGGGTCCACTTTTCTGCTCCCTTACCTGATATGCAGGCGGTCCACGATGTACGGCCTCAATTAAGACGGACCTTTTTGCCAATAAAACCGAGAAGTGAGTTTGGCTCCCCTTTTACGGCCTGTCTTGATGCAGTCGTTAAGTGAGTCCCCGCAGTTGTTAGGTTAGTCACACGGTTGTGAAACGAATCTGGCTTCCTCGTTGACTTTGCTTGTCAGAAGGTCGCAAAAGGGGACCGATCACGTGATCCTGGGACCCTGCAAATCGTCATCAATGTGAACCACTCACCAAGCATCCGAATTTTGATCACGTGACCTGTAGTGGTCGTAAATGCAGAGAAGAACAACAAAGATGATTAGGGGACTGGAGGATACATACGAAGAATGGTTGCAGGAATTGGCTATGTTTGGTTTAATGAAAAGAAGGACTAGGGGTGACAGGATAGCAGTCTTCCAATATCTCAGGGGCTGCCACAAAGAAGAGGGAGTCAACCCAAAGCACCTGAGGGCAGGACAAGAAGCAATGGATGGAAACTAGTCAAGGAGAGAAGCAACCTAGAGCTAAGACATTTCCTGACAGTGAGAACAATTAACCAATGGAACAATTTGCCTCCAGAAATTGTGAATTCTCCAATACTGGAAGGTTTTAAAAAGAGGTTGGACAGCCATTTGTCTGAAATGGTATACAGTTTCCTGCCTAAGCAGGGGGTTGGACTAGAAGACCTCCAAGGTCCCTTCCAACTCTTGTTATTCTGTACTGAGTAATGAAAAGAAGGACTAGGGGTGAAATGATAGCAGTGGTCCAATATCTCAGAGGCTGCCCCAAAGAAGAGAAGGGTCAAGCTATTCTCCAAAGCACCAGAGGGCAGGACAAGAAACAATGGATGGAAACTAATCAAGGAGAGAAGCAACCTGGAATTGAGGAGAAACTTCCTAACAGTGAGAACAATTAATCAGTGGAACAACTTCCCTGCAGAAGTTGTAAATGCTCCAACACTAGAAGTTTTTAAGAAGAGGTTGGGCAATCATTTGTCTGAAATAATATAGGGTTTCTTGCCTAAGCAGGGGGTTGGACTAGAAGACCTCCAAGGTCCCTTCCAACTCCTGTTATTCTATTCTATTCTATTCTAAGTGTGAAAAATGGTCATAAGTCACTTTTTTTCAGTGCTGTTGTAACCTCAAGCATTAAATGACCCATGCTTTAATTCTTAGCCCTCCCCCCCTTTTAAAACTATTCCACCGCCTAAATTCCCTCCCTATCAACGGGATGAGATTGTCTACTTTAAGATCTGCTCTCTTATTTTCTTTTTCACCTTCAAATTGAAGGTCCTTTATGGAGAACTGATAAATTGCAGTTAGAGACTTGCCTTGGATTTCATTTTCATTTTCATTTTATTTATTATTGTTGTTATTATTATTATTATTATTCACACTTAATATCTTCGTGCACAGTTAGTGAGCAAGCCCTCAGGATTTCTGGAATGGACCCCTCCCCGTTTCTAATCAGGGAGGTAATAAAATGGGTGGGGGGGGATTTGAAGAAGCCCCATAAAAGTGTGTGCGAGGGTAAATTGTATTTAGCCTACTACCGGAGAGAAAAGCATGAATGCACAATTATGAGAAGGATGTCCCTAAAGAGAGATTTCCGTCCATTGCTATCGTTGAAATGCTCTATCTTGCATTGTACAAGGTAATTCAGGCAGAGAGGAGAGGTATTTCTCCCCCCCCCCTTTTTTTTTTTTTCTTTTTTTCCTAAAGAGATTATATTACCCGTCTCCTCTGTTGATGGATTTTATTGCTCAGGTTCACTGAGAGTTTTATTATTGCATTACTTAAACTGTTTTGGAGGTTTCTGAAAGATTTTAAATAGAATCGTAAGTTGAGCTAGGTGTGCGGTGTCCTTTCGGTCTTTAATGGGATGAAACTTATCCACAAGCTTCAAACGTGACTGCAGTATGAAATATCTCCTGCCTTTAGAGGGTTGGGCTTTATTTTCCTGGGGAAAAAATAAAAACCCAGCATAAACAGAGAATTGATTGAATGGATCGTTCTCTTTCTGTATTGTTGAATAAAGCATGCTTGGGTTTGCAGACGGTGGCGCATTGATGATATTGCCTAGTTGGGTCATGAAATGTCTGCAAGAGAGCCACCAAGTCATGGACACAACACTACCACTACTCCTACTCCTCTCTGCAGATTCCATTCCCTTCTAGCGTTCATGAGACCTAGTTTGGCACTGGAATATCTACAAGAAAACCACCAAGTTCAGAGAGCATCAAGAACCCCACAGTCCTGCACCTCCTCTTCCTCCATCCTTTCTCCTCCTCCTCCCTGTAAACCCCATTCCCTTGTAGCATGGACGATGTTTTCTTAGTTTGGTAATGAAACATCTGCAAGAAAACTCAAAGTTCAAAGAACACCAAG